>JASEVX010000009.1:42319493-42395539 GCA_031761405.1 Serripes groenlandicus
AATGCAGCGTGTGGCATTGATGCTGATGCTGAGTCTATTTAACAGGTATGTTTCACCAGAAAAATGCAAACAATAATATTTTGTGCGCCTTAACAATAACCCTTAAAAAATGAGGATTTTGTTTATAAACATCGTGTCCCAACCTTGACCTTGCTTCTCAAACTATCCAGAGTCGAATATTTTCATTGGCCCATGGTTCAGTGGTGTTCATAAAACCGAAGCGTTTCATTGGCTGAGCTCGACACACCTTCTATATTATTTTTTCTTGCGACCTATACCTACCTTAACTTCCTAACACATAGACATCGTTTTCGAGATTACAATACTCATAAAGTTATCAAAGAATAAAAGATGCGTTTCTTGAGTTTCTCTTTCTTAATGCTCACTTTTCATAATATTTATTTTATGTTTAATAGTAAGTCAAATGACATGATTGTATCATTTGTTGTTTTTTTGGTCAAGTGTCGTTCAAGAGTATCCTGGAAATAGAATGGGGACGATCAGTGTCTTGAAAATATGCTAGCATGTTTATAATCAAAGCGCCAATGGCACTGTAGTGGCGATCGTATGGAAAATCCTGCAAAGTAACAAGCAGTATATCGGTGTAGGGCTTGCGATGACTCTGGTGCGGGTAAATTTGAGAATGTATCAACCCTGCATCTTTTGACAGTAGAATAATGTTAGTTTGCCAGAATGTTGTCTTGGTGATTTTTTAGTTACGTTCTGAAATTGATCATGATGTGTTCAAAATTAGGCCATTCCAAAGTTATGAAAAATCTGGTTGGTATTCGATAGACTACCGTTTTAGCTCATTAGAATGGCTATTTGTAATCTAAATTGTTCGGGTAATCACATGTTCATCACCAGGTCGCTAGGCCATATTAAGGTGGAATCATACCTTTGAAATAACGTCGTTTTGACGTCAAAACGTACGTTTTTGCGACAATGACAGTATTGTTAAAGAAATCACCATGACTTTCTAGTTTGAAGTGGTATTTGGAAAGAGTTACCACCAGACCGAAGAGAATAAAATGACCTACGTAGTGATGTAAATTTCATAAAACTGCCAAGACAATTGACGTAACATAAGGAGAGTAAAAATAAAACTTTCGCTAAAATATTTTAACAGTAATTCGGTTATTTCAAATTTATTAAAAATTCGCCCGAGAGATTTTTTTTAAAAACTTATATAATTTAGAAGAACCTTTTGTCTAACATTTACTAAATTTTAATAAAATCTATCGTGCAGATCTTTAGTAAATCGCAATGACGTTAAAGCTCTGTCACCCGACAAACCGTACACTGCGGAATTTAAATTGAAACGTACCCAGGGTTATTAAAATGATCTCCCGATTTTTCATAAGAATAATCAATTTTATTCTTTTACGAAAGTGGTAAACTGTATCTATTATACTCCTTTAAATATTAAATATGTTTTATATAAACTGACTTGTCTACTTCGCTGTTTATCGGTTAAATAATTTTTTCACATTTCATGTATTAGTATTAGTCTCAAACCGTCGCTTGCAGTTCTTAAAGATAGATTGTATTTCACTTATTCGAATACATGTAATTCGTCATTTACATACATACATTTACACAAACAAATTAATACGGGAACATCAAATAGTAATTCGATATAACATGAAGTTTCATGAGTTTACATAACCCAACATTTCTGATACGAAATTCTTCAAACAAGAGCATCGTCAGAATTATCATGGAAGAAATCGTTAATATGTTTTATTATTACTTTCCTATTTGTCACTCTTGGTATTTGTAATGTATCTTCAGATAACAGTAAATACAGAATGCGTTTCTCTTTATCAGGCAAAAAGCAAGTTTCAGCAATTCAAAGATTATAACTGGCATGCAAAACTTTCTATCTATTCTATCCGTGATCATGCTTTTGTTATTTAAGGAAACACTTTATATGATAAAACATCGAGAAGAACTATCTGACTTTCTTCCATTTGGAAAACCTTATGTACAAGATTTTATGAAAGTTTTGACTTGATTGTATTCACACAGCTCCGCAGTTCAATTAAACTTCGACCTAATTGAATACAGGTGTTTATTGACAATATTTCCCTGTATAGTTTGGGTAAATAACCCACTATTATTGTCTACATACATATCCCGTGGAGTGCTATCACATCGTTGTCTGCACTATGAAGTGAGTCTTCGATGTCATTACACAGGTGTCTGTAAATTATAGACAGTTTATAGTCGGGTAATGACACATTTTGTTTTATAATTAGAAGTGTGTCGACAACACAAGTAATTAGGTACGAACATGTGACCAAAAGTGTGATCTTTTACGGTTTTATGGCATTGTGATTTACTTAAAATTAACCCGATAGTTTGCCTTGAAATTTGGGTTAAGGGTACAAAACAATTCTCAAGACAAAACAAAGTACCAGTAGTTTTAAAATAACAAGGACGTATGGAGTAAAAAATGAAAGATCGAAGAATGGGTGGCTGTGTTTAATTTTCAGTTCCACAACGCGCGTACCGGCGCACGTCAGCAGTATTACGGCAAAGCGTTTTACTAAAAATCCGCCGATATATTTCCCAACACATTTGAGTAAATTATAGAAGAAATGGTGTGTTGAATTATAATGATTTCTTTTAAGAGAAATATATAGGGCATTTTTTTTGTTAGTAAATTAGACGTAAGGTAATAACTGTATTATTAGTCAGCGAGTTCGTTAAATAAACCAAATCTTGCTTAAAAATTATTTAAGGAAAAATTGTGAACTATATATCATGACGGAGTTTATATTATTCTCTTCAAATCGATGTTAATATAAGATGAGATAGTAATGTTCATTCCTTTAATCACACATAACTGCACAGCCGTGTAAACACAAATTGCAATTTAATCAAAAACTTGCCGCAAACGACAACAACATTATCACGAATAGAATACCAAAAAAGCTTTGCATGACAGGTATAGACTTCGAAATTCTCAAAATTGCATATTGAGAACAACATTTGTATACAGTTATCTCAAATACGATACAAAAAACCAAGGGTGACATATAATATTTGTCATAATTATATTTCATATATAGAACAACAGTTGAACAGAAAATTAACGAGTCAGTTTATACATACATGTATGACAAATCCAAATAATAATTTGTTGTTTTTTTGCTAAATTATTTACGACCGTTATTACTTTAATTCTTTAAATAGAAACACATATATACTACCTACCATTATTCTTTAGGGGATAGCTAAAATTTAGAATGAAATTGATAATTATAAGGAAAAATTAAGTATTCATTTTAATTACCCTGGATGTGTCTCAATGCTTATTTCCGCAGTGAACGTTACGACGCACACAAGAGGTTCAACGGCATTGAGATTAATTAAAAATTGACACGATAGATTTGATTGAAAGTTTGGCAAATGGTAGATGAATAGGTGTTCTATGTTATATTTTATTTTAAAAAAAATCTCACGGGCGAATTTTTAATAAATTAGAAATAATCAAATTACTGTTAAAATATTCTAGCGAAATTTCTATTTTAAGTCGCCTTATGTTACGTTAATTGTCATGACATATGTATGAAATTGATATTATCACACAGGTTATTGTATTTTCTTCAGTTTAAAGTTCATTTTATCCGAATCCAAATTGAAATGAGAAAGAAATGGTGATTTCTTTAACAACACTGTCATTGTCGCGAAAACGCACTTTTTGGCGTCAAAAACAACGTTATTTCAAAGGTATGATTCCACCTTAAGATAAAATATTTTTTACACTTTAGAAATGACTAAATTATCAAGAAAGGAGAGAAAACAGTATCCATTAGTTTGGTGTTTGTTTCAATGATGTCCGATATTAAACAGGTCTGTTCAATTTAGTCCCTTCACATTGCATGATTGAGGGTTGTCAGAGACATATAAACACAGTGTATTTATATGTCTCTGAGGTTGTTAAACTGCTTCGAATAATGTGAGTGCAAAAACAAACACAAAGCATGCTCAAAAAGCACAATTTCACTATTTGCCAAACTGTTCAATTTATAAAAATATAGGCATATATTATAATGCTCGATCTCCAAACTAAATTAGGCTACACTTTCAGCATTGATTGCTAATTGACTCTAGAACGTGCAGATGTGTATACATAACGTGTGTACACACTGATATCGTGTGTCCTTTAAACCTTTGTAAACCAGTCTTTCATATATTTATACTGGGACCACATAAACGTATTAGTGGCCCATATTTAAACAACTACACAATAAAGCATCTATAATATTGAGATAACCAGTCTCGCGAGCTATTTATAGAACCTTTTGGAATTTTCAGATTTGTGTATCATCAGAGTTATTTGCAAGGCAGATAGAACGCGCAATGCTATTTATTATCTGCCCAATCATGACGAAGATAATATTTACATATTTTAACTCTATGTAGATAATGTCTCGATAAAACTCAAATAATAGTAACAATCCGGTACCAAAGTAGCACTAGCATAATTATTATTAATCAAGTCTCTGCATCAATGATGGAACTATAACGGATGTGAGTAAATTAGTTTGCAGTAAGAAAAAAAAATATCAACCGATTGTTCAAAACCGACTATGTAAATATTTTTCGTTGTTGTTGTTTCTGTTAGCATTGTGGGGATTGTCAAACCAATCGCCACAAAAATGATTTGTAAGTTTTAATGCCACTTTCAACAGAATTTCAGTTACATGATATTATGAATGCTACCTGAATAATATACCAGTACTTCAAGTGTTATTTATCCTGACAACAGTAAATCAGTTGTTATGCTGTTCATGCATCCCTGGGTGGGAAGGAAGGAAGTCATTACTACAATTCTCATTAGTCTTTAGTAATGGGCATTATGTTAATGCAAAAGGTACAAATTGATTTACTAAGAAATCAATCTGAACATGATTCAATTGTGTAAGCTTATTCAAGTCCTTAACCCTTTTCTACCTACAAACACAATTTGGCCAGAGATTTTTGAAAATGTGACAAACGTAGAACAATATCATAATAAACAATCAAGGCCCACGCTGGGTTTAAAATCTTTCTGCCATCAAAATAACCAAATTTTAAAATATTTATCGCCACTTTTAGAAAATATGAGAGCCAAATAATTTGCCACTGTAAGCAAAATGTTTCACAACTTGCAACACATTTTTTCCATTGTTTGTCTCCGTAAATACGACTTTTTAATCAAAAATCTAATTTATTGATACATTTATATTGATGTCTGTTAAAGACAGATAATATTTAAAAATATAATTATGTTATTAATTTGGTAAACAAATTCAAATGCGAAAAATAACATACATTTTTTGCAGTGAAGAGAAACCGGGAATTGAATAACAATGATGTACCAGTATAATCTGGTTCAAAACTCATCAAGAATAAGTTTTATCACATAACTTGCACTCCAGGAGTGACATAAAACAGTGACATAAATATCATATGTAACTAGTTACATAAATAGCCGACTCACAGCACGCGTGTGACGTCACTTTAAATGACAGCATATTGTTTACACTTGTTCTGAATTTCGGCATTTATTAAAAAAAAATGTTTGAAGAGGTTAAATCTCGATAAATGAAATGTTATAAGTGCCTTGTTGTTAATTTTTTATAAAATCAAAAGGTTATTGATAGGGACTACTTTTTACAGTGGAAGTATGCATTAGAACTTCGGGGTGAACTTCGCTCACTGTTTATATGAGGACGAAGAAAGATCGATTTAAAGATTGAAAATAATCTTTTTATGTTGTTATGTGATAAATAGAATCTTACATTCGTGCTAATTTGATATTGTTTTTATGAAACTCGTCAACTGAAACTGACGCTCGGCAGAGCCTCGCGTCATATTATTTCAGTCGACTCGTTTCATAAAAACAATAACAAATAAGCACTCATGTAAGATCCTCTATTTATCAAGACAATCTTTTATGAATATGAACAAAGAACAGAATAAACTACAGCATCCCCATATCGGTGTTCAGAACGTGGCTGTCAAACTCGGACTCATTTTTTTCATTCACTAATTTAGATGTGAAATTTATCTTGTAGAACTCATTTACTGGTATAACTGTGGTTCTTAATTAATGCTAATCGATATGACACACTTCAAGTTTAATTGTTGGATTATACAACAACGAAAAGAAATGGGACCTTGTGTATTTGCATTTGAGTGTCATAAACTGAAAGCCAAACTGGTACACAGATTAATGAAAAAGGACACATCAAGTTGCTAAGGATTTACAAATTGGCTAAAACAAAAGAGAAACCAGCTTGTAAAAGTGTGAAACATTGTATTCCCCTTAACAACAGACCCTAAATTTTATTGTCGCTCAATTTCACAAATTCTAAAAAAAAATCGCAATTTTGTTTTAATTGTCACATTTGGTGATACTGTCAAAAGACAGCACAGGCCCTGAGCAATTTCTCCTTTTGACACAATGTTTTCAACTCTTTTCAGTTATTATACTATTTTTTTAGAGATGATCCATAAATCTTTTCAAAGTAGTCTGCTGCAATTTTGATGTAAGTGGGAAAGGGTTCAGAAAAAATACCAAAAAATATCACATCTCATACTCTTCGGAGAATTTGAAATAACTGCCAATTCAATAATTATTCTTTATTTTTGGTAAGATGTTTTCAAAGTTGTTTGCTGCAGATTTGTTACATGTGGGAAAGGGTTCTAAATCTTATGTAATATATATAATTATAGAGACAAATAGCTGTTAATAGTGCACACTATATACGTGCATCTGACAGATGCAGATAAATTCAAGGGACAGAGTTAAGATACAAAGGAGTCCGGGTGCGATAACCTTTCCAAAAAGACCCCTTGGTTCTTTAACATGCTCAATGTATAGCACTGATACATTCGAGGCACTTTTTCCTGGAAAGGTCCAGTACTTGACCTCTAGTTGAGTGGGAGACACTTAACGCCCCTTAGAAAATCCAGAAGCTGGACCAGGATTTGAACCCTTGACCTCTGAATTGACAGTCTAACATGTTAACCATTGGGCCACACATGTCTCTGTGTCTATGATAAGTGTACAGAATGATGTTGCGGATTTTTCTCAGATATTATAAGAGGACTAGATTAGGATTGTTTTGCATGTTCTAACATTTTTATTTGACAGAGAGATATTGTTAGCTGTATACTCCTCCTTATCTACACCTCTGATTATCTATGCAGTAATGCAAAAACAAATATTTTCATTGTGAGGCTGAATCATAATTTATCTTTTTCATGGACTTTTGTGTTGTAGATGTTTTAAAAGTCATTTGCTACTGGGATGGGTTAAAGTTTTTTTAAAAAGGCAAGTTATTGTATCATGAAGTTAATTGAATCAAACAGCCTGCCTTTTGCTAAAAGCATGATACTAACTAATACCCTGACTTGTTTTTGTTTGCAGAAAGCTGATGTTTGTTAGTACTCTAGATGGAAAGTTATCTGCCCTAGATGTTATGAATGACGAAGAAGGTCAGCTGTTATGGAGTATGGCTATAGATTCCAGACCCCTACTGTCATCCAGCATTAGTAAACTTGAGGTAATAATAAACATCACAGATTTCTCCACATAAAAGATATTCAAAAATGTATCCATATATCGACCCTATCCCACATGCATGATACAACAAATCTGCACCAGCCGAGCCCAGGTAGCTCAGTCGGTAACGACGCGGGCTGTCATTCCAGGGGTTGTGAGTTCGAATCCCTACTCGGCCAACTTTCTTTCCGACGATTGACAAAAGTCAATGCGACATGCGCCATTCGTCTTCCACCAATGGGCTAAGTCTATGTGGAAAACCAGCCAGTTGCTTGGGAAGATTGTTGTGTGAAGTACTGGTGTGAGAAAACCAAGAAATGTATGAGTAGGTGAACTGGCCGCCGTGATATAACTGAGAAATTGTTAAAAACGGCGTTAAACCCCAATCAATTAATTAATCAACCTTATCTAGAGCTCTGTTCATGTAAACAGTGTTTCATCAGATTTCCTTAGCTTTGAATATAATGCAACGAGCCATTGCTGAATGCACCAGTAAGTGAGTAACAATGGATAAATGATATGTCAAAATGTAAGTCTTCACACAATGCTTACATAAAAGTATCTGTCAACTTGAACAGGCTGATCTGAACCTACACTGAAATGCCAAATTGGACCTCTTACCATGCACAATATATTTTTGCTTAGACGATTTCGAGGCATCTGCTGCAGATATGTCATATGTGATAACGAGGTAACCCTTCTACTCTACTGCCGGAATAGATGGTGTGAAACCTTTTCCACAGGTATAGAGCCAGACAAGCCAGTGCATTTGCACTGTCTGACCAGACTTTACACTGTTAGTTGCCCAAATATACATATAATCCACCAGCAAAGGCAGATGGGATATATTGATTTGGCATTGTCTGTCTGGAGTCATATCTAAGGCATGGTTGGATTGATCTGATTAAATCTGTATGGAAATGTTAACGATCATAGGGAAATATCATTTCTATGGACTCTTCCATATGCAGAGTTTCATGAGTCCATTTAATATAAAAATCAGTATTGAAAAGGTTATCTCATTTTATTTGTTTCAGATTATGCATGAAGGTGTAGTAACAAGGTACATTCCATCTCTAGATGGTAATCTTTACAAGTATGATGGGGCCAGCATAGAAGCTGTTCCAATGTCTGCTGACACACTTCTCAGCTCATCTTACAAACTTGGGGATAATACCATGGTGATTGGTGGCAAAGATATCCTGTCTTATGGCATTGACCCTAACACAGGCCAGGTAAATACATGTAGATATATTTATTCAACATACTACAATTTACATGACCATACTAAAAATAATTAAGACGTAAGTAAAAACGATATGTCAACAAGTGTGCAGTAGAAGACTTTCAAAAGTAGGAAAACTCTTTATAATTAAAAGAAAAAATATTGAATCATGTGGAAAACATTGCAACAAAGGAGAAATTGTTTATCATGATTAATTTCTACTTTTGCCACAATGTCTTTGTATGTGGGAAAGTGTTTGTAAAGCTATATCAATCAATAATATATGTTAAGGATAACACAAACAAATGAGTTTTTAGCCATTTATCAACCATTGTGTGACTCGGGATTATTTCTATACACCATATCAAATTATCACTGTAAGGTAATCAGAGAAGGGAAAACGATGTTTCACAATGTTACAAGCTGGTTTCTCTTATGACAGTATAATAATATAACCCTTTCCCACATATAGACGCTTTCGGATGCCTCTGCAGCAAACGACTTTTGATAACACTGTGACAAAAGGAGTAATTGCTCAAAATGGGCAATTTTTTCTTTTGCCACAGTGTTTTTAACTTTATTCAATTATTATATTATTTATAGAGATTTTATCACATTTTTGCCAAGATGGTTTCAAATTCGTCTGTTGCAGATTTGCTGTATGTTGGAAAGGGTTAATAGAGTTGAAATTATTGCTTAAAACAAAAAGAAGGAACTGCTCATTGCTCAATATAAGTAATTTCATCATTCGTCAAATGATTCCCAAAGTTGTATGCTAAAAAAAACTCTACGAAGCAAAGCATCACTATGTGTAATTATTTCAGATTCGCTATGCCTGTAGTGTGAAGGGATGTCATGTGTTTGGTGATACAGTATCAGAGTTTGATGACATTCTGATGGTGACCAGAAATACAAAAACGGTTAGAGGTGTGGACGCTACTAGTGGACTAGAAAAGTAAGCTTTCCTCACTTGCAGATGTTTTTTAACGCATCAGCAGCAGAAGAATTTTGAAACTTACTGAGCAATTTCTCCTTTTGCCACACATTTTATAACTCTTTGCAATCATCATACTATCATTTTTAATGAAAATCAAAAATGTTGCATACACGTTCGTCCTTGTGTTTGAACATCAATTGCCTAGAAATTTTAAAAAACATTTCTTTAAACTCCAATGCTGTTTTAATGACAATGACATGTTTTTGCAAACTTGTTCTCTTTTTCAGGTGGAACTTTAGTGTAGGCGAACATGATGTGAAGTTTATTAAGGGTCAGAAGAGAGTGATATCAAGTGAAAATATGGAAGAGGATGCTACTGTAGTTCCATGTCCTACTGAAGGTAAGACTAGGACTAGGATGCTTTTCCTGTATACAATACATCTGCAGTTGATGACTTGGAAAACATTGAGAAATGAAGACAATGTTTGGAAAATCTCTATAAATGAAAGTATTATAAGTGAATAGAGTTGGAAACAAGTTGGAAACATCTTGGCAACAAAAAAAAGGAATTTGATTTCAGAACTGACTCTAGATAAGGAGTATGTATCATATTCAAAAAGTGTCAATCTCTTTAATGTGGTTACTCCAAAGAAGGGTCGTAATAAACAAATTCTTAAGAGCATCAATGGCATCTGTGAGTATAAATCTTGTATAAAGATGAAAACATTGTGATGAAGAAATTGTATCATTAATTTTTTCCCACATACAATAAATCTGCAGCAGATGAGAAAGGATTAAAATACCAACTGCAAATATGATCAACTTAAACATTTTTGAAAGCTCTTTATTTTTTAACCTAGATGATGGCAACACAGATGTTGATATTAATGCCTTCTCAAACTCGATAAAGATTGTTGTACCTGAGGGCATGGTTGTTGGTGTTGACCCTGAAAATATGCATTCTGTCACATGGCAGTTCAAGGTATGTTTATTATTATATTCATTTGTTGTTTTATTAAAGTCTTTTTTTTTCTTCAAAATAATTGTTATTGTTTTATGTCACAATTTTCGATCACTTTTGCATTGTGTTGCCTTGACAGTGTGATACATACAGATCACTTCAAATTTAACCCATTATTTCACATGACTTTTCAAAGGTCGTCTGCTTTACAATAATCAGCCAAACAATTTCAACAATCTAGAAAACAGAAACATTTATATTGATAAAGAGGTGAAAATATTGCAATAAAAGGTTGAATTGCTCATTTTGAACAATTTCACCTTTTATTGCAAGTTTTCTTAAGTCATGTTCAATGGCAGATGTCAAATGTCGTCGTGTGAAGTAATGGGTTTACACATGTGTTTGCTCTTGTTTAACCTTCGGTACTTGTAGATACATCGAAACACATCTGCAGCAGATGACTTTTTTCCACAATCTTAATCACTTCATCCAATAATTCTACTTTCATTTATAGACATTTTCCATATTTTTGCCTAGATGTTTTCAAAGATGTGCAGTAGATTGAGTGAATGTAGATTTGGGTTCAGCATTTATATATATTGTTCTGTTTTTAGTTTAAAAGTCCTATATCCAATGCATGGTTGTTGTATAAAGGAGAGCTAAGAGAGGTTGGAATGTTTGACAACAGACATATACCAGCTTTATCAAGTTTTGAACCAGAAGAGGAACCTCTGCATCAACCCCTGTTATATGTTGGTAAGTGATTATAAATCAGTATTTTATAGTTTATTATAGCAATAAAGATTGTTACTCCCCAATAAGATAGTTTGAGGGGTATACATGATTTGTCTTGTCTGTGGGCTGGTCACCTACTTATTTTGTCTGCATTGTTCCTAAGCAACATCTGGTTGGAATTCTATGAAACATTTACTGGAAGCTTCTATGCCAAGTAGAGATGTGCATATCATAATAACTTTTCAGTTGGACAATCTTTGACTGAGTTACACTCCCATGATTATGTAGTGTTGATGTAGTATCAAATTCATATCTGCATTATGCCTTGTCAACCAATGGTCGTAATCAATTTTGTAGTGAGCATCTATATCAAGAGTAGATCTGCTACTTGTATGATTTACAGTGTCTTTACTGAGTTTTTTGGCCCTTCGATAACAAAACATTTGCAGTAAATCTCGACAATCACTGGTCAGAATTAAACAAAAATTATAGAAAGCTTGCATACCAAAGGTTAGATATGCTTATGGCATTCTATAGTTGGATCGGTTTATACAGAGATATGGCCCCGTGAAAATATACATGATATTATATACCAACAGTCATGCCCATCCTATTTGACCTAATGCTACTATGGTTAGTCTCATTTGAAATGTCCTTTTCAGGTATGCATCAAGGCCAGTTGTATGTCCAACAGTCCAGTCAGATGCAAGATAGGATAACAGATGCTGCAGACAACTTTAAAAGTCAACAACAACAACAAAGGCCAAACTTTGCATGTGCAAAATCAAACTTACCAAGGGTGGCATGGAAACCCTATCTTAATACGGGTAACGATTGGATTAGTTGTTCTTATACCGCGTTCAATAGCATTTTAGTTATTTCACGGCATCTCTTTGTGTTATTACCACCGCCAGTGTGAGGTAGATCGTCCGCCTTGGGTGTAGGAGGTCGTCGATTTGATCCCTGGTCTAAGACTTTAAAAGTGGAAGTAATGGTTGCCCTCCTTTGGGCGAAGGGTCTAGGGGTTATCATCACAACTGAATGGCTTGTGTCAGGATAAATGGACCAGTATTACTTTAGTTTAAACTTATTTATTTTACATCGATTGCGAAACAAGCCTTGGGCTTAGATTAATCACGCTCGATGTCTGCTTCCTGGAGACTTCACCAGTACTCGCGCCGTTTGTGTGGAAAAATCCCAAAGTCAGGACCCGCTCATCACGGGACTCGAACCAGGGACCTTTGATACGAGAGGCCGACGCTCTACCTCTGCACCACTGTCTTCCACCAGTATTACTAGTAACTTATCCAGGAAACCTTGTGATATAACTGAAAAAATGTTGAAAGCGGCGTAGAGCTTCAGACAATCAATCAATTGTTTAATTACCAGTACTAATGGTATGATTTATCATGACTGCACTGCATCAGTTATAATGCTATCCCCCTGGAATTAAAACCATTTTTAGCTCCACTGGCTGAAAGCCAGTCGAGCTTATGTCATGGCGAATTGTCCGTCATGCGTGCGTTAACTTTTCCTTTAAATGACTTCTTCTCTCTAACCACTTGGCCAATTTGGTTGAAACTTCATAGGAAGCATTCTCTCAATGTCCTCTCTTTTCCTTCAATTTGTTTTTATCCATCCAAAATTCTGGTTTCCATGGCAACCAAAAGAAAAAAATAGTGAAAACTTAAAAAATCTTCTTCTCCGAAAGTGTCAGGCCGATTTTCAAATAATTTTGTAGAAATGTTCCTTGGGTGACCCTTTATTAGATTCCTTCAAGAAATGTTGATTGGTTGAAAAACATGGCCGCCAGGGGGCGGGGCTATTTTGCCTTATATAGCTATAGTGAAAACTTAAAAAATCTTTTTCTCCGAAAATGTTCAGCCGATTTTCAAATAATTTTGTAGAAATGTTCATCTATCAGATTCCTTCAAGAAATGTTGATTGGTTGAAAAACATGGCCGCCAGAGGGCGGGGCTATTTTGCCTTATATAGCTATAGTGAAAACTTAGAAATATTTCTTCTCCGAAAGTGTTTAGCTGATTTTCAAATAATTTTGTAGAAATGTTCATTGGGTGACCTTCTAACAGATTCCTTCAAGCCATGTTGATTGGTCGAAAAACATAGCCGCCAGAGGATGGGGCTATTTTGCCTTATATGACCATAGTGAAAACTTAAAAATCATCTTCTCCAAAAGTGTTAAGCAGATTTTCAAATAATTTTGTAGAAATGTTCCTTGGGTAACCCTCTATCAGATTCCTTCAAGCTATGTTGATTGGTAAAAGAACATGGCCGCCAGAGGGCGGGGCCATTTTGCCTTACATGGCTAAAGAGAAAACTTAAAAAATCTTCTCCTCAGAAGGGTCTGGCTGATATTCAAATAATTTTGTGGAAATGTTTCTACCCTTTATCAGATTCCTTTAATCTATTTTGATTGTTTGAAAAATATGGCCGCCAGAGTGCGGGGCTATTTTGCCTTATATGGCTATAGTGAAAACTTAAAATATCCTCTCCTCCGAAAGTGTCAGGCCGATTTTCAAATAATTTTGCAGAAACATGCCTTGGGTGACACTCTACAAGATTCCTTTAAGCCATGGTGGTTGGTAAAAAAAACATCGCCACCAGGGGGCAGGGCTGTTTGGAGATTTTTGCCTTATGGCCGTGGAGCGATACTGGCCCTCTTGGGCCTCTTGTTTTGCAAAACTGATTATACCTTCTGTCCTGACTGACAAAAAGTCCTTTGGACTGACAAATTTTCAATAATTGGTTGAACAAAGAAGGAAATAGATGAAAAAAGAGCTTTCAGACGATTTTGTGAAGTCTGTATTACACATGTTGAATGTGACTTGCCTGTACACACATGTTGAATGTGACTTGCCTGTACACCCATGCAAAGGATCCAAATGGATATTACTCTACAGATGTTTCTTTCATAGTGTTTATGTCAAGTGCTCCCATTGTACCCTCTTGTCTGCTTACAAAAAACCTGCATTAGACAAATTTGAAAAGATTTAGTCAAAAATTTGGAGAAACACCAGAAATGAAAGTTAAATTATTGAAAAGTGGTGAAAGCATTTTGCAAAAAGGAGAAATTCTCCTTTTTATCTCCACTGCTTATGTCATGGCGTGCGCCCGTAAACTTTTTGCTTCAAACAACTTCTCTTCCCTAACCACTTGGCCGATTGGGATGAAACTTCATAGGAAGCATCCTCTCCTAAATTCCTTCGAATTTTTTGGATCCATGAAAAATTCTGGTTTCCATGGCAACCGAAAGAAAAAAATTGTGAAAACCTAAATCTTCTCCTCCAAAACTGGATGATCCTCTATCAGATCCCTTCAAGCCATTTTGATTGGTCGGAAAAACATAGTCGCCATGGGGCAGGGCTAATTTGCCTTATATGGCTATAGTGAACACTTAAAATTCTTCTCCTCAAAAAGTGTGAGGGCGATTTTCAAATAATTTTGTAGAAATGTTCCTTGGGTGACACTCTACAAGATTCCTTCACGCCATGGTGATTGGTAAAAAAACTTGGCCACCAGGGGGCGGGGCTGTTTAGAGATTTAGTTTTTGTCTAATGGCTTCAGAGCGATACTGGCCCTCTTGGGCCTCTTGTTTCACAGTGTTTTTAATAGTCTGTTACAGATGTTCCAAGATTAGACTGTATGTGGGATAGGGATAACATGTACACAAGCAAATTTAACATGTGACTTTTTCACTACAGCAAAATGGCGGACACCAATTCTCAATAATCAACACCAGGCCCAGATAGAAGGGGGAAGTGTTGATGATAGTCCTGCTTGTGATGATGATAAAGAAGATTCATCTGCTCTCACTATCTGGCACGAAAATTATCCGTTTGGTATGTAGGATTCCTTTCCTTCTGATTCCTCTCCTCAACCTTTTACCTCATGTAGATGCTTGTTGACCCCTTAGCAGCAGACAACTTAGAAAACATTGTGCCAAAAGGAGTAATTGTAATGTTTTCTTCTGTATCAAATAATAACACTTTACACTCATAGAGATTTCACATATCTTCAAAGCCGTCTGCAGATTTTTTGAATGTGGAAAAGGGTTTAGGTTACAATACACAAAAAAAAATCCTTCTTTGTTTCCATGGAAATTGACCAGTTTCAGTCCTCAATTGTCACACTTTCTAAGCGTTTCTCATGTAGAACACAAATATCATTGAAAAGAGTTACCTCCTAGCTTTAAAACAATCCAAAGAAAATGTGGGGTCATGCATTATGCAAGAAAGAACTCACCAGGCGAAAATGGTAACTGTCATTTTGGACTAAATCGGGCCCGGCAAAACCGGTGTTTAGCATTCTCTACTTTCACTTCAAACAAGGTCAAAATACTAAAAGTGATCAAATCAATCATTTCCAGTGCATCCTATACACATTCACAATGCATTTTAACTCAATGTCATATATTCAATACATTCTTGTGATGGTGTACACTCATTTCTACGCAAACAAAGGTTTTTTTAGGGACTATAGTACTGTAGATCAGCAAGTCAGTGGATGTATTTAGCGTAATTTGACCTTAATATTGACAAATTTGATGCCTGTCCAACAAACAATATTTAAATTACTTTGTGGGGAAAAGAAAAAAAACTTGTGATAAACAATTTTTCCTTTGTATCAAAATGATACCTTTAAGTTTCGGATATATGAATTTTTAGCTCAATACGGTGGTCAGATAGCTCATTGTTAATTGTTTACCACTTTCCTCTCTCAAACTACTGGCTTGATAAATATTCTACTATACTCTATGCTCTGGTACCTGATTGGTCAGGGACAGATTTATTCTCAAAACAAACCAATCAGAAGTTTTATTTCGAGAACAGAGTTCATTTCTTTACACAGAGAATTTTTTAGTCTCTGGGCCCAATCCTATTTAAAAATAATTTGACTGAACTATCCCTCTGTTGATCTTCTTTCAGAAGTTTTCAAACAGTTCAATTCCATACAGAACTCTGGTTTCAACATTAAACAAACCTAAAGAGAAATCTTGTATAGAAATTCAACTAAAATTAAATTACCTTATTTGTTGAAAAAATTAACGCTGAATACTTAACAAATCCATACAACAAATCTGCAGTAAACAACTTGTAAACTATTAAAAGCTTGTGTAAAGCATTGTTGAGTGAAAAAGAGATGAAAATATTGTGGTAAAAAGAGAACTGACCATTATGAGCACTTTTGAGCACGTCTGTTTTTCGAAGAAAAAAGTCGGGTATTGTGATACTCTTGGTGGTGTCTGCCTTGTCACAAAACTTTAAACTAACCTTATAACTAAAAAAAATATTCATTATTCTCACATGAAACTTGGTACACATGTTACTAGGAACAATACACATGTCTATGCCAAGTCACATAACTCTGGCTTTAATAATTACTCTAGCTATTCTGATCACTTTTTGTACGGCGTCCGGCGTTAACTTTTAGCTTTAAACATCATCTCCTCCTGAACGACATGACCAATTTCATCCAAACTTCACAGGAATGTTCCTTTGGTGGCCCTCTATCAAAATTGTTCAAAGATTTAAATTCCATTGAGAACTTTGGTTGCTGCGGCATCAGAAAGGGGGCAAAATGTCCGAACTTTAAAAATATAGTTTGGTAGAAATGTTCCTTGGGTGACCCTCTACAAAGATTGTTCAAGGCATACTGTTTGGTTAAAAACATGGTAGACAGGAGGCATCAGAAAAGGGGCAAAATCGTCCGTTGTTAACTTTTAGCTGTAAACATCATCTCCTCCTAAACCAAAGGACTAATTTCATCCAAACTTCACAGGAATGTTCCTTTGGTGGCCCTCTTTCAAAATTGTTCAAAGATTTAAATTCCATGGAGAACTTTGGTTGCTGCGGCATCAGAAAGGGGGCAAAATGTCCAAACTTCTCCTCTGAATTTGCATGTCAGATTCCAATATAGTTCAGTATAAATGTTCCTTTGGTGACCCTCTACAAAGATTGTTCAAGGCATACTGTTTGGTTGAAAAACATAGCAGTCAGGAGGCATCAGAAAAGGGGCAAAATGACTTCAGTGATCATCTACTTAATTTGTTCAAGCCATATTGATTGGTTAAACAATCATAACAACCTCGCGTCATCACAAAAGGGGTAAATTGAACTTTTATCTACAAATTACAACTCCTACCATTCCACTTGACCAATTTCAACGTTACTTCACAGGAATGTTCCTTTGGTGGTCCTCTTTCAAAATTGTTCAAAGACTTACATTCTGTGTAGAACTTTTGTTGCTGCGGCATCAGAAATTGAGAAAAATACCCAAACTTTAGAATTTTGGTCAAACCTTTGCGTGCAAGGCCATTTCTCAGACACTGTGTATGCTGTTGCTTTGAAACTTCATACACTTATTCAGGGTCATTATATGACCTTTTATGTCAAGTCCCATAACTCTGGAATGGATTTTGAATGAATTGTGCTCCTTTTTGGATTTAGAATTTTGGTCAAACCTTTGCGTGCAAGGCCTTTTCTCAAACACTGTGCATGCTGTTGCTTTGCAACTTCACACACTTATTCAGGGTCATTATATGACCATGTATGTCAAGTACCATAACTCTGGAATTGATTTTAACTGAATCTTGCCCCTTTTTGGACTTAGAATTTTGGTCAAACCTTTGTGTGCAAGGCCATTTCTCAGACACCGAGTATGCTGTTGCTTTGAAACTTCACACACTTATTCAGGGTCATTAGATGACCTTGTATGTCAAGTCCCATAACTCTGGAATGGATTTTGACTGAATTGTGCCCCTTTTTGGACGTAGAATTTTGGTCAAACCTTTGCGTGCAAGGCCTTTTCTCAGACACTGTGTAAGCTGTTGCTTTGAGACTTCACACACTTATTCAGGGTCATTAGGTGTCCCTGTATGTCAAGTACCATAACTCTGGAATGGATTTTGACTGAATTGTGCCCCTCTTTGGACTTGGAATTTGATTCAAACCTTTGCGTCCCAAGGGCTTTTCTCAGACACTGTGTATGCTGTTGCTTTGAAACTTCACACACTTATTCAGGGTCATTATATGACCTTGTATGTCAAGTCCCATAACTCTGGAATGGATTTTGACTGAAATGTGCCCCTTTTTGGACGTAGAATTTTGGTCAAACCTTTGCGTGCAAGGCCTTTTCTCAGACACTGTGTAAGCTGCTGCTTTGAAACTTCACACACTTATTCAGGGTCATTAGGTGTCCCTGTATGTCAAGTACCATAACTCTGGAATGGATTTTGACTGAATTGTGCCCCTCTTTGGACTTGGAATTTTATTCAAACTTTTGCGTCCCAAGGCCTTTTCTCAGACACTGTGTATGCTGTTGCTTTGAAACTTTACACACTTATTCAGGGTCATGTGTACTGATTTATCTGATACTGTAAGTCTTCGGTATTATGTTCACTATCAGCATACATCGTATATAAACCAATTTACAGATTTAAAAGGTCCAAAAGGGCCTGTATGAACTTGGTTAACATTTGCATGCAAGTATTCAAAAGGTGTATTATCTTGCAATAGGTGATACTGTGTGACTTTACCTAATGCTATAACTGTTCTGAAGTAGGCCCTGATAGACGATGGCCCTGATAGGTGAGCTATATTGTCCTCCGACAACTCTTGTTTGACTTAGAAAAAAGCAGATGAGCGTTGGCATTCGCTTTGGCGCTCTTTATGATTTTGCCACAGATGTGTCAAACTGTCTCTGCACTTGAGAAAGGGGTATGACCAAGATAAGGTGAGGTGGACTGATCTTCAATTTCTCTTGTCATATGTTCTGTATGAGAATTAAACTTAAATAATTTTCCTTATATGGATTATACCTCTGAAGGAAATGAAAACATGGTAAGAAAGGAAGATGTTCTTTTATTTTATTTAAGTAATTACTCCTTTTCCACAGAATTCTTTCTAACTCTGTCCCAAAATTATCTCCCTATTCCATATTATGTTTTTTCTTTTCTTGAAAGAGTTTGACAATATGCAGGTAGCAGATGATATTTTATTCCACTTGCAGACAATGGTTTCTACTTGTACCCGGAGTTTACATTGCCAGCACAGGTTAAAGATAAAGAGAAAGACTCGACTGAGGCTAACCAGTCTGAAAACAATGAGTTCTATTTTAACGATTTTTATCCTGTGACAGTCACACTGTGGAATTGGTGGTAAATAAGTTTTATTCTCTTAACCCTTTCCCTCATATAGACGCTTTCTGACGCCTCTGCAGCAGACGGCTTTTTGAAAACATAGTGACAAAAGAAGAAATTGCACAAAACGTGCAATTTCTCCTTTTGCCACAATGTTTTCCACTTTTTGTCATAGGTTATCCATTCAATTATGGAGATTTTCTATCTTTTGACAAAATACGTTCAAAGTCGTCTGCTGCAGAATTGCTGTATGAGGGAAAGGGTTAAGATCACTCCTTTACTTTTAATGCCCCTGCAATAGAGTTTTAAAGGAGTCTAGTTTTTGCACTGTCTATTTGTTTGTCTCTGACAAAGACTTAAAACCCTTTCCCACTTGCAGACGCATGTATATGCCAACATTTTGATATTGCGCTTTTGACATTAACCTTTTACCTACTTTTGTAGGCATTTTTAGTTTCTTGATCTCGCTTCGTTTCCAACACTGTACAACTCAAGATGAAAAGCCTACTTTTTGTAAGATATTAAAATCTAGCCCTGGTCGAGTCATATCAAATCTTTATAAATGGAAGTAATGGCATTCCTCCCTCGCTCTCAAGATTGTGGAGAAAGCATCATGAGTAATGCACTGGTGTCAGGATACACTTACCAGCAGTACTGGTGAATTACCCATGAAATACCTGAAATGACTGAAATATTGTTGAAAGTGGCATAAGACACCAAATAAACAAATTAACAAATCAGATGTTATAGTTCATTCTCCCGATGTGTTCAATGCAAAAAAAGATCCAGACATATTGAATCAGGTAAACAGTAACTGTTTCTGATACGGCTAACCTCAGTCAGTAGAGATGTGTGCTGTAAAACCAGTGGTTGTGAGTTAAAAGCCCAGCTCAGCCTACATTCTTTTGGACGTTTGATAAAAGTCAATGCGACAAGCGTCGTTCTTCTTCCTTAATTTGACAAACGTCACTGTGGCAAGCTTCCTTCGTCATCCACCGGTGGGCTTACAGGCTATATTGAAAAAAGCAGCCAGTTGCTTGGAAAGACTGTTATGTGGAGAATTGGTGTGTGAAAGCCAGGAAGGTAGGTGGACTTGCATTTGTGATAAAATTGTTGTAAACCCCAATCTATTAATCAACTGTTTCATTGTGTTAATCTAACAGGAGAGAAGTGGTTGCAATAAGCACAGTGACGTCTGTGATCATTTCCTTCCTAGTCCATGTTATACTGACAAAAACACAGAAAAAACAGGATCCTGTTTCCAGGGACTCCAGTAATAGCCTTGTAAGTTGAATATATCTCTGATAGAAACACATATCCAATAGATAATTTTTTAAAACATTAGAAAAAGGGATAATAAACATTAGAAAAAGGAATAATTGCTCAAATAAAAAATCTCTATAAATGAAACTACATTGTACCATTATTTAATCAAGTTTGAATAATTGTCAAAATGCATCTGCATGTGGTAAATGGTTTAACCCTTAGACTGCTGGAACCAATTGTGTGAAGCCTGTACCACATTTTAGATCCTGGTCAGCCACGGCATCCACACCTTCTGAGCTTGTTCTATACTGTTGAGATCTTAATAAACATATTTATATTTGTAGTCCTAGAATTTGCCGTGGACTCTTTCATATGCAAGTCTTGACAAGTTCATTTTAAAAATTCAGCATAGAAAGCATTAGTGTTTTCATCTATAGTTTTCATCTCTTTTGAAATTATCTCAAAATTCGAAAAAATTTGAAAAAAAACGAGGATTGTATTTTGGTTTATTTCATGTGCAGCATATGCCTCTGCATATAATATTTAACCTTTTTGTGGTAGAGTAATTGTTTTTTACACTTTTCAATTTAAGTCCAAGAGTGGTAGTTTAAGTGCCCAACAATCAGAGAGTAAGGACAACATTGATATTGAACTCCCCAGTAGACAGAATTCAGATGATGCCAGCTATGTATCAAGGTATGTTCCTTTCTCATCACCTCAATGCTGTAGTGGTAGAGCGTCTGCTTCTGCCGCAGAAGATCTCGGGTTTGGTCTCCTTCTTGGTCTTACCAAATATTTTAAAAAGGATAGAAATGGCTTTTCTTCTTGACCCTCCAGCTTTTGGGGTAAGCATAAAAACTGACATGTTGGTGTCAGGTTTATGGATCTGTAGTACTGGTATCTCATCCTGGAAACATCGTGGTAAAACTGAAAAAATGTTTAAACCATCATAAAAAACCGTACAAACTAAAATCATGGAAGGCCAAACTCTTATTGAAATGGGTACGTCTGCAACATATTTTGTGGCATATTGAGCAGGCGACTTTTGAAGTTATTGTAACAAAGCAAGAAATCCTTTAGCCACAATGTTTTCAGTTTCATTTATTATTTGTATTTTTTCATTTCAAAAGTTTCAATTGTTGATTCTTTGAAGTGTGTTCATGTATCACAACCACAATTGATTTTCTGTATCACTTACCTTGGCAGGGAGACACCTACATATCACTTATTCATCGTATGTCCATCACTCTTTCTTTTAGCTGATGACAAATCTGCTCATTTGAACACTCTTGTAATTATTTGTAGGTACTTAGCCGATTTTGATATGCTACAGATCCTGGGTAAAGGAGGATTTGGTGTGGTGTTTGAAAGTAAGAATAAAGTGGATGATTGTCATTATGCGGTCAAAAGGATAGCTTTACCAAATAGGTTAGTGTTTGTATGTTATGGTTGAAGTTGTTTCATGAAAATCTTATAATTGTTGATGCATCATCTTGCAACATTTTTGTTGTAGCTTTCTTAAATTGAGAGAAAAACTTCTGTTTCAAAAATGTTTTCTTTGTGTTTGAAAATGTTAAGTCAATTATCAACACAGGGCCTCCCCTGGCTTTTTAGCTCACCAGAGCACGTAGTGCTCAAGGTGAGTTATTGTGATCGCCTTTTGTCCGTCGTTCGTCGTCAACATTTGCTTGTTACTACTCTAGAGGCAACATTTTGCATCCAATCTTTATGAAAGTTTATCAGAACATATATCTCCATCAACTCTAGGCCAAGTTCAAAACTGGGTCATGTCCAGTCAAAAACTAGGTCACTAGGTCAAATTTAAGGAAAATCTTGTTAACACTCTGGAAGCAATATATTTGGCTTGAAGATATCTAGGCCAAATCAAATACGGGTTTGGTCAGGTCAAAAACTATGTCAGTAGGCCATATTGTATAAAAATCTTGTTAACACTATAGAGATTGAAATTTTGTCAGAAAGGTTGTCTTGATGATATTGCCATTGGCGCTGAAAGAGTTAAGTCTTAAAAAGTCCATTCTCGGGTGAGCGAACCAGGGCCTCATGGCCCTCTTGTTTTTAGCTCTACTGGCCAAAGGCCAGAAGGGCTTATGTCGTGGCGATTTGTCCGTCGTCCGTGCGTGCGTGTGTGCGTCCGTAAACAATTTCTTGTTAACACGATACAGTCTTCACTTTTGATTGTATCTCAACTAAACTTATACAGTAGTTAGATATCCATGAGAGCTCGGTTCCTTTCAAAACCAGCAAGATCCGCCCATGCATGACTGGATTATGGCCCTTGAAATGGTCAAAATTGCTATAAAAGAGCTTGTTAACACGATACAGTCTTCACTTTTGATTGTATCTCAACTAATCCTATACAGTAGTCAGATATCCATAAGAGCTCGGTTCCTTTCAAAAACCAGCCAGATCTGCCCATGCATGACTGGATTATGGCCCTTGAAATGGTCAAAATTGCTATAAAAGAGCTTGTTAACACAATACAGTCTTCCTTTTTGATTGTATCTCAACCAAACTTATACAGTAGTTAGATATCCATAAGAGCT
This sequence comes from Serripes groenlandicus, assembly GCA_031761405.1. Lineage (NCBI taxonomy): Eukaryota > Metazoa > Mollusca > Bivalvia > Cardiida > Cardiidae > Serripes > Serripes groenlandicus. The sequence goes on from JASEVX010000009.1 coordinate 42,342,904, forward strand.
TGGTTCCTTTCGAAAACCAGCCAGATCCGCCTATGCATGACTGGATTATGGCCCTTGAAATGGTCAAAATTGCTATAAAAGAGCTTGTTAACACGATACAGTCTTCACTTTTGATTGTATCTCAACCAAACTTATACAGTAGTTAGATATCCATGAGAGCTCGGTTCCTTTCGAAAACCAGCCAGATCCACCCATGCATGACTGGATTATGGCCCTTGAAATGGTCAAAATTGCTATAAAAGAGCTTGTTAACACGATACAGTCTTCACTTTTGATTGTATCTCAACCAAACTTATACAGTAGTTGGATATCCATGAGAGCTCAGTTCCTTTCGTAAACCAGCCAGATCCGCCTATGCAAGACTGGATTATGGCCCTTGAAATTGTCCAAATTGCTATAATTGAGCATGTGAACACAATAGAGGCTCCATTTACTATCTGATCTTCACCAAACTTAGATAGTAGTTAAATATTGATGAGATCTTGGTTCCTTTTGAAAATCAGCCAGATCCGCCCATGCAAGACTGGATTATGGCCCATGAAATTGTAAAAATTGTTATAATACAGCTTGTGAACACAAAAGAGCCTCCATTTACTATCCGAGCTTCACCATACATACATGCTCTGGATTGAAAATGACCAAAGAACCATACCAGTAGAGCATAGGCCCTCATGGGCCTCTTGTTTAGTGCAAGGTGAGCTATTGTGATCACATTTTGTCCGGCGTCCGTGCGTCGTCAACATTTGAGCTTGTTAACACTCTACAGGCTACATTTTGCATTCAATCTTCATGAAAGTTTATCAGAACGTTCATCTCCATAAAATCTTGGACAAGTTCGAAACTGGGCCATATGAGTTCAAAAACGAGGTCACTAGTTCGAATTGAAGGGAAATCTTGTTAACACTCTTGAGGCCACATTTTCAACTTGAGCATGTTGAAACTTTATCAGAAAGTTTGTCTTGATGATATGTAGTTCAAGTTCGAACATGGGTCACGTTGAGGCCAAAAAGTAGGTCACTAGGTCAAATTGAAGGAAAATCTTGTTAACACTCCAGAGGCCGCAATTTTTGCTTCAGCAGTTCGAAATTTTGTCAGAATGTTTGTCTTAAAAATATCTAGGTCAAGTTCGAATATGGGTTATGCCGGGTCAAAAACTAGGTCACTAGGCCAAATTGAAGGAAAATCTTGTTAACACTGTAGAAGCCGCATGTTTTGCTTCAGCGGCTTGAAATTTGGTCAGAATGTTTGTCTAAATGATATCTAGGCCAAGTTCGGATATGGGTCATGCCGGGTTAAAAACTAGGTCACTAGGCCAAATTGAAGGGTAATCTTGTTAACACTCTGGATACTGCATTTTTAATTTCAGCATGATGAAACTTTATCAGAATGTTTTTCTTGATGATATGTAGGCCAAGTTCGAATATGGGTCATGCTGGGTCAAAAACTAGGTCACTAGATCAAATTGAAGGAAAATCTTGTGAACACTTTGGATGCCACATTTTTTGCTTCAGCAGCTTGGAATTTGGTCAGAATGTTTGTCTGAATTATATCTAGGCCAAGTTTGAATATGGGTCATATTGGATCAGAAACTAGGTCAATAAAGGAAAATATTGTTCAAACTCCGGAGGCCGCATTTTTACTTTGAGCAAGTTGAAACTTTGTCAGAATGTTGTCTTGATGATATCTAGTCCATGTTGGAATATGGGTCATATCAGGTAAAAAAATATAGATCACTAGGCCAAATGAAGGAAAATCTTGTTAACACTGTGGAGGTTGCATTCAGAATAATTGTCTTGATGTGTTTTGCATTGCAGTACATTTTATAATTAAGGTGAGCGATCCAGGGCCATCATGGCCCTCTTGTTTCTTTCGCCAACACTTTCGCCAAATTGATAAAAAGGAGCCAAAATAAAAAAGTTGGAGCCAAAATTTGAGCCAACTTTGAAGGCCAATTAAAAAAATAATCAACGGATAAAGGGTATAAAAAACACAGTAGAACGAATTTTTTTTTTTTTTTCTCTTTTATTTCATTCATGTCTTTAGCAATAGCGCATGTATTATTTATGAAATAACATAAGATGTACTATATAAAAAACCACATATTTTTCATTTCTGTTCCATTTAAACATTACTATATTTATATATTTACATACAGTATATATATATATATATATATACAAGAATATCCGTCTCAAACCAGAATTCTGCGAGTCTTTAAACCAGCCCAAACCTTAAATGCATCCTTAAAATAAAAATGTTCAACACTGCCAGCAATTAAAATCCGCATCAAATGTTTGGTCATACACGCCCCTGATTACGGACCAAACACGGTGTTCAAATTAAAATGTACGTCCAATCAGAAACATCAAAGTACAAACAAACAAACTGTTAACGATCATCCCTCTTGAATCGGTAATAACAACATCAATCAACCGTTTATCACACTAATGTGTCCGATATATTGATAAAAAATGTGAAAAACAACAGTCGCTTGACCTTCACATTGTCAAATATCAAGGCTGGTTACCTGTTAAAGTTATCGCGAGTCCCATACACAGAGATGAAACAGTCAATAGAATGCTTATATCGTTGAAAATATACGCCGCTTAGAGCATTTATAAAACAAAATGGCAGCTCAATTTGCCGAGAATTTTCTTTCGCAATTTTTTTTTTCTTGCGCCACTTTGATTATTTCTTTACAATTGGCGACTTTGGCAACCAACAGCAGAGGCCCTGCAACAGTTTCTGCATTCTTTACCATTGGCGATGAATTTTGACTCATCTTAAGGTTTTGGACTGACATGATGGTAATGATTTAACTGCCTGAAACCTCAGAAGATGGTGTCTTTTGAAAATATTGTGTATGAAATAACAAATCTGCAGCAGAAAACTTTAAAAACATCTAGGCTATTATAAAGAAAATCTTTGAAAATAATTTTTTTAAGATAGAGTTGAAAACACTGTGACAGAAGGAACAAAAAGTTCATGATGAGCAATTCTCAATTTACCTCAACGTTTTCAAAAGTTGTCTGCTGCTTATGTGTCAAGATCTGCCGATTTATTATGAAAAGTGTTAAACCGTATGCATGTAAATTGGTTTTGGATTGTTTTGCAGTGAGGGTGCAAAAGAGAAGGTGATGAGAGAAGTAAAAGCCCTCGCCAAACTGGACCATGTTGGTATAGTGAGATACTTCCATGCCTGGATCGAGTGTCCACCGGCTGGTTGGCAAGAAGAAAAAGACCAGGAATTGGAGTTTAGGTAATATAGGTTGTTGGTATTTTAGCTGTTTTAATACTGAAACACTTGGATATTCATGATATGCAAAGAGATTCAGTGAAAAACCCTTTGTAAATCTGCTGGTTAAAACTTATTGTGTTTTCATCCATTGTCAAGCAAGTTCTTACAACTAACATTTTGGTCTATAATTACTCTGGATGTTTGCTTCCTGAATACTAAACAAGTGCTTGTGCTAGACTGGTCCAAACTTTTGACCTTGCTTTTGTAGGAATTGAACTTGGGATTTAATGAAGCAGATGTTATGGTTAGTAAAACACTTTCCCAAAAAGTATAAATTTGCTGCAGCCTCCTTGAAAAACATCTTTTACACACAGTGGAAAATCTCTCTAAATGAAACTTTTGAATAGAGTTGTAAAAATTGTGGCAAAAGGAAAAATCCCACATTATGAGCCATTTCTCCTTTTGCTACAATGTTTTCAAAAGTCACATGCTGCAGATGCCTAAAAAATTTGTCTGCATGTTGGAAAGGGTTAAAGAAATATATTAATAAGGTTATACAACTGAGCTCTAATAATGACTGTAGAAGTTGAAATTATGCCTCTTATCTATAGCTCTCGGAAGTACATGTAAATATATATATTTTTTTATTTGTCATGAAATCTTCGAAACTGGGTCATGTCGGATCACAAACTAGGTCACTACATCAAATTAAATGAAAATCTTGTTAACACTCAGGAAGCCTCTTTTTAAACTTGAGCATGTTGAAACTTTGTTGGAAAGTTTGTCTTAATGATATCTAGGCCAAGTTCGAATATGGGCCATGTCCGATCAAAAACTAGGTCAAATTTAAGGAAAATCTTGTCAACACTCTGGAAGCCACATATTTGGCTTCAGCATGTTGAAACTTTGTCAGAATGTTTGTCTTAGTGATATCTAGGCCAAATTATAATATGGGTCATGTCTGGTCAAGAACTAGGTCACTAGGCCAAATTTAAGGAAAATCTTGTTAACACTCTGGAAGCCACATTTTTGGCTTGAGCGTGTTGAAACTTTGTCAGAATGTTTATCTTAGTGATAGCTAGGCCAAGTTCGAAGATGGGTCATATCAGGTCACAAGGCTAAATTGAAGAACAATCTTGTTAACACTCTGGAAGATGCATTTTTGGCTTGAGCAAGTTGAAACTTGGAACTGTCAGAATATTTGTCTTGATGATATCTAGGCTAAGTTCGAATATGTCTTGATGATATTGCCATTGGTGCTGAAAGAGTTATGTATTAAATAGCCAATTTTCAGGTGAATGATCCAGGGCCTCATGGCCCTCTTGTCCTGAACAAGTTGTGATCTTTAGTGACAACTTATGTTACAACATTGAAGGTGCTCCTTTTACCCAATCTTGTAACCCTTTACCCTTTCCTGACCAAACTTAAGGCTTTTGCACCAGACAACTTTTGAAAACAGTGTGAGGAAAGCAGAAGTGACTAAAAACTAAAAAATTCTCCTCTTCTTACAATGTTTTCAACTCCATATGAACACTGTATTTCAGAATTTTTCAAATGCAATGATTTCAAATTGGATGACTTGATAATATTATATGAGAGAAAGGGTTAAATCAATCTGTAATTTTTTGTGTTCCAGTGAATGCCCCACCTCACATACTCCAGGGGCAACAACATCAAGAATGGACACCACATCCTACACGCCCAGTAGCTATATCCCTGGCTCCTCGCCCAAATCCAGTCAAATGAAAGAAGCAATGGAAATTTTAAAATCATCCCCTAAAGCTTCAAGCCCTCTAGACTTCCTTCAAAATCCATTTGGTGGGAATAATTTTGATTTTACAGCATCTAACGAAGCAAATGTGAAGAAAGGTGGCAGTGAAGAGTTTTCTGTTCTTTCTCAAAGCAATGATCTGTGGGGAAGTGGTAGTGAAGAGTTTACAGCAGGGGATGATGAATCGGAGGATGAAGAAAGTGGGTCTTTTAGTTGTTTAGGAACTCCAAAATTAAGTGAATTTCAACTTGAAGATTCTGTTGGTGTGCAGTTTGTTCTCAGTGATAGTGAATTATCGAACAATATGGATACAAACTTCTCCAATAGAAACATTCCATTTACAAGTAAATTATCACATAACATGAGCAATAACATAGATGACATTGATGAAGACTCGGTACAAATTGTGTTTGAAGATTCTGGATGTGCTGACAAAAGCTCCAAGGAATCGTCTTCCGGTAATGATTACCATGTGCTAAAAACTGACCAATCAGAGCAAAGATCAGACAATTGTGTTGCCAAAAGTACTTCTGCATTATCTATAGGCAAAACAAATAGATCTAGAACACATTCCAGATCACATTCTAAAGATTACACAAAACTGACATATGAAAAAGAAGGAAAGAATGTTGATCAAGAAAAGGGAGGCAATTCATCTAAAGGGTTAGCTCCCTTACCAAAGCTTTATTTATTCATTCAAATGCAGTTGTGTAAACAAGAAACTCTTAAAGACTGGCTAGCATTGAACACACTGAATAGGGACAGGCATATGGTACTGGACATCTTTGATCAAATGACATCAGCCATAGAGTATGTGCATGAACTGGGACTTATGCACAGAGATTTAAAGGTAAATACAGGCAAATTATAACAGATTTCCTACATACAACAAATCTGCATAAGACTTTAAAAATATATAGTCAAAAATAACGAAAATCTTTTTATATGAAAATATAACTATAAGATCGAGTGAGTTGCAGTTGGGAAATTTCTCATTTGGCCACAATTTTATCAAATATAGTAATCTACAGGTGCATTTGTGAGTGGGAGAGGGTAACTACTCTTAAACTTATCAAAATTCAAATTATCAAAGACTTGAACAAAGTTGAATACATGGTCAACTGAGAGTTATAATTATTCATGACTTATTCTGCTCTGAAAACACGGACAGGTAAGCAATTCTTTCCCTTGAAGAGACAGTATGTTGCATGCTCCGGGTTCCATGAAACTTGCTTAAGTATGTACTCGGCTGATAATATTAGAAATGTCCTAATTATATCGGGTCAAAATAGAAAAGTTTATAATGTTTGACTTTCAGTCAATTTGTTTAACTGATAATGTTGCAATGGTTAATCAACTTAGGAAGAAATAAGCCCCTTTACCCGGCTACTTTAAACAGAATTTCCTTTACCCCTACTGGGGCAGGATCCCCGCCTACTTTCAATTATTATCCTGCTACTCTGAAACAAAATGAAACCCCTGTTAACAGTAACATAGTTTAGGAAATTTGTGACATGCTATGTTGCTTCTGAAGTCATTTTGTCAAAAACAAGGCCTGACTGTAGCTCAAAAGTCATGCTCACACTTCAAGGTCAATAGTTAAAAGCCAAGGTGTAGAGAAGCTTAATTTAACGGCTCAAGGAAGCAAAGAAGATATATACAATTTATACACATTTTATACTGAATGGTCAATGTGGCTTTCTTTTTTGACCTTAGGGGAATCTTCTTATGTAAACAATTTTTTACATTATACGAGTCCTTCTGTGTGGAAAGATTTAAGTTGAATTTTGTGAACAGCTTAGGACCAGATCAGCCTGTGTCTTATCAAGATCTACACTGTTCTTATATTACTTCCATAAGCTTGTAAGAAGGTTCTCTCACCTTGTGTAGGTATCTTATATGACAGAGCAGATCTACATGCTGTTCTGAACCAACACTGTTCAGAAATTATAATGGAAGGGGTCGTAATAATTCCCGAATTGTCATTATGTTACAGCCCTCAAACATATTCTTTTCACTGGATGGTATAGTGAAGATGGGAGACTTTGGGCTGGTAACGGCTCTACCAGAGGTACAGAATGAGGGTCAGTCGTCCCCAGGGAATCCGTTCAGAAAACACACAGCCCGGGTTGGTACCCAGCTCTACATGAGTCCAGAACAGGTGAGATTGTCAGAGTCCTTGATTAACCCTTTTACATATTCTGGTGCATCTACAGCAGATGGCTTTGGAAAACAATTGGATAGAAGGAGAAATATGTCATAATGAGCAATTATTCATTTTGACACAGTGTTTTCAATTCTATTCATTAATAGAGATTATCTTTAGATTTGCCAAGATGTTTTGAAAGTTGCCTGCTGCAGAATATGTTTTTTGTGGGAAAGGACTAATGTCCATCCTGACTTAGCAGAGCCTAGATGTAACTTATTAGGAAAAATAAAACCTAGATTTGTCACAGATCTGACATAGCATCTATCCCTTTCCCACATACAACAGATTGGAAACCTGTTATGACTTATTTGCAATTAGTGCAGATCTTAATTAATCGGTGATGTTAATATAGATCTACGCTGCTTGCATATTTTCAAATAAATATGAAAGAAACATCCCTCACTATTTCTTTGTGTTAACAATTTCAGTAAATATTTCTCCTTTGTATTTAAACTAATGTGCACACACATATACTTAACACATGGATCTTTACTTCACAGACCAATGGTAAAGTGTACACACAAAAGGTGGACATCTATGCACTGGGTGTTATATTGTTTGAACTGCTGTATCCCTTTGCGACCCAGATGGAAAGAGTTCGAACACTACTGGATGTACGAAAGCGACAGTTTCCTGTGAGATTTTCCAGAGAGATGCCAAAAGAGGTATGTAATTCAGAGCTGTAGATATGGAGGCTATTTATGATTCTTCAACCCTTATTAGACCTGCAAGTCCTATGTTGAGGATAATCGTGGGTAATCAAAAAAATCTTCTGACTGAGATGGTACTTTGGAGTTCTCATAACATTAAGTTTAATTTGAGTATCGAGAGGGATATTAAGACTCCCTTATCTAGGCTACTGTAAAACTACATATATGTATAACTTGATGCATGTCTACACTTTTCAGTTTTGATCTCTAGGTGTTATAACTGTTTAAGGCAATAGATGGTGATGAATCACTGATGATTATATTTTAACTTAAATCATGGTGTGCAAGACACCTGGCTCCAAAACTAAATAAGTTAAATCTGTGCTTGTAATTTATGCTCAAGTATCTGATTGGTCAGAGGCAAACTCTTTCGCAAAATTGACCAATCAGGAGCATGGAATTCTTTTATGAGCTTTGAGAACATTTTTCAAAGTTTTAAAGTTTCAGATCCTGTACTGGGACAAACATTGTTTTTGTCCTTGTGTCAGTGTTCATGACAATTAGTTTTGGTTCTATAAACTTTGGACAGAGCCCCTTTAGCGACACAGGCTGTCAATCCAGGGGTTGTGAGTTCGAACCCCAGCTCAGCCAACATTCTTTCCAAAATTCGACAAAAGTCAAAGTGGCAAGGTTCGAACGTCCTTCCACCAGTGGGCTAACAGTCTATATGAAAAAGCAGCCAGTTGCTTTGAAAGTCTGTTCTTTGGAGTACTGGTGTGAGAAAGCCATGAAACACATTGGAAGGTGAAATGGCCGCCGTGATATGACTGAAAAATTGTTGTAAAACGGTGTTAAACCCAAGTTAATCCATCAATCAATCTATAAATTTTGAACAGAGCAAGGGTTTTGAAATAATTTGGCTTATATATTGACCGATTGGAAAGAATGAGCAGAGAGTCTGAATTTGTCTGCATCAGGTGAATTGTTACTGTTAACTTGTATGTTTTGTAACCTGTTTTAATCTTTATATTTTAGTGTGTGTTTGCAAATCAACTTTTATCAGAGAAACCTGAAGAAAGACCCACTGCCAAAGAAATTCTATCCAGTGATCTACTGTCCGAGTTTGAGGCGCGTAGAATGCCGCGACGGTTTAGAGCTCGCACTGTGTCCCAGAATAGCAGTTAACCCTTTCCCCCTTGTAGACATGTATTAGAGCATCAGCAGCAGGCAATTGTTTAATTTTTAATCATTGAGTCAAGAGGAGAAATTGCTGAACTCTATAAGAAAAATTGTACTTGCATTTATAGTGATTTTCCATTCATTTGTCTAGTTGTTTTCAAAGTTGTCTGCTGAAGATTTATGGTATGTGGGTTAAGAGTTAACCCAATACTTTTTACATACTCATTTGTTAACATCTCATCATAATGTAAAACATGAGTCAAGATGCAGGAAAACTAACCTTTAAAGCGCATGTGTAATCGCTGTAAATTCAGATCAGCTTTCAAATACGCATAATCTGATTCACACTTTACACAAGCGGCTTTTTAGCTCACCTATGCACGAAGTGCAAGGTGAGCTATTGTGATCACATTTTGTCCGGCGTCCGTCCGTCTTCAACATTTCAGCTTGTTAACACTCTACAGGCTACATTTTGCATCCAATCTTCATGAAAGTGTATCAGAACATTCATCTCCATCAAATCTTGGACAAGTTCGAAACTGGGCCATATGAGGTCAAAAACGAGGTCACTAGGTCAAATTGAAGCGAAATCTTGTTAACACTGTGGTGGCGACATTTTCAACTTGAGCATGTTGAAACTTAATCAGAATGTTTGTCTTGATGATATGTAGGTCAAGTTCGAACAATGGTCATGTCGGGTCAAAACGTAGGTCACTAGGTCAAATTGAAGGAAAATCTTTTTAACACTCTAGAGGCCGCAATGTTTGCTTCAGCAGTTTGAAATTTTGTCAGAATGTTTGTCTTTAAAATATCTAGGTCAAGTTCGAATATGGGTCATGCCGGGTCAAAAACTAGGTCACTAGGCCAAAGTGAAGGTAAATCTTGTTAACACTGTAGAAGCTGCATTTTTTGCTTCAGCAGCTTGAAATTTAGTCAGAATGTTGAGCTGAATGATATCTAGGCAAAGTTCGAATACGGGTCATGCCGGGTCAAAAACTAGGTCACTAGGCCAAATTGAAGGGAAATCTTGTTTACATTGTAGAAGCTGTATTTTTTGCTTCAGCAGCTTGAAATTTAGTCAGAATGTTGAGCTGAATGATTTCTAGGTCAAGTTTGCATACGGGTCATGCCGGGTCAAAAACTAGGTCACAAGGCCAAATTGAAGGGTAACACTCTAGAGGCCACATTTTCAACTTGAGCATGTTGAAACTTTATCAGAATGTTTGTCTTGATGATATGTAGGTCAAGTTTAAATATGGGTCATATTGGGTCAGAAACTAGGTCACTAGGCCAAATTGAGGGAAAATCTTGTTAACTCTGTAGAAGCTGCATGTTTTGCTACAGCAGCTTGAAATTTGGTCAGAATGTTAAGCTGAATGATATCTAGGCCAAGTTCGAATATGGGCTGGGTCAAAAACTAGGTCACTAGGCCAAACTGAAGGAAAATCTTGTTAACACTTTGGATGCCGCAATTTTTGCTTAAGCATCTTGAAATTTGGTCAGAATGTTTGTCTAAATGATATCTAGTTCAAGTTAGAATATGGGTCATATGGGGGTCAGAAACAAGGTCAGTAAAGGAAAATATTGTTCAAACTCCGGAGGCCGCATTTTTACTTTGAGCAAGTTGAAAATTTGTCAGAATGTTGTTTTGATGATATCTAGTCCATGTTGGAATATGGGTCATATCAGGAAAAATAATTTATAGATCACTAGGCCAAATGAAGGAAAATCTTGTTAACACTGGAGGTTGCATTCAGAATAATTGTCTTGATGTGTTTTGCATAACAGTACGTTGTATAATTAAGGTGATCGATCCAGGGCCATCATGGCCCTCTTGTTTCAAATCATCCTTGACCTAAAGTTTCTTGGATGAATATTTAACAGAGGACTAGATAAGACGGAGTAAACAGGTCTTTTCTCCAGAATATTTATCTTATTACTCAACCAAATCCTATGTTGTGGGTACTCAAAAGAATCATCTCACTGAGACAATTCTTTTGAGTATCCACAACATAGGGTTTGAATGTCAAATGAGGATTTTAGGACATGAAAAATGCCCCGTATCGAGATCTCTGGTTAAGATTTTTGTTAGGAAGGAATAATTGTGCTTGGGTATCTGTTTTTTACATAAACACACTAAGGTAGGTTTTTCCTGTGGTAAGACTCGAACAATTGAATTTTTCACCAACCATGATGTGTTGTTTTTAGCTCTACTGGCCAAAGGCCAGAAGGGCTTATGTCGTGGCGATTCGTCCGTTGTCCGTGCGTCCGTGCGTCTGTAAACAATTTCTTGTTAACACGATACAGTCTTTATTTTTAGATCACCTAGAGCCGAAGGCTCAAGGTGAGCTATTCTGATCACTTTTTGTCCGTCGTCCGTCGTCCGTCCGTCCGTCCGTCCGGCGTTAACTTTTAGCTTTAAACATCATCTCCTCCTGAACCGCAAGACTAATTTCCACCAAACATCACAGGAATGTTCCTTTGGTGGTCCTCTTTCAAATTTGTTCAAAGATTTAAATTCCATTGAGAACTTTGGTTGCTGCGGCATCAGAAAGGGGACAAAATGTCCAAACTTTAAAAATCTTCTCCTCCGAATCTGCATGTCAGATTCAAATATAATTTGGTAGAAATGTTCCTTGGGTGACCCTCTATAAAAATTGTTCAAGCCATACTGATTGGTCGAAAAACATGGCAGTCAGGCGGCATCAGAAAAGGGGCAAAATGACAAAATTTGAAAATTCCATTATTATGAAAGTGTTTGTCTGATTTTAAGAAAATATAATACGAATCTTACTTTAATGATCCTCTATTTAATTTGTTAAAGCCGTTTTGATTGGTTACACAGTCATAGCAAACAGGCGTCATCACAAAAAGGGTAAATTGAACTTTTAGCTACAAATGACAACCAACTCCTACCATTCCAATAGACCAATTTCCACAAAACATCACAGGAATGTTCCTTTGGTGGTCCTCTTTCAAATTTGTTCAAAGATTTTAATTCCATTGAGAACTTTGGTTGCTGCGGCATCAGAAAGGGGACAAAATGTCCAAACTTTAAAAATCTTCTCCTCCGAATCTGCCTGTCAGATTCAAATATAATTTGGTAGAAATGTTCCTTGGGTGACCCTCTATAAAAATTGTTCAAGCCATACTGATTGGTCGAAAAACATGGCAGTCAGGCGGCATCAGAAAAGGGGCAAAATTACAAATTTGAAAATTCCATTTTTATGAAAGTGTTTGTCTGATTTTAAGAAAATATAATACGAATCTTACTGTAATGATCCTCTATTTAATTTGTTTAAACCGTTTTGATTGGTTACACAATCATATTAACCAGGCGTCATCACAAAAGGGGTAAATTGAACTTTTAGCTACAAATGACAACCAACTCCTACCATTCCAATAGACCAATTTCCACAAAACATCACAGGAATGTTCCTTTGGTGGTCCTCTTTCAAATTTGTTCAAAGATTTAAATTCCATTGAGAACTTTGGTTGCTGCGGCATCAGAAAGGGGACAAAATGTCCAAACTTTAAAAATCTTCTCCTCCGAATCTGCCTGTCAGATTCAAATATAATTTGGTAGAAATGTTCCTTGGGTGAGCCTCTATAAAAATTGTTCAAGCCATACTGATTGGTTGAAAAACATGGCAGTCAGGCGGCATCAGAAAAGGGGCAAAATGACAAAATTTGAAAATTCCATTTTTATGAAAGTGTTTGTCTGATTTTAAGAAAATATAATACGAATCTTACTGTAATGATCCGCTATTTAATTTGTTTAAACCGTTTTGATTGGTTACACAATCAAGGCGTCATCACAAAAGGGGTAAATTGAACTTTTAGCTACAAATGACAACCAACTCCTACCATTTCAATAGACCAATTTCCACAAAACATCACAGGAATGTTCCTTTGGTGGTCCTCTTTCAAAATTGTTCAAAGATTTAATTCCATTGAGAACTTAGGTTGCTGCGGCATCAGAAAGTGAGAAAAATACCCAAATTTTAAAATCCTTTTCCTCCATAATCTGCTTGTGCGATTGCAAGATAATTTGGTAGAAATGTTCCTTAAGTGACACTCTAAATAAACTGTTGAAGCCATATTGATTTCGTTGAAAAACAGGGCAGCAAGGCGGCATCAGGAAAGGTGCAAAATGACAAAAACTTTATAATTCCATTCTTATTAAAGTTCTTGTTAGATTTCAAGATATAAATGGCCTTTACTGATAAGCTGTTTCTTGAGAACTGTACACTCCTTGCAGTTTCATTTGCAATCCTTGATCAAATTTTTCCAGATATTTGCAGTTAAATATTTGCTACTAATTTACTATCAATTAGGTGATCGATTTAGGGCCATCTTGGCCCTCTTGTTTATTGTATCTTAACCAAACTTATACAGTAGTTAGATATCCATGAAAGCTCGGTTCCTTTCTTAAACCAGCCAGATCCGCCCATGCATGACTGGATTATGGCCCTTGAAATTGTCAAAATTGCTATAATAGACCTTGTTAACACGATACAGTCTTTATTCTTGATTGTATCTCAACCAAACTTATACAGTAGTTAGATATCCATGAGAGCTTGGTTCCTTTCTTAAACCAGCCAGATCCACCCATGCATGACTGGATTATGGCCCTTGAAATTGTCAAAATTGCTATAATAGACCTTGTTAACACGATAGTCTTTATTTTTTATTGTATCTCAACCAAACTTATACAGTAGTTAGATATCCATGAGAGCTCGGTTCCTTTCTTAAACCAGCCTGATCCGCCCATGCATGACTGGATTATGGCCCTTGAAATTGTCAAAATTGCTATAATAGACCTTGTTAACACGATACAGTCTTTATTTTTTATTGTATCTCAACCAAACTTATACAGTAGTTAGATATCCATGAGAGCGCGGTTCCTTTCTTAAACCAGCTAGATCCGCCCATGCATGACTGAATTACGGCCCTTGAAATTGTCAAAATTGCTATAATAGACCTTGTTAACACGATAGTCTTTATTTTTGATTTTCACAATAACGCCTTCAAGATCCATGCCAGTAGAGCATAGGCCCTCATGGGCCTCTTGTTTTAAAAAGGTGTGTTAAATTGCAGGTTTTCTGTTGTCTCTCCACGTTATTCTGAAATGACTTGATTGTGTAAATACAATGTTACTAATCAAGAGCATAATACATCATTAACCCTTTCCATCAAATAATCTGCAGCAGACACTTTTGAAAACATTGAGGCAAAAAAATGGAAAAAATCTCTAAGTGAAAGTATATTCTGAGCTGTACCACAGAAAAAAAAACTGAATGGAATATGCCACAAGTGTTGATCCAGATCACCATGTGCCTCCACTCAGTCCGACCTGGTTCTGCACTATTTGCTTATAAGTCCAAGAAGCATTTAAGATATAACTGACTTACAGAGTATGTTTTAATCGCAAAGTTATTTGATCAAATACTAAACTTGCCAAAAAACCTTTATTTCCTCTTTTCATAGACTCTGATAGAGATAGAGAATGGATCATTTATTGAACAGTTTTGAATATTTTGTGGTGAAAGGAGAACTTGATCATTATGAGAAATTTCTCCTTTTGTCACAATGTCTTCAAAAGTTGTCTGCTCCAGATGCATCAAACTGCATCTACATGTTGGAAAGGGTAAATCATAAAAAAATACTAATACTCTTCATTGTTTCGGAATCTCCTTTCGTAACAATGTAGCCATCTTCATTCAATAATTATAGTTAATATGTTGTTTGTAGCAAAGAGATAAATGTATAGCAACAAGAAATATAAATTTATCATTGATTGATCAATTGACATCTGAAATACCCTATCAGTGTTCTCTATCCCTTTCTCTCATGTAGATGCTTTATGATGCCTCTGCAGCAGACGACTTTTGAAAACATATATACAGAAGACACTTTGAAGACATTTAGTCAAATGTATAGCAACTCTATAAATGAAATGGCAATTATGGAATAAAGTTGAAAACATTGTGCTGAAGGAGAAAGTGCTCATCATGAACAATTTGTCCTTTTGCCACAATGTTTTCAAAAGTCGTCTGCTGCATAGGCATCGGAAAGCTTCTGTATGTGGTAATGGGTTATTTCACATCACTGCATCTTTACGTAGTTTAGTATTTCTAAGTAAGATTACTCATGATGTTTATCCTTTCCAATCTGCAGACATATTTTGAAACATCTGCAGCAGGCGACATTTGAAAAACCTAGTGACTAAACGAGGACTTGCTCATATTAATGTTTTCAACTCTATTCAATCATCCAGCTTTCATTTATAGATATTTTAAAACAATCTTTGCCCAGATGTTTTTAAAGTCAACTGCTGAAGATTTTTTGTATGTGGGAAAAGATTAATAATAGAGACCAAGTTTAGATTGTAATTGAACAAAGAATAAGAAGTATTAATTTGATACAAGCCTTACAAGATTTTGGATGTGGTAGAAAATTCTCTTTTTTAGATGTTTAAAAGGCATCAAATGTGGTCTGTAATTGGAAAAGGTTAAACCCATACATCAATATCGCTGTATACTTTGAAAATATCTAGGCAAAAATATGTAAAATCTCTACAGATTAAAGTTTAAGTTCTATACAGTGTTGAGAACACAGTTGCAAAAGGAGAAATTGCCCATTACAAGTAATTTCTTCCTTTTCCACAATGTTTTTAAAAGTCATTTACTGCAGATGTGTTAAAATACATCTTTAAATGGGAATGTGGTTAATTACACTTTCATCCTGCCACACAAGTTTTCAATTAGGGGGTAGTCCCAAAACACTTCATGTGATTGGTGAATTTAGTTAATTCATATGGCATTGTAATTGAAATTTAATATTGGCAAGAAGACTTGAATTCATATAAAGTACAACATTCTTGATTTCCAGTTTTTTTAAAAGATCATAATCATGAATAAATTCATTAATAGAAGTACTGCAAGACAATATGAGAGTGTGTAGACAGTGGTTGTATTAATTAACCCTTTTCTTCTTGCTGACACCGGGAAAAGATACATTGCTTGTTTTTAGCTCCACTGGCTGAAAGCCAGTCGAGCTTATGTCATGGCGAATTGTCCATTGTGCATGTGTCTGTGCGTGCGTGCGTTAACTTTTTCCTTTAAACAACTTCTTCTCCCTAACCACTTAGCCAATTTGGTTGAAACTTCATAGGAAGCATCCTCTCAATGCCCTCTCTTAAATTCCTTCAAATGTTTTTGATCCATACATAATTCTGGTTTCCATGGCAACCAAAAGAAAAAAATAGTGAAAACTTAAAAAATCTTCTCCTCCAAAAGTTTCAGGCCGATTTTCAAATAATTTTGTAGAAATGTTCCTTGGGTGACCCTTTATTAGATTCCTTCAAGAAATGTTGATTGGGCGAAAAACATGGCCGCCAGGGGTCGGGGTTATTTTGCCTCTTATAGCTATAGTGAAAACTTAAAAAATCTTCTTCTCCGAAAGTGTTCAGCCGATTTTCAAAATGTTTTGTAGAAATGTTCCTTTGCTGACCCTCTATCAGATTCCTTCAAGCCATGTTGATTGGTAAAAGAAACATGGCCGCCAGAGGGCGGGGCTATGTTGCCTATATGGCTAAAGAAAAAACTTTAAAAATCTTCTTCTCCGAAAGTGTTCAGCCGATTTTCAAATAATTGTAGAAATGTTCATTGGGTGACCCTCTATCAGATTCCTTCAAGCCATGTTGATTGGTAAAAAAACATGGCCGCCAGAGGGCAGGGCTATTTTGCCTATATGGCTTTAGTGAAAACTTAAAAAATCTTCTCCTCCGAAAGTATCCAGCTGATTTTCAAATAATTTTGTAGAAATGTTCCTTTGCTGACACTTTATTAGATTCCTTCAAAAAATGTTGATTGGTTGAAAAACATGGCCGCTAACGGGCGGGGCTATTTTGCCTTATATACATGTAGCTATAGTGAAAACTTAAAAAATCTTCTTCTCCGAAAGTGTTCAGCCGATTTTCAAATAATTTTGTAGAGATGTTCCTTGGCTGACCCTCTATCAGATTCCTTCAAGCCATGTTGATTGGTAAAAGAAACATGGCCGCCAGAGGGCGGGGCTATTTTGCCTTATATGGCTAAAGAGAAAACTTCTATATTTTGCCTTATATACATGTAGCTATAGTGAAAACTTAAAAAATCTTCTTCTCCGAAAGTGTCTGGCTGATATTTAAATAATTTTGTAGAAATGTTCCTAGGCTGACCCTCTATCAGATTCCTTCAAGCCATGTTGATTGGTTGAAAAATATGGCTACCAGGGGGTGGGGCTATTTTGCCTTATATGGCTTTAGTGAAAACTTAAAATATCTTCTCCTCCGAAAGTGTTGGGCCAATGTTCAAATAATTTTGAAGAAACATTCCTTGGGTGACACTCTACACGATTCCTTTAAGCCATGGTGGTTGGTAAAAAAACATGGCCACCAGGGGGCAGGGCTGTTTGGAGATTTGATTTTTGCTTTATGGCCGTGGAGCGATACTGGCCCTCTTGGGCCTCTTGTTACATATTTCCAATCATGTTTTCAATAATCGTCTGTAACATGAAAAGGTTTGAATAGTTATTTCCCAGTCTCTGGCTACATACTTTTTGAGATTCTTCTTGCTCATTCTTTGCAATTTTTTCGGTTTCCACATTGTTTTCATTTGTCCTCTACTTAGACATGAAATCGTTTGTGAGGGGTAGCTCTTTGTGCACATACAGAGAGATTAAACCCTTTCCCACTTCAGACTCTTTGCAGCAGACAACTTTTAAAAAACTTTGCTGCAAAATGAACAATTGCTCATAATGAACTATTTCTTCTCTTGGAACAATGTTTTAAACTGTAATTAATAATTACAAGTTTTAGTTTTACATATTTACCTCATGATTGCGAATATGTTGTTAAAGTTGTCTGCTGCATATTTGGGATATGTGGGAAAGATTGAACATTTAAAATATAAACATGGATTCATACCATTCATATTTGCATGACAACATAAATTGCGGAAACATTTTGAGAAATGTCTGCCAATGCCAGTTTCAGAAAATACTTCTCATATAAAACTATCGTCTGCATGAACTAGCTTGTTTGTGTTGCCTGCCTTGGCATGGAGACATAAGAAGGAATCATTTCAATGTTGTCAGTCATTTTTTCATTGGCTGACATACTGGCTGGTAACACATGTGTTCCTTTGAACAAACTTGTTTACTTATAAAAAGGAAAGGGTTTTTAGATTTCTAACCGTTTAATTTTTGTAATAAAATGTACTTTACTAGTTCGATGTTTTAATGTATAATGTATATTTGTTGCAAAATGCATTTTGTTGATTTAAAGATTAAAAAGTCATGAAAAGTAAAACAAGAGTTAAATCCATTATTAATTTCGGTTTGTTCGTCTGTCTGTCCGTCTGTCTGTCACACTTCGTTTCCATGCAATAACTGCCACACTTTATTTGGTGGAGTTATGGCCCCTTATTTAACAAAAAATGTCGTTTCTTGCTGTTTCCGTGCAATAACTGCCACAAATGTTAACCGTTTTTTTTTTCAAACTTGGTAACAACCTAGGCCAAGTTCGTTTAATTAACCCTGTAATACATGTTCAATAAAAAGTCTACTGACATGTTTAAACCTAACCTCAACATTTTCCTACAATATTTCCTGCAAGCGGGGGATATAAATTTCGTCGGTTGCGGAAAGGTCGCTGGTCCCTCCCGGCCGTGTCCTACTTTAAAAAACCCGGTAGTAATATGGCTTGTCACTCCTTGGCGCTCAGGATTCTGTTGTTAATATTACGACTGACTTGATTCCGTCGGGATAAAATGACCAATAATTATGACCATTTCCAATAAAAAAAATCCGTGATATAACTGGAACATTGTTGAAAATTGCATACCTATGTTGACAAACCTATAAATTATTGGTCAAGGGAAAGTTTAATTGTAAGAAAATGTAGAAAACGTTTTTGGAAGTTCTCGAAATTCGTCTTCTAAAGAAGTTCCAAAAGGCGTCTGTATTATTGGAATCGTGAAAGCTATCTGTGTTACTATGACACTACGTAGAATAAAATACTAGGCCGAATACGACATTTCGTCTGGTAAATTATTCGAATACGACATTTCGTCTGGTAAATTATTCGAATACGACATTTCGTCTGGTAAATTATTCGAATACGACATTTCGTCTGGTAACTTATTCGAATACGACATTTCGTCTGGTAAATTATTCAAATACGACATTTCGTCTAGTAAATTATTTGAATACGACATTTCGTCTGGTAAATTATTCGAATACGACAATTAGTCTAGTAAATTATTCGACGAAACTCGTTTACCATAATGGTTGAATAGACCGCGAAGTCAATTGATTGATTTGGGTTTAACAGGAACATATACTTCTCTTAAAGGGTACCAAGAGTCAAAAAATAAAATTTGACTATCAAAAAATTAATGCTAATAACATAAGAACAAAACAATAATATTAAAAAATGTTTTTAAGTATGAAAAGATAAATTTTGGGCAATAAAATTACGCATTCACGGAAATTGCCGAGTGCGAAAAGTGAAAATAAACTGACTTCCGGTTTACCATGATGACGTAGTGATAAGGAGTTGTTTCGATTTCAATAATGGCGGATGAGTTGAATTACTGAGCTGTAGATGAAAAAAACAGCGATGAGTCAGCTATTTACAGCGAGACAGATGACCTAGGCAACGGTCTAGCACCTAGGGATCAGACCATACCAGTTTGAGTCAGTAAAACGATCTGAAACGAGCAGCGAGTCTGAAGACGAAGCAGGACGTGAAATTGTTCGTGATGAATGATTCGTGCTATTTTCAGCTTAAAAGTATTGATAACATGCGAGAATAAATTATTTTTTGTAAAAGGTTATTTTAAGAAGCATTTAAACTTTAAACGATATCTGTTCGTTTTGACAGGGATTTTTGTTTCTACTGCATAAGTCAAATTTAAACACATGTTCGCGTATTTTCCCGATTCTCAAGGACGATTAGGTTCTTTTTTTACTTACCCTTTGTTGTTGAAACTCATTATTCCAAGCGCTTACGGAGACAAAATCTTTGACGGAAGAATAGCAATCATCGGAAACGACTTCCAGATCAGAAATATCTGATTGAATGTCAGACGGGGTGAAGCCAGAAACAAAAAAAAAGATTCAGACTCGAAAAATCGGCCATATTGAACAATGCAATGTACAGACAATAATTAAAAATAGATGAAAATTGGCTAACTCATCTTAATCAAACAGGTGTTCTCAAAAGAACTGACCAGTATTGTGTAAGTGTCATAACACGCACCGTAAATGACCAATTGTATTGCCCTTCTGATTTCTTTCCACAGTCAATCAAAGACCCGCCAGTTTTGTGTAGATGAAAACAATAACCACTTATGTCAGCTGTTCATCCCTTTCCCCCTTACAACAAATCACAGCAAACGATTGTGAAAATGTCGAGACACAAATAAAGAAAATCTATAAAAAATGAAAGTATAATTATTGAATTAATTCAAATCATTGTGGCAAAAGTTATCTATTAAATTGAATGCATTTAGGCTTTCTCATTTTGCTGCAATGTTTACCAAACTCGTCAGGTTTAGTTGCGCCAAAATGAATCTACATCTGTGAAAGGGGTAGCTTACTTGATTGTCAAAACCGGTATACCGGAAATATATATCACAATTTCCTGATCGGTCAAACAAAGAACCGACTTTGCACGTGTGCGTAAACCCTTTCTTCTGTCAACAAAATTGCCGACGAAATTAAAAACATCTTGACAAAAAATTAGAAGCTCTTTAACTCTTTCCCACGTACAGACAATTTCTACAACAGAAGAATATATTCATAAAGGGTTGCTTCATTGTGTTTGGGATCATTACGCTATGAGCAATTTCTCTCGTTTTCAAATGTGGTCTGTTTCAGAATTTTTTATATGAAGAAAGGTATCAAATGAACTACAAAGCACTGTTGTCAAGGTCATTTGTATTGCATGCGTCAGTAATTTTCCATTTGAGCTGGGTGACTAAGTTGCACGTGATTCGTTCATAATAATAATATCGTGTCAAATGAAAACCCGCCTTCTGATAGTTGGGAATATTCAGATAAATATGCTCTTCTGTTAAGACTGATCAAGCTTATCAGTTCCCGACGCATTTCATTTTCACACGAAAAATGTACTTGTCGGAACAAACCACGGTATGTTTTGTCGGACCTTTCCAAAGTTTTCGCGTCGAGGCCAATGCCTTTATCCACATTTTCCTTACTGTGTCGTCCATGGGGAAGCTATGAAAGCTAACACCGTCCTTCGGCATGTTGAAACACCCCCCTACCACACATTCTCTGGGCATTTTCACGTTTTATTTCTCTTTAATTATTCCAAATATATCGATGCGTTCACGATTTACACTGTCAACATAATGAGAGTCTGTATTGAATTCCCCGTGAGCACGTCACTTCCGGTATTTTTTACGGAAATTGCCGATCTTTTTTTTTCCGTTAATCTCGACCTGGCTTATTTTGAGCCCGGATTTTAAATGCTTATTAAAGTGTTTTTTTTTAAATTTTTCAACGAAAATTCTTATCACATTAGGTTTTAATGACCTTTCCCTACATATTAATCGCGTATTTGAATGTCATTCTTGGTACCCTTTAATTTACATCACGTGATACAAATAGTCGATTTGTAAGGTAACTCGGCCCTCAAACACTTACAGTATAAACACTACTACAGGACTTCCATGGTTCTCTTGTTTGGTAACCCTCTTGTTTAACGGTATGAGTGAAATGGTTAAATATGAACAACTGATAGTCCGAACAGGCAGCATAGCTGAACTAAAGAATAAATGTTAATTGAAGTATGCTGCGTAAGACAAACATAACAAGGTCGCTTCAGATAGAAATCAGCCGCGTTTAGGCGAGTTAGGGTATTCTTGACACCCTGATTAGGGCACCATTTAACCCTTTCCCACATACAACACATCTATAACAGGCGACTTTGAAAACAGCAATATCTAAATATGGAATATCTCTATAAATGCAATGATAATTAGTGAATAGAGTTGAAAACATTGTGGCAAAATGTGAAATTGCTCATCGTGAGTGTTTTCAGAAGTCGTCTGCTGCAGAGGCGTCAGAAACCGTCTGCATACGGGAAAGAGTTTAAGTTACATTGGCGTAGTCGATCCTAGTTCTTTTTGTCAGAAGATGCATTTAAATCCATGTCACATATAGGGGGACACTCAAGACGTTGGTGAGTATGGGCAGATGCACAGGCTGGCCTGAGTCTTCACTGCACGCAGATGTATTAAGACTTTCCCACACATGTTGACGCATATATGCAGCAAACGACTTTTGAAAACACTGGCAAAAGAAGAAATTGCTCATAATGAGCAATTTCTCCTTATGCCACAATGTTTCCAACTTTATTTAGTATTTATATTTTCATTCATAGAGATTTTTGACCCAATGTTTTCAAAGTCATCTGCTGCAGATTTGTTGTAAGTGGGAAAGGGTTAAGACCCACAAATCGCTAGACGCGGCTGGCTTAAATAGCCTGTATCGTAAAGTTTCATTGTTATATATTCATCATGTGACAGGGGAATTAACTTAGACACTATGCATTAGTTTGTTGTACACACCAATACAATGCAATACAATATATCTTCTTGCATAAAACAAACAACATGTTTGAAGCAATACACACAATAAAAACCTTTTTAGAATTCGATTTCTGCAACTGATTTGTGAAAATACTATTCCACAAGGAGGCTAAGCGAAATTCAATCAAGGGTAAATTGAATTGCATTGTCTCGTACGGTGTAATACAAGCAAACACGTTCACCAAAGTAACATTCCAATTAAATTAGATCGGAGTTTCCTCTCGGAGGATATGAAGTGGAATTAACAAAGCTATGAAACATGTTTATATTACAAACTCCATGGAGGGCACCCTTGGTAAAGAGTCAATTTAAAACATGACCTTATGCATGTTCTCTTGTTACCGCATCTTAACTATTGACAACTTCCAGATTTGTTTTATGTTGGAAAGGTTGAAACACAATTCGAAAACATATTTATTTTCGTCTTCAAACTGCATGGAGCCCAATCTTCACAACGAGTCAGTTCAAAATACTTCCTTATGCATATACTCCTGTTCTTTCTTACTTGCAAACACATTTTAAATGGCGTTTGAAAACTGCGGCAAAAAGAGAAATCACTCCGGCCGATAATTACATCGGGTGTCAAATTCATTGACAAACATCAGGTAAAATGCATAGGATGATGTCGTTAGATGATTTAATATAGCTTTTCCAATACCACTTTTTTTATACGTATTTCGAGCTTGATGGTCATGTTCTATACTGAAGCTCAAAGTGTACTGTGAAAACATCTATCTCCGGGTTTGTTCAAGTTTTCAATTTTAGTCGGATTTACGATGACGTCCAATCTGATATTGACCGGATATTTAACTAACAACTATCAAAAAAAAATGCACGCGCTGTAAACTAGTGAGATAAAATTCGACTTTCAGGCGGGATAGAATCGGAAATAAGGTGTCATATTGAAATCATGCATCTGGAAACACAAAAATGAACACCATGAACTCGAAAGTAAAAGTAAAAGTGTATTATTTCGCTCGTTGAACATAATCCAGTTACTTCCGTGAGATGATCGGAGACACCCGAGTGATTGTAAATAACCGACAAGGAAACATACAGAGTTATCATCTGTTCATTCTAAATGGTTTTAAGATAGATAGACGAAAGCGTTATACTTTATTTTTAGCTCATCTGTATGTGTGTTGTTGTTTTTACAAAAAAAAATGCGAATACGGAGAACTTATTCCAAAATACAAGTTCACCATTTTCTTATCTTGTACTCATATCAACATAAAGTATATTATCACATAACTTGCACTCCAGGAGTGACATAAAGCAGTGACATAAATATCATATGTAACTAGTTACATAAATAGCCGACTCACAGCACGTACGTGACGTCACTCCAGTGTGACGTCACTTTAAATGACAGCATATTGTTTACAATTGTTCTGAATTTCGGCATTTATTAAAAATATTGTTTAAGGTGGAATCATACCTTTGAAATAACGTCGTTTTGACGTCAAAACGTACGTTTTTGCGACAATTACAGTGTTGTTAAAGAAATCACCATGGCTTTCTCGTTTGAAGTGGTATTTGGAAAGAGTTAACACCAGACTGAAGAGAATAAAATTACCTGCGTAGTGATGTAATTTACATACAACTGCCAAGACAATAAACGTAACATAAGGGGAGTAAAAGTGAAACTTTCGCTAAAATATTTTAACAGTAATTCGTTTATTTCAAATTTATTAAAAATTCGCCCGAGAGATTTGTTTTAAAAACTTATATAATTTGGAACAACCTTTTGTCTACCATTTACCAAAATATCAAGAAAATCTATCGTGCAGATCTTTAGTAAATCGCAATGACGTTAAAGCTCTGTCACGCGACAAACCGTACACTGCGGAATTTAAATTGAAACGTACCAAGGGTTATTAAAATGAACTCCGGATTTTTCATAAAAATAATCAATTTTATTCTTTTACAAAATTTGTAAACTGTATCTATTATACACCTTTAAATATTAAATATGTTTTATATAAACTGACTTGCCTACTTCGCTGTTTATCTGTTAAATCATTTTTTCACATTCCATGTATTAGTATTAGTCTCAAACCGTCGCTTGCAGTTCTTATAGATAGATTTTATTTCACTTATTCGAATACATGTAATTCGTCATTTACATACATACATTTACATACACAAATTGATACGGGAACATCAAATAGTAATTCGATATAACATGAAGTTTCATGATTTTATATAACCCAACATTACTGATACGAAATTCTTCAAACAAGAGCATCGTCAGAATTATCATGGAAGAAATTGACATTGTTAATATATTTTATTATTACTTTCCTATGTGTCACTCTAGGTATTTTGTAATGTATCTTCAGATAACAGTAAAAACTGAGTTTCTCTTTATCAGGCACAAAGCATGTTTCAACACGTCAACGATTATAACTGTCATGCAAAGCTTTCTATCTATTCTATCCTCGATCATGCTTTTGTTACTTAAGGAAACACTTTATATGGTAAAACATCGAGAAGAACTATCTGACTTTCTTCCCTTTGGAAAACCTTATGTACAAGATTTTATGAAAGTTTTGACTTGATTGTATTCACAGAGTTCCGCAGTTCAATTCAACTTAGAGCTGTTTGAATAAGGTGTTTATTGACAATATTTCCCTGTATAGTTTGGGTAAATAACCAACTATTATTATCTACATACATATCCCGTGGAATGCCATCACATCGTTGTCTGCACTATGTAGTGAGTCTTCAATGTCATTGCACAGGTGTCTGTAAATTGTAGACAGCGTATAGTCGGGTAATGATACATTTTGTTTTATAATTGGAAGTGTGTTGACAACACAAGTAATTAGGTATGAACATGTGACAAAATGTGTGATCTGCTACGGTTTTATGGCATTGTGATTTACTTAAAATCAACCCTATAGTTTGTCTTGAAATTTGGTAAGGGTAAAAAAAAATTCTCAAGACAAAACTAAGTACCGGTAGTTTAAAATAACGGGGACATATGGAGTAAAAAAAAAGAAAGATAGAAGAAGGGGTGGCTGCTTTACATTTTAAGTTCCACAATGCGCGTACCCGCGCACGTCAACAGTATTACGGCATAGCGTTTTACTAAAAGTCCGCCCGATATATTTCCAACAAATTTGAGTAAATTGGAGAAGAAATGGTGTTCGGAATTATAATGATTTCTTTTAAAAGAAATATCTAGGGCATTTGTTTTGTTAGTAAAGGTAAGGTAATAACTGTATTATTAGTCAGCGAGTTCGTTAAATAAACCAAGTTTTGCTTTAAAATTATTTAAGGAAAGATTGTGAACTATATATCATGACGGCGTTTATATCATTCGCTTCAAATCGATGTTAATATAAGATGAGATAGTAATGTTCATTCCTTTAATCACACATAACTGTGCAGCTGTGTAAACACAAATTGCAATTTAATAAAAAACTTGCCGCAAACAACAACAACATTATCACGGATAGAATACCAAGAAAGTTTTGCGTGACAGGTATAGACTTCGAAATTCTCAAAATTGCATATTGAAAACAACATTTGTATACTGTTATCTCAAATTTGTTACAAAAAACCAAGGGTGACATATAATATGTGTGATAATTATATTTTATATATAGAACAACAGTTGAACAGGAAAGTAAACGAGTCAGTTTATACATATGACAAATCCAAATATCATTTTGTTGTTTTTTGCTAAATTATTTACGACCATAATTACTTTAATTCTTTAAATAGAAACACATATATACTACCAACCATTATTCTTTAGGAGATGGCTTATATTTAGAATGAAATTGATAATTATAAGGAAAACATAAGTATTCATTTTAATTACCCTGGATGCGTCTCAATGTTTAATTCCGCAGTGAACGTTACGACGCACACAAGAGGTTTAACGGCATTGTGATTTATTAAAAATCGAAACGATAGATTTGATTGAAAGTTTGGCAAATGGTAGATGAATAGGTGTTCTATGTTATATTTTATTTTAAAAAAAATCTCTCGGGCGAATTTTAAATAAATTAGAAATAATCAAATTACTGTTAAAATATTCTAGCGAAATTTCTATTTTAAGTCGCCTTATGTTACGTTAATTGTCATGACAGATGTATATAATTGATATTATCACACAGTTTATTGTATTCTCTTCAGTTTAAAGTTCTTTTTATCCGAATCCAAATTGAAATGAGGAAGTAATGGTGATTTCTTTAACAACACTGTCATTGTCGCAAAAACGTATATTTTGACGTCAAAATCGACGTTATTTCAAAGGTATGATTCCACCTTAAATAAATCTCGATAAATGAAATGTTATGAGTGCCTTGTTGCTAATTTTGTATAAAATCAAAAGGGACTATTTTTTACAGTGGAAGTATGCATTAGAACTTCGGGGTGAACTTCGGTCACTTTTTATATGAGGGCGAAGAAAGATAGATTTAAAGATTGAAAACAATCTTTTTATGGTGTTATGTGATAAATAGAATCTTACATTCGTGCTTATTTGATATTGTTTTTATGAAACTCGTCGACTGAAACTCGACAGAGCCTCGCGTCATATTATTTCAGTCGACTCGTTTCATAAAAACAATATCAAATAAGCACTCATGTAAGATCCTCTATTTATTAGTTAACAGTTTCACTAGCCTTTCGACGAAATGACCACAATTAAGCTTGAAATATTGATATTTTTTTTATTTTATAAAACTTATAAATTAGATCTGTTTAATTTAAGTATACGTAGTACGACATTTTATCTACGTCCATTGTTTCTTTGGCTCTCCTCTGTAAGTGGCTTAAAGCGAAGTTTTTAGAATAGTTATAATACACCATCGGATATGGTAAAAACGTCTTTAAAATAGACCGTTTGAAAGCGTGACCAGACTTGACTTTTTCATGCTCAATTCATTGGAAAAGTGCTTTCTAGATAAACGGATAATGGGATGACAGTATCGAATCCAGAAAACTTCACTGAAGCTGTAATTGGATTGTTCGACAGATGAACGTTAACTAACGTACTGGTTAAGTGAACGCACTGCTGTTTCGTAAACTAAAGAGAGCAATCTGCTTTGGAATGTTCATTTTAAAAAATGGAATGGTGGAGGTACAATGTTCTCACACACTGCAAAGCATGACGGAAAAGGAGACACTTCTTGTCATTTAATTTGCTAACTGATACATTATACATGAACAAACGGTCCGTATCATTGGATAACATTCCGAATCCCGAGGCTAAACAGTAAGTTGAATACCATTTAGCGTGTTATCTGTTAGATTGGTATAATGTGTAAAGAAAACTATATTTAAGAACAAATGTCATGGTCTCACAATTGGAATAAATACTCCAGGTTCTAAAAGTTTATCTGTGAAATTGGTGTTAATGGCCTGCAAGACTACATCCATGAACACAACACAGTGCATGGTCTTATCCTTGGAAAGAAAATCCAGAATCTCAAGGCTAAACGGTAGTTTAAATACCACTGTAGAGAATTATTATTGACCTACAACAGATATTTTATAGAATACTTGATTATGGTTCATTCCCGATTGTCCCATATTTTGATTTTTGGGCTGAAAATCGATGTAGGACAATCGGGGAAAAATACAGGTAAGGTGTCGGATAATCCCGTAGATATCACTACAGTTCGGTTCATTTAAAATTCCAATATCTTCGTAACTTTTATTTATGAAACAGTATGTTACGAATTTTCTTAACTTTTCTTTGTTTTTCATCAGATAATAAACTCTGTTTGGTCTTCTTTTATATAATAACATAGGAATAATGAAAAAATCAAACTTATTTAGAAAATAATAATTTTATTCAAATTTAGTAATTGTACGTTTAATAGCAAGTTGTCTATTGTATATATAATAATAACATTCAAACAACAAATACCCTATTCAGTATAACTCATCAATCTCGTTTTGCACTTTTTTCAAAGTTTTTGAATATTATTAACAGAATTAACATGTGTTTTTTACATTGTTTACGACTTCGTCGATGACACGTTTACAAGTGTAGACAATATGTGGCTCTGTCCGCATACTCAATTGCACTAATGGACCCGTCACGCAGGCGTTCCTTTAGGGATGCTATTCGCGTGTCGATGTTCTGGTATTTCCTTCTCTTGATCGGTCTTTTACCTCCTGAAGCATACTGCACTACCTTGATACAGGAGATGGCTTCAACTTCCTGGATTGTTCTAAGGATTGAATACATGTTAGGATGCGAATACTGAACAGCTTTCTTCAACATGCTATGCCAGCCTTCTATATGGTTCGTCGTCCTTGGATCTTGGGTGTTGAAGTGATTCCAAGTCTGTTTGTCGCCCTCAACCCAGTACTCAGTAAGATAGTCTGTGAAGGTTTCAACGGCTGCTGGTAGGTCTAGAGTAGCAATGTCACTGAGTGCTTCGAACCACACATCTTCAACTGTGTTGACTGGTACAAGTGGTAAAACTAGGCGGTGAATGTCTTCATTAGTTCTGTATCCGTTGGTCAAACCCGTAGATTGTACCTTCCTCCAGATACACTGTGCGTAGTGGAAGAAGCAAGCCTTCACGTCTGTCGTCTGGAAGACTCGTTGAGCAGCTTTTCTTGGAGCGAGTTCATGGTCCATGAAAAGGATGTCTGGTTTCAACTCGTTACGTCTGACGAGAATACCTTCTCTGGTTGTTACTCGTGATGGACAGGCACGGATAGAACAAGTCCAGTACACCCTCTCTTCCCTTCGGCTCTTGATCTATAACAAAAGTAAAATAGTTAGAGATGAGATTTTTATTTACATGACATCGGATCGAACCTCAGGATGCCCGTATTTCAGTATATAATGTGGAACACTGGATATATACTGCAATAAACTACTTTAAAATAAAGAACCAAACTGTATTATTATACTTACAACAAATATGTGGCCATCAATAACCAGACTCATTCCGCTGCGCTTGTTCTTCACAAAATCTAGTTGGACTTGAGCATTAGCCATGTTTTCAATATGATATAAAAACAATAAATGATACCTTTTCCCAAAATTTCCAATTCGATAAATGCACTAACAGTTTGTTGTTTAGAAATAGAAGCATTTTTACAAAAGTCAAATGATTAAATTACTTTAATTGTAATTGAATGTGTGTGCAAACAGTAAGAAATAAAAGCATTGAATGTTTGTGTAAACAGCAAGAAATAAAAGCATTTTTAGGTGAAAATACCGAAGTTTGTGCAAACAGTAAAGAAACCGCTGTCGGAAAAAACATGACATAAATATTGTGAAAACAGTCAAATAATTGTGCATAGATAGGTAAATAATGGAATATATATATAATCTTTATTAAAGTCTCATCTTTGTACATGTTACATAATATAAAACAATATTCACAGTTAACAAACAAATGTACAAAGCCATTCTTTAAAAAACAGAATTATAAGAGACTAAGAGATCATCACAAAACCTTGACAGTTAAAAAATGTTAAAGGAGATACGACGCATTTCCCATCGGGGAATCATGCATAAATACATCAAATTGAGTTAACTTAACATAAGAAACAAAAGTTAATACTTATAAAACAAATATAACATTCGTCGTAAAGTACAACTTCAAATAAACAGATGCGTTATGTATAACATATAAACCTAAAATGAAATAAAACAAGTACAACCGAATAAAATACAACTCAAAATATTAAAATACGGGCGTATAAACAGATAAAGGACTATTTACACAAATAAAATAATCTCGTTTTTAAAATATTATTACAGGTTTTGGCACTAAATCTTGCTATCTTCCTATTTGACAGAACAAATGATAACTTTTCTATATCAGACATACTGGCAAATGAAGGGTTGACCGAAAGGGCCTTTTCGACCAATTCTTTACGTATTTGCTCATATAGCTTACAATAAAATAAAACATGTATTTCTGACTCAACAGTGTCGCAGAATGGGCAGAGACGATCGTATTCAGCCAGACCTTCGTACCTACCAGTTTCTATTCTAATAGGTGCGACACCGCATCTAAATTTACTCAAGGCTGACCTATGTGTGGGGGGCAATATTAATTTACAATAATGTTCTGTGAAATAACCATTTTTCATTTTACAATAGTTTCTAAGCTTATTTCTGCCCTTGCCACCTTTACTTTCATATGTATTTATTCTCTCTATCCAATCATTAATAAAAGCCAACATTAACTGCTCCTGTATAGCACTGACGAAAGTGCGTTTATGCAAGGGATAATTCAAGTCTAGCCGCACATCTATGCCAAGTTTAGAAATCTGTTCTTTGACATAAAAGAACCAAGTTTTAAAAGACTTATTAGCTCTACCATCTGCCCAGAGTGCTACTCGCTTGTTTATACGCTGCCGAGATAAGTTACATAGGTTACACCAATAGCTCACAACTGTATTCTCACCTTTCCCTTACCGCTCTTTATCACTCCGCACTAAGGGTAAATAGCAAAATCAAAACGTGGGACAATCGAGAAGACACCCTTGACCTGCACATTTCCCGGCGCAAATACATGCAGATGGTATTGCATAGTTCAAACACGACAGATTAAAATCCCGTAATACGGTACCAAATATGGTAATATGGTACGTCACTGAAATATAACGTGACTTCATTATAATACGAATTCACGTCATTCAAAATGAGGTAGTGGGTGTGGTTCAAAATTCAATCATCAATTTCATTTTATGTGTAAAGTGAGTTTTTTCGTTATTTAAAATATAGAAATGTGTATATCTTTTCTTTATTCCGTCAAAAGCTATGCAATGTATATAATAAAAGGAACATTATTTTGCTGTAGCGAAACTTCGGTCTCGCGAGATATCAATTATCCACACCCCTCGTAGACAATATCAAACCCAGTATAGCAACTGCAATATAATATTCAATATTTGTATTTTCAAAAAACACCTTGAGCCGTCCTGCGAGAAAACCAACATTATGGCATCTGCAAAATGTATCGACCCAGATGAGCCTGCGCAGTCCGCAATGTTGTTCTTATCCTTGGAGAACAAATCAGGAATCTTAAAGCTAAAGGTAGGTCGAGTACCACTGTTGAGGTTTATCAGTAAAATTGGTGTTAGTGGCCCACAACAGATGTGTTAAACAATTAACTTAATGGATAGCAGGTTATAAAAAAAGAGAGCTTGTACGTTTACAAAGGGGTGATATCAAAATATATATATATTCCCCGATTTGATCTTAAAACTTAAGAAAACTGAAGAGCAAAACACTTAACCTTATATGTGCGCGCGGTGCTCCAGGAAAACCAACTTGAGCGTGTTATCATAACACGTGTTAATAAAAAGAACTTCCGTGAAAAGAAACGTACCCGTGGTAAAAGATCCAAGCAGGGACACTATATTACATGTAAAATAGTGTCCCTGATCCAAGGTACGCGGTAATTTGACCACAGGTAATTTGGCCACAGTATTTTGACCACAAGTCATTTGACCACACGGAAAGTTGACCACATAGAAAGTTGACCACAGGTAATTTAACCACAAGTAAATTGAACACATCGGTTCGTTTTCGCAGAGCGCCGCTGAAATACTCGTATGTATACTTTTATATTTTTTTAGGAAAGAGTTGAAAACATTGTGGTAAAAAGAGAGCAATTTCTCGTTTTTTCCACAATTTTTTCAAATACCGTCTGCTGTAGAGGCGTCAGAAAGCGTCTTTTATGTGGGAACAGGATGGTTAATATAAACCGTGTGTAGTGAAACTTCTCCTTCAACGTTCGTCCATTCATCAATCGGAAGTCCCATTTACCCTTGCAGAGACCAGGATGGATTTAATAGAATAACCAATACACCTATAAATACAGACCAAAGTACAACCTTATCAGCGAATAAAAGACATTGGACCTCTTTTCGATTTATTATCCATTTAACATGTTAACCTTTATCATCGCGTGTTCAAAGCTATAAATATTATCTTATTGACTCTTCGTATCGGAATCATATAGAGGTACAATAGTTGTACATTTTTTTTTTTTTTTTCGTTCATACGGGTAAACAAATCGACGGCGAAGCCGGCGATGTTTCCCGTCAATAGGTAATGTGTATGAACTTTGCAAAAATTTGCTATATACCGTCTATCCAAAAATTGTGTCCAGAATGGATTTTTCGATGCAGTCACGATTCTGCTACAGTGCGAAACAAAAAAAAAAAAATTCTAGAGAAAATAATTAAATATGATAATACGTACTCGATAAAGGAACGAGCACAAGTAATTTTATGTGTGATAATTTCCGTTTAATAACACTCGTCGTCTATTTCTAAAACGAGTTAAAATATTACTCGTAAGGGTTTTTTGACCTTTGACCTTTGACTTTCCAGAAGTTATAAATCCAAATTCCTGTAATATGACGTCATTCTATTAGTGGTGCAGAGGTAGAGCGTCGGCCTCTTGTATCAAAGGGTCCCTGGTTCGAGTCCCGTGATGAGCGGGTCCTGACTTTGGGATTTTTTTGTTTTTTTTGTTTCACAATCGATAAATAAATAAGTTTAAACTAAATGAACGAACCGAAAGGAAAACGACAGAAATTATAGGAAATGTTAGTTTGGCTTGTCACAAATGTAGTTCCGTGAATTATGAAATCGTTTTATTTGAAGTACTTTATGAAGGGCAGGTTGATTATTTGTTGTACCTTTCATCATATTTTCATGGATGTAAAATCTTGGCTATGTTTTAAAGTTAAATATAAGCTTAACCTGATGATGATTTTTATTTTCTTTGCTTAGGTCGGTAGGACTCGTAATTGACGTAAATAACTGATCGTGCTGCAAGCAAGGGGCTAACTGCAGTTCGCGGGGAATTATTCACCGATCACAACATATAACAAATGTTTACCCGAAATAGGTAGCACCTATACTCATATTACGTACTCGATAAAGGAACGAGCACCTTTGACTTTCCAGAAGTTATAAATCCATATTCCTGTAATATGACGTCACAATATGACGTCATTCTATTAGTGTTGCAGAGGTAGAGCGTCGGCCTCTTGTATCAAAGGTCCCTGGTTCGAGTCCCGCGATGAGCGGGTCCTGACTTTGGGATTTTTTCACACAAACGGCGTGAGTACTGGTTAAGTCTCCAGGAAGCAGACATCGAGCGTGATTAATATAAGCTGAAAGCTTGTTTTTGTTTCACAATCGATGTAAAATAAATAAGTTTAAACTAAATGAACCAAAAGGAAAACGACAGAAATTATAGGAAACGTTAATTTGACTTGTCACAAATGAAGTTCCGTGAATTATGGAATCGTTTTATTTGAAGTACTTTATGAAGGTACTTTATGTTGTACATGTCATCATAATTTCATGGATGTAAAAACTTAGCTATATTTTAAAGTTAAATATAAGCTTAACCTGATGATGATTTTTATTTTCGTTGCTTAGGTCGGTAGGACTCGTTATTGACGTAAATAACTGATCGTGCTGCAAGCAAGGGGCTAACTGCAGTTCGCGGGGAATTATTCACCAATCACAACATATAATAAATGTTTACCCGAAATAGGTAGCACCTATACTCATATTAGGTAACAGGTGTGAGAATTTGTTTTTTTTTGTTTTTCAATAACCCATGAAGCTTTCTGAAATGAAACTGGCCAAATCCATGGGGGCCGCCATTTTAGGTATGTATAAAATAAGACGAAAAACACGGATTGAAAATTATTGTCGTCTTTTTAATCATTTTTTTAAATCGATATTTTGGGTATGTAAAAAATGAGACGAAAAACACAGATTGAAAATTATTGTCGGCTTTTTAATCTTTTATTTTTTAAATCGATATTTAAGATCATTAAAGTGCTGTGTTAGTGGGAATTAACATTTGTACGAAAAGTTAAAAATAAATGGAACTCTGTAAGAAATATGTTTTCCCGTTCGTCAAAAAAACGACAGCATTAACCTTCTACGCCCGAACCTAAATTTTGACTGTATCGTAGCCGAAGAAGGACGTGACGTCATTTCCGTAACACTTCATCTTGGCGTAACCTCAATGGAGCGACGTCGTTTCCCGCAAAAAATGTGGTATCAACATGAAAGACTCCTTTACATGAGCTATTGACTCACTCCTTCAAAGTATAATTATTTATCAAACATTGTGGCAAAAGGATAACTTTCTCATAAGGAGCAATTGTTCTTTTGGCGACAATCTTTTCCTAAATCGTCTGTTGCAAAGGCCTCAGAAACCGTCTCTAATAGGGAAAGGGCTTAGCAGAAATGTGACCCCTTACATAATTTGTTCCAGTGTTTTGATAATGCAAGAAACATGACATTAACATTATTATTGTCTAGTCAATTACTTATAAATCCCTTTTTATGGCCAAAGTATGCTCTTTAATTTTTGTTTATAATTATCTTGCGTTTTTTTCGTAAATAGGTAGGCCTATAGCACTTATATATATATATTATGTAGACGGACATTGAGGTCTCTGGTGAGACTGTGTGGCTGTACACTTCACTGTAGGATGATGCATTAAGGCCTCAAATCACTAGACGCGGTTCAAACCTGTTTTATAATCACACATTTCGATTACGCTTCGAGCCGGGTTCCAGGGACGTGTTTTATAATCACACATTTCGATTACGCTTTGAGCCAGGTTCCAGGGACGTGTTTTATAATCACACATTTCGATTACGCTTCGAGCCGGGTTCCAGGGACGTGTTTTATAATCACATATTTCGATTACGCGTTGAGCCAGGTTCCAGGGACGTGTTTTATAATCACACATTTCGATTACGTTTTGAGCGGGGTTCCAGGGACGTGTTTTATAATCACACATTTCGATTACGCTTTGAGTCAGGTTCCAGGGACGTGTTTTATAATCACACATTTCGATTGCGCTTTGAGCCGGGTTCCAGGGACGTGTTTTATAATCACACATTTCGATTACGCTTTGAGCCAGGTTCCAGGGACGTGTTTTATAATCACACATTTCGATTACGTTTTGAGCGGGGTTCCAGGGACGTGTTTTATAATCACACATTTCGATTACGCTTTGAGCCAGGTTCCAGGGACGTGTTTTATAATCACACATTTCGATTACGCTTTGAGCCGGGTTCCAGGTACGTGTTTTATAATCACACATTTCGATAACCCTTTGAGCCGGGTTCCAGGGACGTGTTTTATAATCACACATTTCGATTACGCTTTGAGCCGGGTTCCAGGGACGTGTTTTATAATCACACATTTCGATAACCCTTCGAGCCAGGTTCCAGGGACGTGTTTTATAATCACACATTTCGATTACGCTTCGAGCCAGGTTCCAGGGAAGTGTTTTATAATCACACATTTCGATAACCCTTCGAGCCAGGTTCCAGGGACGTGTTTTATAATCACACATTTCGATTACGCTTCGAGCCGGGTTCCAGGGACGTGTTTTATAATCACACATTTCGATTACGCTTTGAGCCAGGTTCCAGGGACGTGTTTTATAATCACACATTTCGATTACGCTTCGAGCCGGGTTCCAGGGACGTGTTTTATAATCACACATTTCGATTACGCTTCGAGCCAGGTTCCAGGGAAGTGTTTTTTAATCACACATTTCGATAACCCTTTGAGCCGGGTTCCAGGGACGTGTTTTATAATCACACATTTCGATAACCATTTGAGCCAGGTTCCAGGGACGTGTTTTATAATCACACATTTCAATAACCCTTTGAGCCGGGTTCCAGGGACGTGTTTTATAATCACATATTTCGATTACGCTTTGAGCCAGGTTCCAGGGACGTGTTTTATAATCACACATTTCGATAACCCTTCGAGCCAGGTTCCAGGGACGTGTTTTATAATCACACATTTCAATAACCCTTTGAGCCGGGTTCCAGGGACGTGTTTTATAATCACATATTTCGATTACGCTTTGAGCCAGGTTCCAGGGACTTGTTTTATAATCACACATCTCGATTACGTTTTGAGCGGGGTTCCAGGGACGTGTTTTATAATCACACATTTCGATTACGCTTTGAGCCAGGTTCCAGGGACGTGTTTTATAATCACACATTTCGATAACCCTTTGAGCCGGGTTCCAGGGACGTGTTTTAGTATCACATATTTCGATTACGCTTCGAGCCAGGTTCCAGGGACGTGTTTTATAATCACACATTTCGATTACGCTTTGAGCCGGGTTCCAGGGACGTGTTTTATAATCACACATTTCGATTACGCTTTGAGCCAGGTTCCAGGGACGTGTTTTATAATCACACATTTCGATTACGCTTTGAGCCAGGTTCCAGGAACGTGTTTTATAATCACACATTTCGATAACCCTTCGAGCCGGGTTCCAGGGACGCGTTTTATAATCACACATTTCGATTTCGCTTTGAGCCGGGTTCCAGGGACGTGTTTTATAATCACACATTTCGATAACCCTTCGAGCCGGGTTCCAGGGACGTGTTTTATAATCACACATTTCGATTTCGCTTTGAGCCGGGTTCCAGGGACGTGTTTTATAATCACACATTTCGATTAAACCTTTGAGCCGGGTTCCAGGGACGTGTTTTAAAATCACACATTTCGATTTCGCTTTGAGCCGGGTTCCAGGGACGTGTTTTATAATCACACATTTCGATTAAACCTTTGATCCGGGTTCCAGGGACATCTAGAATGATAAGAATGGATGATTCAGATCCTAATGTTTTTATTGTGTGCATACATCTCAGTCTGCACATTTAAGTTATCGGATACAAATGCCTGTACTGTTCCCCAAAGGTTTATAGAAGGCCTCTGCGCCTATTGGGCGGATAGAGCAGATCAAGATTAGAGTGTTCAAATGTGCGGACTGATCTGGATCTACACTTGTCGTAATTGCCCTCATGGTGTTTTGTCTTCCTGGAGTATATTTACCCTTTAGCTGCTGAGAGGTTTTTAGAGAAAATCTGCTTGAACAAAATATATGTAGGACTAGAGCAATTTGTAATATGTACTTTTCATACAGAGTTGAAAATGCTTTTTCGAAAAGTAGAAATTTCTCGTTATGAGCAATTTCCTCATTCTCCACAATGTGTTCAATATAGTCTGCTGCAAATACACTAACAGTCTTTTGTATTAGGGAACGGGGTCTTTGAGAGATGTTTTGAGAGAACGAATTCGAGTTTTGCAATATATCGACTAAATCCTTAAAATTTAATCCTTAGTTAAACTTCGATGATTTTTTTAAATGCATCTTCGGACAGACTACAGCAGACAGGTTATCTTACCTTGAATTCATGTCGCCCAATCAAACGCAGCTGGGATTCATTTGTAATGCCGTCTGCAAATGCTTGAACTTACAGTATGTATACGGTCAAATTCGAGAGATTCCTAAACTCAAGTAACTTTTACATGTTTATGATTTATGTACTCGACTATGTTTTAGATACGCTTAGTTCGCTCGGTACAAATTGACTCGTAAAACTCATTTGAAAAAGAAACACGTGAGCGGAAAGGCATGGTTTACGTGAGCCGCGTTCTAGGAAAAACAACCATACGGCATTTACGTTCAGTGTATATGTCGCTCCAGATCAACGTGCGCATCCGTACAGATTGAATTATTTAGTGAGATGATGAACAATTCTAGAATAAACGCAAGTATAGTTTCAAGATTGAGTATACTACGTTGTCGGAAAAGGAGACATTACTCACTTAGAAAAAGAAAAATGGTTTTAACACAACGTTTGTAAAACTAGTCTGCTGTCGAGTCGTCAAAGGTTGTGTCTATCAGGTAACCAGTTAATAAAGCATTTACCTGATTTGCTGTTTCTCGAGTCGTCTGCGTTTCTGTAGAATTGTATGTGCAATTTAAACAAAAAGTTTAACCATTGTAGAAAAAGAAGAAAATGTTTATTATTTCAAATATGTTTTCTTAAAGTCGTCTGATGAGGTTGCTTCTTAATCCTGTCCAATATGCAAACGCATTTGGGAGCATTTGCGACAGACGACTTTTGATAAAACAATGTGACAAAGGGACACATTGCCCATAACGCGCTCTATTCTCATTTTGCAACACTGTTTTCAATGATTACAATTTCATTTATATATATGTTCTATAGTTTGGCGTAAAGTTTTGATAATACCGTCTGCTCTATGTGCGAAAGGGTAGAGTCGTCTGTATCAGATAAGCATTTAAACAGACACGGTAGGATATCAAAACTCACGGAGGAGTAAGCGTATCAAAACTGTAATAAAACTGAGGCACGCATTATCCTACTTTAACTCTTTCCCACATACACCAATAATGCAGCAGACAAATTATGCAAACCAAACTATTGGAAAATCTCTATAAATAAAAATATTGCTACTGCATAGAGATGAAGAAAATATGGCAAAAAGACAAATTGCTAGTTATGAGCAAGTTCTCCCTTTGACGCAATGTTTTCAAAGTTCGTCTGCTGCAGATGCGTTAAAATTCGTCTGTATGTAGGAAAGGCTTAACCTCTTTGAACCGTTGGACTTATGAAATGAATCAATGATGAATAGCGAGGCTGAAATTCAGCGAATATAACGAATATATATAGAGGGTGCAATAACTGCATCTTGTACAAGATGCAGGTTCGCCATGCTCGCACGAAACCGTCGAAATAATTATAGATATGTATATATGTATATATGTATATGGACTGCTTGTACCACACATTGATAAGAATGAATGAATATATGTACACAGACATTACCTTTATATATAGTGACATATAGGCCCATGGGGCCGGGTGTTTTTTCAACGAACTTTGTTAAATCTTTTATTATATGTTATACACATGTCACTTTAATAAAATATTTACTTACTTACTTACTATATAACTAATTGATGGAATATGCGAATGATTACACTCAATGTAAACCGCATATTCGCAAACGCATCACATGATAAATAGTGATACTTGAAATTCTGTTGAAAATTGAAATGAACACGTAGACTTGTAAACGTGTATAAACCGTATACCGCATACATAAGTCATATTTTCTACATGAATTTTATTTCCTTTTATTCGCATTATTGACTTATATCTGATTTACCGGTATCCAGTTATACGAGCCAAGCCTACAAGTAGTAATGTCAATATGCATGAAAAGTCGCAGTAATGTGTTCGTCTTCTTCAGAGGCGACAGGGTTAATAAACGCTACCTGATATGAAATCGTAATAATTTTCTGCTTCGAACATATGAGACGTCCCACGAGAAAACCAACAGTATAGACTCTACACAATGTATCGAGACAAATCCGGGCAAACACATTCCGCCACAGGGGGATAGAAGTTTAGAGTTACGACTCCTGAAACAGAAACTTCACAGGAGGTGAACAGTGTCTGTCCGGGTTAGCCAGCGCGGCATGCTTAGGCTGAGCAGGGACATACTGTTGGTTTTCTCACGGAACGGCTCATATGGGGGGAAACGATTGAACATCTTGACAAGTATTAAGTATGGTTTTAAGAAGGAATTATAAGAAAAGGAAATATTTACTCATAATGAGAAATTTCTCATTTCCTCACAATGTTTTCCAAAGTCGTCTGCTACAGGAGCACCAGTCTGTATCAGGGAAAGTGATAATTTCATATTCTTGTTTTGGAGTGACAAGCAATACAGTTGCAGGCCTAGTTCCAAAAAGCGGTGCTGTCTTTTGTGACATGATTATGCTTGTTTTATCATAATTACATCGGGAAATAAGTGATTGACAAATTCAATACATCCTCTAACCTAACGTTTCCAAAGGTGAAATACTATTCGATGGAGGTGTCATTTACGGAATCATGTTTTTCCGCCATGGGTCTTACTTTGCTTTGTCGCACTGAATATTTGACCTCGACAAGTCGAAGTTTGCTGGTCAATATTATCGCGCTAGTTTCGAAGTGTCGACCTGACATTTAAGTGGACGACTCGAAATTATAAGTGGCAAGTGTCAAGTTGTCGACCTAAAATTTCAGGACATTTCGTACAGATATGAATCTTAGTGACCGTCTCCTAGGTGTAGTGGTTAAAACGTCCGCCGTTGATGCGGGATACCAGGGTTCGAGCCCCGGTCGGCTCATACAACATGTCAAAGTTTAAAAATGGTAGTAATGACTTCCATTCTTGGCGCTCAGGGTTGTGGAAATAATATCACGATTGGTACAGTGTCAGGACAAGACGAATGTTTGACGCAAACCATCAAAGAGAAGCCGCTAAATTACGTTGCACATGAAGAAATAAGAAAAAAGAACATTTAAATCCACAAACATTAGAAAAAATTAATCTGCAGTCAGTAATGCAGATATCGATATTTGAAGATTTAAGTATTATTGTAGGATATTTAACCTGTCTGTGTTTTAAGTGAATGAGATGATTTAGAGTTAATCTGATCATGAAAAGTGCATTCAAGACTAAAACTTAAGAAAAATGGACAAGAGGTTATGATAAATTTCAATTTGTTGGATCAAATTTCACCTTTTGCCACAATGATTTCAAAAAGTCGTCTGCTCCGGAGGCTCAGAAAGGGTATATTCTCGTATGTGGGAAATGGTTAAAACCGTAAATGGAGAAAATTAAGTTTATTATGAGCAATTTCACCTTTTGCCTCAATTATTTCAAAAGTCGTCTGTTGCAGAGGACAGTCAGGGTATACTAGAACTGTCGGTAGTACTGGTAAATTACCCTTGACGCGTAGTGCTTTAACTGAACTACTAGAACTGTCGGTAGTACTGGTAAATTACCCTTAACGCGTAGTGCTTTAACTGAACTACTAGAACTGTCGGTAGTACTGGTAAATTACCCTTAACGCGTAGTGCTTTAACTGAACTACTAGAACTATCGGTAGTACTGGTAAATTACCCTTAACGCGTAGTGCTTTAACTGAACTACTAGAACTATCGGTAGTACTGGTAAATTACCCTTAACGCGTAGTGCTTTAACTGAACTACTAGAACTATCGGTAGTACTGGTAAATTACCCTTGACGCGCAGTGATATATAACAAGTCTGTATAGGAGTAACCCTGTTCCGCATAAATACGCGTTCTGACACGTCTGTAGGCGTAGCCCTGTTCCGCATAAATACCCGTTCTGACACGTCTGTAGGCGTAGCCATGTTCCGCATAAATACCCGTTCTGACACGTCTGTAGGCGTAGCCCTGTCCCGCATAAATACCTGTTATGACACGTCTGTAGGCGTAACACTGTCCAGCATAAATATCCGTTCTGACACATCTGTAGGCGTAACCCTGTTCCGCATAAATACCCGTTCTGACAAGTCTGTAGGCGTAACCCTATTCCGCATAAATACCCGTTCTGACAAGTCTGTAGGCGTAACCCTGTTCCGCATAAATACCCGTTCTGACACGTATGTAGGCGTAACCCTGTTCCGCATAAATACCCGTTCTGACACGTATGTAGGCGAAACCCTGTCCCGCATAAATACCCGTTCTGACACGTCTGTAGGCGTAACCCTGTCCCGCATAAATACCCGTTCTGACACGTCTGTAGGCGTAACCCTGTCCCGCATAAATACCCGTTCTGACACGTCTGTAGGCGTAACCCTGTCCAGCATAAATACCCGTTCTGACACGTCTGTAGCAGACTATATGTACTTTGGACAAACGAAGAATATTGCTCAAAAGAAACAATTTTGTGGTTTTAAAGTCATCCGCTGCAGATTTGTTGTATGGGAGAAAGGGTTAATCAACGCGGTCGGTATTTCAAAACATAATGTATCATCTAATCATGTTGTTTCGCATACCTATACTTAAAGCTGATTCATTTGCCTTGTAGACGGAATTATCAAAACTGCACTTATTTGCAGTATAAACCGGCGCCAATCTTCAAAATTATCAGAAATATAAAAGAAGAAAAAAAAAAAACGCCTTGTCCTGCGTTACATTTCTTTTTTTTTTTTATTCTTGGGCGTTCGTAGCCTGAAAAGTGCAGTAAAATATATGGAAGTGATACAGTTGTATTTGACCAATACGTATCACGTACAGTTTTTTAAAACGTTTTCGAACCATTTCAACTCGTAATGAAACGATACAGAATTTTATATGTAGCATTTTATCCATGTGAACTTGTTGCATTAAAGAATAACTCTCTTGCCCCATTGCAATTAGCTTAGTCAATCGACTGGAAGAACATTGGGCGTGCCGGAAAACAAAAACATGAACCAATTTGATTCAATGCCTACGTCAATTCTGCATCAGCTTCCGTAATTCCGTTTTGAAGTGAGGAAAAGTGAATTGGCTGCCAGGATTGGAAATTTACAAGATTAATGAAAGAGACACGCATTCCATGATAATATTATTTAAACTCGATCTAAATCCTTTCCCACATACAGACTCTTATTGACGCCTCTGTAGAAGATCTCTGTTGAAGACATTGTAACACAATGAGTTTCAAGAGTCAGAGGTTAGTTTAAGAATTGAGACGAAGTTGTTTTGGTAACGGAACACGACAAAGGGCTTTCGGGCAATCGCAATCAGGGTCTACGTCGCTCTCTTCAATGATTGTCAAAGCTTTTAAAGTGATTATGCGACTTCTAGCAACTCTGTAAGTGGACATTATGATCAACATCTCATTCAGTTCTTTCAGATTTACAACAGGAGGATTTTCCTGTGGGCGTCATATAACACGAACCTCTCCACACATGATCACATAGTGTGTGTACAGTCAAATCAGTGTTAAAGACCACCTTAATATAGCGACCCCCTGTCTAAAGCAACCACTCTTTAAGTTTGCCAATGATATTTTCTGCATAAATGACTACAATTAAAGAGCACCTTTGAATAAAGACCATTTTATTGTGTTACTTTGGGCGGTCTTGGTTCCACTGTATACACAACTAATTGGCATACAGATATAGTTTGTTTGTCAAAAAAGCATCTATGACTAAATTACATATACACTGTTCTGGTGAAACTGTGCGGATGCATTGGCTCGCCTTGGTCTTCACGCAAATATGAATTAACCCTTTCCCACCCACAGCAAATCTGAGGAAAACAACTTTGATAATGTAGAGACAAAAATATGGAAAATCTCTTTAAATCATTGAATAATCATTAAAAACATTGTGGCAAAAGGAGAAATTGATCATCATGAGCAATTTCTTCTTTTGCCACAATGATTTCAAAAGTCGTCTGCTGCAGAGACGTCAAACTGCGTTTACAGGTGGGAAAGATGCATTAAGAACCCAACTCGGTAGACGCGGTACATATTCATAAAAGAAGGGATACGACGGTTACATGGATTTTACATTGGTTTTCTATGTTCATATAGTAGTTTATAAGTACGCGGAGTTCATTTACACGTCGTTACCATTTCCCACATACATCAAATCTGAAGCAGACCACTTTGAACATATACGGGTTTAAGTACGACACGCCCATATGCATGAAAGGGTTATTATTTATAAAAAAAAATGAAAATATTGTTGAAAACGGAGGAATTGCTCATAATGAGTTTTTATTTTTATTAAAATGTTTAAAAATCCCAATGTATTCTACTAGAGATGAGTTAAAAGGCGTCTGTATATTAGTAAAGGTTAACCAATATCCTGAATGGAGACTTTTCGTCTCTGCAGCACTGAGGTTACATAGTGGGGAAAATGGAAAAGTGGTTTAAA
This sequence comes from Serripes groenlandicus, assembly GCA_031761405.1. Classification (NCBI taxonomy): domain Eukaryota; kingdom Metazoa; phylum Mollusca; class Bivalvia; order Cardiida; family Cardiidae; genus Serripes; species Serripes groenlandicus. The sequence goes on from JASEVX010000009.1 coordinate 42,387,179, forward strand.
AGAGATTTTTGTCACCTTTCCGCACAATGTTTATAGTGTTTGTCCTTAATATAATTCTACCTTTTCTTTGCGCCAGATTGTCTCCTTTCTTTTCTTCATTTGATTTATATTTGGATGAGTCTAAGCATTCGTGCTGGTTAAATGGACAAATCAGTTGGTTCAATCCATTGTTCAAGTCAAACCGCGATAGCTCAGTCGGTTACTCCGAGGGCTATCGACCCACTGGCCGTGAGTCCGAATCCCGACTAGGCTGCTCATTTTCAATGAGTGACAAAAGTCATTGTAAAAAGCGGAATCCGATTTCCACCAATTGGACAAAAAGTCCAAGTGGGAAAGAAGCCAGTTTCATTGGTAGAATGTCGTGTACATTTCTGGTGCATGGTAGATACGTTATATATGGGTTGTTGCATTGGCCTTTATACATCTGAAAAGCCGTGAAAGTGTTATTATACCCATTTCAAACTACAAATGTATATACTAAAATAAATGTAAAAGTACATAATGTGTAGATTAAACTGAAAAAAAGAATTAACTCTTTCAAACATATGTAACAATTCTGCCGCAGACAGACTTTATAAACATCTTGGCAAAATATGGAAAATATCTATAAATGAAAGTATGATGAGATTAATGAATAGTGTTGAAAACATTGTGGCAAAAAGAGAAATTGCTCGTTTTGATCAATTTCTCTTTTTGTCGCGATGTTTTCAAACGTCGTCAGAAGCGTTAGATAGCGTCTGTGTGTGGGAAAGGGCTAACGGGGTTGAACAGCCTGTAGAATGAAAAAATGGTTGCCATTAATAAATCCAATAATCTGCATATCTTTTCAAGATATTCATTTGTAACATACGTACATTTATAAATTATTATATACCATTAGAGACATGCGTGTATCCAGCCAGATCACTCTATGCATTTCCGCAGTAAGGCACCTTGGCCTACAGTCATCTTTGATAAATCACAGCGCCTACGTAGAAGCATCTGAACATCAGTGTAGATCAGATGTTATGGCTACGCTAAACGGTATTCATCTACAATTGTCACAAGCACCCTGACATTGGAGTTTGCTTGAACACGGTTCAATCATTGATTAATTGTGGGTTTTTAATGCCGTTTCAACACATTTTAAGTCATATTACGGCGTCCAGTTCACCTACTCATGTGTTTCCTGGCTTTCTCATACATGCACTCCACACAACAGAATTCCAAGGAACTGGCTGCTTTTCCTTATAGACTGTTAGCCCATTAGTGGAAGACGAATGACGCGTGTCATAGTGACTGTTATCAAAGGTCGAACAGAAGAACACGGTATAATAGGAGACTGTGTGAAAGGTCACGAATCCTTTTAAAAAAAACTACAAACTGAAAACATCCGGGTAAAACTAGAGAAAACCTTTATATATGAAGGTAACATAATTGATTAGAGTTGAAAACATAGTGGCATTTCCCCTTTTGCCACAATGATTTTAAAAGTCGTCTGCGGCATATGCATCTGCATGTGGGAACGTGTTAATGTATTTTCTGACACAAAAGCATTTCTACGCTTTATAACAAAAAAACTTGACCCGCGCTCTTTAGATTTTTGAAAATAGCGTACTATTTCTTAAACCGATAAATATCTCCCTCTTCCACCATCTTTTCAACCCTATATCGTAATACCAAATAAATGTATTTTCCCCCCAGATATGTTGATGAAATATTACGTGGAAAAGAGCAATTGTGCGTTTCATTTAGCAATTTTTGTATTTAGCATGTCTCTTTTTATTCGTTTAGAAGTCGTCTGTTGCAAATGTGTTGAATGTCGCCTGGATTAAAGACACCGTGAAACTCGTTATTCTGTAGTAATGATGTCTACAAGCCTAACAACATTTTAGTGGTTTTGAATTTAAAAAATAATGATCCACATTTGTTATCCATTTCGACTGAGAAAATTGCATTTCTCTTGATGATGTTTTTTGGATGCTTTATCATAGTTGACATCTTTTTCTCTTATTAACTTTATGATTGCAATTCAATCTCATGAATTGTTTTCTTGGGGGTGTAATCCATTTATCAAAATAGTTCATTTTATCTCGACGTCAGAACGCTTGTTCACGATATCTGAAAGACAAAACAGTACAAGGCTATTACCAGTCCCTTGCCCAAGGGCACTCCACCATGACCGCCGCGAGAGAGCTTCGAGCCCGGGACGCCCGGTCACAAGTCCAACACACTTTCCACCTGAGCACGGAGGATTCCAAACCCTTAATATACGTTTCATTGTAAAGCAAATATAACTGCATAAACCGCATATGACGATTGAGAGTCCTAATGACACTTGAATGTGACATCATTTTAAGAACAAAAGAGGCTACACTTACATTTTTTGTCGGAAGATGCATTTAGGTTACTATACTATATATAATGCTATATACTGTTATATAATTAAAGAGACCAATTGCTCTGATCGAGCATAAGCTTTTTTGCTTTTATAGGCCAATTTGATAGTATACAGTATATCGTGTTCAAGCATCTGACAGGTGCTGATAACTTTTAGAGACAGAGTTAGAAGCAAGGAAATACGGGTGCGATACCTTAGCTCTTTCCGAAAAGACCCCTTGGTTAATTAATGTGCTCAGTTGATAGCACGGATACACGCGAGGCACTTTGTCCTAGAAAGGACCAGTACTTGACATCTAGTTGAGTGGGAGACACTTAACGTACCTCAGAACAATCCAGAAACCGGACCAGGATTTGAAACCCGGACCTCTGAATTGACAGTCTAACTAGTTAACCACTAGATCACAGGACCACTCATGTGATGACGACGAAGTCCTTTAGATTGTCAAAAGATGAATTTAGTTAACGTTAACATACATGCAGACAGTGACGTTTCTAGTGAGACTGTACGTTAACATACATGCAGACAGTGAAGTTTCTAGTGAGACTGTACGGAAGCCAAGCTCGTCTGAGTCGTCACTGTCGCACATGTATTATATACCTCGTCCCTTCTACTTATAGACGCATGTATTATATACCTCGTCCCTTCTACTTATAGACACATGTATTATATACCTCGTCCCTTCTACTTATAGACACATGTATTATATACCTCGTCCCTTCTACTTATAGACACATGTATTATATACCTCGTCCCTTCTACTTATAGACGCACATGTATTATATACCTCGTCCCTTCTACTTATAGACACATGTATTATATACCTCGTCCCTTCTACTTATAGACACATGTATTATATACCTCGTCCTTTCTACTTATAGACGCAATTTGACTCAACTGCAGCAGACGACTTCTGAAAACAATTATGACAAAAGGAGAAATTGCTTATAATGAGCAATTTCTTCTTTTGCCACAATGTTTTAAAATCTTAAAGAGATTTTCCATCTGAGTGCCTACATGTTTTCAAAGTCGTCTGCTGCAGATTTGTTGTATGTAGAAAAGGGCTAAATCCCAAATAGCTAGACACGGTTCATATGGTATTTATGAACATAGTAGATATGGATGCGTTTGAAGATCCGCAGATTATCTGAAAACCTCTCGAAATCTTCTGGGACTAATTGGCTGACAACTCAGATTAAGATCAGATTGTGCAGATAGCACAGGCTTACCTTACTAGTTTACCCTCTTTTCCCATTAAACAAATGATTTACTGAAAGTAAACATTACAAAGATATGACCTGTCCTCCGGGAACACCAACCATATGGTATTTGTGACGAGTATGGATAAACATGATTTGTTTGAGGACCCAATCTACCAAGTTAACCATATATTGATTGTCAACTTACTTGTTCATATGATGTTTTACGTAGCTATCAACAATCTTTCAGTTATATCACGGCGTCTCCTGTGTAAGTAACCATTTATTGCGGATTTATTTATCATGAAACCAGAAAGTCAGTTGTAATGCTAACCCAACGCAACGTGGGGAAAGTCATTACTTCCATTGTTTAACTCCTTGAGGATGGAACAACGTGGGGAAAGTCATTACTTCCATTGTTTAACTCCTTGAGGATGGAACAACGTGGGGAAAGTCATTACTTCCATTGTTTAACTCGTTGAGGATGGAACCACGTGTATATATGTCTAGCTGCCCATAGACCAGTCCTCTCCTTCATTGATCATGTCAAACGATGGACAAAAGTTAGTATTGAAAAGCGTCTCGAATCTCCCTCCAATGAACTTAAAATTAATCAATATATCGTGATTTAACCGAAAACCTGTTGAAAACGGCTTTAAACTACAACCATCCAATTAATATGACAGTTAACAAAGGAAATAACAAATGTTTATCCATTTAATTGCGTTTAAGACTTTGGAGCGGAAACTAGGGTTCAGTGCCCGGTCGAGTATTAACAAAGACTTTAAAATCAAATTGAAAGTATTAACTTAAGCTGGATTGAGACACTACACTGTATTTACTGTTTTTTTCGCAGTATTTTCAATTTTCGACTGCTGTAGACCCCTTTTAAAGTGGATGTACCAGGAACGGGTTTCAAAGAGCATATTCGTCTTTGTAATAATTTCAAATGCAGAAAGCATGTTTTTCACATTACTGAGAATATTTGTTACTTCTGTTTGCCGCATGTTCCATTCATATTCGTACTTTCTGAGTAAATTTTCATATGAAAACATGCATTCAATGATAACAAGACCTTCTAAATGTTAATGTGTTGTCAATGCAAACATATCGGTGATACATAAAGTCATGTCAGTCGACAGCGTGGAGGTTTTTAGATTAACATAATTAATAGTCTTGTTGCTACAATGTACATAGTAAGTTTAAACTCATTTCTTTTACATCGATTGTAAAATCAGCTTTCAGCTTACATTATTTATGCTCGATGTCTGCTTCCAGGAGTCAATACTCACAGCGCTTGTGATGACAAGTGCAAGAGACAGAATCCGCTCATCCAGGTAATCGAACCCGGGACATTTGTCAGGAGAGGCAGACGCTCTACCACTGTACCACACGCTACATAGTCTTTCGGTGATTACTAGTTCAAATGTTGTAATTTGATTGGTGGTTTCGTTGCTGTTAGGCTTGAACCCTAACAACAAACAGCTAGCTTAATACACCCTAGGTATTAATGCAATTGCGAATGTGACGACTTAGACGATCATGTATAACCATTTCGCACAACAGAAAATCTGTAAAACCTGGTCGAAAACATGGACTATCTGTAAATGAAAGTATAGTCATTGAATAGAGTTAGAAACAATGTTGCAAAAGGAGAAATTGCTCATTATGACGTTCTTCTTTTGCAACATTGTTTTTAAAATTCACTTTTAATAGAAAGTCACACAATTTTGACGAAACGAAGTCGATTTGTGTGGACAGTTACTGAAATGTTATTGGTTTTCTTGAAACACACTTGAGTTCAATATTCCTCGGATGCAATGCTTTGTGCACATTTTGTGCAAATGTTTATACGTGTAAGTCCAGCAATTTATCGAGGAGACATATTTTTTCATATTTTAGGAAAAGTATTCGGAGAAAAATACAAATAACCAAATATAAGTTTAATACAATTTAATTCTGATATGTAAAACAAAACTTCATTGAAATTTGATCACGGGAACAAACTAAACAGAGTGGGTTAACATGGACACCCTTAAAACAAAAAAAATGCAAGATCAAGAATTTTGCTCTAAATAACAAATAATAAAACATATTGCAACTTTTATAACGACGCGTAACATACATGTCTGATGGGGGTGCCGGCACGAATCATTCCGACGGCTTGAGCGCGTTCTGCAATGCTCATTTTTGCCATATTTAACGTTTTTCATAAAACACAATCCATGAAGAATACATTCCTACCAAATACGACAACTACCATGCCGTGCAAGAGGAACGCGAGCACATAAGCTAGTTTCGTACCTACCGTTCCGCATGGATGATTTTGTACATTAATACGTGATCGATAGATTGGTGTGTACAATACAAAAATAACCAAACTTTAGATTTATTGATTAAATATGTCGCATAATATCATATTTTATATGGTGGTCAATTATAAATTCGTCGTATAAGAAGTGTATATGATGTACACACGGGGATACAATAAGACCCGTCCTCGCCTTCCATAGCTTTTCTATCTTATACAATTCCAGTCATAATAGGTGCTTGATATAAAAAGCATCTCTAAAGCTGTTTACGTGACATGGCTTTCATGAAAAAAGAAGCCGTAAATCAATGAAATAGTCGATTGGTCTATACGTTATATGCTACACGTACTTCCATGCACTACTTTTACCATATTGCAATCAACTTCTCTGAAGCCCCTCAGTGGTTTAGTGGATTGGGCGTGGGAGACCCGGGTCATGCCAAAATTCAAGAAGAATTGTGATGCAAAGCATCAAAGACGCCGCGCATAATTTTGAAGCATGACTTAATGTCCCTTTATTTTAAACAAGAAGGCCAAGATGTGCCTATATTGCTCACCTGTCTAACATAGCCTATATAAAAAGGTTACCAAGAGCAGAAAGGGTCAATATTGACGTAGGGATTAAACGTTTTATATGCTACGATCTATGTGATATTCAGCATGTGAAGTTTAGTAGTGAAATGACAAGTTTAGTCCTGAAACCATTTGGTTTACGGTTTGCGTAACATTCACTGTAACTTTAATGTGTTATACAAGCTGATGTTTCTCAAGTGTGTTTTGTCCCCCCAATAAACTGTTTTAAATCCTCTAACTAGATCCATTAGATAAAAAACAAACATACGTACTTAAATATTAACATATATTAAGGTATATTGCCTCTAGTTATAAGTTAAGTGTAACACAAGCTTTGGAAGGAGAGTGGGAAGTCTATTCTCCTTCCAGTTTAGCAGAAGTATGAAAGTAAAAACGGGATCGAGTATGTAAACAAAACATACGAAGTAATTAAAACAAAAGAAGAAGATATTTATGATCAAGATTGAGCATTATGAAAGTTCACATGTATAGTCAACATATAACAAGAATTATTAAGTCTGTTTTGTTTGTTTGTAATGTCACTTTAATCGTTTTGAACATGCCAGTAGAAAACTGAGAAATAAACAAAGGAAATGGTCAAGTCAGTTCCCCAAGAGCAAAGAGCGAAAACCAGTTGGTACGAATCGTTCATCTCGAACAAAACATGAAAAACCGGGTATGATTCCAACGAATTTTAGAAATCGGATGAAATCGTGAAATCAGCGAAGTATTCATAACGGAAGGAAGCAGAGACAACTTAATTACTCTATGGGAACCGATGACACATTGTCGTCTATTCAATAAGAACGACCAAAATCGCCAAGCGATGACATGCTGCATTTACAAATAGAACGGGTCACGTTACGGCCATGCCTATTGCATAGTTGGGTCAACGTTGTTTTTACAGTTTCTAGAATTATACTGTAATATGTAGTAATTAAAATGAATCAACATTGATTTTTTAAAGATTACCCATTTAACTAAAAATCTCAATATTGTAAATAGGGAAAAACATCGCCAGAAACTTTTTTCTGAGCTTTGATGAATCGGGTCGTAAACCAAACTATAAAAAATCGTAGCCTAAGAAGTTAGGGGAAGGTTATTAAATACCCATTAGATGTGTCTAAAGTTTTGTAATAACGGTAGAAGACCTGCCTATTTTGTATCTTTTTGTGTCTTAAATCATTTTATACAATTCATTGATTCATAAAGATTAATTTTTGAAACAAACAACAGAGGTTTGTTTAACAATAATAACATTGGTTTCTCCCTTTTCGATTACGTCACCCCATGGTACAAAATTAAAACCTATCCCATACTGACGCCGCGCGTGGCTTCCTTCCTTGGCATTCGGGATACTGTGGATATGATAACGACTGGTGCGCTGGTATCAGGATCAACTTACCAGCAGTCCTGGTAACACCTTACACTAAGGTAAAGCGGCCATTTCACCAAGGATTGTTTTGGTCCCGATAGTACGCGATCCTTTTTTGGTCGATCGGCCGTATTTTTGCGGAAATAGTCGGGAACCTGCGAGCACTGTCGAGCACTACCCTATACCTTCGGGGGGAAGATCTGGCGCGATCGCCTCAGTCCTCCGGGGTTCGGGTACCGAAAAAGTGATCGGCTTCTGCTTTTAACCATGTTGAAAAACAGTAACCGATCAAAAACCGTCGGCCCGTGGTCGTCTTGGTCGTCCGAGGGTCCCCTGAAGGTCCCCTTGTCTCGCCCGCTCTCTGGAGCTTTAGTATAGCTTCTGCCGCTCTCTACCGAGGGTCGTGCGCTTGCCGTGTACCTGCGGGTACTTGCGCGTACTTTCGAATACTTGCGCCCCGTAAACGTGTCGATCGCGCGAGTAACGTCCGTGATTCGACCCCCGCCATGGTCCATTGGTCGGG
>JASEVX010000009.1:42395739-42457881 GCA_031761405.1 Serripes groenlandicus
ATTAGGAGATACTTTCTCCTAATTAGGAAAAACTAAGTCCTAATTAGGAGATACTAAGTCATAATTAGGAGATAATAGTTCATAATTAGGAGATATGGAAGCATCCTAGTGCCACAGTCTGTAATATTTTTGAGAGATATTATCTCCTAATTAGAAGATACTTAGTCCTAATTAGGAGATGATAAGTCCTAATTAGGAGATACTATGTCATAATTAGGAGATACTAAGTCATAATTAGGAGATGCTAAGTCATAATTAAGAGATACTATGTCATAATTAGGAGATACTAACTTCTAATTAGGAGATACTAACTTCTAATTAGGAGATACTAACTCCTAATTAGGAGATATTATGTCATAATTAGCAGATACAAACTCCTAATTAGGAAATACTATCTTATAATTAGGACTTAGTAGATAGCGAATTAGCCCTGAACTTAGTATTTTTTAATTAGGACTTATTATCTCCTATTTATGACTTAGTATCTTAAGTCCTAATTAGGAGAAAATATCTCCTTATTCGGAGATTCTATGTCATAATTAGGAGATGCTAAGTCATAATTAGGAGATACTAAGTCCTAATTAGGAGATACTATGATAATAGGTTCAGGGTTAATTCACTATCTACTAAGATATTTAGACTTACAAATTCGTTCGATCGTTCGTTTGTCCACCCACCGCCCTCATAAAGACACTTAGATAAATATGTTTTTTGTTTGTTTTATAACGGGTATTTTATTTGCATATTAATGCTATTCATTCCGTAAAAGCGGGATAATTACGGAATGAATAACATACTTGTGGGTTGCAACCCACAAGTTTCAAACAAAAGAAATAACCCCACAAATACACTTCATGAGTATGTCTCGTGCGTCCGTCCGTAACAACCTTGTAACAACCTTGTGACCACTCTACACTGAACATCCTTCCACCGATATTACCCAAACTTGGTATACAGTTAGTATATGGCAAGGTATAAAAGTCTTATCATTTTTAAGGTCATAGGTTAAAGGTCAAGGTCAAAATTGGACTTTGACTATGTTCCCATATCAACAACCTTGTGCCCACTCTACACTGAACATCCTTTGACCGATCTTAACCAATAGTATTTGGCAAGGTCTAGAAGCGTATTTATTGTCAAGGTCATAGGTTAAAGGTCAATGTTAAAATTGGACTTTGACTATTCCATATCAACAACCTTGTGACCACTCTACACTGAACATCCTTTGACCGATCTTAACCAAACTTGATATACAGTAAGTATATCGCAAGGTCTAGAAGTCTGTTTGTTTTCAAGGTTAAAGGTCAAGGTCAAAATTAGACTTTGACTATTTTCCCCTATCAATAACCTTGTGACCCCCACTCTACACTGATCATCTCTTGGCAGATCATAACCAAACTGGGATTGGCCATATTTTTAGCCATATTTTTAAATTGAACACCGAGGGGATGCATCCGCTTTGCGGTGCCCTTGTTATCGTTGTTTTAAAAATAATAGTATAATTTCAAGTTCACATTTAGATACTTTATACTTGTCAATTTTCCTTTACACATGATTAGATTGTTTTAAATATGTCAGCTTAAATATGAATAATTTGAATGTAAATGTGTTCAATAAATTTTAACCTTGAATTTGATTTCATTAGGCCGAAAAGTATAATGAATTTATAAATTAGGATATTCTAATCTGTTTCGCATACCGAACTTAAACACCTTTTAGAAAATAATAATGTAGATTCCAACTGCGTCCAGGATACCAAACTCAAAGAATGAGGGACTCTAAAGATTCCTGGATACACCGCAGAATTCAAATATCACAAAAGTCAAGTTAATGTACCTTGTGGGGGCACGGGCCAGTTTTAAAAAAACCATGGGATTAACTACACAAAATATCATCATATACTATGTGAGAACGGGGCTACCATTCTTGAGATCTAACTCTTACAAACATTCTTTGGACAGTCTCCCTGTTTTCTGTTTAACATCTACTGAAGGGTGTGCGACCTTAGATCATTAGGCCATTTAGACAGTTACATCGCAAAAGGGGACTTTTGTAATAACTGGTGACTTTAACGCAAATAATAAAATAAGGGGTTCCAAAGGAACGGATCGCCATGGGCGTGCAGTCGAGGAGTGTATAGAAACCCACAACTTCATGCTGCACAAGGATTGCGCCCAAACCAGGGCCTAACAATAGTTACAAAACATAGAATATATATTCACTTCTAAATAAATATTTATTCTGGTTAACCGTTAACTTCCCTATACAGTGAAACCTGTATATAAAGTCCATCCATGTGAAGGCAACAATCTGGTCTTTGTTTAAGTACGGTCTTTAACTGCAGGGTCATTTATGAAGAAAATGAGTGGTTTGGAAACGAAAAGTGCGGTTGCTATAGACAGGGAATTGCTATTCCACAGTTGTTGACTGTATATATACGAATATTCACGAAGCTACCGCAAGACATGCCTGTTATTGATGGCGGTACCCTTATCCACCGAGTGAAGTGGCGGGAGAGACATAGCGATTCAATATGCCTAGTATATGCGCCCAATATATAGCGACTGCTACATTGTGTTCGAGGCTACAAACATGGTCCATCAATACAAGATCACGAGCACCATCGACGAGTTGAAAAATATGTGCAGACATTCACCTTAGTGAATCTATAAATGCCCACAACGACCGACATAGCTTTCTCTCGAATGAGACGAATAAGAATCAATTCATCACATTGTTGAGTTTATGTTTAGAAACTGATGGTCAGAATATACACAATAGTTTTGAAGATGATGACGCATTTTGAGTGGAATGTGCGATTCAATTTGCAAGACAAGTAAGAGAAGTAATTTTAGTAGCAGATGACTATTATAGCTATAATTTTTCCACTGGAATCAGAATATGGCTAAAATATACTTCCGCTCAGAGGTCAAAAGGTCCAAGGAAGGTTTGAAGTTGTATAAACATTCAAGATCTTGTTAACAATGCTGGAAAACAAGTCACATCTAATCTCCTATTCATCCGTGCGTATAGTGTATTAATTAATACATACCTGTACATATCTATCAAAACTTCTACCACAGTAGAGTGTTTGTTAGAGCAATTTAATTGGTACCCGTTGGTAAATGCTTCATCGAAACGAAAAACAAAGCATTCACCGAGGTATCAAGAATGTAATTACTTGATATATAGTGTTTAGTATTTTAACGATAAATATACTGAACCGTTTCAAAATAACATCATCTTTGGTTTGAAATAGTGATATTAATTTGTACATATTTGGGCGGTTATAAAAATATTCTGGGATGAATTGTATTCGAAGTTCTTTAAATACTGGGCAAACTAAAAGAACATGGTATTCATCGCCCATTTAATTACATACATTACATATTCTGTCCTTTTAAGGAATACTATTCAATTTGCCAGTCTCGATTGGTAGATGATGGTTTGTGGTAATGAATGAGATTAAGCCAATGCTTCATTTTTTAGGTAAAGTATAGATGCATTGGTTTTGAGAACATTCTGGTTTAAGACATGAATATAATAGTGATTTACCTGTTTGGGTATACCAATTTTGTAAGACTATGGCTTTAGGTTTCAATGTTAAAGTAAGCCATATCGACATACTTGTATGCAGCTCAAGAGAACTTACTGAAGTTTGTAAGGTGGGAATGCAAACATTCTGGCAGAAAACCATGTCGAAATAATATTTGCTCGTTTCGCAAACATGGCCTTAAAGGTGTTATAGCCTGTGGAGATTGCAGAGGAAAACGTTGTCGAAATGCCGAGGAGGTCACCCTTGACGAAGGCCGAGGGGGTCACCCTTGGCGAAGGCCGAGCAGGTCACCCTTGACGAAGGCCGAGGAGGTCAACCTTGACGAATGCCGAGGAGGTCACCCTTGACGAAGGCCGAGGAGGTCACCCTTGACGAAGGCCGAGGAGGTCACCCTTGATGAAGGCCGAGGAGGTCAACCTTGACGAATGCCGAGGGGGTCACCCTTGACGAAGGCCGAGGAGGTCACCCTTGACGAAGGCCGAGGGGGTCACCCTTGACGAATGCCGAGGGGGTCACCCTTGACGAAGGCCGAGGAGGTCACCCTTGACGAAGGCCGAGGGGGTCACCCTTGACGAAGGCCGAGGAGGTCACCCTTGATGAAGGCCGAGGAGGCCACCCTTGACGAATGCCGAGGAGGTCACCCTTGACGAAGGCCGAGGAGGTCACCATTGACGAAGGCCGAGGAGGTCACCATTGACGAAGGCCGAGGAGGTCACCCTTGACGAAGGCCGAGGAGGTCACCATTGACGAAGGCCGAGGAGGTCACCCTTGACGAAGGCCGAGGAGGTCACCATTGACGAAGGCAATGTTGACATTAACAGAGCAATCGAGTAAGAAGTTTGCATTTATAACTTGGGGGAAGGGGGGGGGGGGGGGGGGGGGGGCATTAACGTACGCCTATGTTGTTGAGTGGATTTTCAATTCAGTAAAGTAATGAATTAGGTCGAATGTCACGAGCTATCTACATACCGAGTTGATACATGGTAGAATAGGTTATAATTGGCCCCGTCAAAAAGTGACAACATACACATAGCTAACAGAAATAGGGATGTTAAAGTTGATACATCGGATAATAAGTAAGAAATATTGTTTAAAGGGGGATAATTACAATATCTGATGAGAGTTATGTTCCTTGTATTGCTCCATTTAAAAAGATTATGTCAAATAGAAACACAGTTACAGACAGGCGATGCTCGAATAAGAGAACCAACCAAATTCTGATTTTAACTCCGTAAATATAGCTTACTTTACCTTACAAACATGCAAAGCCTGCACAAGAATCAAACTCTCATAAAACAACGGATTTTCGATATGTTGTTCGATGGCAAGTTCTACTCATCTGGCGTCTTTATGCCACTTTTTTCCGAGTCAAAATGCTTAACGACCAGCCTACTCGTCACAATGACTTAGACCAACAATCGAAAAATGGAATGGCTAAACCGGGATCTGAATTGATATCCATTGGATCAATAGCTTTCAATTTTACATTGATTGCAGTAAGGACTCTCACACCGGGGGTCTGAATTGACATCCATTGGATCAATAGCTTTCAATTTTACATTGATTTCAATAAGGATTATGAGCAATTTCCCCTTTTGCCTCAATGTTTTTAACTCTATTAAATAATTAAACCGTTATTTATGGAGATATTTCACATTTTTGCCAATATATTTTCAAAGTCGTCTGCAGCAGATTGGTCGTATATTGGAAAGGGTTAAACCAGATAAAGCAACTTCTATGTTAACAGAGCTTGGCACAGTAAACCCTTTCCCCAAAACAACCACTCTGCAGCAGACGACTTTACATTGTTTTCAACCAAAACCATGGAAAGTATATATCAATAATCGTTTTATCATTGAATAAACTTGAAAAATATTGTGACAAAAGGAGATATTGACCATTATGATCAATGTCTCCTTTTGTAACAATGTTTTTTACAAATGTTCTGCTGCAAAACGCATCTATAATAGGGAAAGGATTAATAACCTACAATTTTAGTGATAATAACAGTAGTCGTATATAAACGATGCAATCAGGAGGACACTGGATCATTACTATAGGAGTTTTATGTTGACTGTGAGAATCCGTCGAATACCATTTCGATGGTGTAGATAGAGGTTAAAGCGACTGAAATCCAGATGGCACGAAAAAAAAAAAAAAATCGAATTCGCCCTAAATGTTATTCTTTATGTTATCCAAGTAAAACCAGGGTAGAAAATGTATCGTTTTTTATCAATAAAGTGAACTTGAGTCGTTTTCAATTGTCCCGATGAAGGGGTTTCCTATTTAAAAATACTTACCCCGTTACTGACAGGGTAGAATTTGCGATGGAAAAAGTATCGAAAACAAGAAAATCTCACCGATTATAGGGGTATGTAATATGTCAGTTATCATATTTTAATGCCCCAAATACAAAAATAACACTTATTTTCTTAAAATTGCAAATTTTATTTTGTGTCGACAGTTGGGTATCTGGAGTTCAGTCGCTTTAGCGTTCGCCTCGAAACCAGGATACCCGGGTTCGATCCATGATCGAGCACATTATATAAATATTGCATGGCTTTCAGTGTGACAGTACATATTGTCAACATGAAGAAAATACTGTTACCCGAGGCGAAGCCGAGGTTAACAGTATTTACCCGAATGTTGACAATATGTACTGTCACACTGGACGCCATGCAATATTTATTTTATTATACCGAACAAAATTACACGTTTATTCAATTTATTCTGTACCTTTTCTGGGGAAGTGAACATGGGTAGATCTACTACAATGTAACACACACATATGAATATACCGGTTAACAGTACGTACTGTTACATGGCACGCGCGTCTAAAAGGTGACGTTATTGTTTGAAATGACGTTATGCACGTGCATAACCAACATTTTTTCATGCGCGTGCCATGTAACAGTATACTGTTAACCGGTCAAAAACGTACTGTTAGCATGAGACAGTAAGAAATTGCCCATGATGAGTATATGAGAATTTAACATTACAAAGTCACGTGAGGTATAATAACACAAAGTATATTAGTAGTGGCTTTCCTCATTGGCGCCTAGGATTGCGAGGATCTCATTTCGATTGCTGCGGTGTCATTCTAAGTCGAACAGTAGTACTGAAATTATTGCTGAAAGCGACATTATACACTAATTTAACCAGTAGCATTTAACTATTGTTTAAATCTATATTGAACCATAAGTTCACCAGTAGTGTTGAACATATTATTGAAAGCGCTTTAAGACCCTACATTTACCAGATATACTGAAAATATTCTTTAAAGCCATATTAGAAATTATTTTACCTATATAGTACTGAACATATTGATAAACGCGATAATACATCTTTATTTTACCAGTGATACTTTAATATGTTGTTGAAAGCTACATTACATCTTTATTACACTAGTAATACTTAAATGTTAAGAGATATAAGGCCCTAATTTTACTCAGTTATACTCAAAATATTGTTGAAAGCGATATAAGAACGTAATATTTAGAACGTTGGATTAACCATTCCTCAAATGCAACCAATCTACAGCTGACGACTTCGAAGATGTCATCTCCTTTTGCCACAATGTTTTCAGAAGTCATCTCTTGTAGAGGCGTAAAAATACGTATACATGTTGGAAAGCGTTAATTATTAGTGAACATAATCAAGTCAGCGATACTAGCAATTTTCCCGTTTATCCATTGGTCTTATGTGCGTGTGAAAATGCCATCTTACTATGACCTAGGGATATACACTTACTGAAATGTTCTCGACATTTCTGGTTGATTTAGATTCTGTTGAATATTGATTAATAAAGTGGAAGGAAAACTGGTATTTTTAACCAAGAGAATGTCAGCAGAATAATTCTGTAAAATACACAAACAAATAAAAAGTTGTATTATTAACTGACAGGAATCAGAGCATTACTTTACTTTGTAAATCAAAACTTGTGAGCAACTTCTCCTTTATCCACAATGTCTGCCTCTCAATTTGATTTTGAAAATTAGAGATTTTCAAAGTTTGCTGAGATGTTTTCAAATTTGTCTGCTTTGCATTGGCATACTTATAGTAAACACTTACACCATATTTGCCCGGTTCAAAAATTCCATACGCTAAACGGTACCCCCTCAGTAGTGTAGTAGTATAGCGTCTGCCTTGGGTGCGGGAGGTTTGGGTTCGATCTCTGGCCTGCTAATACCAAATATTTTAAAAATGGTAGTAGTGACTGCCCTCCTTGGCACTCAGGGTTGCGGGGTTAGCATTAAGACTGACTGGCTGGTTTCAGGATAAATGGACCAGAAGTACTGGTAACATGAATTCAAGCATTTTCGGTGGTGTAGTGGTAGAGCGTCCGCCTCGGTTGCGGAAGGTCGCGGATTCGACCTCCGGCCAGTTCATACTATGTATTTTCTTTTAAAAAGCTTATTAATGGGATTTTCAGGGTAAGCATTTAGAGTGACTGACTTCTATCAGAATAAATGGACAAGTAGTACTGGTTACCTACACAGTGACTGGCTTCTATCAGAATGAATGGACCAGTAGTACTGGTTACCTACACCGTGACTGGCTTCTATCAGAATGAATGGACAAGTAGAACTGGTTACCTACACAGTGACTGGCTTCTATCAGAATGAATGGACCAGTAGTACTGGTTACCTACACAGTGACTGGCTTCTATCAGAATAAATGGACCAGTAGTACTGGTTACCTACACAGTGACTGGCTTCTATCAGAATAAATGGACCAGTAGTACTGGTTACCTACACAGTGACTGGCTTCTATCAGAATAAATGGACCAGTAGTACTGGTTACCTACACAGTGACTGGCTTCTATCAGAATAAATGGACCAGTAGTACTGGTTACCTACACAGTGACTGGCTTCTATCAGAATAAATGGACCAGTAGTACTGGTTACCTACACAGTGACTGGCTTCTATCAGAATAAATGGACCAGTAGTACTGGTTACCTACACAGTGACTGGCTTCTATCAGAATAAATGGACCAGTAGTAATGGTTACCTACACAGTGACTGGCTTCTATCAGAATAAATGGACCAGTAGTACTGGTTACCTACACAGTGACTGGCTTCTATCAGAATAAATGGACCAGTAATACTGGTTACCTACACAGTGACTGGCTTCTATCAGAATAAATGGACCAGTAGTACTGGTTACCTACACAGTGACTGACTTCTATTAGAATAAATGGACCAGTAGTACTGGTTACCTACACAGTGACTGACTTCTATTAGAATAAATGGACCAGTAGTACTGGTTACCTACACAGTGACTGGCTTCTATCAGAATAAATGGACCAGTAGTACTGGTTACCTACACAGTGACTGGCTTCTATCAGAATAAATGGACCAGTAGTATTGGTTACCTACACAGTGACTGACTTCTATTAGAATAAATGGACCAGTAGTACTGGTTACCTACACAGTGACTGACTTCTATTAGAATAAATGGACCAGTAGTACTGGTTACCTACACAGTGACTGACTTCTATCAGAAGCAATGGACCAGTAGTACTGGTTACCTACACAGTGACTGGCATATATCAGAAGCAATGGACCCGTAGTATTGGTTACCTACACAGTGACTGGCATATATCAGAAGCAATGGACCCGTAGTACTAGTTACCTACACAGTTAACGCCGTGATATAACTAAAACATTGTTGCAACTGGCGTAAAACACAAAACGGTAAGTCGATATTCAGTCAACGTTTTATTACGAGCGAGGGCTAAACAAAGACATATCTTAATCACAACCGATACATCAAGATCCGTGTTTAGCTCGGCCCTGACGTGTCAAATAATCAGACCCAATTAGAAAGCAAGAAAATGGCTGGACAAGGTAATGTAACAAACACATACTCGTACTTAAGTTTAATTTCTTGCACGTTTTACTCTTACATGTGACTTACTTTAAATAGTCCATGATTGAAGGTGATATTTTACATAGTAATGGATAAAGTAGCCTTGCAATTAAAGAAACAGTTTATTGAACTATGGCAAGTCACCAACTACATGTTTACCACATTTGGAGTTAATATTTTACATCGAACTTTTTTGCGGGCAATCTCCTATTGGGAACATTAAAACGAAGCCACTTACAAATAACCGCGGTATAACCTATGATACACTACGCCCATTGACCTTGAAAATAATGGCCGGCAATTTATCGAACATTTAGAGAATATTGGGCAAATGACAATTAGCAAATTGCTGCTATAAAGTTCATGCCTAAAGAAAGGCGGTTCACTATGCATGTTTATGGTAAACTGTTAACCCTTTCCCTCATACGACAGTTCTGCAGCAGACGACTTTGAACGTATTTTGTCAAAACATAGAAAATCTCCATAGTTGAATGGATAACCTATGACAAAAAAATGGAAAACATAGTGGCAAAAAGAGAAATTGCACGTTTTGTGCAATTTCTTCTTTTGTCACTATGTTTTCAAAAAGCTGTCTGCTGCAGAGGCGTCAGAAAGCGTCTATATGAGGGAAAGGGTTAAACAAATGTTATATATGGGTCGCGTCTAGCGTCTTATTGACTCTCCTTCACAAAGTCAAATAAAGGTAAAACTAACGGGGATACAGTTCTAGTTATTTTAATCAAAATATGCGTATAACTTCATTACACACACATGGACAGTGGAGGCTCTGGTGAGACTGTGATGATGTTCAGGGTCATATGAGTTATCACTTCGCACAGATGCATTAAAAACTCAAATCATCAGATGTGGGTTTTCTACTGAGCTATTTATATCAGATGCGAACTATTCATGCACATTTCAATTTGGTTCATTGTCTTGGGGAGGGGTTCTTGTGTACAAGTGGACAGTCAATAATACGGGGCGATTCTGTGCATACGCAGTGTATAAGCGGAGTCGCCATTGTCCGTTTGAAGGTGAACTGGCCGCCCTGATAAATAACTTAAATACCTTTGAAAATACCGTTATAGGATCTCCAACCAATCAAATCGTTCGCATGTCAATCAGTTCAGATCATACTTCTGACCAATCAAAGCCTGGAATTGTAGTCTCAAGGGTTTTGCTATTATACCCCGTTATCTGATCCCGCTACGGAAAAGCAATAAGACCCCTTAATGCCCGACGCGTCTCGAATGATCGAAGAAACAAGTCTGACATTGATCGTCACTAGAAGCGGACTAATGCTTTCCGGTCAATCTATGTATATAGGGTGTTTCATTAAAAATGTTTTGGTCGTTCCCATTTAGCGACGTGTGTTGTCACTCCAGGGACTGAGTTCGAATCCCAGATCGGTCAACTATCAGAGTTTACGACGTTTGACAAATGACAATGCATTCATCGTCTTCAACCAATAGGTTAAGAGTCTATTTAGGAAAGCCACCCATTGTTTGGAAAGACGTATGTGAAGTTCTGGTGTTAGAATGCCAGGAAACACATGACATGGCCGCCGTTATATGACTGAACAATTGTTATAAACGACGTTTAACCTTGATACATGAAGATAAATGTTATACTTTAAGAATGTTAAAGGTTTATAATTACTACACGAGTCAGTAATAAACAAAAACTACTGTGATGTAAAAGAGTAATTTTATAGAGGTATCACCACAACTTGAAGTCGCTGTAGCTAAAACATCGGAAGATCCGAATAAATTGTTTGAATTAGACAATTTCCTGCAACGTACCTCTTTTAAAAAAGAGTAATAGCAGTTCTCAGTGCTCGTACGAGCAATCAGAACTGCTCCAAACAACACACGAATGAAGTATGCACATAGTCAGTGCTACGAATATCGTGTTATCACGAATATCAAGATCACAATACACAAAATAAATTCCTTCTTTTCTTCCATGTAAATCAACCAGTTTCAACCCTCATTTGTCTTTATAAGCGTTTCCCAGGTAGAACACCAGTGAAAGAGATACCTCTTGCCTTTAAAATAATCCAAAGAAAATTAAGGGGTCATGCATTAATCGCTCCGTGAAGATGGTGACCGTCATGTTGAACCAATCGAGCTAGGCTGAAACTTGGTTTCCACATCCTTTACTTTCACTTTCACTCAAGGTCAAAATACCTAATATGATCAAATTAAACAGTTCCAATGCATCCTATACATATTTACAAAGAATTTATACCAATTGTCACATATTCAATGCAGTCAGGGAAAGATTTACAACCATTTCTAGGCAAACAAAGTCTTTTTAGGGACTACTTGGCTGAAGATCAGCCTGGCCCGCGGATGTATGTGGCGTAGTTTGACCTCAACGTAAACACATATCTGGCGTTTCTTTTGTGTCGCGCGCATGCCGGATGTTGTATAATTCGAATCGGAAACCCTGCTGACCCGACTTTCAAACGCTACTATTCGTTTTCTTCAAAGATCAATATTGTCGGAAAGTAAGACACATTATAGTTGTTAGTCATAAAAAACAAAAAACTACATGTTCTGACACCTCATCAACAAAAACGTCATTTGTTTTTAGTAGAAAGCATATTGTATTATTTTTTTCTTTCAAATTAGAACATGATGTCATTTAAACGCTTATGACATCACAAACACTTATATATTTCTTTATTTCCTCTATAAATTGAAGATTTACAAAAGCACATGTGTATACATGAGATTCACAATTAAATGGTTATGAGAAAACAGTTCGACGTGACTTTTTGGAGGAATGTTGTACTATGGACTTTGAATCACAATATTTATTGCTTAATATCCCTAAATGAACAATTTCTGCGGTTTCGTTGATAACATAATTTCCCATGTTCCAGGTTCTGTTGCTTTTTCTAAATGCATTTTTTGATTCGTTAAATACAACAACCGCACACTTACCGGAATTATACTGGTACCACCATCTGCATGAATACGAATAACAAATACTGACATGGATTGTAATGCCCTTGGCGACAAAGAAAGAAGAGTCATATCGTCTGCAAAAGAAAGTGAGCAAAAGTCATAAATGCTTATCTTAAGCCCTAAATTACTTTTTGACAAGATATCTATTAAATCATTGATGTAGCACAGATACAAAAATGGGGACCAGACCCCACCCTGTCGTGTTCCTTGTAAAACAGGGAACCAGTCTAAGTAGTGACCAGCGTGTAAAACTCGGCTAAACATTTATATGTGCATGACAATAACAGTTTTAAGTAAAGTAATGTTAACACCTAATTGATGTAACTTATATATCAGCCCATCATGCCAAACTCTGTCAAAAGCTTGACGAGCATCCAAAAAACATGTGTATAGTTTACTATTCTTTTCCTGACAAAAATGAATGCTCTCTTTAACTATTAGTGACGTCATCATACTGCCCATTTTTGTCTGAAACCCACCTTGTAAGGGATGGAGAGGCTTAGAAATACAGTTTTGCAATCTTTTTAACAAGATCCTTTCATAAAGTCTTAATATTGAAGAAGATAATGTAATGGCACGATAGTTTTTAGGTACATCTTTGCGCTGTCCGTTACCTTTGTGCAATGTAATGATTGTACCGTATTTTAAACTTACAGGTATATAGGAGAACCAATACATTAAATCAAACAACAGCGTTAAGTAGTGATGTAACATTGTACCACCGAAAATAATGTATTCATTATAAACGTTGTCTGGACCACATTTTTTACCTTTTTGCAACACTTTAATCTATTCCAAAACCTCATTTAACGAAATCTCATCCTTTGTATTAATTAAAGGGTTACCCATACCTTTTAAATTCGAGGCTATGTTGGACACTCTATGGTAATGCTCATTGTCATATGAATCACATTCAGTGTCTGAGTAAAGTGAAGTAAAATAATCCCCCCATGCAACAGCAATTCGTTTGGAGTCCCTTAATACTGAATCATTAAATTTCATTTCATTACAGACCGACGAAGATTTACATTGCGTTTAGAGATAAATAGCCGCCAAAGTGTAGCGCTGTCAACATTGCATGCATTATCAATGTGTTCGTTTTTCTTATTTAAATACTGAAAGGAACGTAATCGATTCCAATTACGAAATTCACGGTTGACTGATTTGTATGCAACATAAGATTCGAAGGTATGGCCTCTCGGCCTACCTTCATCAATCCATGCATTTGGTTTACATCTCATGATATAATGGAATTGCTTTAACTCGTTAGACCAATATGTCTTAAGGTACGGTCTAAATTGCGACACAGGAAAACACATATCCGAGCTTAACTTAATATTTGAGAATATACAGTTATACAACGCGTCAATATAACCGTTCACACAGTTGGTTGGTAAAGACGCAATACTGTCTTTTAAATGAATGTGTAAGTAAGAGGCATATGCATCTAAGTGAATCTGGCATAGTTTATTCCATTTAATCGGTGAAAACGTTGCATTTGGTCTAACCTGCTTACGTTATCCACAGCTAAAGTTAACGTGATTGGACGGTGCGATGACACATTAAGGAAGTTGTCATCAACGATAATACACTTTTTCACTATGTCAACGCATTCGATGGGTACCATGACATGGTCAACAAGAGACCTATATTTTCCATCGTAAGAAACAAACGTAGCATCTAAACCAGAGCATAAGTCGCTAGTCGTCAGTACAAACAGATTAAAATCTGAAACTAAGTGCTCTAGGGTACGACCTCCAGGGTACACCAATAATCCGATCTGACTCGATAGATAAAGGGGTAATTACATGATTGAGTAGTTTTCTCCAAAGTAGCATAACTCCACCTTTACCAGTTCTTGTCCCACTAGAAATAAGCAAGTCGAAATCGCTCACTGCTATACCATTATAATAAGGGTGTATACTGTTTATGAAGTGATGATCGGACTTAAATAGCCAATGTTCCGATATGCCGCAAATATCAATTGGATTCTGATCCAACAGGTTGCTGAGGTAAACAGTACTCGACATCAAACAGGTTACATTCCACGTACATAAATTTAACGTAGATATATTACAACGAAGTAAGAAAACGACCACCTTGTATGGCAAAATATATAGATTCTTCTGAATACCGATAACAGTTTTCATCTATAGATAAATAAGAACATAATCCACTATACGTTGTAGCACAGTAGATATACTAGCCTTTAAGCAGACGAATTTTAACTAGACTGGACACATAACTCAGTGTCGCTAATTTCGTGCTGTTAAACTTATATCGAACAAAGTGTTTCAAACATATCGCCAGTGGCCAGTCAAGAAATGAATTAGTGAATAACAGACCTGTTTGTGTACATACTTTGAACTTGTTATATTTACATAATGCCTGACTAATCATTGATATATATATATAATAACTGTACACAGCCTACGTGTTAGCATTACAAATAAATTATTCATAATCACAGTGAAGAGAACTGGTATTACGTGCATGTGCATGCTGATTCCTATACTGACGATGGGTACGACCTTGTACTTGACGTCTGTAACCGCCATCACGAGGAAGCCACCTATTGTCATAGTTACTCATATAATTGGAGCCAGAATACTGCATATCACCACTCCTATAAGAAGAGTAGTGACATTCAGCATCATTGTAACGTACGTTTACATGGTTATGGAGATTAGTAGCTGCATTCACATTTGCATAATCATTTTCATAATCCTCGCCACAATGGCTATTAGCAGCATCATTTGTTGTAGTATTCTGCCTATTACAATCGGTGTCAATTGGATCAATGTCAGTGGTGCCGTAATTCTCATGAATGTTATTGTACATAGTGTCAGTATCGTTTTCTTGGCTATACAAGCATGGAAGAAAATAAGGACCAAAATGTATATTTCTGGTGGTTCTGAATATCAATAAATGATATTTCTAAATTTTTAAATCATATCTTTCATAACAAAATTATGGACGCTATTATCCGGGCTATAAAAGACAATGAAATGTGTCAATATTTGACAAATATGAATAAATTTAAATAAATGCATTCATAACATGTCAAGTAAATACTTTCACAGCTTCAAACAGTTACTTATTATCATTCCATTTCAATAGAAATGTTTGAAATACAATTACACAATCTTGTTTTGTTAACATTTTGATACAATAGGACCAACATACCAATCTTGTTTTGTTATTACCCCGGTACATATAAAGGAACGAGAGACGGTGCGAAAAAATTACAGTTAAGTTTGATTTTTACAATTTTCCGAATAAACTGTAAGTACACACATATCGGAGTGTTACATCCTAGACCAAGCGATTATTCGCACAAGTCAAGAACGAGTTCTAGCTATCCCGAGTCCACTGTATCTTGTTTCTCAAATTAGTGCAGCTCCTTTAATCTGAAAACAAGAAAGAAATACTAAACTTAGGTATGGATATTGAAAAGGCAATGTATATAAAGGATACACATGTACATACTTGAGTGTTTATCTAAACAGATTGATTATTAAATTATAAATTTTATAATTACAATTTTGCATTGCATGTATAGGAACACCTAATGACAAACTTGTCTTTTCGTTTCGGACAAGATGTGTCTAAATGGGTGTATGTCTCTATGTTTGTTAAAACTGATGACCTGATACAATGTTCTTAGAGTCGTCTGCACAAGGAACAAACAAGAAAATAACGAAATAAAATATTGAGAACCGAAGTCGTTTTCTGCAGAGGCGTTAACAGTCAAAAGTCGTCGGTATCAGGGTAATGGTAGATATTGTTAATATCAGACTAAAATGTTAATAATTGTATACTTAACTGTTTGTATATTAGACACTCTTTGTACGCCAATTTATATTCATTCAAATCTATGCATTACGACCCGTTTTTCTCCAATGCTTATCATGCAAATTAGCTTTATATCTCTTTTAGTTTGAGAGCAAATTTAATTTAATCACTATGGCGTATTCAATTATAAATAAAATAGCTTCCACTCTTACTTCAGATATATAGTCGAAGAAATGTATTAATTAAATACCATATTCTTTGATAAAATATGGTAGACATAACTGCATTGTGACAAATAAAGTGTCTTATCATAACTGTTGATATGTTTAATATTTGCTAATATATGTCATTATATTTAAATTCAGCTTGCATCTCGTGTCTTGCTTGTATATGGTCAGCATGCATATGTGTACAAGGATGTTTATATGTATGCATATAGGAAAAACTAACCAAGCGTGTATATGCAGCGAATTGCTACAATGAACATGTATATAGGAGGACATGTATATACCAATGTTTTGGTGTATAATTCTGTTTGTTTCACTCGTGTATGCTTTACTAACCACATGGGTCTATGACCTTCTGGTGAATTTTGAATAAAACTTGAAAAACTTGAATCTTGTTTCTCAAACAGGAATCCGCGCAATGGTAAACACGGAGGGGCTTTAGGACGGGCGTCCCAGGTCCATCCCCAATCCCGACGGCAATGATGCAGTGAACCTTGACTAGCCTGTGTTCCTGGTATTTCAGCCAGGAATAATGAATAAGAACCATCACCGTAATACAACTCATATATATTGTTAGGAATAAAGCGTACAACTCCGAACCAAATACATTCATAAAGCCTCCTTTTCACCATTGACTTAGGAATCCATAAATCTCTTTCAGCGCCAATGGCAATATTGAGTTTGTTTGCAAACAATACATATTCAGGTGAGTTAGCTCGTAACAAACTCTCTCACCTGAAACCAGCATTGTTTGCCTTTTAGTTATCAAAATATGCAAATATCTTATTATATAAGACATGGAGAGGTCCGAGTTTGAACATGGTCGAGTCTACTTTAAACAATTCGGCACTGAAAGAGTTAATGTTAATGAGATATGAAATTATCCTGATCGCGGGGATCCTCAAAGACATAATTTTATGTAGATGGGAAGAGATTTCTTTACAAATCTATAACATATTCTATTTCCTGAGAGACGTCAAATAGGGTATATATCCATCCATGCGAGGATTTGACACTTTTTGAGAGTCATCATCTGCTTTGACATTATGTGAAGACATATATATTTCGAAAATTGTAAACAAGTCACGTCTAGTGATTTGGGGTCTTTATTAACAATCTTGGTTGGCATTCATTTCAGTTGCAAAATACATGATGTCTAATTTGTAACTTAGGCCACTGGACCATAATATAGCATACTTTATACGTACAAAATGTATATGAAACAAAGGTTTACTATAAATACTGGGGTTACATTTCTAGTGTCTTGTCATAAGCTATTTAGCAATTACGCTGAGTCTGAAGAATCTGGCGAGACTGTGTATGAACAGACTTACGTGAATCTATATTGTACACAGATGCAATCCGACCCCAACTCGCCCAAAACATAATAGGAATAGTACGGGAATAGGGAAACATTGCTCCTACAAGCACTTTCTTAGCTTCGATAATGTTACAAATGGCATTTGCTGCCAAAGTTGAAACCTCGACAACTTCATGGAATGGACTAAATTGATTGATTGGATGTTTGGAATTTTACGCCGTTTCCAACGGTAATTCAGTTAAATCATAGCGACCACATTATCAAATCATGTTTTTCCTCACACCTTTCTTCCCAGACAACTAGCTTCAGTGTCACCCACATAATACTCTATTTAACTCATTGGTGGAAGACGAATGATACTAGTCATAATGATTTTTGTTAATCATTGGTAAATAATTAAGACCGAGCAAGGGTTCGATCTCACGACCGATATTATGATACAAACGACCATTGCCGGGCGATTTGGATTCGTATAGCCTCTTTTTGTGAATACGTACACTCACACGAGAGCGTATCAGTGTCCCTCTGTACGTAGTATAGTCGAAGATGCCAATTTGTACAAAGCATTTTTAATCTTGTCAAAACATTTTTCATTGATGCCATTTAGAAGTAGCAACAATATCTCAAATCACGTGGATACAGCAAATATGCATCAGAAGACTTTAAAAACTATCCGGCAAAATTAGGAACAAATTGTAAATGAAAGTATGGTTGCGAAAGTAGAGCGGTACGAACAAACTTCATTATGTAAGGCCGCATGATCCTATAAACTAATAACCCCTTTTGTTAATGATCAAAGCGACACTTGAAATCATATTTGAAGGTAAATTCACTTGTTTTTATATTCAGTACATTAATAAATAATATCTTCATACATGATTATGAAGAGTAAACGCCCAGAGTATTTTAATACTGATAACTTTGTGTACTAGCATTTTTGCATCTTTAGAAGGGTCTCATAGATGCTTGGTATCCTTTACGTAAGCGTTTAACAACACGGACTTTATTTGCGCCTATTATTCACGGGGTACCATCCCATGCCGGTATCAAGCATCGGTTAGTATAAATACCGCGAATTTACACGGATTGAGTTATTTCGCTCCTGGTCATTCAGGAGTCAACTCATTTTAACAGCGGGTTATTAATTCCGTTAGATCGAGGTGGTTTGTTTTGTACATTGCTATCGTAGTAGAGTGTTGTGGCTAGGCGAACAGTGAACTAGTTCATCTTAGTAACCTATCTTCAGCCTTAACAAATTCCTAATCATTATTTAAATTTATTATTGCTCATCGACCCATACACGTTACAGTATTAGTATTGCAGACTGTTGAAAACATCCAGGTAGAATTAAGGCCATTTCTTTAAATGGAAGTATTATTATTGAAAATTGTTGAAAATATCCTTACAAAAATAAATGGAAGTATTACTATTGCAAAATGTTGAAAACGTTCTGACAATAGGAGAAATTGATTTCTGTTTGCAATAATCGTCCGTATCTTTGAAATGGTTAAACACTGCCCTTGACACAAAGGTATAGAATTACTCCGTTTTGTTACGTAACGTAGATTTACAGCCTCCTCTGTGTGTCAAGTGACACGTAAATCACGTGATTAATGTTCCGTGTTTCCGGTATTTTTACGTTGAAATCGATATTATCAACTAGCAGAATCGGATGAAAAGAGGTGACCACTTTTACAGAATGGTATTAAAAGTAACTCACATGATTGATTACTGATTGATTCGAGTTTATAGCCGTTTTTAACCCTTTCCCTCATAGAGCAAATCTGCAGCAGACTTTGAAAACATAGTGATAAAAACCTGAAAAATCTCCATAAAAGATGGCTTAATTGTTAAATAAAGTTGAACAAATTGTGGCCATTGCTCATCATCATCATGAGCAATTTCATCTTTGGCCACAATGTTTTCAAAAGTCGTCTGCTTCTATTGCGTCAAAATACGTCTGCAGGTGGGAAAAGGTTAAAAGTATTTTTCTGTTATTTCACTTCTATTGGTTCCTTATTATCAATTTGTATCATGCTATTTCTCAAATGTCTATAAACTCTTCCAAATGTAAAACATTGGACAAGAACTAAGAGTTGACAGACGATTAATTATGCTGGACGATCAAGTTAACTCTTTTCCACCTACACATATTTAGCCGCAGACTACTGATCAAATGAAGTAGGAGAAAATGTGTATAATCTGTATAAATGAAAGTCGTTATTGGATATACATGACAACATTGTATCAAAAGCAGAATTTATTCATTGTGACCATTCTCTTTTTTTTGTCCTACCGTTGTCAACATTCCTCTGTATAGTACAGACGAGATAAATATCTACTGACTTTGAGAAAATGGTATTAAATATGACAAAGAAGACATAACTTTAATAAATGAAGGAGAACTGACGTAAATATTTGTGTTGGTTATGGTACAACCTTAGACCTAAATCTCAAGTCATTAATACAAGTATGTTTTTCAAGAGTTGATTCGCCATTGTAAAAAATGACAGAATTTTACGGTTCTCTCAAGTGCACTTTCCTACTAAAAAGTCAAACATTGTTGTTTTCAGACCTATTTTGATTCAACTTTTCTGTACTGAAAATATCAGAACACGTTGAAAGAAATTCCAGAGTTTTATCTTTATGTCAAAACAGTAGTTATTTTTTTTCTTTTTTTTTCTGAGATGAGTATAAAAAATCAGAAACTATTTTGTCCACAATATTTTGGAGGAAAATTATACTCTAACGCTGTTCCACCAAATCTCCTCGATAGCAAGGCAAGTTGCGGCGAAGTAATGAGTCCAGGGCGAAAAATGGTCTTTTTGTGCCTCGATGTCACGAAAAGGTGCTACATTGATGTAAAATGATATAGACAATTTACCAGAAGATAATGAATATTATTCAAAGCTTATTTACTTGTAAACGGAAAGTGAACGCTTAACATATTCACAGGTTTACCTCGAGACGAGCTGTCAATCCATGGGTTGTGCGTACAAGCTAGGCCAACATTCTTTCCAACATTGACAAAATGCAATGATACAAGCGTCATTCGTTTTCCACAAAATTGGCCAAACTGTTTCAGTGGAAATACAGCCAATAACTTGGGAAGGTTGTAATGTGCATTACAGTCATGCAACACATGAGTAGCTTAACTGTCCTCCGTGATGGGACTGGAATACCGTTGAAAACGGTCTGATTCAACCAATCAAAAAATCAAGCAATCAACCGTAATATATATCCAGGACTATATAACTTGTTAACGGAGAGTGCAAACACAGACGATGCTATACATATCTACATGGTCACCTGGGTTATCCCTGAAATAATTTGACCGCCTCGGTGGTGTAGTGATAAATCAGACACCTCGGGTGCAGGAGGACGTCGCGAGTTCGATATCCGACAAGGTCATACCAAAGACTTAAACAGTAGAAGTAATGACTTTCTCTCATTGGCGCTAAGGACTGTGGGGTGAACATCTCGACTGACTCGCTGGTGTCAGGATAAATATATAAGTTGTGCATGTAGTACTGATACTTTTCCAAGGAAACTTTGTTTTGACAGATTAGTATTTTTATTTATGTCAGGTACATACAGTGTACAGTAAGAAGGATAACAATAATACATACATTGTCAAAATATAAGTTCAGGCACGTGAACAAGTGTTTATAATAACCAAGATAGGGAAAACAAGAAATTTTCTTATTATTCTTAAGAAGGAAAGAATGAATGGTTAATAGTGGAGTAAAAACAAGCCAAGAGACTGAAGCAATGTTTAAAACCCCTTATTGAATGACACGATTTAGATGAACACATAGCTCATTAACGATCGTTTAGTATCTCTCATTGACGTCATGCTCTTAGCTCTCCATATCTTATTCAGAAAAATGATATGTGCGACTTCTGGAACGGATCACGGAAGGACTAAAATATTTTCCCCCGGGTCCAATACCACCAACCTTACTTAGCGCTAAGTAAAACTTAAATACTTAAATGCATATTTCGTCATTTTTGTTTCCATAGAAATGAAATATTTTGGCATTTTTATAAGGGGAAAAAAAGATAATATATGCTTTTAAGAGCCAGTCACACTTTTTCAGAATCAGCAGGAATAAGGCAGAACCAGCCGGAAATAAAGAACATTTTAAGTTCGCACCACATTCGGGAGGGAAAGTCAAATTGGCTTAAATTCTTACAGCTTTGTAAAAATCTCGAATGTAGTTGGAACAGAGTAGGAATATTTAAAATGCTGTTAGAATCAAGTCAAATTATTTAGAATGCACTTCAACTGCCGTACGAATACGGTTGGATTGTTGCCCGAATACCGCCCAAACTCACGCGACTCCTAAATACCAACTAATAAAGTTCTAGCAGCTGGACGCGTTTTTATACGAATGTATACAGAGGATTACCGTTTTGGTATGTAGTCAGAATAAAGTTAGAATACACTTCAAATGCTGTTCGATATTTCTCCACTACGAATGCACTTCGAAATCTTTAAGCATGAGCAAAACATTCGGACTGGCCACAAGAATGGACCAGATTATTTGGAATGCACTGAAAATGCAGGCAGAATTTTTAGAATACACTTCGAAAATCCAGGATTATACCACGAATTTTCAATCCGATGACAGTCCAGCTCATTCGGTGTCTAGTGTGACTCGGTTTTAAGTATTACTTAGATCTAAGTATGGTTGGTGGAATTGTACCCTGGTGCTCTGACATTCCTTCTGTACGATGATTGACGAAAATCTATTTTCATTCGTCTTAACAGTATATTACGATAGGTAGCAAGTTTGGTTGGGAATAATTTTGTGTGGAGTACTGGTGTGAGAAAGCCTGGAAACACACGTTATGTGAACTGGCCGCCGTGATATAACTGAACTGGCCGCTGTGATATAACTGAACTGGCCGCCGTGATATAACTGAACTGGCCGCTGTGATATAACTGAACTGGCCGCCGTGATATAACTGAACTGGCCGCTGTGATATAACTGAACTGGCCGCCGTGATATAACTGAAGTGGCCGCTGTGATATAACTGAACTGGCCGCTGTGATATAACTGAACTGGCCGCCGTGATATAACTGAACTGGCCGCCGTGATATAACTGAACTGGCCGCTGTGATATAACTGAACTGGCCGCCGTGATATAACTGAACTGGTCGCTGTGATATAACTGAACTGGCCGCTGTGATATAACTGAACTGGCCGCTGTGATATAACTGAACTACTGTTGAAAACCATTGAAAACGGCGTTCATCCTTGATCAATGAATCAATAATTGACTGGTAGACTTGTATTGATGGATATTGTTCAATTCTTTTTTAGAAATTGTTAGCTAGGAGATTATCTTGAGAGCCAATTGCTTATTAAACCATTGGATCGTTGTATAGGTAAACCACTCACATGTCAATTGTGATTCTGATAAACCTGCCCATTCGCGCAGGTTGATCTGGCTCTGCACTGTTACAATTTAGCATAAACAGCTTCCATGACTTTCTGACAAATAGTGTTCATTCGCACGGAATGCTTTGGCTATGTACTGTTCCAATTAAGGACGTTTTCAGGAACATCTAAATTACACATTGGCTGGCATTTTCTCCAGCCAGACCCCGGCTCGGTCATTCATTGTGTCCGATGAATGACAAATATCATTGTGACTAGCTTCATTCGTCTTTCACCAATATGTTGAATATAAGTCTTTATCGGAAGGTAGTCAACTGCCTTTGGAAGAACATTGTGGACTCGGCGTGAAGTATCGACCCGGATCAGCCTAAGCCTACCGAGCAGGCTAACCCAGACAGACACTTTTCGCCTTCTGCGGATTTTCTGTTTCATGAGTGTTTACTCTATACCTCTATTCCCCTAAGACGGAATGTGTCGGCCCGGTTGATCTGGGTCGATAAATTACGCAGAGTCCATAATGTTGGTTTTCTCGTGGAACGGCCCATTTCTCCTTCCCCGACAACCACAATTTCAGAAGAATCATGTTCACCACCTTTATGTCTAGTCAGTGTCATGATAGCGGTAACGATCTATAAACTAAGTGTTCTCGTTTATACACAGTATATCTTGCTTTTCTTTAAGTTATTGAGATATAGTGATAATAAACAAACAAAAAATAGGACTGTTAGAACATTTAAAAAAAAACTTTCTTTCGTGATGTGTTATTGAGCAGTATTGGAAACATGTTCCTGTTAAACTACGTAGACTCTGCAGAAACCCTTAATGGCAATCCAGGTTAAAGCTATATGCTACACACTTCTTTATTCATTTACTGTTTATGTTGGAGATTATTCATAGTCCAGGCAGGATACTGCAGCATACGTTTGTAAAAGCATTGTTTGAAAAGAGAAAAATCGTGATAAGTGATTTCACATAATTGCCATAGTTTTTGCTACCTAACACTTGCGTTTATTGTAGGTCTTATAGAAGTATCATGAATGTGCCTCTGTCTGTCCATCTGTCCGTCAAGCTTTATCCGACGTGACCACCTGCAGGCGACCCATGTAGAACTATCATGGAATGTCCCACTGATTCATGTTTAGTGCCTTTCGTTTCCGCCAATGTTTGACATCCTGTAAATCAGGAAGATACTTTGGGGCCACGTCTCCGGCGCCTGTCCGTGTGTCTGTATGTCCGTATATATATTATATTGATACTTAAATGGTCATTCTTTTGATTGAAAAAATGGATGCACCACATAAGGAGTGAAACGTACGGGCGTTCTCCCATCTGTTGGGTTGTTTTTGTCAGACGCGTCTCCCTGCATGCTACTAGAATTGATTGTTAATTGTTTGGTATTTTACGCCGTTAACAAAAACTAGTTTAGTTATATCACAGAGATTCCAGGATGAGTTATCAGTTCTACTGATCCATTTATACTGACACCAGCCAATCATAATGCTACCCGCGCAACCCTTAGCGCCAAAGAGCGCAGCCAAATCTACCATGTTTAAGGATTTTGATATGACCCGGTAGGGGATCTAAGCCGCAACATCCTGCACTACTCGAGGTGGTGTATTGGTAAAGCTGTACTCAAGGAGGTGTAGTAATAAAGCTGTACTCGAGGTGGTGTAGTGGTAAAGCTGTACTCGAGGTGGTGTAATGGTTATGCTGTACTAAAGGTGGTGTAATTGTAAAGCTATACTAGAGGTGGTGTAATGGTAAAGCTGTACTAGAGGTGGTGTAATGGTAAAGCTGTACTAGAGGTGGTGTAATGGTAAAGCTGTACTAGAGGTGGTGTAGTGGTAAAGCTGTACTAAAGGTGGTATAATGGTAAAGCTGTACTAGAGGTGTAATGGTAAAGCTGTACTAGAGGTGGTGTAATGGTAAAGCTGTACTAGAGGTGGTGTAATGGTAAAGCTGTACTCGAGGTGGTGTAATGGTAAAGCTGTACTCGAGGTGATGTAGTGGTAAAGCTGTACTAGAGGTGGTGTAATGGTAAAGCTGTATTCGAGGTGGTGTAATGGTAAAGCTGTATTCGAGGTGGTGTAATGGTAAGCTATACTCGAGGTGGTGTAGTGGTAAAGCTATACTCGAGGTGGTGTAATGGTAAAGCTGTACTAGAGGTGGTGTAATGGTAAAGCTGTACTAGAGGTGGTGTAGTGGTAAAGCTGTATTCGAGGTGGTGTAATGGTAAAGCTATACTCGAGGTGGTGTAATGGTAAAGCTATACTAGAGGTGGTGTAATGGTAAAGCTGTATTCGAGGTGGTGTAATGGTAAAGCTGTACTAGAGGTGGTGTAATGGTAAAGCTATACTAGAGGTGGGGTAGTGGTAAAGCTGTATTCGAGGAGGTGTAATGGTAAAGCTGTACTAGAGTGGTGTAATGGTAAAGCTATACTAGAGGTGGTGTAGTGATAAAGCTATACTCGAGGTGGTGTAATGGTAAAGCTGTACTAGAGGTGGTGTAATGGTAAAGCTATACTAGAGGTGGTGTAGTGGTAAAGCTGTATTCGAGGTGGTGTAGTGGTAAAGCTGTACTCGAGGTGGTGTAATGGAAAAGCTATACTCGAGATGGTGTAGTCGTAAAGCTGTACTAGAGGTGGTGTAGTCGTAAAGCTGTACTCGAGGTGGTGTAATGGTAAAGCTATACGCGAGGTAGTGTAGTCGTAAAGCTGTACTAGAGGTGGTGTAGTGGTAAAGCTGTACTCGAGGTGGTGTAGTAGTAAAGCTGTACTCGAGGCGGTGTAGTGGTAAAGCTGTATTCGAGGTGGTGTAGTGGTAAAGCTGTACTCGAGGTGGTGTAGTCGTAAAGCTGTACTAGAGGTGGTGTAGTCGTAAAGCTGTACTAGAGGTGGTGTAGTCGTAAAGCTGTACTCGAGGTGGTGTAGTGGTAAAGCTGTATTCGAGGTAGTGTAGTCGTAAAGCCGTACTAGAGGCGGTGTAGTGGTAAAGCTGTATTCGAGGTGGTGTAGTGGTAAAGCTCTACTCGAGGTGGTGTAATGGTAAAGCTGTATTCAAGGTGGTGTAGTCGTAAAGCTGTACTAGAGGTGGTGTAGTCGTAAAGATGTACTCGAGGTGGTGTAGTGGTAAAGCTGTATTCGAGGTGGCGTAGTAGTAAAGCTGTACTAGAGGCGGTGTAATGGTAAATCTGTACTAGAGGTGGTGTAATGGTAAAGCCGTACTCGAGGTGGTGTAGTCGTAAAGCTGTATTCGAGGTGGTGTAATGGTAAAGCTGTACTCGAGGTGGTGTAATGGTAAAGCTGTATTCGAGGTGGTGTAGTCGTAAAGCTGTATTCGAGGTGGTGTAGTCGTAAAGCTGTACTAGAGGTGGTGTAGTCGTAAAGCTGTACTCGAGGTGGTGTAGTAGTAAAGCTATACTCGAGGTGGTGTAATGGTAAAGCTGTACTCGAGGTGGTGTAATGGTA
Organism: Serripes groenlandicus; assembly: GCA_031761405.1. NCBI lineage: Eukaryota > Metazoa > Mollusca > Bivalvia > Cardiida > Cardiidae > Serripes > Serripes groenlandicus. The sequence continues at coordinate 42,422,360 of JASEVX010000009.1, forward strand.
AAGCTGTATTCGAGGTGGTGTAGTCGTAAAGCTGTATTCGAGGTGGTGTAGTGGTAAAGCTGTACTCGAGGTGATGTAGTGATAAAGCTGTACTCGAGGTGGTGTAATTGTAAAGCTCTACTCGAGGTGGTGTAATGGTAAAGCTCTACTCGAGGTGATGTAATGGTAAAGCTATACTCGAAGTGGTGAAGTCGTAAAGTTGTACTAAAGGTGGTGTAGTCGTAAAGCTGTACTCGAGGTGGTGTAGTCGTAAAGCTGTACTAGAGGTGGTGTAGTGGTAAAGCTGTACTCGAGGTGGTGTAGTGGTAAAGCTGTATTCGAGGTGGTGTAGTAGTAAAGCTGTACTAGAGGCGGTGTAATGTAAAGCTATACTCGAGGTGGTGTAATGGTAAAGCTGTATTCGATGTGGTGTAATGGTAAAGCTGTATTCGAGGTGGTGTAGTCGTAAAGCTGTACTAGAGGTGGTGTAGTCGTAAAGCTGTATTCGAGGTGGTGTAGTAGTAAAGCTATAATCGAGGTGGTGTAGTAGTAAAGCTGTACTCGAGGTGGTGTAGTGGTAAAGCTGTACTCGAGGTGATGTAGTGGTAAAGCTGTACTCGAGGTGGTGTAGTGGTAACGCTGTACTAGAGGTGGTGTAGTCGTAAAGCTGCACTCGAGGCGGTGTAATGGTAAAGCTATAATCGAGGTGGTGTAGTGGTAAAGCTGTACTCGAGGCGGTGTAGTGGTAAAGCTGTACTCGAGGTGGTGTAGTGGTAAAGCTGTACTCGAAGTGGTGTAGTGGTAAAGCTGTATTCGAGGTGGTGTAATGGTAAAGCTGTACTAGAGGATGTGTAATGGTAACGCTGTACTCGAGGTGGTGTAATGGTAAAGCTGTATTCAAGGTGGTGTAGTCGTAAAGCTGTACTAGAGGTGGTGTAGTCGTAAAGATGTACTCGAGGTGGTGTAGTGGTAAAGCTGTATTCGAGGTGGCGTAGTAGTAAAGCTGTACTAGAGGCGGTGTAATGGTAAATCTGTACTAGAGGTGGTGTAATGGTAAAGCCGTACTCGAGGTGGTGTAGTCGTAAAGCTGTATTCGAGGTGGTGTAATGGTAAAGCTGTACTCGAGGTGGTGTAATGGTAAAGCTGTATTCGAGGTGGTGTAGTCGTAAAGCTGTATTCGAGGTGGTGTAGTCGTAAAGCTGTACTAGAGGTGGTGTAGTCGTAAAGCTGTACTCGAGGTGGTGTAGTAGTAAAGCTATACTCGAGGTGGTGTAATGGTAAAGCTGTACTCGAGGTGGTGTAATGGTAAAGCTGTATTCGAGGTGGTGTAGTCGTAAAGCTGTATTCGAGGTGGTGTAGTGGTAAAGCTGTACTCGAGGTGATGTAGTGATAAAGCTGTACTCGAGGTGGTGTAATTGTAAAGCTCTACTCGAGGTGGTGTAATGGTAAAGCTCTACTCGAGGTGATGTAATGGTAAAGCTATACTCGAAGTGGTGAAGTCGTAAAGTTGTACTAAAGGTGGTGTAGTCGTAAAGCTGTACTCGAGGTGGTGTAGTCGTAAAGCTGTACTAGAGGTGGTGTAGTGGTAAAGCTGTACTCGAGGTGGTGTAGTGGTAAAGCTGTATTCGAGGTGGTGTAGTAGTAAAGCTGTACTAGAGGCGGTGTAATGTAAAGCTATACTCGATGTGGTGTAATGGTAAAGCTGTATTCGATGTGGTGTAATGGTAAAGCTGTATTCGAGGTGGTGTAGTCGTAAAGCTGTACTAGAGGTGGTGTAGTCGTAAAGCTGTATTCGAGGTGGTGTAGTAGTAAAGCTATAATCGAGGTGGTGTAGTAGTAAAGCTGTACTCGAGGTGGTGTAGTGGTAAAGCTGTACTCGAGGTGATGTAGTGGTAAAGCTGTACTCGAGGTGGTGTAGTGGTAACGCTGTACTAGAGGTGGTGTAGTCGTAAAGCTGCACTCGAGGCGGTGTAATGGTAAAGCTATAATCGAGGTGGTGTAGTGGTAAAGCTGTACTCGAGGCGGTGTAGTGGTAAAGCTGTACTCGAGGTGGTGTAGTGGTAAAGCTGTACTCGAAGTGGTGTAGTGGTAAAGCTGTATTCGAGGTGGTGTAATGGTAAAGCTGTACTAGAGGATGTGTAATGGTAACGCTGTACTAGAGGTGGTGTAGTGGTAAAGCTGTACTCGAGGTGGTGTAGTAGTAAAGCTGTAATCGAGGTGGTGTAGTGGTAAAGCTATACTCGAGGTGGTGTAGTGGTAACGATGTACTAGAGGTGGTGTAGTGGTAAAGCTGTACTCGAGGTGGTGTAGTGGTAAAGCTGTATTCGAGGTGGTGTAGTGGTAAAGCTGTATTCGGGGTGATATAGTGGTAAAGCTGTACTCGAGGTGGTGTAGTAGTAAAGCTGTTCTCGAGGTGGTGTAGTGGTAAAGCTGTACTAGAGGTGGTTTAGTGGTAAAGCTCTACTCGAGGTGGTGTAGTTGTAAAGCTGTACTCGAGGTGGTGTAGTGGTAAAGCTGTACTAGAGGTGGTGTAGTGGTAAAGCTGTATTCGAGGTGGTGTAGTCGTAAAGCCCGATTCGAGGTGGTGTAGTGGTAAAGCTGTACTCGAGGTGGTGTAGTAGTAAAGATGTACTCGAGGTGGTGTAGTGGTAAAGCTCTACTCGAGGTGGTGTAGTTGTAAAGCTCTACTCGAGGTGGTGTAGTGGTTGCAGGGTTAGCATTACGACTGACTGGCTGTTGTCATCGTTGCGGGGTTAGCATTACGACTGACTGGCTGGTGTCAGGGTTGCGTGGTTAGCATTACGACTGACTGGCTGGTGTCAGGGTTGCGGAGTAAGTATTACGACTGACTGGCTGGTGTCAGGGTTGGGGGTTAGCATAACGACTGACTGGCTGGTGTCAGGGTTGTGGAGTAAGTATTACGACTGACTGGCTGGTGTCAGGGTTGCGGGGTTAGCATTACGACTGACTGGCTGGTGTCTGGGTTGCGAGGTTAGCATTACGACTGATTGGCTGGTGTCTGGGTTGCGGGGTTAGCATTACGACTGACTGGCTGGTGTCTGGGTTGCGCAGTAAGTAATACGACTGACTGGCTGGTGTCAGGGTTGTGGAGTAAGTATTACGACTGACTGGCTGGTGTCAGGGTTGCGGGGTTAGCATTACGACTGACTGGCTGGTGTCTGGGTTGCGAGTTTAGCATTACGACTGATTGGCTGGTGTCTGGGTTGCGGGGTTAGCATTACGACTGACTGGCTGGTGTCTGGGTTGCGGGGTTAGCATTACGACTGACTGGCTGGTGTCAGGGTTGCGCAGTAAGTATTACGACTGACTGGCTGGTGTCAGGGTTGCGGGGTTAGCGTTACGACTGACTGGCTGGTGTGAGGGTTACGGGGTTAACATTACGACTGATTGGCTGGTGTCAGGGTTGCGCAGTAAGTATTACGACTGACTGGCTGGTGTCTGGGTTGCGCAGGAAGCATTACGACTGACTGGGTTGTGTCTGGGTTTCGGGGTTAGCATTACGACTGATAGGCTGGTGTCTGGGTTTCGGGGTTAGCATTACTACTGACTGGCTGGTGTCAGGGTTGCGCAGTAAGTATTACGACTGACTGGCTGGTGTCTGGGTTTCGGGGTTAGCATTACTACTGATTGGCTGGTGTCTGGGTTGCGGGGTTAGCATTACGACTGACCTGCTGGTGTCAGGATTGCGGGGTTAGCATTACGACTGACTGGCTGGTGTGAGGGTTACGGGGTTAGCATTACGACTGATTGGCTGGTATCTGGGTTGCGCAGTAAGCATTACGACTGACTGGCCGGTGTGAGGGTTGCGGAGATAGCATTACGACTGATTGGCTGGTGTCTGGGTTGCGCAGTAAGCATTACGACTGACTGGCTGGTTTTAGGGTTGCATGGTTAGTATTACGACTGACTGGCTGGTGTCAGTGTTGCGGGGTAAGCATTACGACTGACTGGCTGGTGTCAGGGGAAATGAACCAGTAGTACTGGTAACTTACCCAGGTTACACCGCGATATAACTAATCAACACGGCGTTAAACACCAAACTCAACCACTGCACTACAAAAGGAGGTTTTATATCATAAATGACGTCGCCAACATGAAATAACGTCATAATATATTTTTGATATATAACTAGTGTTATATCATAAATGACGTCGCCGGGAGTGTTATAAAGCCATTGAATAAATTGCGTATTCAACTAGTGTAATAACAATGTTACGTAACGTGACGTCATAACGTAACGTTTAGCGTTGTAAATACGCGCGCTTTATAGCGACGTTTATATGGATATAGCGCTGTAAATTATTAAATTAGTATTTATGATATAAAAAGAACATTACTTTCGTGGTCATTCAATACGAAATTTATTAAACTCGTTTTCTAAAAGTGATAAAAACTCGCCAAGGCTCGTTCTTATCAATTTCAGAAAACTCGTTTAATAAATTCCGTATTGAATGACCACTCATGTAATATCCTCTATTATTGTATACTTTGATATTGTTCCTTCTTGTTTCCATACGAACAAAGGATGCAATATCATTTGATATTGCACGGGTTGATATTGCACTGGAATCTTTTTCACGTGACGCTAAGGACGGAACTATTTCCATACACTAACGTTACAAAGCGCTCTCATCCAACCTTTCATGATTTAGAGACCAGCTAACTTCTACTTCTACTTTGTTACTGTCAGGGCTTAGTGCATCGCAGGCAAGTGAAGCCATTAAAATGGTTAAAACAACTAATTAGGCATATTTACAAATATAAATGAAATAAAAAAAACATCTGTGTTGTTTAGGCTGTGTATTAATGTAGACGGGACTTGAATCAGTTTACAGATGTGATCTGCTCAAGGTTCGGCTCTCTGATAGTCCTAGGAAAAAGCTGTGCTTATACGGTTCGTAGTAGATTGTTTGGTACATCTTTTATAAATGACACGTAGTGAAAAAATCGATAGACATACACAAAACCCAATCTGGTCTATTTATAGCGTTAGCTATGCTAGTAAATATGTACGTAGTTTCTGACGTAATAATGTGACGTGTACATCAATAATATTGCTCGATTGTTGTTTTGATTGTGGTTGACGATCTATTATAAGTGTATCAACAAATAAAGTGGGATTCATAACTACTAGGATGAATAAGCAAATGATTGTTTTAAAGGTAGGTCTTCAGATTTGTTTTGTTATCCTCCGATGTGAAGTTTATCAACGCAGTAGCTTTTATATGTATATCAAAGATGTGTGTTCGCTTTACTGAACATACTGCGAGGTCAAAAGGCCCTTTTAAAGGGGCATCTAAATCGTAATAAAAAAACAAATATCCAAGCGTAAATACAAGAATAAGATAATACACGGGTTCTTAATGAAAAACACTGTTAGAAAAGGCGTTACACATCATTTTGTCGACGATTCCAATTTCGAGTCGACAACAATGGCGGTTCGTAAATTATATTTTCCGCGACCTTAGCAACCAGCGTAAAGGAGAGTATAATTGCGCGATATATCGTTAATGTTTATTTATCTGAGCAATCCAAAACGACTTTCAATTTTCTAACAGCTTGACGTGTTTAAAACAAACAAAAAGACACATTTTAAATAGCCAATATCAAATTATACAATAAAAAGGTTATTGCATGATTATGGGAATCTATTGTGTTGGGACTCGTTCCTTCGGCGGAGTGCCCTCGCAAGCTCGGGCAACTCAGCCGAAGGAACTCGTCCAACACAATATTTTCCCATATTGATGCAATAACCTATATTAATATTTTTGATATATAACTAGTGTAATAACAATTAACGTGACGTCATAACGTAACGTTTAGCGTTGTAAATACGCGCGCTTTATAGCGACGTTTATATGGATATAGCGCTGTAAATTATTAAATTAGTATTTATGATATAAAAAGAACATTACATTCGTGGTCATTCAATACGAAATTTATTAAACTCGTTTAATAAATTGAGTATTGAATGACCACTCATGTAATATCCTCTATGTCACGGTACCGTCGTAATAACCTCGCATCGCTCTAAAAATTAACGCACGGACATTAACGAAAGTACTGTGTTTATATATTTCACGAATCCAGCTGATCGAATGATGTATTCCCAGTCATCGGTCAAACAATGTTCACAAAACCTTTATCCAGAATTGCTGACACTGCAATTGTTTAATTTTCTCAGAAAACGTAATTGTTTCTACTGCTATAACTTCTCCCGAAAATAGAAACAGGAAATCTTGTCTGAATGTAAATTTCAAGTCGTGTCGAAAGACATAAAACGGATTCGTGCGCGGTGAGAACAATTCTGTGGTTCCTAAGGGAGTGTTTTATTTTAACCCTTAGCATTCGTGCAGATTAATCTCGGTCTACATTGTTCGTTACTAGTTAGATAGTGGTGGATTATATGATGGCCCCCGTTGATAACCGGGTAATACGTAATTGCGGATCACGCCGGTTCTGGATATTTCTCCCGGTGTCTCCCGGTTGTATATAACATTTTAAAACATCCGAGCATGATATGAGCAACATAGTTCATTACAGATCACCCCGAACGTCTACGGTGCCGCCGGTTGTCTTCCCGGTTTGACAAGGTTTCTCCCGAACCATCGTCCGGGATGTACCGGGACGCCAATCCGGGACAGTGAAAATGGGGTTTAACCTGCTTGTACTTATAAGTAATGTGTGAACAGATATGCAGGCTGATCTGGATCTACACTGTTCACAAAATGCAACTTGTACCTTTTACCATGGACGTACTCAAAAAGTGTTATACAATTATAGAAGAATAAACACAGAACCCATTTATGAGTCAAGATTGTTCAAATGATTGATTGGGTAATTGATTTGTCGGAGTTAACGCGGTTTTCAGCATATTTATGTTATATCACGTGGACCAGTTTACATAATTTATTGACTGGAGTTTAACACTTTCCTCTACATTTGTCAGAACCCGGTCTCTTGGATTGACAGTCTAGCGTGTTATCCACTAGACCACCGGGCCACCCTGCTCCTGTCCGAGTACGTTCCGAATGATCGTAGCTCATGCGTGCTGCATCGGATATTTAACCTCGTAAACAAAGGATTATTCTAAAATCGCATCACGCAACTATAAACGGATTGACTACTCTTATTGTGTTGTTCTATTCCTAAATGAAGTCCAAATGTCTTTACCCTTTCAACTATGCAGACGCAGTTTGACGCATCTGGAACAGACGACTTTTGCAAAACAATGTGGTGGCAAAGTGAGAAATTGTTAATTGTGAGCAATATCTCCTGATGTTACAAGGTTTTTCAAATAGATCTAATCATTTTAATACCGTTTTTAAAGATTGTCCATGATATTCCTTAAATGTTTTCAAATGTGTCGAGATTAACTGTGTGTTGGAGAGCGTTGACCGAAATTACGAGTTTTGACAAAGAGTATAGATTGGAACGCTTAAAAGAGTTTTGGAAATCGTCTCCGTTGTGTAGTGATTATCGCGTCCGCAGCGGAACACCAGGGTTCGATTCCTTGTCCGGTCATACCAAGGAATGTTTAACTGGTCTTATGAATGGCTTCCCTCCTTAGCGACCAGTGTAGCGGGGATAGCATTACGACTGATGCATCGGTGCAAGTCTAAATGTTACCGGCAGTACTGGTTATGTACACAGGAAACGCCGTTATATAACTGAAATACTGTTGAACAAGTGTAAAACACCATTGACCCTTTCTCTTATACAGCATATCGGCAGCAGACACCTTTGAAAAAAAAATAGGCAAAAACATAGATATTCTGTATAAATGAAGGTTATTACTTAAAAAAGAGAAATAGCTCATTTTGAGCAAGTTTTCCTCCTTTCACAGTGTTTTCAAAAGCCATCTGCAGCAGAGGCGTCAGACTTCGTCTTTATTTATGTGGGAAATGGTTAAAACTTAAATTGTGGGTCCTAGTTTGAAGCAAAGCGATGTTCTGGCATAATATTGCATGACACAACCTCGTTTGTCTTCTAAGTATGTCTAAGTATGAAATAAACTTATTTATCGAATGTCCTGTCATCTCATGTGGGAAATGTGCATAATAGTGCATGACACTCAAATCGGAATCACTCGGAAAGTGTTCCGATACCAATATAACACGTTACGCGATACAAACCACATTTGATGATTTTGCGGTCGACGTATCTTAAAGACATCCTGAGAAAAGGGGTATTTGCAACAAGGCGATGAATTGCTTCTTCATCCACAATGTTTTCAAACTTTATCCTAAAAGTAACCTCCAATGTTACCAAATATGGCTGTTTTTTTGTTGTTGTAAAAAAAAACACAACCTTAAAATAGTATAACGTTTCTGCGTTCTGGGAAACTGTTTGGTGGCTCACGTTTGTCAATCCGCCAATCAAGTTACAGCTTCTGTAAAGGAGCTTTAATTTGATTGGTGGATAAGAATCCGTAATCTTCCAAACTGTTTCACAAAACGCTGGCCAGATACACATGCATGTTGTAGCAGAATGTGTCGGTTACAATGAGTAATTATTAAACTGGTTCAAAATGTGTCAAACAGATAACATGCATGTTGTTTGGTTAGCAGCATGTGTCGGTTACAATGAGTAATTATTAAACTCGTTCAAAATGTGTCAAACAGATACATATGCATGTTGTTTGGTTAGCAGAATGTGTCGGTTACAATGAGTAATTATTTAACTGGTGCAAAATGTGTCAAGCAGATACATAAGCATGTTGTTTGGTTAGCAGCATGTGTCGGTTACAATGAGTAATTATTAAATTGGTTCAAAATGTGTCAAACAGATACACATGCATGTTGTTTGGGTCGGTTACAATGAGTAATTATTAAACTGGTTCAAAGTTTGTCAAACAGAAACATAAGCATGTTGTTTGGTTAGCAGCATGTGTCGGTTACAATGAATAGATATTAAACTGGTTAAAAATGTGTCAAACAGATACATAAGCATGTTGTTTGGTTAGCAGCATGTGTCGGTTACAATGAGTAATTATTAAACAGGTTCAAAGTTTGTCAAACAGATACATAAGCATGTTGTTTGGTTAGCAGCATGTGTCGGTTACAAGGAGTAGATATTATTAAACTGGTTCAAAATGTGTCAAATACATAAGCATGTACATGTATATTAATGAAACAGAACAAGTACACGTGCGCTGCCCCATTATTTAACGTGTGATCTTTATTAACATAAGATTTAACTCTTTCCCACATGCAAACGGATTTTGACGTCTATGCAGCTTATGATATCTCCTTTTGCTACAATGTTTTTAATTCTATTCAATTACTATACATTCATTTAAAGAGAGTTTTTTTTATATATAGTTTTGCCTAGATGGTTTCAATGTCGTCTGCTGCAGATATGTGTATGAGGGAAAGGGTTATCGTCAAAGAAAAACCGTCGTCAAAAATGTGTTGCTGACTATATACAATAAATATACCATAAAAATGGCAAAATACAAGATGCCCACTTGTGGATAAAAGCTGAAAAGCTTAAATAATAGCATAACGCCATAATTTTGTCATCATGCATTTTCTTGTTTTACAGTGAGAAACTATGGATATCTATCTTGTGACACTTCAGGTTGTTCCCTGGTGAGTAATATTATGAAATGTCCGAAATCAGGAAAAGAAAATACTTATTTTTTAAATTATATGTCATATCTGTCTGCCTATAACTCAAACAACAAAAAGAGGGTTGATTTAACATATTCTACCCTGCATTAAACGCAAAAAAAAAGAGAGAGTTGATTTAACATATTTCAACCTGCCTATAACTCAAACAACAAAAAGAGGGGTAATTTAACCCATTCCAGCCTGCCTATAACTCAAACAACAAAAAGAGGGTTGATTTAACCCATTCCAACCTACCTATAATTCAAACAACAAAAGGGGTTGATTTAACCCATTCCAACCTGCCTATAACTCAAACAACAAAAAGAGAGGGTTGATTTAACCCATTCTAACCTGCCTATATCGCAAACAACAAAAGGAGGGTTGATTTAACCCATTCCAACCTACCTATAATTCAAACAACAAAAGGGGGATAATTTAACCCATTCCAACCTGCCTATAACTCAAACAACAAAAAGGGGGTTGATTTAACCCATTCTAACCTGCCTATATCGCAAACATCAAAAAGAGGGTTGATTTAACCCATTCCAACCTGCCTATAACTCAAACAACAAAAAGAGGGGTAATTTAACCCATTCCAGCCTGTCTATAACGCAAACAACAAAAAGAGGGGTAATTTAACCCATTCCAGCCTGTCTATAATTCAAACAACAAAAAGAGAGTTGATTTAACCCATTCCAACCTGCCTATAATTCAAACAACAAAAGGGGGTTGATTTAACCCATTCCAACCTGCCTATAACACAAACAACAAACAGGGGGTTGATTTAACCCATTCCAACCTGCCTATAACACAAACAACAAAAAGAGGGTTGATTTAACCCATTCCAACCTGCCTTTAACTCAAACAACAACAAGGGGTTGATTTAACTAATTCTAACCTGTCTATAACGCAAACAACAAATAAGGGGTTGATTTAACCCTTTCTAACCTGCCTATTACACAAACAACAAAAATAGGGTTGATTTAACCCATTCCAACCTGCCTATAGCGCAAACAACAAAAAGGGGTTGCTTTAACCCATTCCAACCTACCTATAACTCAAACAACAAACAGAGGGGTAATTTAACCCATTCCAGCCTGCCTATAACTCAAACAACAAAAAGAGGGTTGATTTATTCCATTCCAACATGCCTATAACGCAAACAACAAAAAGAGGGTTGATTTAACCCATTCCAACCTGTCTATAAAACAAACAACATAAAGAGGGTTGATTTAACCCATTCAAACCTGCCTTTAACTCAAACAACAAAAAGAGGGTTGATTTAACCCATTCAAACCTGTCTATAACGCAAACAACAAAAAAGGGGTTGATTTAACCCTTTCTAACCTGCCTATAACGCAAACAACAAAAAGAGGGTTGATTTAACCCATTCCAACCTACCTATAACGCAAACAACAAAAATAGGGTTGATTTAACCCATTCCAGCCTGCCTATAACTCAAACAACAAAACGAGGGTAGATGTAACCCATTCCAACCTGCCTTTAACTCAAACAACAAAAAGACGGTTGATTTAACTCATTCTAACCTGTCTATAACGCAAATAACAAAAAGAGGGTTGATTTAACTCATTTTAACCTGCCTATAACGCAAACAACAAAAGGGGTTGATTTAACCCATTCCAACCTGCCTATAACTCAAACAACAACAAGAGGGGTAATTTAACCCATTCCAGCCTGCCTATAACTCAAATAACAAAAAGAGGGGTAATTTAACCCATTCCAGCCTGCCTATAACTCAAACAACAAACAGAGGGTTGATGTAACCCATTCCAACCTGCATATAACGCAAACAACAAACGGGGTTGATTTAACCCATTCCAACCTGCCTGTAACTCAAACAACAAAAAGACGGTTTATTTAACCCATTCTAACCTGCCTATATCGCAAACAACAAAAAGAGGGTTGATTTAACCCATTTGAACTTGCCTATAACGCAAACAACAAAAATAGGGTTGATTTAACCCATTCCAACATGTCTATAACTCAAACAACAAAAAGAGGGTTGATTTAACCCATTCCAACCTGCCTATAACTCAAACAACAAAAAGAGGGTTGATTTAACCCATTCCAACCTGCCTTTAACTCAAACAACAAAAAGAGGGTTGATTTAACCCATTCCAACCTGCCTATAACTCAAACAACAAAAATAGGGTTGATTTAACCCATTCTAACCTGCTTATATCGCAAACAACAAAAAGAGAACCCATTTGAACTTGCCTATAACGCAAACAACAAAAATAGGGGTAATTTAACCCATTCCAGCCTGCCTATAACTCAAACAACAAAAAGAGGGGTAATTTAACCCATTCCAGCCTGCCTATAACTCAAATAACAAACAGAGGGTTGATGTAACCCATTCCAACCTGCCTATTACGCAAACAACAAACGGGGTTGATTTAACCCATTCCAACCTGCCTATAACTCAAACAACAAAAAGAGGGGTAATTTAACCCATTCCAGCCTGCCTATAACTCAAACAACAAAAAGAGGGTTGATTTAACCCATTCCAACCTGCCTATAACGCAAACAACAAAGGGGTTTGATTTAACCCATTCCAACCTGCCCATAACGCAAACAACAAAAATAGGGTTGATTTAACCCATTCCAACCTGCCTATAACGCAAACAACAAAAAGAGGGTTGATTTAACCCATTCAAACCTGCCTATAACTCAAACATAAACAAAAGGGGTTGCTTTAACCCATTCCAACCTGCTTATAACGCAAACAACAAAAGGGGTTGATTTAACCCATTCCAACCTGCCTATAACGCAAACAACAAAAAGAGGGTTGATTTAACCCATTCCAACCTGCCTATAACTCAAACAACAAAAAGAGGGTTGATTTAACCTATTCCAACCTGCCTTTAACTCGAACAACAAAAAGAGGGTTGATTTAACCCATTCCAACCTGCCTATAACTCAAACAACAAAAGGAGGGTTGATTTAACCCATTCTAACCTGCCTATATCGCAAACAACAAAAAGAGGGTTGATTTAACCCATTCCAACCTGCCTGTAACTCAAACAACAAAAAGACGGTTTATTTAACCCATTCTAACCTGCCTATATCGCAAACAACAAAAAGAGGGTTGATTTAACCCATTTGAACTTGCCTATAACGCAAACAACAAAAATAGGGTTGATTTAACCCATTCCAACCTGCCTATAACGCAAACAACAAAACGAGGGTAGATGTAACCCATTCCAACCTGCCTTTAACTCAAACAACAAAAAGACGGTTGATTTAACTCATTCTAACCTGTCTATAACGCAAATAACAAAAAGAGGGTTGATTTAACTCATTTTAACCTGCCTATAACGCAAACAACAAAAGGGGTTGATTTAACCCATTCCAACCTGCCTATAACTCAAACAACAACAAGAGGGGTAATTTAACCCATTCCAGCCTGCCTATAACTCAAATAACAAAAAGAGGGGTAATTTAACCCATTCCAGCCTGCCTATAACTCAAACAACAAACAGAGGGTTGATGTAACCCATTCCAACCTGCCTATAACGCAAACAACAAACGGGGTTGATTTAACCCATTCCAACCTGCCTGTAACTCAAACAACAAAAAGACGGTTTATTTAACCCATTCTAACCTGCCTATATCGCAAACAACAAAAAGAGGGTTGATTTAACCCATTTGAACTTGCCTATAACGCAAACAACAAAAATAGGGTTGATTTAACCCATTCCAACATGTCTATAACTCAAACAACAAAAAGAGGGTTGATTTAACCCATTCCAACCTGCCTATAACTCAAACAACAAAAAGAGGGTTGATTTAACCCATTCCAACCTGCCTTTAACTCAAACAACAAAAAGAGGGTTGATTTAACCCATTCCAACCTGCCTATAACTCAAACAACAAAAAGAGGGTTGATTTAACCCATTCTAACCTGCTTATATCGCAAACAACAAAAAGAGAACCCATTTGAACTTGCCTATAACGCAAACAACAAAAATAGGGGTAATTTAACCCATTCCAGCCTGCCTATAACTCAAACAACAAAAAGAGGGGTAATTTAACCCATTCCAGCCTGCCTATAACTCAAATAACAAACAGAGGGTTGATGTAACCCATTCCAACCTGCCTATTACGCAAACAACAAACGGGGTTGATTTAACCCATTCCAACCTGCCTATAACTCAAACAACAAAAAGAGGGGTAATTTAACCCATTCCAGCCTGCCTATAACTCAAACAACAAAAAGAGGGTTGATTTAACCCATTCCAACCTGCCTATAACGCAAACAACAAAGGGGTTTGATTTAACCCATTCCAACCTGCCCATAACGCAAACAACAAAAATAGGGTTGATTTAGCCCATTCCAACCTGCCTATAACGCAAACAACAAAAAGAGGGTTGATTTAACCCATTCAAACCTGCCTATAACTCAAACATAAACAAAAGGGGTTGCTTTAACCCATTCCAACCTGCTTATAACGCAAACAACAAAAGGGGTTGATTTAACCCATTCCAACCTGCCTATAACGCAAACAACAAAAAGAGGGTTGATTTAACCCATTCCAACCTGCCTATAACTCAAACAACAAAAAGAGGGTTGATTTAACCTATTCCAACCTGCCTTTAACTCAAACAACAAAAAGAGGGTTGATTTAACCCATTCCAACCTGCCTATAACTCAAACAACAAAAGGAGGGTTGATTTAACCCATTCTAACCTGCCTATATCGCAAACAACAAAAAGAGGGTTGATTTAACCCATTTGAACTTGCCTATAACACAAACAACAAAAAGAGGGTTGATTTAACATATTCTACCCTGCATTAAACGCAAAAAAAAAAGAGAGTTGATTTAACATATTTCAACCTGCCTATAACACAAACAACAAAAAGAGGGTTGATTTAACCCATTTTAACCTGCCTATAACGCAAACAACAAAAAGAGGGTTGATTTAACCCATTTTAACCTGCCTATAACGCAAACAACAAAAGGGGTTGATTTAACCCATTCCAACCTGCCTATAACTCAAACAACAAAAAGAGGGGTAAATTAACCCATTCCAGCATGCCTATAACTCAAACAACAAACAGAGGGTTGATGTAACCCATTCCAACCTGCCTATAACGCAAACAACAAACGGGGTTGATTTAACCCATTCCAACCTGCCTATAACTCAAACAACAAAAAGAGGGGTAATTTAACCCATTCCAGCCTGCCTATAACTCAAACAACAAAAAGAGGGTTGATGTAACCCATTCCAACCTACCTATAACGCAAACAACACACGGGGTTGATTTAACCCATTCCAACCTGCCTATAACTCAAACAACAAAAAGACGGTTGATTTAACCCATTCTAACCTGCCTATATCGCAAACAACAAAAAGGTGGTTGATTTAACCCATTTTAACCTGCCTATAACGCAAACAACAAAAGGGGTTGATTTAACCCATTCCAACCTGCCTATAACTCAAACAACAAAAAGAGGGGTAATTTAACCCATTCCAACCTGCCTATATCGCAAACAACAAAAAGGGGGTTGATTTAACCCATTTTAACCTGCCTATAACGCAAACAACAAAAGGGGTTGATTTAACCCATTCCAACCTGCCTATAACTCAAACAACAAAAAGAGGGGTAATTTAACCCATTCCAGCATGCCTATAACTCAAACAACAAACAGAGGGTTGATGTAACCCATTCCAACCTGCCTATAACGCAAACAACAAACGGGGTTGATTTAACCCATTCCAACCTGCCTATAACTCAAACAACAAAAAGAGGGGTAATTTAACCCATTCCAGCCTGCCTATAACTCAAACAACAAAAAGAGGGTTGATGTAACCCATTCCAACCTACCTATAACGCAAACAACAAACGGGGTTGATTTAACCCATTCCAACCTGCCTATAACTCAAACAACAAAAAGACGGTTGATTTAACCCATTCTAACCTGCCTATATCGCAAACAACAAAAAGAGGGTTGTTTTAACCCATTTTAACCTGCCTATAACGCAAACAACACACGGGGTTGATTAAACCCATTCCAACCTGCCTATAACTCAAACAACAAAAAGACGGTTGATTTAACGCATTCTAACCTGCCTATATCGCAAACAACAAAAAGAGGGTTGATTTAACCCATTTTAACCTGCCTATAACGCAAACAACAAAAGGGGTTGATTTAACCCATTCCAACCTGCCTATAACTCAAACAACAAAAAGAGGGTTAATTTAACCCATTCCAGCATGCCTATAACTCAAACAACAAACAGAGGGTTGATGTAACCGATTCCAACCTGCCTATAACGCGAACAACAAACGGGGTTGATTTAACCCATTCCAACCTGCCTATAACTCAAACAACAAAAAGAGGGGTAATTTAACCCATTCCAGCCTGCCTATAACTCAAACAACAAAAAGAGGGTTGATGTAACCCATTCTAACCTACCTATAACGCAAACAACAAACGGGGTTGATTTAACCCATTCCAACCTGCCTATAACTCAAACAACAAAAAGAGGGTTGATTTAACCCATTCTAACCTGCCTATATCGCAAACAACAAAAAGAGGGTTGATTTAACCCATTTAAACTTGCCTATAACGTAAACAACACAAATAGGGTTGATTTAACCCAATCCAACATGTCTATAACTCAAACAACAAAAAGAGGGTTGATTTAACCCATTCCAACCTGCCTATAACTCAAACAACAAAAAGAGGGTTGATTTAACCCATTCCAACCTGCCTTTAACTCAAACAACAAAAAGAGGGTTGATTTGACCCATTCCAACCTGCCTATAACTCAAACAACAAAAAGAGGGTTGATTTAACCCATTCTAACCTGCCTATATCGCAAACAACAAAAAGAGAACCCATTTGAACTTGCCTATAACGCAAACAACAAAAACAGGGGTAATTTAACCCATTCCAGCCTGCCTATAACTCAAACAACAAAAAGAGGGGTAATTTAACCCATTTCAACCTGAGTGTAATGGAAACAACAAAAAGAAAGTTGGTTTAACCCATTTCAGCCTGCCTTTAACACAAATAATAAAAAGAGAGTTTATTTAACCCATTCCAACATACCTTTAACGCAAAAGACAAAAAGAGGATTGATTTAACCCATTTCAACCTGAGTGTAATGGAAACAACAAAAAGAAAGTTGGTTTAACCCATTTCAGCCTGCCTATAACGCAAACAACAAAAAGAGGGTTGATTTAACCCATTTCAACCTGCCTATAACGCAAATAACAAAAAGAGGGTTGATTTAACCCATTTCAACCTGCCTATAACGCAAACAACAAAAAGAGGGTTGATTTAATCCATTCCAACCTGCCTTTAACACAAATAATAAAAAGAGAGTTTATTTAACCCATTCCAACCTGCCTATAACTCAAACAACAAAAAGAGGGTTGATTTAACCCATTCTAACCTGCCTATATCGCAAACAACAAAAAGAGAACCCATTTGAACTTGCCTATAACGCAAACAACAAAAACAGGGGTAATTTAACCCATTCCAGCCTGCCTATAACTCAAACAACAAAAAGAGGGGTAATTTAACCCATTCCAGCCTGCCTATAACTCAAATAACAAACAGAGGGTTGATGTAACCCATTCCAACCTGCCTATAACGCAAACAACAAACGGGGTTGATTTAACCCATTTCAACCTGCCTATAACGCAAACAACAAACGGGGTTTATTTAACCCATTCCAACCTGCTTAAAACTCAAACAACATAAAGAGGGTAGATGTAACCCATTCTAACCTGCCTATATCGCAAACAACAAAAAGAGGGTTGATTTAACCCATTCCAACCTGCCTATAACGCAAACAACAAAAGGGGTTGATTTAAACCATTCCAGCCTGCCTATATCTCAAACAACCAAAAGACGGTTGATTTAACCCATTCTAACCTGCCTTTATCTCAAACAACAAAATGAGGGTTGATTTAACCCATTTGAACTTGCCTATAATGCAAACAACAAAAAGAGGGTTGATTTAACCCATTCCAACCTGTCTATAACTCAAACAACAAAAAGAGGGTTGATTTCACCCATTCCAACCTGCCTTTAACTCAAACAACAAAAAGAGGGTTGATTTAACCCATTCCAACCTGCCTATAACGCAAACAACAAAAATAGGGTTGATTTAACCCACTTCAACCTGCCTATAACTCAAACAACAAAAAGAGGGTAGATGTAAACCATTCCCGCCTGCCTATAACTTAAACAACAAAAAGACGGTAGATTGAACCCACTCCAGCCTGCCTATAACGCAAACAACAAAAGGGGTTGATTTAACACATTCCAACCACATTATAACGCAAATAACAAAAAGAGGATTGATTTAACCCATTTCAACCTGAGTGTAATGGAAACAACAAAAAGAAAGTTGGTTTAACCCATTTCAGCCTGCCTATAACGCAAACAACAAAAAGAGGGTTGATTTAACCCATTTCAACCTGCCTATAACGCAAACAACAAAAAGAGGGTTGATTTAATCCATTCCAACCTGCCTTTAACACAAATAATAAAAAGAGAGTTTATTTAACCCATTCCAACATACCTTTAACGCAAAAAACAAAAAGAGGATTGATTTAACCCATTTCAACCTGAGTGTAATGGAAACAACAAAAAGAAGGTTGGTTTAACCCATTTCAGCCTGCCTATAACGCAAACAACAAAAAGAGGGTTGATTTAACCCATTTCAACCTGCCTATAACGCAAATAACAAAAAGAGGGTTGATTTAACCCATTTCAACCTGCCTATAACGCAAACAACAAAAAGAGGGTTGATTTAATCCATTCCAACCTGCCTTTAACACAAATAATAAAAAGAGAGTTTATTTAACCCATTCCAACATACCTATAATGCAAAAAAACAAAAAGATGATTTATTTAACCCATTTCAACCTGAGTGTAATGGAAACAACAAAAAGAAAGTTGGTTTAACCCATTTCAGCCTGCCTATAACGCAAACAACAAAAAGAGGGTTGATTTAACCCATTTCAGCCTGCCTATAACGCAAACAACAAAAAGAGGGTTGATTTAACCCATTTCATCATACAATCAGCAGCAGACTATATCATTGATAACATTTTGGCAAACAATATAATTCATCTCTGTAAATAAAAGTTTAATAATTCAATAGAGTTAAAAACGTTGTGGCAAAAGGGAAAAATCCTCATCATGAGCAATTTCTCCGTTTGTTACAGTGTTTTCAAAAGTTATCTACTGCAAAGGCGTCAAAATGCGGAAAAGGGTAAAGAAAAACAATATTTTGGTACTTATGGCAAGTATTAAAAAGGAGCCGTCAGATATTTCGTACTATGTTTATGAACCAAAAACTTGTTGTTATAATCTGACATGTATCAAAATGTGTAGCAACTGTTTTTAGTTTTCGCCGGACACCATTCAAGCGGTCCCGTGATGCAGCATTATCAGATGTGTGCCAATCGTGTGTCTACAAATATTTAATTTAAGCTGACAGTCGAAAGGAAACCGGAATCTAAGACATGCGCTTCTTTTGTCAAACTGCATACGAACGTAACTCCTTCTGGCAACGAAATAGTGATACCACCGTGTGCTATGAAACCGTCAATGTCTCTTTATATCAATATGTTGTGAGATGAATGACACAATTATGACTGTGGCACGATTTCTGAACATCCAATACAATACGATAAGTTTTGAAACCTCTTCATAGTGAGTCATTGTTATAGTCGTCTGCTTTGGACACATCTGAAGCAAACATATATAAAACCTGAAAAATTCAAAGTTTAACTTTGATATGGAATACAAGACGTTTTTGGAAACGAAGAAATTGCTCATGATTTTCCAACACATTATTTAAAAAAGTCGTCTTCTTCAAGCATGAAATGTCGCATGTAAGTAACACAGTGAATGTATACTACTTTTGCAATGTCGTCGATAAATGGGTATTCCCCACTTTCCCTCATAAAACCGATTTTCAGCATACGACTTTCAAATTGTTTTTGGTTAAAATGACAGTTTCACAATCAAAGATACTTTTTTACAAAAGTTTAAGTTGATCATTATGTTTTTTAACGTCGTCTTCTGCAGATGCGTCAAATGCGTCTCCATCATTTGGTATTTTCAAAGTCGACTGCTCAAAATTTATATAAAATACCCGCAAAACTTTAAATATGTAACGTCAGAGAATTTGGAAATATATTTTTGATTGAATTGTTCGCTGAGAATGTATCGCAGAAAAGGTATCACCATGTCGTTGACGTCGGGGTCGTCGTCGTCTGTGATGGTATCAGCAAAATAAAAAACCTTTTCCCACATACAGATGGTTTCTGAATCCTCAATAAATAACCTTTTCCCACATACAGATTGTTTCTGGAATCCTCAATAAATTACATTTTCTCACATACAGATGGTTTCTGGAATCCTCAATAAATTACCTTTTCCCACATACAGATGGTTTCTGAATCCTCAATAAATAACATTTTCTCACATACAGATGGTTTCTGAATCCTCAATAAATAACCGTTTATCACATACAGATGGTTTCTGAATCCTCAATAAATAACATTTTCCCACATACAGATGGTTTCTGAATTCTCAATAAATAACCTTTTCTCACATACAGATGGTTTCTAAATACCAAATAAATAACATTTTCTAACAAACAGATGGTATCTGAATCCTCAATAAATAACCTTTTCTCACATACAGATTGTTTCTGGAATCCTCAATGAATTACATTTTCTCACATACAGATGGTTTCTGAATCCTCAATAAATAACCTTTTCTCACATACAGATGGTTTCTGAATCCTCAATAAATAACCTTTTCTCACATACAGATGGTTTCTGAATCCTCAATAATAACATTTTCCCACATACAGAAGGTTTCTGAATCCTCAATAAATAACCTTTTCCAACATACAGATGGTTTCTGAATCCCAATGAATAACGTTTTCTCACATACAGATGATTTCTGAATCCTCATTAAATAACCTTTTTCCACATACAGATGGTTTCTGAATCGTCAATAAATGACATTTTCTCATATACAGATGGTTTCTGAATCCTCAATAAATTACCTTTTCCCACATACAGATGGATGGTTTCTGAATTCTCAATAAATTACATTTTCTCACATACAGATGGTTTCTGAATCCTCAATAATAACATTTTCCCACATACAGATGGTTTCTGAATCCTCAATGAATAACATTTTCCAACATACAGATGGTTTCTGAATCCCAATGAATAACCTTTTCTCACATACAGATGGTTTCTGAATCCTCAATAAATAACCTTTTCCCACATACAGATGGTTTCTGAATCCTCAATAAATGACATTTTCTCACATACAGATGGTTTCTAAATCCCCAATAAATATAAAAAAAATCCACATGCAGATGGTTTCTGAATTCTCAATAAATAACCTTTTCTCACATACAGATGGTTTCTAAATCCCCAATAAATAACATTTTCTAACAAACAGATGATATCTGAATCCTCAATAAATAACCTTTTCTCACATACAGATTGTTTCTGGAATCCTCAATAAATTACACTTTCTCACATACAGATGGTTTCTGGAATCCTCAATACATTACCTTTTCCCACATACAGATGGTTTATGAATCCTCAATAAATTACCTTTTCTCACATACAGATGGTTTCTGAATCCTCAATAAATAACCGTTTATCACATACAGATGGTTTCTGAATCCTCAATAAATAACATTTTTCCACATATAGATGGTTTATGAATTCTCAATAAATAACCTTTTCTCACGTACAGATGGTTTCTAAATACCCAATAAATAACCTTTTCTAACAAACAGATGGTATCTGAATCCTCAATAAATAACCTTTTCTCACATACAGATTGTTTCTGGAATCCTCAATGAATTACATTTTCTCACATACAGATGGTTTCTGGAATCCTCAATAAATTACCTTTTCCCACATACAGATGGTTTCTGAATCCTCAATAAATAACATTTTCTCACATACAGATGGTTTCTGAATCCTCAATAAATAATCTTTTCTCACATACAGATGGTTTCTGAATCCTCAATAATAACATTTTCCCACATACATATGGTTTCTGAATCCTCAATGAATAACCTTTTCCAACATACAGATGGTTTCTGAATCCCAATGAATAACATTTTCTCACATACAGATGATTTCTGAATCCTCATTAAATAACCTTTTTCCACATACAGATGGTTTCTGAATCGTCAATAAATGACATTTTCTCACATACAGATGGTTTCTGAATCCTTAATAAATTAGCTTTTCCCACATACAGATGGATGGTTTCTGAATTCTCAATAAATTACCTTTTCTCACATACAGATGGTTTCTGAATCCTCAATGAATAACCTTTTCCCACATACAGATGGTTTCTGAATCCTCAATGAATAACCTTTTCCCACATACAGATGGTTTCTGAATCGTCAATAAATAACCTTTTCCCACATACAGATGGTTCCTGAATCCTCAATAAATAACCTTTTCCCACATACAGATGGTTTCTCAATCCTCAATAAATAACATTTTCCCACATACAGATGGTTTCTGAATCCTCAATAAATAACCTTTTCCTACATACAGATGGTTTCTGGAATCCTCAATAAATAACCTTTTCCAACATACAGATGGTTTCTGAATCCCAATGAATAACATTTTCCCACATACAGATGGTTTCTGAATCCCAATGAATAACATTTTCCCACATACAGATGGTTTCTGGAATCCTCAATAAATAACATTTTCCCACATACAGATGGTTTCTGAATCCTCAATAAATAACCTTTTCCAACATACAGATGGTTCCTGAATCCCAATAAATAACATTTTCCCACAAACAGATGGTTTCTGGAATCCTCAATAAATAACATTTCCCCACATACAGATGGTTTCTTAATCCTCAATAAATAACATTTTCCCACATACAGATGGTTTCTGGAATCCTCAATAAATAACCTTTTCCAACATACAGATGGTTTCTGGAATCCTCAATAAATAATATTTTCCCACATACAGATGGTTTCTGGAATCCTCAATAAATAACCTTTTCCAACATACAGATGGTTTCTGAATCCTCAATAAATAACATTTTCCCACATACAGATGGTTTCTGGAATCCTCAATAAATAACCTTTTCCAACATACAGATGGTTTCTGGAATCCTCAATAAATAACCTTTTCCAACATACAGATGGTATCTGAATCCTCAATAAATAACCTTTTCTCACATACAGATTGTTTCTGGAATCCTCAATAAATTACATTTTCTCACATACAGATGGTTTCTGAATCCTCAATAAATAACATTTTCCCACATACAGATGGTTTCTTAATCCGCTACAGTAGACGAATTCAACATATTTTCAATTATTATTCTTTCATTTATGGATTTTTGTAATATTTCTTTTGGCTTGATATTTCAAAACTTTGCTGTAGACTAGTTTAATGTTGGAAAGGGTTAAGTTTTAAATTTTCCATAACTCAGAAAGATTTGATGTAAACCGACAACACTTGATTCATAATATATATATAGATTGTCTGGTTCGTGTGGTTGAAGTCGTCTGTATCAGATAAAGGGTTAAAAACAGTGGACACTCAGACTAAATTGTATAGTTCAGCAGTGCTTTATGAAGATTTTGCTGTCAGCATAGATCGATATCACACAGCGCATCGACGCAGTCATTAAACGCATCTGTACTGTTCGCCTATAAGTCAAAGAAGCATGCATGCAGCCTCTGTCTTACAGTGTACATAAAGATCAATTGGTATGGATGTGAACATTTATAGTTTGTCTGAACTCAAGATAAGGGGCGTTTTGCAAGTTGAAAAATCCTCATTTGACCTTATGGCCCTATGTTGTGAGTCCTCAAATGAATCGTCTCAATGAGACCTGTACATAGATCATTGTAAGCCAATCTTTGTTTAACAACTTAAAAACAAATGACCGGTATATACTTTGTGACATATAAAAAATTTCTACGTACAACAAATCTGCTGCAGACGACTTTATATCTATAAATGACAGTAAAATGATTGAATAAAATTGAAAATATTCTGACAAAAGGAGAAAGTTTGCCACACTGTATTTTCGAAAGTCTTCTGCTGCAGATACGTCAAAATGCGTCTGCAAGTGGCAACAGGTTAAATGCATGTTTGAAGACTTCTGAAAGATATATGTGAATCAAACGACATCTAAATAGTTGTAGTCGAGGCCTTTGCGTTTACACAATTTCAACTGACCAGAGCTTACACTGTTTGGAAGTCTTCTGAAATAACAATTACACCCAATGCTTTTGTTTAAACGGTTAAAACTGTCCAACATTGAGACGCATATACGCACGTTACTGAAGCAGTCGACTTCTAAAAACATTACGGAAAATGTAGAAAATACGTTTAATGAGCACTTTCTCCTTTGTCACAATGTTTTCAATTCTATTCAAATAGTTTGACCTTCATTTAGAGAGAGTTTCCGTATCTCTGAAATGTTTTCAAAGTCGTCTCCTGAAGATTCTTTCTTTTGCAAAAGGATTTAAGTTGCTCTTCGCGAAATACGGTACAATCGAACGTCATTTCCTATACAAATTATATTCAATTCTATACTATGTTCGTCGTTTGTTTTCATGCACAGATGGGCACAGCCAATTCAAATGAAAAATGCCAGAATATCGAAGAAAGATTATGCAAATAAGCTCCAAATGAAGTGTCACATGATTTTACGCTTTTCCTGTTAAATAATGACGTCAAAGGATATTTTATCAAAATGGTGCACATAAAGATTTCACATCACCTTCCCTGGTTATCATTTTTGTGGCGATTGGTTTGACAGTCACCACAATGCTCACAGAAACAACAACAACGATAAAAATTACATAGTCAGTTTTGAACAGCCCGTTGATTTGTTACGCAATACTGCAAACAAATTAACCTATATCCGTTAAACCGCCAAATATGTAGTTCCATCGGTGTTGCAGAGACACGGTAAACAATAATCCCGTCGGTGCTATTTTGTTACCGGATTGATACTAAGAGCTTACGATCTACTTTGAGTTAAAAAATGTAAATATTAGCATTCTTCATGCTTGGGCAGATAATAAATATCATTGCGCGTTTTCTCTGTCATGCAAAGTACTCTCATGATAGTCAAAACACCTCGCCCCCCCAAAAAAGGCCCATAAACCCCTTTCGTAATTTCTGAAAAGCGGTTTAAAATCATGTTAGTGCTAATTTTGTACCTGGTCCCGTATTTACTAACACTGCGAAATTCTATTTTCGGATTAAATCTTAATAGCCTCTTATTACATTTAATCCATATTCACCAACCCGACTAAAATGAAAAGCGACCTAAAAACGGGAAGCTCAAATTTTATCAATGACGCAGTAGAAGGCAGCGGGAAATTCCAAAATGTTCTATAAAAAGCTCGCTAGACGGGTGATCCATTTAAAATCTCAATATCATAAACGCTTTATTGTGTAGTTGTTGCAATATGTGAAAGCGTCTAGATGATAAGACTGGTTTTCCAAAGTTTAATGGACACGATGTCAGTGTACAAGTTCGGGTGCAACCTTCTGTACGTTCTAGCAGGGACGTAGATAAGATCTTATCTACGTCCCTGGTTTTAGCGTCAATTAGCAATCAATGCTGAAAGTGTAGCCTAATTGATTTGGAGATCGAGCATTTTCATATAAGCCTATATTTGTATCAATTGAACAGTTTGGCAAATAGAGAAATTGTTCATTATGAGCATTTTTTGTGTTTGTTTTTGCTCTCAATTTTTTCAAAGCAGTTTAAATTTTCTAGTGAGAATACCCTCATTGTGAAGGAACTGAATTGAACAGACCTGTTCAATATCGGCCATTATTGAAACAAACACCAGACTAATGGACACTTTAGTTTTCTTTCCATTCTATGATAATTAAGTCATTTTCTCTGAATAAAGATTAACATTCAGAAACAAAGATGTTGCTTCTGAGAAGGTGGTAGCAAAATCTCTAGAATTGCAAACATTGGGAATGGAGGAATTTCTGTTAGATCGTTTTTTAAAATAGGTATGCTGCAGCGGCATTAGCAAAGGTATATTACAGATTGCCAAGTTAGACCTGATACATGGACACATGCATCTCTTTGAAAGTCAACAAGATTTTTCTTCAATTTTGCATAGTGACTTAGTTCTTAATAGTTCTTAATATGTGGGCTTTTTTTGTGGTGTTACACCATTTTCAACATTATTTCTGTTATATAATTGTGACAGTTCACTTATTAATGCTCCCTGGGTAAACACTCTAGGTTTTGAAATGTGAATTGTCCAAGGGCATCCAATTATGCCGGCCGAGACTGAGGATCAAATCCAAGACACGCAGTTTAAAATCCCCGACAATAACCACTCAGCCACGACGGATTCCTGTTTCGGAAGTGAATAACCTATTTTGAACATAGCCCTGATGTCATCAATACAACTATTCTGACACAGGGTTTCAACGTTAATTCGAAAATGTGGTCTCTAAAATGTACACACTATTTTATCTTAATATGGCCTATCGACCTGGTGATCATGTGATAACCCAAACAATTTAGATTACAAATAACCAAGACGAACATTTTAATGAGCTAAAACGGTGGTCTATCGAGTACCAACTAGATTTTTCTTAAATGGTATGGCCTTATTTTGATCACATCATGACCAATTTAAGAACGTAACTTAAATATCACCAAGACAAACATTCTGGCAAACTAACATTATTCTAATGTCAAAAAATGCAGCTTTTCTCATATTTACCCGCACCAGAGTGCGCACTATTACTGAAAGGCCTACGCCGAGATAACACCGGTGGAGATACTGCTTGTTACTTTGCAGGATATTATCACGATCGCCACTACGGTGCATTCGGCGCTTTGATTGTAATTGGAATCATCTTGGGATTGTTCAGATCAATTCATATATATCCTGATAATGGCAAACTCTGAAACATTTGCTGCACATGACCTTTGCACACATTGATGAAAAATAAGAAATTGCCCAAAACGAGCATTTGTATTGTATTCCCGTTTTACATTCTCTAGTAAAGTTACATTTTCATTTTTTTCATATTTTACACCTTTTTGCTCCGATGATTTCTAAAGCAGACAACTTTTACAAATAGAACGCAAGCTCTCCAGACTTACATCTTTTTGATTCAAAGAAAAGGTTGCCATTCTAGAGAGGTGTTTGTTTTTTAAGAGAAGGTGAAAATTGCAATTATTTGAAGAAAAAATGTAGGAAAATATTTTTCGATTGTAGTAAGGCAGACAAAAAGGAAAATAAATAGCATCAAATACGTAAATATAAAGAAAAGATTCATAAAGGTTTACAAAAAAGATATTATAATTTACATGTACTACTCTGCCAGCAAATTATTCAAGTAAAATCACATTTTGAAAGAAAAAGTATCTTTACAATTAACCCTTTCACACATGCAACAAATCTGCAGCAAACGACTTTGAATACATAGTGACAAAAAACTGAAAAAAATCCATAAAAGATAGATTAATTGTTAAATAAAGTTGAAAACATTGTGGCCTAAGGAGACATTGCTCATCGTGAGAAATTTCACCTCTGGCCATAATGTTTTCAAAAGTCGTCTGCTGCTATTGCGTCAAGTGGGAAAGGGTTAAATGACA
This sequence comes from Serripes groenlandicus, assembly GCA_031761405.1. NCBI lineage: Eukaryota > Metazoa > Mollusca > Bivalvia > Cardiida > Cardiidae > Serripes > Serripes groenlandicus. Next base: position 42,449,649 of record JASEVX010000009.1, read on the forward strand.
AGAATGAAGGCCAAATCGTGTTATCTAGTGAAATCACCGGAAGTGACGTGGATTTATCCTAGGTCAATCTAATTAAAATTTTGTCCTAAAATTCTCTACGCTGTAAAAATAGTTGACAGTTAATTTTCATTTAATCTAGATTTATTACTGGGAATTTGCAACTGAGGGTTTAACATATAAGTACAAGATATAACTCTTACCGTCTCATTCAGGAACCATTGGTGTACTATTACAAGTTTGGCGTAGTCAAAACTGACAGATAAATGTCATATTATTTTGCTGGTTTTCGAGTGGCAATCTTATTACTCTGTAAATACTCCATTAGCAGACATGTCAGTTTAAATACTTTCCTTGGTAAAACAGGCGGGCGTCCAACAATTCTGCTCAATTATTTAAAAGTGCGAGAACATAAATTATATCACGAAACGAGAAAAGGCTCTTTATGTTTTCGATAATGTTTCGTATTCTAGTAAAAATTCACTTAAAATGGTCTGGGCTTTAACTTCTGTTCATTACAGAGAAAACGTACGAAGGAGAAGTGTTGGAAGATACAATGACACATTTTATAGCCAAACATGACAGCTATGACGCAAATATCAAACATATATCTGTTCCACGAACGACGTGCTAATTCTCGATACTTGCGAGCTATTGGTCAATACACTTTCATGGTGGGAATGCAACACGTTTGATTTATTGGAGTTCAACGTCGTTTTCAGCAATAATTCAGTTATATTTCGGTGGTAGAAAACGTCTTCATGATCCAGTACTAGGCTAGGAAATGTGCGCTGTCCAAGGATAATCAATCCACCATGACCGTCACGAGCGGGGATCGAAACCGGGATGCCCGGTTCCAAATTCGCCAGGCAAACCACTCAGACACAGAGGATTATACAAACAATGTAAACTCTCATAACGACACCTCTTGTTAACAGCTACCTCTTAAGAACATCACTCCCAATATTAACTGTATACGTAAATAGAGGATCTTACATGAGTGCTTATTTGTTATTGTTTTTATGAAACGAGTCGACTGAAATAATATGACGCGAAGCTCTGCCGAGCGTCATATTCGTTTCAGTCGACGAGTTTCATAAAAACAATATCAAATAAGCACGAATGTAAGATTCTATTTATCACATAACACCATAAAAAGATTATTTTCAATCGATCTTTCTTCGTCCTCATATAAACAGTGACCGAAGTTCACCCCAATTATAATGCATACTTACACTGTAAAAAGTAGTCCCTATCAATAACCTTTTGATTTTATACAAAATTAGCAACAAGGCACTTATAACATTTCATTTATCGAGATTTATTCTCTTTAAACAATATTTTTAATAAATGCCGAAATTCCGAACAATTGTAAACAATATGCTGTCATTTAAAGTGACGTCACACTGGAGTGACGTCACACGCGTGCTGTGAGTCGGCTATTTATGTAACTAGTTACATATGATATTTATGTCACTGCTTTATGTCACTCCTGGAGTGCAAGTTATGTGATAAACTGGCTTATTTTAAGATAATCTGCGATCCTTCAGCTGTCCGGTATGGCTAGTAATGATGATGAATGACCTAACCTGACTGTCAGTTCTCCACACAAAGAACCTGGTGAGAATCCAACGAAAATAAAGCTTAATTTGAAAATGTTGTGGGAATGCTGATGAAAGGAAGATGGAGATGAATTGGGCATGTGCTTATAAACAATTTTTTTTTTTTACATTGTTCACCAGAAGAAAAGAGGAAAATATGATGGCCTAAACTTACTTACAGTCTTCCACACACACACACACACACACACACACACATACAAAACAATCCATCGAAATAGAAGTAAATTAGAAAACAGCAAACTGTTTGTTACGACATCATTGACAATACCAAACATATTGAGTCACCATAATGTCAAACATATACACACATATATGATGATAGTGACATAATTTTCGATTTTCAGATTTTTACATTTTCATATAGTTCAACCTGTCTGCTTTATTTGATATATACGACAGCTTCACATATCAACTATTGACACCGCTATGGACGCCAACAGAAAACATGTGTTACAAATAGTTGAATTGATGTCGTCGTCATTTGCATAATAACTATTTACACACGACCCTCGAACAATCTCGCCGGTTAAAACAACGTTAATTTCATGTTTGAGCTAATACGGTTATTCTAAATGTATCTAAAATTGTGTTCGTTATCTAAAAGGCACATTTTATACAAATTTTACCACACCCGGCCCATTGGGCCTATAAGTCACCATAAAATATATACATAATATTAACTCATAAAGTCACATGAAATTAGTTGTTTACAAGTATACAATAACTAATACAATATGCCAGAGTCATACTATTACAATATGCCAGAGTCAAACTAATACAATATGCCAGAGTCAAACTAATACAATATGCCAGAATCATACTAATACAATATGCCAGAGTCAAACTAATACAATATGCCAGAGTCAAACTAATACAATATGCCACGGACGTTCACATTTTGTTTCCGATTTATAGGCTTTTACTATACTTGTTATCATTATGTTCCTTGCTTATAGTATTGTTATTATAAGTAGTAGTAGCAGAATATAAGTTATTGGGTTTGTTACTGACCCACTACGGAAATATAGGGGGTCTGTAGGATTAATAGGGGGCCAGGCGATAGCCGAGTCCCCCTATTCATCCGTCAGACCTCCTATATTTCCGTAGTGGGTCAGTAACAAACCTAATAATGTATTTATTTCGTCGACCACTTTAAACTGAACTATATACTGTAACTTGTTGATATTTGTTGGTAGCATAATATGACGTCATGTTACAAGATCTATTACTATCGATTTAAGAATTGGAATAGATATATTATTTTAAAAAATACACCGGTTCAACATATATACACATTTATTTCAATTCGTTTCATTTCTTTCTGGGTAACTGTACATTTGAGAGGGGTCCTACTAAATACTGCAAGGACTACAAGGACGGCTGTAGTATGACAAGGACAGATTACCCTGTAGAGTGTAGGTACAGATCACCCTGTATGGTGTAGGTGGAGATCACCCTGTATGGTGTGGGTGCAGATCACCCTGTATAGTGAAGGTACAGACCACCCTGTAGAGTGTAGATGCAGAAAATAAAATACACGGACTACAAGGACATGCAAGGACGGCTGTAGTGTGACAAGGACAGATTACCCTGTAGAGTGTAGGTACAGACCACCCTGTATATTGTAGATGCAGATTACCCTGTAGAGTGTAGGTGGAGATTATCCGGTATGGTGTAGGTGCAAATCACCCTGTATAGTGTAGGTACAGACCACCCTGTAGAATGTAGATGCAGATTACCCTGTAGAGTGTAGATACAGATTATCCTGTATGGTGTAGGTGTAGATTACCCTGTAGAGTGTAGATGCAGATTACCCTGTAGAGTGTAGGTGCAGATTATCCTGTATGGTGTAGGTACAGACCACCCTGTAGGGTGTAGGTACAGACCACCCTGTAGAGTGTAGATGCAGATTACCCTGTAGAGTGTAGATACAGATTATCCTGTATGGTGTAGGTGTAGATTACCCTGTATAGTGTAGATGCAGAATACCCTGTAGAGTGTAGGTGCAGATTATCCTGTATGGTGTAGGTGCAGATCACCCTGTAGGGTGTAGGTGTAGATCACCATGTAGAGTGTAGGTGATCTACACCCATACCATACAGGGTGATCTGTACCTACACTCTACAGGGTAATCTGTCCTTGTCATACTACAGCCGTCCTTGCATGTCCTTGTAGTCCTTGTATTTTATTTTCTGCATCTACACTCTACAGGGTCGTCTGTACCTACACTTTACAGGGCGGTGTGATCTGCACCCACACCATACAGGGTGATCTCCACCTACACCATACATGGTGATCTGTAACTACACTCTACAAGGTAATCTGTCATTGTCATACTACAGCCGTCCTTGTAGTCCTTGTAGTCCTTGTGTAGTCCTTGTAGTCCTTGTAGTATTTAGTAGGACCGTTTGAAAGCCACTTTACGAAAACCAACCTTTGAACTGACTTTTTTACTTAACTCACCCCCCTATGGAATTTACTTGCACGTAACACGCTTTAACCAATGAAATTGCTAGCATTTCGTGGGAGGCGAAATAAGTATATATATATGGGATCTATTTCATTATTGTATATCAACTACATGTAACACAAAAGTTATAAAGACAGTCCTATTGCTTCGGATCACCCCTCGTATGAAGGAACTGCTATAAAAAAGAAGATGGATATGAAATGAGCATGTACGTATTTAAAATAAAAAAAAAATTGCATTGTACACCAGCAAATTAATGGAAATGAGGAATGCCAAACACACATCTGGCGCCGCGATGTATAGGGTGAACAGACGCGCATTAACCGGACCAGTTCAGAAGATGGCCTAGGATAGAGGTAGACTGGAGCATTCAACATAACAATTCCACGAGAAAACCAACATTGTGGACTCTGCGTAAAGTATCGACCCAGATCCTCCTAAGCATACCGCGCAGGCTAACCCGGACAGACACTTTTCGCCTCCTGTTGATTTTCTGTTTTTCCTCTATCCCCCTGAGACGGAATGTGTCGGCCTGGATTAGCCAGCGTAGACTGATCTTATTCGATACATTACGCATAACCGTTTTGTTTGTGGAACACCTCATATGTTGCCGTCCTCATGTCAACCGGGCATATTCGGCAGTAAGTAAATTAGTGCACAGGCTTAAAATCAGTGGGTTTACAATTGAACAACATTTTTATTTAACACTTTACCACATACCGTGCAGCAGACTTGTTTCAAATGGAGAAATTGCCTCATAATGATAAATTTCTCCTTTTATCCACGAGGTTTTCATAATTCTTATTTATGGAGATTTTTCATGTTTTCGCCAATATGTTTTCACAGTCGTCTGCTTCCGATATGTAGGGTGTGGGAAATGGTTGAATAAAGTATATATGTGTTACTCGAGGACGGAAATGGTTGAATAAAGTCTATCTATATTACTCGAGGACGGAAATGGTTGAATAAAGTATATCTATATTACTCGAGGACGGAAATGATTGAACAACGTCTATCTATATTACTCGAGGACGGAAATGGTTGAATAAAGTCTATCTATATTACTCGAGGACGGAAATGGTTAAATAAAGTCTATCTATATTACTCGAGGACGGAAATGGTTGAATAAAGTCTATCTATGTTACTCGAGGACGGAAATGGTTGAATAAAGGCTATCTATATTACTCGAGGACGGAAATGATTGAATAAAGTATATCTATATTACTCGAGGACGGAAATGGTTGAATAAAGTTTATCTATATTACTCGAGGACGGAAATGGTTGCATAAAGTCTATCTATATTACTCGAGAACAGAAATGGTTGAATAAAGTCTATCTATATTACTCGAGGACGTAAATGATTGAATAAAGTCTATCTATATTACTCGAGGACGGAAATGGTTAAATAAAGTATATCTATATTACTCGGGGACGGAAATGGTTGAATAAAGTATATCTATATTACTCGAGGACGGATATGGTTGAATAAAGTATATCTATATTACTCGAGGACGAAAATGATTGAACAACGTCTATCTATATTACTCGAGGACGGAAATGGTTGAATAAAGTATATCTATATTACTCGAGGATGGAAACGGTTGAATAAAGTCTATCTATATTACTCGTGGACGGAAATGGTTGAATAAAGTATATCTATATTACTCGAGGACGGAATTGGTTGAATAAAGTATATATATATTACTCGAGGATGGAAATGGTTGAATAAAGTATATCTATATTACTCGAGGACGGAAATGGTTGAATAAAGTATATCTATGTTACTCGAGGACGGAAATGGTTGAATAAAGTCTATCTATATTACTCGAGGACGGAAATGATCGGATAAAGTCTATCTATATTACTCGATGACGGAAATGACTGAAAAAAGTCTATCTATATTACTTGAGGACGGAAATGGTTGAATAAAGTCTATCTATATTACTCGAGGACGGAAATGGTTGAATAAAGTCTATCTATATTACTCGAGGACGGAAATGGTTGAATAAAGTATATCTATATTACTCGAGGACGGAAATGGTCGAATAAAGTATATCTATATTACTCGAGGACGGAAAATGAAGTCTCGGGTTAAACGAATGCGTATGTACAGATACGCTCGATATCTTAATCACATGTACAGCCAAGCCCTTCTAGTTCAACGTTGAGCTGCAATTGCCCAGTCGGTAACGACGATGGGTCGTGAGTTCGAGCGCCGACTAGGCTATTCATACTTTCCGATGATTACCAAAGGGCACTTTGACTATCCTCATTCGGTTTTCACCAATTGACTAAATAGTAAATGTGGACAGGTAGCCAGTTGCCTGCCCGTGAAGAATACTCTGTATAGTAGCGGTGTAAGAAATCCAGGAAACACTCGTTAGGTGAACTGGCCAACGTGATATAACTGTAATACCATTGAAAATAGCGTTAAACTTAATTCAATCAATCAATAGTGCACTATGTGGTACCTATCATGAGCAAAGTCTGTCAGATTCGCGTGCTCCCGAGACAGTCTCTCTGGGTGAAAGCATTGTGATAATAAGATAAAGTATTTACAATCTACATAAGCGACCTACCTGAAGTAGTTAGAAATTTAAAATTACCCCCAAAGTATCCAAGATAAAGACTTAGAAATTGTTATTGATAATAGATTAAGCTTCCAAGAACACATTTACTCACAAGTTTAAAAATCTAACAATATATAAGGTATCGTCAGGAGATCATTTTCGTATATGGATAAATACATACTGTTTGTACTTTATAAAAGCCTAGTAAGACCCTATCTGGACTATGGAAGCTCTGAATGGTCTGTAATCAACAAAAAGGAAGTAACTTTGTCGACGAACGAACACAGATGAGCCACACAGATAATTCAAATACTAAAGAACCCAACTTACCAGGAAGGACTAAAACAACTGGGGCTACCTATCCTACCTATCCTACCTATCCTACAATACAAACGATGCAGAGAAGAAATGGTAGAAACTTTCGAAATCATAAACACTATCGATACTAGAGGCCACAGATTTAAGTGATACGAAAGACACTGCCGTCTTAACGCAAGAAGGTACTTATTTCCCCCAGAGAATAGTAGATCAATGGAACAAACTGCCAGGACATATTGTAGAGGCAAAGAGTGTAAATAGTTTTAAAAATCTTTTTAATAAAACATGGAATTTTTTACCAACTTTTGAGGGACCGTCAGCGGTCTCGTCAAAACAATTATATGAAATAGACCAAAGAGATGCAAATTCCTAATTACAGGTCTTGACGACAAGGTTAACAAGGTAAAGGAAAGAGAAATTGTTCATAATAGGGATATTCGCCTCATGTCACCATGTTTTTCAAGTATTCATTAAACATTCGGGAAGCCATCCTATTAACCCAGATACAAGACACCCGAAAACAACCATGAAGAATTACATTATTAGTTGTATCTGTTCTTTTTGTTTTATATATTACTTACGAAAAAGCGGCGCCGTCAATTATAAAGCCAACATTTGGTGTTTTTGCGACTTGTGTAGAACCAGATCAACGTGCGCTTCCAAATGTCCGATTTGATAGGTTGAACTCTGCCAAATTAAAAATCACATCGAAAAACAATTTTGAATAAATACAAAATATGACTTGGAGAAATGAGCCGTCCCGCGAAAAAAAATACCACATTATGGCGTCTGCGTAATGTATCGACCGAGATCAGCCTGTGCAGTTCGCGGAGACTGATCCGGGCCGACACATTCCGTCTCAGGGTGATATAGGTATATAGTAATGATTCCTGAAACATAAAATCCACAGGAGGCGGAAAGTGTCTATCCGTGTAAGCCTGCTCGGCATGCTAAACCTGATCCGAGTCGATACTTTACCCAGAGTCAACAATGTTGGTTTTCTCACGAGACGGCTCAAATATAAGAAAACATTATAAGATCATGGCAAATAATCTTTCCATTTAATACCGAAATAATCTTAGCTTGAGAAAAGTTAAATCAGTGAAATCAAATCGAGAAACCTTTATTCATTCATTCATTCTATTTCAAGATTGACGAAATCAGGTGAGTTTTGAATTTCAAATGAAAAAGAAAGTACGTTTGAATTGTGTTGACTGGCAAACCAAATGAACCGGTAAGCTCTGCCTGAAAGATAC
>JASEVX010000009.1:42458081-42636005 GCA_031761405.1 Serripes groenlandicus
TCTCTCTCTCTCTCTCTCTCTTTGCCACTCTCTCTCTCTTTCTTTCTCTTTGCTACTCTTTTTGGTGAAACAGTATTCTGTTTTTCCAGAGGTATTCTTCTTGGTCGGATGATATCACACTGGCCTGTTTTTTTAAACCCTCTTTATTATGCTAAATGCCGGATCTTCTAAAAAGTTGATAATCCGATCGTGTAATCTAAGGTAGTGCTGTAACGACATAATGATTTCATAAGCGTCTTTGGCTGATATTCATTTCCAGACTGGTTTCGAACTTCACCGACGAAGTATGTCAAAACGTTGTCAAGTTCTGCGTCAGACATTTGCAAAAGGGACTTGTTGAATTTGACTTCTGCTAGATTGTTTTTGTTGGTTTGCCAGGATTCGAATAAATTGACAGCCCATTTATCTTTACTTTTTGTGTTTTTCGGAACAGCACGTTGCAGAAGACACTGTACGTCCCTGTCAGTCATTATTGAACCGAATCTCTGTTGTTGCGCCTGTTCTTCTGATTCTTGTGTCGCTGTAATCAGTGCGTCATTGTCTTCTTCTTCAAAGTATTCTACTAAGTATGCACTCAACTATAATTCCCTCAGTAATCCTGTGGTCAATATAAGTGGACTGGGTAATGATGAGTTCATCTCCGCTTTCGGACGACATGACTCTCTCAAAAGCGATAACAAATGACTAAACCGGACAGCCACGCCTCTGTCCAATATTACAGCATGAAAATGCATGAGTGTTTACAGTGTTTTAAAGTGTAGCTTTTACTATTACACTACTTACAATAGCGGGGCTGGCGCTGGGGTTTGGGCTGGGGTGGGGGCTTTCATTTAACAAGATATATATCAAAGATTTAAGTTACATATTAGAAAGCTTAAATAGCAAATTATTGCATTGTATTGTCTTATTATGCAAATGGCAGTTTTAAGTAAGATATAAGCCTCAAACGATCCAATATGTGAAATACTGTACTACCCACGGACAATCCAGTATTTCACATATTAGATCGTTTTCGACTTATATCCATTACTGTGTTACATGTATGAAAGGGTTAATAATATACGAATCCACATAATCCAGACAAACTCGACGTCTCAAGTCGTAAACCTTGACCTTTTGGATTTTATTGTCCTACAGAAACACTTTCCGGTTGATTTTGTGCATGTACTTATGCTTCATTTCGTCACTTTACGGTTGATTCTGTGCATGTACTTATGCTTCATTTCGTCACTTTCCGGTTGATTATGTGCATGCACTAATGCTTCATTTCGTACGGGTGATTCTGTGCATGTACTTATGCTTCATTTCGTACGCGGATACTTTAAAGATCAAAGTACTGAAAGTACTGCTGGAAGGTGATTTTAGAGTGATGTCAGCCAGGTGCAGATGGGATAATGCATTGTATGCAAGGTATGAACAGATCATGGCTAGGATATATGGATAGGAACAAACGAGAGCAAATATGTTGGAAAATAAATGAATGAAAGAATTTAAGTCTTTAAAACTTCTTTATTTTGCTGCAGTTTCGGAATAGGTAAAATTGTATAAAAAGAATAAATCAAACAAATGGAAGAACGCCTTCATCAGTAGAATACAATAAGAAAGAAAGAATAAAACTTCAAAATTGTTGACAGCTGGACATTATATTATATTCACAATAGTTAGCAAACACTGTCAAGAAGTGAGGAGTATTGCATACATACAATTCATTTAGAAATTGCATTGAAACAAAATATATTTTTGGTAAAAAATATAGAGAGAAATATTTGTAAAAAATATAGAAAGCATTTTTTCATATTTAGACAGAAAAGTACAGGAAAGAATAACATTCAGTCATATCCGTCAATAGCTAATACTATCTTTCTATGCGTCTGTATAAGGACAAAGATATATAGATAGATATTCTTTATTTCTTCCAAATTTGAAGAGCAAGTACATTTAATATTAAACATTACAAAAGTGAGAACATAAATATATAAAAACATTGTAACAATAGGAGAACTTGCTCGTCATAAAAAAAATCTATGACAGCCACTGTCTTTCAAATTTGCTTTTCACAAGTGAACGAATGCTATGAATGAACGTATACAAGTGCTATGAATGAAAATATGAAAACATGAATTAATTTTACATTTGCAACAATGTTCGATAAACTGTGTCTGAATGAGGATACAACGTAGAACGTAATGTTTTCTCCTTGCATGAATGCTTAATTAAGTATAGGTGTGCCCTCAATTTAAATCAATTCTCACATAACAAAAACATTAAGAAAGTGTTGTAAAATCTAAATAATATCATGACAACTCACGATGATCAGATTTTTATAGAAATAATTTTATTTTATGTGTATTACGCGTCAAGCGTGGATTCAAACACTTCCAAATATTTTACAATTTAAAACAATTAGATATTCGGATAAAATCTGATTGAATGAAACGAATTGTTAAAAAAAAAACACCCAATGCATATTAAAACCAAAGGCTTCTTTTCCCACAACATTTTGTTTCAAGAGCTACAATATCTAAAGAGGCAACATGTTTGGGTGCTTATCCAGTATGCATGAGTTCGATTTTACCATACCAATTCAGGAAAAGTGATTTCCACATCTTTCAACTTTCCTCCGGTAAATCAGTCGGTAGCGACGCGGGCTGTCAATCAAGCATTTGTAAGTTCGAATCGAAGCTCGGCCATCATTCTTTCTGTCATTGTGACAAGCGTCATTCATCTTTCACCAATGGGCTAACAGTCTATTTGGAAAAGAAGCCAGTTGCTTGGAAAGAATGTTGTGTGGATTACTTGTGTGAGAAAGCCAGACAACACATGAATAGGTGAACTGGCCGCCGTGATATGACTGAACCATTGTTGAAAACGGCGTTAAAGCCTAATCAATCAATCCTTTTTATATAATCATTCGGTAATTTACCATTTAGAATGCCCCCCTAATCCCCTTATACATATTTAGTCGAGTAGTCGTTCGGGAGAACACACCATTCGTGAATTACCAGATAACTAACATTTCTCCCTAGCACACAACTATTGACAACATTGTAACAAAACATAAGAAATTTATCCCAGGACTCCAAATGCAGCAGACGATTTTGAAAATATCTGAGAGGGATTTTTTTCCTTTTTTCCCACAACGTTTCAATTAGTAAATATATATATACATATAATATATATATAACTGATGTAAAAACCTATAAATGAATATGCTAGAGGAAATATAAAGAACAAAACTGAAAGTCGTAATTAAGGATAGATTAGCATATTTTGGGGAAACTACCTTACGACACGGTATGTCCTCGAATTGACCTATTTCGTGTAATGTATATCTGATCCGGTGTATCGGTGTTGTTCACAAAAGCGTGGCGCGTAAGAATATACAGGTAACAATGTTTACCACAGAAAGATGTGTATTTGGAAAATCAAAATCAATTTTAATTTTCAAAGCCACAAAAACATGAATTGTTTGAAAATTTAATTGTCCAAACCAGTTTCTACATCAAACTGATTGTACATGAAAACGCTTAAAGTATGAATTTACATTGATTTTTTGCGAACTATATTGACTAGCGTATGTATGAAGAGATCATATAGTTTATAGAGAGGATGTGTGTTATAGGGCATATTCCATTAAGGTGTGCAATCCCATAGGAAGAAGATTATTATTACATAATAATCACCTTCCAAAAACGACTCTTAAATACCATAGCATGTATCAAACCTTTCCCATCTGTACAATCAATGTCGACAGATTATAAATATAAATAGAAACCAGAGTAAATACTTGTAGTTTAATGTCGGGTTAGCGTCGGGGCGTTGGAACTGTGTGTCCCGGATACGAGTCCCAGTCGCGGCAGTCACGGTGGAGTTTGCTGAGTCAATGTGCATTCCTAGCCTAGTACTGGTTTGTTTACACAGGGATCATGAATAAGTCATATTGATATAATATTGAAAAAGGCGTAAAACTCAGAGAAAACGAAGAAATAAAAAAAAAAACACATAGGTGAACACACATGGATTCGATTGGCCGCGAAAGTTGCCGGTAGAAAGATAGCAGCATACATTTTATTAGAAATAGTTAAATAACTCTTTTCAACATAAAGACGTCTTTTGACCCATCTGTATCAGACAACTTTTAGGAAACACTGTAGCAAAAAGGAATCATTTCTACGTTTACAACATCCGATTAGATCACCCTGAGCCTTGATCTAAAAAATATTACTACATGTCACATAGACACATTTCTTTCTAAATATTTATATGAGCCGTTTTCAAGGAAAACCCCTTCTTGGCTTTTTTATGACAAGTAATGAAGTATAGAAATCTGACGGATTCAAATTCACAAAAACCTACTAGAAGCTGTTCGTCACTAATCAGCAAGCAGTGCATAGTTTGATCAAACTGCACGGATGAACATGTCGATCTAGATATACATTGGTGGGACTTTTTCATGTCGATCTAGATATACATTGGTGGCAAATTTTCATTTCGTGACAATTATGTTTTCGTCTCTAATATAAACATATCTTTAACGTAATATATACATTTAGCGTTACAATTAAGACAATAATATTTGTTAGGTTTTTTCCCCAAGAATTTCATTTTAAAATTGTAATTTTAAATCATTGTATATGTTTTGTAGACAACAGCGGCGAAAAAATAATTGTTTTTCATTTTCTATTTCCCGTTTTAATCGCAATTTGCAACTGGCGGATAAGATACGAATTTGCTGGTGTAAAGTGTTCTTGGAAAATCAATATAGACAGAAAGCTAATTGAGGCAGCAATCAGTAACTGATGCTATAAGACCCTGCTATAACTAAGATTATTGCGTGAAATTTAAAGTAGACACTGGAAAGGATTCAATCTTTTCCCGTATACAGACGCCTTCTGACGCATCTGCATCAAGCGACTTTTGAAAACATTCGTGTTCGAAAGAAAAACTCCTCATAACGAGAAATTCCTCCACTCTCGTCAATGTCTTCAGCCGTATTTGATAATTAAATTTTTATTTATCAAAAGAATTTCCATTTTTATGCATAAACATTTTCAAAAGTCGTCTGCTGCAGATCTGTTGTAAGTGGGAAAGGGTTAAACAATTTACCTTAGATCTTGTAAGTTTATTTTAGCATTGTATAATTGTACACATTAAATGCTGAGACACGATTCCACTGAGATATTTACCCTTTGGTTGCTGGAAGTGTTATTGTGAAGTTTGTTCCTCCAGTATAGATCCAGGCCAGCTAGTGAGTGCATCCACGGTGTCTATCCAGTCTCCAAGACTTTAAAAATGGTAGTAATGGCTGAAATCTTTAGGCGCTAAGAATTGTGGGGTTAGCATTACGACTGACTGGTTAGTGTCAGACTAATGGACCAGTACTGATATCTTACACAGTTAACACCATACAGCAATAAAACAAGGATCCAGTCTCTATATTGTTGGTTACCAACTTCATAATCTTTTTTTATTTATAGTAAAAAAGAAATGGTTAACTTGTACAAATGCAGACCTGAACAACTTAGTTCTAAACCTTGAGCATCTCAAGAGTTAAAAAAAACCACCACATCGAGTTTTAATATTTACGCCCTTCAACTGTGGAAAAAACGAGATCCTATGTGGCCGAGCGGTTAGCGTTGGTGATTTGATATCACGTTTCCGGGGTTCAATGCCTATTCGCGATGTTCATGGTGTGTTGTTTTTTTAAAACAGGGTTTGACTCCCAGGGATCATGGATGAATATACTATGACCGTGATATAAGTGTAATTATGTTGTCAACGGCATACACCTTAATAACACAAAGATAATAAAAACAAATATATAAAAGACATTCTGGTACTCCAAAGAAAGTTAGACAAGTCACATCACAGCCCCTTACTTGGTCTTAATGCTTTAAATGAGATTTGAATGGTGAGGATAATGCCTTTGCGTTCTGGTGTGTATCAGGGATGATCAACATATGAGCGGTGCTCCATGAAAACCACGGTTAACGTAATTATTACACATGTAAAGAAATACTTTGCTATCGGATTCAAATAAAAATTGTTATTTCAAAATCGTCTATGACTTGTTGGCGAACATTTCAGAGCCATATTAAACTACGAGGATAAGTAGATAAACATTTAACGCGTATGCTTACAGGATTGTTATCGCAGATTACCGCTAACATCAATATAACAATTTGACGTTGTTTGCGCTTTACATGTCAGCACGCCATAGCCGCATACACTTAACCCTTTCTCATATACAGATGCACTTTGACTTGTTTGAAAACATTGAGGCTCATGATGATGCCTACATGCTTTCAAAGTCGTCTTAGGTTTAATTAACGCACAAAAACATATGTATATTTGTATCAAGTTTGTGTACGTTATGTTATAAATTGTCTAGTGAATCCATGTCTAACTGACACTCTGCCTTGGCGTCATTTATAAAGTTATATTGACATAAAAGTAGTGAGGCTAGCCGTTTCTAAGTCTAAATTACATGTATATGGTCAGTTAAGACTGGCGAGACTGCATAATATGATACATAGGCTCCTCTGAGTCTTCACTGGATACATATGCATTATAACCCCAAATAACTTAATGCAGATCAATAATTGCAAAGTATCTATTATAAACGGACTATTTTATTATTCAAATCATAGCATACATATATATTGATAAAGAATGGTTTTGTGAAGACATGTATACACATCTTGATTTTATTTGTATTGTGCAATCATTAACTGTATGTATTTTTGTTTCGTTTCAGATCATGGAAATGTTGACAGATTATAATGCACAATACGCAACATTACTTGTGAAGTAGATTCATATTGTCAGTGTATGGGACATTTTTACAACCAACCTTTATGTATTGGAAAAGTTGGGGTATATTTACTGTTATATCCGGTTTCGTTTTTAGTTGAATCAGAGAAATAAAAGACAAATGGCAAGTGACTTGTCCTGGACGCAACAAAACGAGTAGAAAACAAAAAGAAATTGACGCTAATGACATTCTTCAAAGCTGGTAACAGCAGCGAGTTGTTGTGACAAGTATTCTGAATGAAAGCGTTTATTCTGTAAAGATAACTCGGAAAACAATAACGGAATGAAAGGACAAGTATCTAGGCTAGATGTAAACGACACAAATACGAATCAAGGATGCACAATGTGATCTGTTTTTGTTTACTATAATACAGGAAGATAACTGTGTAATTAACTAATTACTATGAACAAGACATTCAAGTAAATCATTTTTAGCTATAATACAGCATTCCGGGAAAACACTTGGACATGATAACTAACATTAAGTAGATCATTTTGAACTACATATTGTGTCACAAAGGGTGAACCTGTCGATCATTTTGATCAGGCAGATCATTTGTTTTGTTAAATGACCCAAGATGTAAAATTTAAAAGTAAAACTGTAAGTTTACTAGCATTTGTCAACAGTATGAGTGGAGTGTGGGGCTATTTTGCCGTATATGGCTATAGTGAACCTGTCGATCATTTTGATCAGGCAGATCATTTGTTTTGTTAAATGACCCAAGATGTAAAATTTAAAAGTAAAACTGTAAGTTTACTAGCATTTGTCAACAGTATGAGTGGAGTGTGGGGCTATTTTGCCGTATATGGCTATAGTGAAAACTTAAAATATCTTTACCTCCAAAAGTGTTTGGCAAATTTTCAAATAATTTTGACCCTCTATCAGATTCCTTCAAGCCATGTTGATCAGTCAAAAACATTTCCGTCATAGTGTGGGTCTTTTTTGCCGTTTATGGCTATAGTGAAAACTTAAAAAATCTTTTCCTCCGAAAGTGTCCGGTTGATTTTCAAATAATTTTGTAGAAATGTTCCTTGGGTGACCCTCTATCAGATTCCTTCAAGCCAAGTTGCTTGGACGAAAAACATGGTCGCCAGGGTGGGGGGGGGGGGGGGGGGGGGGGGCTATTTTGCCTTATATGGCTATAATGTAAACTTAAAATATCTTTACCTCCAAAAGTGTTTGGCAAATTTTCAAATAATTTTGTAGAAATGTTCCTTGAGAGACCATCTATCAGATTCTTTCAAGCCATGTTGGCTAGTCGAAAAACATATCCGTCGGAGTGTGGGGCTATTTTGCCGTATATGGCTATAGTGAAAACTTAAAAGATCTTCTCCTCCGAAAGTTTCAGGCAAATTTTCAGATAATTTTGTAGAAGTGTTCCTTTGGAGACCCTCTATCAGATTCCTTCAAGCCATGTTGATTAGTCGAAAAACATGGCCGTCAGAGGGTGGGGCTATTTTGCCGTATATGGCTATAGTGAAAACTTAAAAAATCTTCTCCTCCGAAAGTGTCCGGCCGATTTTCAAATAATTTTGTAGATATGTTCCTTGGATGACCCTCTATCAGATTACTTCAAGCCAAGTTGATTGGACGAAAAACATGGTCACCAGGGGAGCGGGGCTATTTTACCTTATATGGCTATAATGAAAACTTAAAATATCTTGACCTCAAAAAGTGTCCGGTTGATTTTCAAATAATTGTGTAGAAATGTTCCTGGGGAGACCCTCTATCAGATTACTTCAAGCCATGTTGATTGGTCGAAAACTATGGCTGGCAGTGGGCGGGGCTATTTTGCCTTATATGGCTATAGTGAAAACTTAAAAAATCTTCTCCTCCGAAAGTTTCGGGCTGATTTTCAAATTATTTTGTAGAAATGTTCCTAGGATGGTCCTCTATCAGATTCCTTCAACAATGTTGATTGGTCAAAAACATGGCCATCAGGGGGAGGGGCTGTTTGGAGATTTAATTTTTGCCTAATGGCCGTGGAGCGATACTGGCCCTCTTGGGCCTCTTGTTTTTTAAATCTGATCAAAGTTTTCTCTGTCTAGATTCCAGAGAGTACTGGTACATGTTCATAAGAAGAATTAATTTCACAATGAAATTATTGATCACAAAAGGAAACCCCAGCTTGGCCTACATTCCATCTGACATTTGACGTGACTACCACCAATGGGCTTTCAGACTATGTGGAAAATCAGCCTGTTGCTTGGAAAGAATGTTGTGTGAAGTACTGGTATGAGAAAGCCAAGAAACATATGAGTAGTTGAACTGGCTGCCGTGATATGACTGAAAGATTGATGAAAATGGTGTTAAACCCCAATTAATCAATCAAACTATTTTATTACCTAATACTTTGAGAGTTGGAAAACTTATTCATCTAATACCCTTCTTCTCATTGTATACTAAATATGCTGAGTGTAGCCTATTTTTGGGGGTAAAAAGTATAAATTTTGATGTATTTTGGTTGTATTAGAGAATTGAACATTATTGGTTAAGTTACAGGTCAACTTGACAGAAAATCCACAGGTGAAATGTGTTTGTGCCTGTGTGGCATGCTTAGGCTAATCCGGATCGATACTTTACGCAGAGTCCACAATGTTGGTTTGCTCGCAGGACTGCTCAAATTAAAGGAAAATCTAGTTAACACTCTGGAAGCCGCATGTTTTACTTGAGCATGTTGAAACTTCCTCAGAATATTTGCTTGTATGATATCTAGCCTAAGTTCGAATATGTGTCAGATCCAGTAAAGAACTAGGTCACTTAGCCAAACACTGTAGAAAAATCTTGTTAACACTATAGACACTGCATTTTTGTATTGAGCATTTTGAAACCTTGTCAGAAAGTTTGTCTTGATGAAAGGCCAATTTCAAATATTGGTTATTTTGGATAAAACATTAGGGCACTAAGCCAAGTTGGAGGAATGATTTTGTTTATTATATTTATTTTGAATATGGGTAATGTTTGTTCAAAAATTAGGTCACTATGCCAAGTTGTAGGACAATCTTGATTTAACACTTAAGAGACCACAATTTTGACTTTAGCGGCTTGAAACTTTGTCAGACAGTTTTTCTTGGTGATATACAGGCCAATTTAGACATTGGTCATGTTGAGTCAAAAATTAGGACCCTTGATCAAATTTAAGAAAAATCTTGTTAATGCTCTGGAAGCCATGTTTTTAACTCTAGCATGATGAAACTTTACCAGAATGTTTATCTTGATGATATCTAGGCTAAGTTTGAATATGGTCTGGCTAAAAACTAGGTCATTAGGCCAATATTGAGAAATATTTTGTAAAGACTCTAGTCACCACATTTCTCTCAAATGTTCCTTGCGTGACTCTTTACTAAGAGTGTTAGAATTAAGTTGATTATTTAGATACGGTAACCTTAATGCTTAACACATTATTTAAATACTATAGATAATAAATAGCTTTGCTACAGGTACTATTTTACCCTTTCTACACTACAGACACATGTTGTCTAATCTTCAACAGATAGATGGTATGAGAAATTTCGACAGTTTTCTCAATGTTTTCCTCACACGTCAATACTTTTAGTTTCATCAATACAGATTTACCAATATCTTTAGTTAAACATTTTCAAATCATCTGCTGTATAGTTTATCCATGTGATAAATTACCTATCCCAAATGTGTTTATTTAACTGTATCTACAGTTCAAGAGTTTAATTATAGATCTCTGGAAATAAGGTTAACCCTGTCTTAAATAAATGTTTGAACTGTATGCATTTCTGTTTTTTTGTTTACATTTTTTGAAATTATGTGACTTGTGTTGTAACTTTCCAAAAAATGGAATTGTTGACCATCTTTTTCCCCCTCATACAATGGGTACCGTCCCACAGCACTTTCAGTGCTTTGATTAACTTGAGTATGTTGAAACTGTATCAGAATGTTTGTCTTGATGATATGTAGGTCAAGTTTGAATATTGGTCATGTCTGTTAAAAAAACTAGTTCACTAGGCCAAATTGAAGGAAATTCTTGTCAACACTGTAGAGGCCGCCACGTTTGTTAAAATTTGGTCAGAATAATGATGTCTAGTCCATGTTCATGTTCGAATAAGGGTCATATCGGGTAAACAGAAATAGGTCACTAATCCAAATGAAGGAAAATCTTGATAACACACTGAATGTTGCATTTTGAATCTTTGTCAGAATAAGTGTCTTGATGAGTTTTGCATATTTCAAACACGTTCTCCCAGTCTAGTACATGGTTTAGAGAACTATTTCAACTTAATGGAATGTGATTTAACATTGACATATTTCGCAATATAATAATGCAGAAACTTCAAAATATTCTTCCTAAACCTGCTGTCAAATTTCCCTTTGATTCTTCATGTCTTAAATGTGTATACTTGTGAGCTCTTGCACTCAGGTGAACGATAAAGTGTCAACAAGGTCCTTCTGTTGTTGTTGTTTTTTTAAATTTACTATTTTTGAAATGATCTTTCAATTTCTCGACAATAAATACATAAACATAAGCTGCAATTGTTATTTCCTTTCACATTTCCCCTACTTCTCCAACCTTCCGGCAGCTCCCAGGCCGGCAGCACTGCAGTGCTTTGATTCAATTATAGTATGGCGGTCAGATCAACTAACCATAAGGTTCATGTCTTTCTTGCACATAACATTCTTCCCAAGCAACTGGCTACCTTCCATATAGAATCGAAAGTATTGAACATGAAGGCTTGTGTCCAATACGTTCAAGATGGACGCAGCATTGTGTGTGATCTTTGTTAAATATAACCTGAAGAAGGCCTTTGGCCAAAATATTGAATTATAGATTGTTTTTTATCTTTTGATCTATATTCAATCATTATATATTCAAATCGATTGATTTGTAGATAGGAGACCTTTTAGTCTATCTGCAGCAGGTGATTCTGAAAACACTGTCGCAGGGATTAAATTGCTCTTTATAAACGTTTTACTGAATATATTCTTATATATGGTAAAAATCAGGGAAACATATTTCAGAAGTAATAATTGCGGCAATAAATCCAAGTTGTAGTTTTTCCTTTGGAGACGAGCCTCTAATGCCCAGTCGTTAGCGACGAGGGATATCAATCTAGGGGTCGTGGGTTTAAACTTCGGCTCCGCCATTTATTCAATACAATGATAATAGTCATTCGGCTTCCACCATTGGACTTAAAATCGTATATCTTGTAAGGAAGCCAGTAGCCATGGAAAAATGTTATACGAAGCACTGGTGCGAGAAAACAAGGAAACAAATGGTGAAATGAGAATTGAACGTCGATATATAAACGGCGTTAATAAATAAATTGGACTACGGAAGCGGTTTGTTATATATTTACATTTAACTGCAATTGCATTCTTCTTTTAAAAACTAGAGAAAACTGTTATACATAATATTATATGTATATGACATAGTAAGTGATAAAGTCAGGCAATAAGCGTTTGTAGACACATCGAAACCTTCTCTACATGTATTTTATCAGAATTTAGACTTGCATCTCATAAACTTGCTATTGAAACTGGACGATTCAAAGATATGGTTAGAGCGAACAGAATTTGTAAATTGTGTAAATCATAGCAGATTGAAACAGAATATACTTTCCTATGCATTTGTCCGAAATTCCATGATATTAGAACAAAGTTGAATTACATAACTTGGCCAGATATTACTTAATTTATCAATATATTGGCATCCAAAAGAAGAAAGACGCAAGACGAAATGGCAAACTTTATAAAGGACGCTATGGAAAAGGGGGATTTAACTTAGAAAACATCGTCTAATTATAATTAAATGTTATTACTTTTTCAGCAGTATATGTTTATTTTCATGTATCTATTGTGTATGGCCAGTGGCATGTTTATTCGCCGAGTACCTAATACAATTGAGTCGATTTGAGTTGTTTTCAACTTAATTTAAATATAATTCTTTGATTAATACAGACTTTACATATTTTTTCCGCAGATGTTTTTAAATGTGTCAGCTAAATGTTTGGTGTGTGTGTGTGTGTGAATAGGTTAAGGCAGCTCATATGGCTGTAATAGAGTGTGCGGTTAAAGTGCTTTATGACCATTAACCCGGCCGGATATTACAGTCTGATTAATATAACAGACGTTTTGTATATACTAAACCATATTTGGCCATTGATGTTGAATTTATTTTTGCACCAGACATCGCTGGAAAATTATACCCTGTAGGACTATAATAATATGTCTACAAGGTCTTATGCATACCGAATAAGAATACTTTAATGGAAAGAACGTTGTTGCCAGACTTTCAACCCTTATCCAGTCGAGCTCCGATATGTCAGTCGATAGCGACGCGTTCTGTAAATCAATGAGTTTTGAGATCGAGCCCTGACTCGGCAAACATTCTTTCCGACGTTTGACAAACGTCAACATGACAAGCGTCATTCGTCTATAAGCAATGGATATGTGGAAAAGCAGCCAGTTGCTTGGACAGACTGATGAGTTGAGTACTGGTGTATGGAAATCAGGAAATGCATTGTTAGGTAAACTGATCGCTACGACATGACTGAACAAATGTTGAAAACGACGGTAAACTTTAATCCACATATCAATTGAAACGAGTAAACAAATTGACGGCGTAGCCGACGATTTTTTTCCCCGTCCATAGGTAATGTGTATGCATTTTGCTATACCCTTTTAAACATTGGGTTCAGAAATGATTTATGGCGCATTCACGATATTCCTTCGTTTTGATTCGATGGAAAATAAATTTCAAAACAAAAAATACTTCTAGAGGAAATAATTAAATCTGATAAGGGAATGAAAACAAAGAATCTGATATGTATTAATTTGCGTGTTATAACACTCGTTTTCTATTTCTAAAATGAGTTCAAATATAACTGTAAAGTGTTTTTAAATTACCGGATGTAAACAAATCCAAATTGCTATAATGTTGACGCCATTGTATTATTGTAACGCAAATTATGAATAAATACCCAAAAGGAAAACTGCTGACATGGTAGGACTCGTCACAAATGTAGTTCCGTAATTTATGGAATATTTTCGTTGGAAATACTTTATGAAGGGCAAGTCGATTATTGTTTGTACCTGGCATCATTATTTCATGGATTGAAAATCTTGGCCATATATTTTAGAGTGGAATGACGATGCTATTTACTTTATTTGCATAGAGACTCGTAATTTACTTATATATATAAAAAAAAAAAAAAATCTATGAGATCATGATAACCGGTATCACCATTCAGATGTGTGTGTTTATCCGAAATAGGTAGTACCTATACTCATATCATGTCTACTATGTATAACATCGAGTATGAATACAAGAGCATTGTACTCAGACACGTGACTTTCCACTCTTATCCTGATTTACGTGCTTTTAATCAACAACTACGTGTCTTGCATTGTGCTGGAGGACTGATACTGCGGCTTAACACATTATGAGGAGAAATGTATCATTTATAAAATTAGAATGATAGTTTTGACATACGTATGAAACATGAGCAATGTTAGATTCTAGCAATTTCTTTAATTTTTTCTACATCGTTTTCAAAATTCGTCTTCTGCAATGGCTTAATCTAGGATACGAATTTTCTCTGACGTAAACGACATGGTATTGGCACATTTCAAAAACTTCTCGCCTGCACAACTATTTGGTTATGTAATCTTTTCAAACAGGTTACCGACTCTTGCTGCTTTGAAAACGTTGTATCATTAGGAGAAACGTTTTCAACTCTATTCAATAAAATGTCTTAGACTTGTAGAGATGTACAACATTTTAGTCATTTATAGAGTATTGCAGTACTACTGACCCATTAGTATGACAATAGCCAGTCAGTCGTAATGCTAACCCCACAATTTTTAGAGGGTTTTCAAATGTGTGTACAAGTACGGGAACAGTTCCTTGTATATGAAGTGATCTAACTCTTTTAATATTATAAACCCTGACACTTTTTTGAATGCGACCAACACATGGCCCCATGTTTTCCCAATACAAACTTCTCTGCTGTGTTGTAATTTTTCGCAACGGTGAATTACTGTTGTATCATATATAATGTATTTTGGGCCGGTGGTCTTTATTTAGAAATAAATAATTATTATATTATCATAATTATATACTATACATATATAAAATGGATTTAAACTCATTTGCACATATCCAATGCATTTTTATGAAGGTATACACTCATTTCTACACAAACAACGGGTTTTGGGATAGGGGCTTTTCGCCCCTATCCCATTCCTGGCACACTTTTTCGAAAAGTCGACCTACGGCCGCAACCGTGTCCAACATTTGTATAAATCCGCGAAAGTCGAGAGTTTGATTGTTTGCCTTCTGCTTTACAATTATTTCATTAGTTCGACCGAATAACACAAAATCCATCCGCTTGCATTAATGAGTCAAACGAGTTCAAACAAGTGAAACACACTCTGAACTATTTTTGATCTCAATGTCAGTCTTGTTTGTTAACGTCGACCGTGCTGTGACGCCAACAAGTCTACAACAGACGACTTAGAAGGCATATAGAGAAAATATGCCTACGATAAGCAATTTCTCCTTTTGTCACGATGTTTTCAAATGTCGTCTGCTGCACATGCGTCAACAAGCGTCTGTAAGCGGAAAATGATTAAATCGTTCCCATGATAGCTTGACCCTTTCCGTGAAAGATACTTAAATATTTTGGAAAATGGAGCCATTGATTACAATGAGCAATTCTTCCTTTTCACACAATGCTATCAAACCTGTTTCAAGTTAATTCTTTCCATACTCTAGATATTAAAATGTTTTACTACTGACATTCTTTTAATCTATCCCCCTTTCAGACACATTTTGAATAACCTATAACAGATCAATGATAATGAGCAATTTTGCTTAACATCTAGGGGTAAATATGGACATCTCTATAAATGAAAGCAATTATTGAAAAAAGTTGAATACCTTTGTGGAAAAAGAAGAAATTGGTCACGATGAGCAATTTCTCCTCTTGTCACGATGTATTCAAATGCCGCCTGCTGCACATGCGTCAAAAACATCTGTAAGCGGGAAATACTTTAACCGTTTCCGATATAGCTACTTAGTTACATACGAATATTGAAAATATGTTGGGAAACGGAGCAATTGCTGACAATGAGCAATTCCTTCTCAAACAATGCTTTCAAACACGAATCATTTTTTTTTTTCTATAATCTAGAAATTAAAACATTTGCCTACAGGTTTTCTTTTAACCTTTTCCTATGCATAGTTTGACTAACCTTAACAAATTGATGATATTGAGCCATTTCGCAGATACACCTATAAAATAAGTGCTTTCAGCGCTTTGATTAGGGACTAATTTGCAGATCAGCCTGGTTGCGGATGTTTCTGGTGTAATTTGACCTTATATCGCTAACCTAAAGAGTGTAACCTAAAGAGTGTAACCGGGCTTTTTCGAACATGAACTCCACGCACCATTCAACAGGCAACCAACAACTGTAATGTGTCTGATGACATTTAATTTGCTAATTATAAGATGAACTTTAATTTGTCAAATTGGTTTAGTTCAGAGAAATGAATTGGAAGAAAATGCAATTATATAACGCTTTTACATTTTCATTTTTTTGAACGCAAATCATTTTTTAATTAGAGACACATATCTTCCTACATACTTTGAAAACATGTAGATATAAATATGGAAAATCTCTATTAAAAATAATTTAGTTAATGAACAGTGTTGAAAACAGTATTTCAAAAAATGTTCGAATGATGTCTACTGCAGATGCGTCAACATATAGTCCTACATATGGAAAAGGGTTAATATATTCGTAAGAGTGCAACCTGTCAGATTCTCATTAGAAATTTCGAAAGATGTGCTAGATTTTCCGGGAAGCCATAACAAGTTTCAAAGCATATTTAACACACTCTTGATACCAGTATCATTTCCAATATTATTTTTCTATCGAACATCTTCATCAAACAAACTATGCATGCCGCGGGCTGTCAACCAACAGTCTTTTCGACGTTTGACAACAATCAATATGATAGGCCTCACCCGTCTTCCTCCAAAGGGCTAACAGTTTTGTTAGTGGAAAAGCAACCAGTTGCTTGGAAAGACTGATGAATGTATTGAGTACTGGTGTGAGAAAGCTAGGAAACCTGGGTATGAGAACTGATCGCGTTAATATGATTAAATTGTAAAAAAGTGTTAAACCCCAACTAACAAGAACAACAACTATGAATTCAATAACCGTAAGTATCATCCTAGCTGTAACAACGCAGTGTAATAAGAAAACGTGCATCTGAGTTGTATTAAAGACGCTGAGGACATTTTATTTCCTGAGATAAGGTATTTTTATAAAATGCTGCACATTTAAATATCCGTCAAAATTAATCAATAATTCGACGACTTTTACTCATCTACACTAGACGTATTTGCGGGCTTCAAATATTTTCAGATGAGCAAATCTTACAACAACAAAAGAACATAGGCCCTATAGAGTCAATAACAATATTTATATACAAATACCAGCTCCAAACTATAAAGGTTGCTTACATAATAACGACGACTTGAGTTTCTATTTGTGGACAGGTCAATGTAGATAGCAATATAGTTTATAATCCTCTAAGCTTGAGTTAAACACTTAAATATGATCCCATTTGATATACGTAACGCCTAATATTTTTCACCATTGTCATTTATTGTACACATAAAGTGTTAGCTCTGATGATTAAGGGTGTTAATGCATCTGCGTACAGTGAATACTCTGGTCTGTGAAAATGCATAGTCACACCGAGTCTTCCATGCCCGCCTATATACATCCTTATAATAATACTTATATGAGTCGTACCGCGAACAAACAAACATTATAGTCACTGCGTAAAGCATTAATCCGGACCAGACTAAGCATGCCGCGCAGGCTTACCCGGACATACACTTTTCTATGGATTTTCTGTTTCAGGAATAATTGCTCTATACCTCTATCCACCTGAGACGGAATGTGTCGGCCCGGATCAGTCTGCGCGGACTGCGCAGGCTGATCTGTGTCGATATATTACGCAGAGATCAGAACGTTGGTTTTCTCGCGGGACTGCTCAATTATGTATCTTCTGGTGCAAACCGGCGTATTAAAGAGACTATACGAATCGTCAGATGCGGATTGTTTGCATATTAATAATTCCAGTCTGCCCGAAGTAATTCTGTCTTCAACTTAAGTTATCCTGACACCACGTCATCAGTCGTTATGTTATCCTGACACCAAGTCATCAGTCGTTAAGTTATCCTGACACCAAGTCATCCGTCGTTAAGTTATCCTGACACCAAGTCATCCGTTGTTAAGTTATCCTGACACCAAGTCATCAGTCGTTAAGTTATCCTGACACCAAGTCATCCGTCGTTAAGTTATCCTGACACCAAGTCATCCGTTGTTAAGTTATTCTGACACCAAGTCATCAGTCGTTAAGTTATCCTGACACCAATTCATCCGTCGCTAAGTTATCCTGACACCAAGTCATCCGTCGTTAAGTTATCCTGACACCAAGTCATCAGTCGTTAAGTTATCTTGACACCAAGTCATCCGTCGTTAAGTTATCCTGACATCAAGTCATCCGTCGTTAAGTTATCCTGACACCAAGCGATCCGTCGTTAAGTTATTCTGACACCCAAGTCATCCGTCGTTAAGTTATCCTGACACCAAGTCATCAGTCGTTAAGTTATCCTGACACCAAGTCATCAGTCGTTAAGTTATCCTGACACCAAGTCATCCGTCGTTAAGTTATCCTGACACCAAGTCATCCGTCGTTAAGTTGTTCTGACACCAAGTCATCAGTCGTTAAGTTATCCTGACACCAAGTCATCCGTCGTTAAGTTATCCCCGCAATCCTCAGCACCAAGGAGCTACTTCCATCATTAAAAAGTTTAAAGTAAGACCAGACCCGAGAGCTGTATCCGTACGGTCTGATCAAAATCTTAACTGTTCACATATTACTTTCATAAGCTTGTCAAGTTCAACCACTCTCAGTGTTTGAATGCATTTTGTTTTACCTCACAAATTGAACGCACTGGTGTACATACATACATATGCCTGGGTAATGCGTCTGACCAGGTTCCAAAAGTATACTCTATCCTCAGACTTTATGCCCAAGTATCTAATTGGTCATTGGAGGTGATTTCTGGAGACGGAGTACGTTTCCAGAGGTTCTTAGTTTCGGAGCCAGGTCTATTTGTCGACTAATACAAAAGATCTACCATTGTAAATCAACATTCATCATAAATTCAGATTACGCGACAAATTACATTAATAATACAGAAAAAACAATCTCAGATAATAAGATAAACAGATGCGGAAGTAGATTATAAGTCGAGTCATGTCAAGACATGATGGTTTCGCCAGACGCAATGAAGTTTTAGTGTCTTTACTAGGGTGTTTGTGATAAGTGATGTATGGTGCTAAGTTTAAGCCAACCTTTTGTGATTTGCGACCAGTGTAGATCCTGATTAACCTGCGCATCCGCACACTTAAAATCAGACCAGGCAGTGTCTGCAAATTAATCATTTCAACAAACTTCTGAAAATATGTGACCCTTTGTATTCTTCAGCATGGAGGCGTAGGCAGATGTTTATGTGAGCGGCATATCCGCGCAGTCTGATGGGGTTTTTGACCGGTCGCCGAGAAGGCGTATCCGCACAGTCTGATGGGGTTTTTGACCGGTCGCCGAGAAGGCGTATCCGCGCAGTCTGATGGGGTTTTTGACCGTCGCTGAGAAGGCGTATCCGCGTAGTCTGATGTTGTTTTTGACCGTCGCCGAGAAGGCGTATCCGCGCAGTCTGATGTGGTTTTTGACCGGTCGCCGAGAAGGCGTATCCGCGCAGTCTGATGGAGTTTTTGACCGGTCGCCGAGAAGGCGTATGCGCGCAGTCTGATGGGGTTTTTGACCGGTCGCCGAGAAGGCGTATCCGCGCAGTCTGATGGGGGTTTTGACCGTCGCTGAGAAAGCGTATCCGCGCAGTCTGATGTGGTTTTTGACCGTCGCCGAGAAGGCGTATCCGCGCAGTCTGATGTGGTTTTTGACCGGTCGCCGAGAAGGCGTATCCGCGCAGTCTGATGTGGTTTTTGACCGGTCGCCGAGAAGGCGTATCCGCGCAGTCTGATGTCGTTTTTGACCGGTCGCCGAGAAGGCGTATCCGCGCAGTCTGATGTGGTTTTTGACCGGTCGCCGAGAAGGCGTATCCGCGCAGTCTGGTGGGGTTTTTGACCGGTCGCCGAGAAGGCGTATCCGCGCAGTCTGATGGGGTTTTTGACCGGTCGAGAAGGCGTATCCGCGCAGTCTGATGGGTTTTTTGACCAGTCGCCGAGAAGGCGTATCCGCGCAGTCTGATGGGATTTTTGACCGATCGCCGATTAGTCGTTGAAACTTTCGAGAAATTTCTTTAAAGCAGTTTCCATTTGAATCCTTAGCATGTAATGGGGGTTCAGGCATATTGTTTCCACACCAGTAATTATTACGTTACAGTTGGTTTTACTGTAGCACCGTTCATATACACTCATTACGTTACAGATAATTTTCTGAAGCATCGCGCGAATGCTCTATTTATCACCCAAAACAGCTAGACAGTCTAAAGACATATATCCACGGTGTAACTTATTTGTTATTGTAAAAAAATATTTTTTCTATTACATATTAACGTCCGAGCTCATTTCATTTTGCCGCGTGTCTCCAGTAATTTCCTCACTTAAACTGCAATAAAATTCCAATTAAAGAACCACCGACGGTAATTAGTTAATGAACAACAGTCTAGCACAAGGTTTACCATGGGTTACGTACCGACTTCATCCTTTTGTCTTACTTATACCAGGTATGTTTATATCTTGTCATAAACCGAAAACAGCCGGTGTTTTTCCTTTGCATAACATACATTGATTATGTCACGGTGTACTAGTTTTGGGACGTAGAAGAAAATCGGGCGCCAAGACTCGTTTATATTTTCAGGAATTATACATAAAACAGTTTATGATCCGTGTCACGGAAAGAGCGATTCTGTTGTCAAAGTGAAAAGTGATGCATCATGCCCACAGTCTTGCCAGGGCCTTCACTGTTCGATTGAGTTTAATATACATAGGTAACAGATCTGCCAATGACTTAATGCGTAACATCCTTTTTGCAATGCAGATGTGATGCATCCACTCAGCGCTTCATCGGTGACCGATCATAGAGCCAACTTCACACACGTGTATGCGACTTGTGTGAGCCCGTGTGTGCAGCAAGATACAAGATGTATTTTTCGCTGAAAAGTATGGACCCAGATCAATCTGTGCAACCGCACAATTTGATCAATAACTACACTGTTCTCAACTTAGATCAGCTTGTTAGAATTTGATATCAACATGTAAACATTATTACATGACCGAGCAGATGGACAGGCTAATCGGACCCTACACTTCTCAGAGATGCAAATGTGTACGTTTTCTATTGTACGAGTTCGTATGAACTGTAACGTATTAAGGAATAAAGAAGTACTGCTTGCTCATGCTTATGGCAAGCCGTATTTACTATTAATTCGATTTAAAGATATCTCTCTAACGAAGAGAGATATCTCTGTAACATAGAGAGATATCTCTGTAACATTGAGAGATATCTCTGTAACATAGAGAGATATCTCTCAAACTTTGAAAGATATCTCTCAAACTTTGAAAGATATCTCTCTTCTGTATAGAGATATCTCTCTAACTTTACTCATGTTAGAGAGATATCTCGACAAGTTAGAGATATATCTTTATAACATAAAGAGATCTCTCTCTCTAATTTAGAGAAATACTCTCAATTTAGATAAATATCTCTCTACGTATAAATAGTAAAAAACGACTTGCCATACATGTAACCACCTTGTGGTGGTGGAGTGATTAGATTCGAAAACGGAAAATTAAGGTTTGATATTCCGTCGGGTCACACCGAATACTTTAAAAATGGGATTCGTGACGTCTCTCTCTTTTTGCTTTGAAGATGTAACGTCAACATTGGGGAAACTTTCTGTAAATTAATGTAAACTTATTTATTTAAGTGCAAAATACTGTGGCAAAAGGAGAAATTGCTCATCACGAACAATTTCTCCTTCTGTCACAATGATTTCATAAGTCGCCTTCCAAAACGGGGAGGTATTCTAATGCATATTGTGGCTTGTTGTGTCAAATAATCAGAACAATACTTTATATCGTTGTTTTTTTTAACTCGATTGCTTTAATTTCTTATGATGACAAGGCTTGAAGCATGTGGACTATTGGTAGTTCGGCTTGAAGCATGTGGACTATTGGTAGTAGAACTAGTTTCTCTATTAATCAATGTCAAGTTATGCACAACGCTTACTAACGTTTAAAGTTGTCTCCTCCTAAAGTGATCTGCATTAGGGAAAGGCGCTTGAAGCAAAGTACGTTTCAGATCATCACAATAATTACCCAATTAATCTAGTGGTCATTATCAGTTTCCATACTGTTCTGATCTGTAGGACATTCCACTCTTACCCTTTTCCACATAAAACAAATCTGTAGCAGACGACTTTAAAATCAACGAGGCAATAACATGCACAGATATATATATATATATAAATAAAGCTATACTTATTGAATAAAATTTAAAAAAACATTGTGACTAAATAAGAAATTGCTTAATGTGAGCAAACGGTGTCTGCCCACACGCATCATGCGGGGAAGGGCTAAGAAATTCGAAGAAAACCTGTAAATTTCAGAGGAATGTAGCATACACACTTTGTTTACTTCATGCATGCGCGTACCCAGGCATACTCACGTACGCCAATACATATAATTCGTCAGGAAATGTAAAAAGAAATATGTATTAAAAACTGAAGGCTGGGAGTGATAAATGTTGATTTCGTCCGGAAATGTCAATTAATCTACATGTGGATTTTAGTTTGTGGTTTCGGTATAAGTGACCACTGGAGTTCACCATAGGCAATGTAGGATTTCAAAATGTCCACTACGAAATATGCCTCTACCTGACCTGTGTGTAAACTCGATGTTCACCAAGTTACGCCCCTGGAGTTCAACGAGTAAACCATATCCTGCCGAATGCCTGCAAGTGGTTTACCCATCCTCTAATAACTAAGATATCAGAATAATTTGAAATGTGCAAATCTATTCAGTAGAAACTATTCCATGAAAGCCATTAGTATGAGCTATGTTCGTGGTTATGTAACTTATTTATTGTATATTGTATGGTCACTAGTTAATGTCTACTTGCATCATATGCCTGCATTAAAAACTGCTGTCCAAACCGTCAAGCACCGAAATGTTTATGAGCCGTCCCACTTGAAAACCAAGTATCGACCCGGATCAGCCTAAGCATGCCGCACAGGCTATCCCGGACAGACACTTTTCGTCTCATGTAGATTTTCTGTTTCAGGAATCATGACTCTATACCTCTATCCCCCTGAGACGGAAGGTGTCGGTCCGTATTAGCCTGCGCGGACTGCGCAGGCTGATATAGGGTGGTACATAACGCAGAGTCCATAATGTTGGTTTTCTCTTGGAAAGGCTCATATGTATTTTGGGCTTGAAGCCTTATATTAAATTACAAAAAACCATTGTATTATTTCAATTTTCACATAGAGGGAAAAGGGATTTAAAGTAAAGTATAGACATTTCTTCTATATTTTGTGAAAAATAATTAACTACGGACTCGGATACGAACGCTCAAATACTGTACCACCGAGGCGCTAAATTTCCACTCGGTATCAGTCTCAACGCGTGAAAAATCGGCAGTCTTATATCAAGATCTAAAATGTTCCTAAAATCGCATAGCTCATACATGTATATCTCGGATGCACATCGCTAGTTTAAACCTATGACTGGTGGACAGTTCAACAGTTCATCTCGATATTAATAATCAAAGCGCTGAAAGCGCTGATGGTATAGGGGGCATATGTAAATTGAAAACATATGGCATAGATCATATGGACAAACATTGTTGAAACAATGAAACAATGACCTTTAAACAAACCAAACCAAAAATGTCTGAAGCAACACATATTGCCTGCCAATAACATATACCTCATTTGTCAAAGTTTTACCCTTTTCTTGTATAAACAAAATATCGAAGGACAAAAGATTGACAAAAAAAACCCGAGCAGCTACCCTTAATTAAAATATTTCTAGTTCAGAAATCACTAAAGATCCACAATGTATATTGTAATCATGCTGATAAATGAAAGACGATCGAAAGCATGATAGAGTTATGTTTCTTTTGCACTGCACAATTGCAGCTCTGAGTTTCCTATACACCAAGTCTTAAATTGATATATTGGACATATATTGAGACAATAACCGAAGAAATGAAAAAATTGAGTTTACACCTAAAAAACAGATTAGATTTGACGAAGTACAAATCTTGGGGAAGCACTCATTAACGAAAAAGGGAATTTCACGGAACGCATGTGTTGCATATAATAAGGGAGAACATTGAAAGACAAAAATATACACACTCCAAACGCAGCATGCTTAATTTATGGTAATGGTGCACTGCAAATCTGTAGGTCATAAGTTACATACAAACCAAGTTTGAAATTGATACAATGAAAGTTTATTGAGACAATCGCTGAACTAAATAAGGATAAATGGAGATAACTGAAAAAAACAGACCAGAGTTATGTACCTAGTACTTTGCCGTTCTCCTGATCACACGGGTATAATTGTGACCACTTTGAAATAAATCTGCCATACAGAAACAACGTGTTAACCAATACATGCAATCCATGACGGACGGACGAATGCACATTCAGGCAGACAGCCGGCCGGACGCCGGATTATACCTCCAAGCTTTACAGACGGAGACAACTCAAGTATTGATTACAGAAGACTGGTTCGATGCGTCAAAACACGTCAGCTTAGATTATGGTATTTGTAAAGTATTTGCAATTTAATTGTATCTCCGAAACGGGAAAGGACCTTCAAGGTTAATTTTCAAAAACCTATTTAGACTACATTTCTAGTTTATTTGTCAACAGATACATCTAGGACTATATTACACGTTGATGAACGTTGAGTCTTAAATTAACGCAAATGCATATACATTATAATTTTAGTCCCAAAATCGCTAAAAGCTTCTCAATAATAAAATAAATAATGACCTTGCGGTTATAACTCGGATGTGTTGACAAATTCGGCCAAATTTCTTTCCGACGTTTGACAAAAGTCAATGCGACATGCGTCATTCGTCTTTCACCAATGGCTAAGTCTATGTGGAAACGCAGCCAGTTGCTTGGGAAGATTGTTGTGAGGAGTACTGGTTTGAGAAAACCAGGAAATACATTTGTAGGTGAACTGGCCGCCGTGATATGACTGAAGAAATGTTAAAAACGGCGTTAAATCCCAATCAATCAATGTTGAAATTAACTTATCTATAATTTGTAGATTTAATTTCTATTTCCTAGTAGGGTCTACATACAGCGACACATGAGAATATTCAACACAAAACGCGACCTGTTTTACCAACAATTCCCCAGTAGCGGTGAGACCGTTTGTAACATTATTTCATGGCATGTATACACAGTAGGACCTCTCTCTTTGGACGAATTATGTTGTTACAAGTTTGTTTACAGTATTCCTTAACCTTGACCACATAGACTAAATATACAGCAAACAACATTGAACTAAGGCATAACTATTGACCTGAATTAATAAAAGTATGATTTTGAATAGTGATGAAAACATTGTGGAAAAAGACAAACTTGTTGATTATCATTCATCTGTTAAGGTTAGTCAAATGTGTCTAAAAGGGGCAAAGGTTAAAATAATAACTGTAGACAAATGTTTTCGTTATCTAGGTTATAGAAACAAATTGATTCATGTTTCAAAGCATTGTTTGAAAAGGAGGAATTGCTCATTGTCAGCAATTGCTCCGTTTGCAAATATACTTTCAACATTTGTTTGTAACTAAGTAGCTATAACGGGAACGGTTCAACCCTTTCCCGCTTACAGTCGCTTTTTGACGCATGTGCAGCAGACGGCTGCAGAATTGTTTATCATGACCCATTTCCTCTTTTTCCACAAAGGTTTCAACTATATATTTTTCCCCTTGATGTAAGGCAAAATTGCTCGTAATCATTCATCTCTAGCATGTTATTCAAAATGTGTCCGAAAGGGAGAAAGAGGGAAAGAACGTCCATAGTAAAACGTTTAAATATGAAAAGAATTAATTTGAAACGTGTTTGAAAGCATTGTGTGAAAAGGAGGAATTGCTCATTGTCAGCAATAGCTCCATTTTCAACAATATTTTTTAAATATTCGAACTGTTATAGTATCACGGAAAGGGTTCCGCTTCCATGGGAAGGATGTAACCATTTTCCGCCTACAGACGCTTACAGACGCATGTGCAGCAGACGACAATCGAAAACATTGTGACAAAAGGGGAAATTGCTTTTCGTAGGCAATTTCTACTTTTGCCACAATGGTTTCAACTCCTTTCAATAATTGTATTTACAGTGCTTTGCACATTTCTCTATAAGTCGACTGTTGTAAACTAATGGGGTCACAGAACGGTCGACGTTACCTCACACTACTGACATTGAGGTCAACCATAGTTCAGGGTGAGTGTCATTCATAGAAACTATTTTGTCTCATAAATTTATGCAAGCGGAGGGTTTTGTGATTCGGTCGAACCAATGAAATCGTTGAAAAGGCAGATTATAACCAATCAAAACTCGATTTTGGTGTAGGTATACACATGTGGACTGCGGTTGCAGCTTTAATCCGACTTTTCGAAAGCAGCTTCGCTATGAAATAGTGGCGAAACGCCCCTATCCCAAAAACTGGCTTATAAAGTCATCAGTGAATGGTTAGGTGGATATATTTAAATATGCTTAAATTACTAAGTAGCCTGCAGTTATTAGACTGATTGTATAAAATTGCAAAACAAAAAGTGTTTCGAAATAAAAAGATCTCAATACAATACAATTCAAAATAGTATATTGTATAAAACAACAAACAATGTGTTTACACGAAAAAAAAAACATCAATGGGATTTTTCGTTCATAGGTAGATCTAACAGGTGTGGGATTTTTTTTTTTTTTTCAATAACCCATGAAGCTTTCTGAAATAAAACTGGCCAAATCCATGGCGCGCCATTTTGGGTATGTATAAAATGCGACGAAAAACACGGATTGAAAATTATTGTCGTCTTTTTAATCAATTTGTTTTTAAATCAATATTTTGGGAATGTATAAAATGAAACGAAACCATGGATTGAAAATTATTGTCGTCTTTTTAAAAAAAAAAAAATTTAAATCGATATTTAAGATCATTAAAGTGCTGTGTTATGTGGGAATTTACATTTGTACGAAAAGTTAAAAAATAAACGGAACTCTGTAAGAAATATGTTTTCCCGTTCATCAAAAAAACGACAGCATTAGCCTTCTACGCCCGAACCTAAATTGTTACTGTATCGTAGCCAAAGAAGGACGTGACGTCATTTCCGTAGCACTTCAACTTGGCGTAACGTCAATGGAGCGACGTCGTTTCCCGCAAAAAATTGGTATCAACATGAAAGACCCCAAATTCCTATACATGAGCTATTGACTCACTCATTCAAAGTATAATTATTTATCAAACATTGTGGCAAAAAGGATAACTTTCTCATAAGGAGCAACTGTTCTTTTGGCGACAATCTTTTCCTAAATCGCCTGACGCAAAGGCCTCAGAAACCGTCTCTAATAGGGAAAGGGTTTAGCAGAAATGTGACCCCTTACATAATTTGTTCCAGTCATATTGACTGGTTGAATAAGGCAGTCGCCAGATGGCATCAGAAAAGGGCTGATCTATTTGCTTCTTTACCATAATGCAGGTGATCGATTAAGGATCATCTTGGTCCTCATGTTTTAACTTCGTTCATTATAAATGTATTCCTTGATTTTTTTGAAAGTCTTTACTTTATTATTTTCTGTTCGTCATAATAGACGACAGCAATACGAATTCCAAATATGTTTTGATAATGCAAAAAAACATGACATTTACATTATTATTGTCTAGTCAATTACGTATAAATTATTCTTTATGGCCAAAGTATGCTCTTTAATTTGTGTTTATAATTATCTTGGTTTTTTTTCGTAAATATGTAGCACCTATAGATATATTAGCAAAGAGAGAAAATAAACAAATGCATACGGAGAAGAATTTTTAAATAGTTAACACAGTAGATATATGAGTGTATCGGAAAACTGAACTAATTTAGAATTGTCATATTAATTTAAGTGTTGGTAAAACATTTATTTCGATTCATATAAAATGTGTACAGAATTTAGATTTATAGAAATATTCTAGGATAAAAAAAAAAAAAATTGAAATGACGTCATATACTACGTCACAACCAACGATGCAGTAGATGCACTGCCTTTCTCCCACAAGATAAATCGATGACACATTTAGGCATCATCCATGATTCGAACCTGAAACTAGGTAATCGTTTAAAGGAACGCATTCAAAAGTCTCGTAACGCTCTCTTTTCGATGGTTGGCCAGGGGGTTAATCCACAGGGAGTAAATCCAATTGTTTCAGCAAACCTTTATTGCAAGATTATACTACCCATCCTCCTATATGGATCAGAACTTTGGAACACTATGACGACCACCGACTTAAAACAGATTGTAATATTCCAACATTTTGTTGCAAAGAAATTACAGGGATTTGCAAGAAGAACTAGATCGGATATTGCAGAGTCTATGCTAGGTCTATTTAGAATAAGCAGTCTTATAGAGACAAGAAAATTAAGATTTTTACACAAAATATTGTGAAAATATTTCATTAGAAAATATTTCATGTACCTCTCAGACAAAAATTCCGTCACTCTTGGATTTATCCCTGACATATGCCGTACAGTTATTAAGAACAACTTGCAGCCTATTCTAAATAGCTTCTTTTGTGACAACTCACTGCCCTCTAAATATTCATGGAAGAATACTGTCCGTAATGCAGTTCGTGTACGAGAACAGCTAATGTGGGATGATCGTTTGTCTAACAACCCAGAGTGTGCCTTCTTCCGCCTTTTGCATCCGTATATCCATCCTTGCATAATATACAGGGTATCCAAATCTAGCTCATTCAGATCAACCATGAATACAATAGCTAAAATATGGTCACGTCCCGTCTTAACATGTAATACAGTCTGTACTGAATGCGGCAAAACATTTCAGGAAGAGCTGGGCCACATTCTATCTGAGTGTACTCTAATAGAAGAAGCGAAATCGCACTTAAAATTGGAATTATCATCCAAATATGGAACTACATTTGTCGATGACCTCTTTGAACAGGATAGCTTAACATTTACGCTACGTATATTAGGCGCGCCATTATCCCATACCTTGACGAGTTGGATAACCTACAGCTGCTAGATTGTACTTTTAGATACATATACCGGTGTATTCAAATGTGGTTAAAAGCGATATATTGAAGCACTGGTATGTGCCAGCACCAAACGAGCACTATATATTTATTCTCTGCAAAACTGCATACATGCTTTATACATAGTATGTAAATGACGATCTGTCATGCGTGTATATACATTGATATACATTATTTTCTTAGGTTTTTTGTTTTTTTTGTTTTGCTGTTTTTCTTTTTCTTCTCCTTCACAAATCCAACTATGGATAATCTTTAACCTGTATTGTTGTTTGTTTGTATTTCTGTTAATCGTGAAAAATTGTACATGTACTTACAATATCTCCTAGAAATGGGGCAATAAAGAAATTGTATTGTATGGTATTGTATTGTAACACTGTCTTCCATTTGAGAACATGGAAATATTAATTTTCACATAAGGCGTAAACACGGAGAGATTCCTTACGGTAGAAGGAAAATGAAAAGTTTAGTTTTCATATAAGAAATCCGTTATTGACTACTTGAGTGATGGATACCAGATTTGTCAACCCGGAAAAAAAGTTCATTCGGTTCGGTGAATATAACAAATAGTATAAGTGACACGTGGCAGGTGGCAGGTGGGATAGAAGTTCTGTATCAAAAAATGAGTCAACTGGTTAGTAAACTCCAGGAATAGTGAAATAATATTTTAATCAAGGTAATTAAGACCAATACATTCTCGCGTCAGAGGAGTGTCAACGCACAAGACCGACTTAGTGATTTCATGGGAAATAAGCACACTGTTCATTGTGTCTCTGCACTCAAGTTTTTTTCTTTTAGATTACGGAATCTAAATCTACACCTTCTTTGATCTGTTTTCTTGAACATTCATTAATGATGCGGGTATACAACAATCACATTTACTTGTTTTATAACGAATTTCGATTTTATAATTACGCCCACATTGTGAAAAACACACACACATTTTAAAATACGTTGACGAGTACATGTAGTTCACTGGGCAAAACACTACGGTAATTTAGTGTTTGGTCAAATTGGAGTTACGATGATGTTGCACTCATGGGACGACTATTAGACCGCTTGTAAATGTAATTATTATTATGGCAATATAATGTATCTGTATAATGTATTGTGAAGTAATGTATTGTGAAGTAATGTATTGTGAAGTAATGTATTGTGAAGTAATGTATTGTGAAGTAATGTATCTGTATAATGTATTGTGAAGTAATGTATTGTGAAGTAATGTATCTGTATAATGTATTGTGAAGTAATGTATTGTGAAGTAATGTATTGTGAAGTAATGTATTGTGAAGTAATGTATTGTGAAGTAATGTATTGTGAAGTAATGTATCTGTATAATGTATTGTGAAGTAATGTATTGTGAAGTAATGTATTGTGAAGTAATGTATTGTGAA
This sequence comes from Serripes groenlandicus, assembly GCA_031761405.1. Taxonomy (NCBI): domain Eukaryota; kingdom Metazoa; phylum Mollusca; class Bivalvia; order Cardiida; family Cardiidae; genus Serripes; species Serripes groenlandicus. The sequence continues at coordinate 42,488,634 of JASEVX010000009.1, forward strand.
GTAATGTATCTGTATAATGTATTGTGAAGTAATGTATTGTGAAGTAATGTATTGTGAAGTAATGTATTGTGAAGTAATGTATTGTGAAGTATTGTATTGTGAAGTAATGTATTGTGAAGTAATGTATCTGTATAATGTATTGTGAAGTAATGTATCTGTATAATGTATTGTGAAGTAATGTATTGTGAAGTAATGTATTGTGAAGTAATGTATTGTGAAGTAATGTATCTGTATAATGTATTGTGAAGTAATGTATTGTGAAGTAATGTATCTGTATAATGTATTGTGAAGTAATGTATTGTGAAGTAATGTATCTGTATAATGTATTGTGAAGTAATGTATTATGAAGTAATGTATCTGTATAATGTATTGTGAAGTAATGTAGTGTGAAGTAATGTATTGATGAAGTAATGTATTGTGAAGTAATGTATTGTGAAGTAATGTAGTGTGAAGTAATGTATTGTGAAGTAATGCCCATTTGCTCAACTATTTAACGCATTTGCAGCAGTTAACTTCAGAAAATATTGTAGAAAAAGGAGATATTGGTCATAATGAACAGTTTCTCCTTTCCACATAATGTTTTCAACTCTTTTCAAAAATTATAGTTTCAATTGTAGTAACGTTGAAAACATAAATGCAAAACATTGTAAACTATTACATGTATAAAGAGTTAAAAAAAACTTGTGGCAAAATATTTTGATTTTGTCATAATGTTTCTTTTAAAAAGTCGTCTCGGCGGCTGCAAATACAGTTATACGTCAACTTGTGTCTGTAAGTGGTGACGGATTAGTTACATTCCCGGTATGTCTCTTTCATGCTCTTCCAAAATGAAATATATATACATGTTTGAATATGAACTGCGTCAAGCAAAACGGAAGAAGACATCGAACTTGATTAATATTGCTGAAAGCTTGTTTCGCAATCGATGTTAAATGAATAGCTATGAACTTGAAACTGAAATTCAAGTATTGTTTCATCACCGCTTAGGAATAAATGGAGCCACAATCTAGCTTTTCATCAGAGTTTACACATTTGGTGATTCTCTATGGTGAGATTGTGTGTACGAACAGGCGCGTCTGAGTCTTCACTGTTCGAACATCCACAGAACTCGTTATCACTGGACGCAGCTCGTCATATAAATCAAAATCAAAATCTCGAATGAACAGTTAAATTATATGTTTCTGTTTTAGAATGAGGAATTACTCATTTATTGCATTGTTTCCTTTAAGTTTGGCACCCGTTTCATAATAATCATATAGTTTATATTAAATACGCTCGATATCGGCTCTCAGGAGACATAACCAGTACTCGAGTAGTTAAAGGCAGAACCCGTTCATTACGGAACATTAACCCGGGACCTATTGTACGAGATTCTGCCGATGTACTAGTGCACCATTGTCTTCCATTATTTACTTTCTTAACCGTCTGTAACCTTGCAGATGTATTTTGACGCATCTGCTGCAGACACAATTTTAAAACATTGGAACAAAAGGAGAAATTGCTCAATATGAGCAATTTCTCCTTTTGTCATAATGTTTTCAACCTGTATTTACTAAATATAGTGACATTTATAGAGAATGTCGATATGTTTGCTTAGATGGGATCAAATTCGTCTGCTGCAAAGGACTAGAGTCATTTATCCACCCATTCGGCACTGTAGATCTCGATGTGTTTAACTGTTCGGATATGTCTACCGATATACGAACATTTGACATAACTATTTCGCTTAATTATGTGCATCTGCTATCTTTGTAGTTCTTGTTTAGCACACCTACTGATTTTAGTCGTTATTTGTGTATGCAGTTACAAATAAACATGTCTTATCAAAATCAAATGAAGGTCTCTGCCTAACAATGAGAAATAACTTTAGTGTCCAATTCTCATATCAAAGCAGAAATAAATTCCTACGTATTCTACATTTTCTACGGCGTGATGTAACCAGAATTTAGTTAAAGGAAACGTAAACCACCATGCAAACAAACAAATCATTGTATAATTGGGTTTCACAAAGCATTGGTCAAAAATTAAATGCAATGCTTTTGAATTTATTTTAAATCCCAACATTTTGAAAGAGTTTGTTGCAGAGGTGTCAAAGGACGTTTGTACCACTGATATGAGCAATTTATGATAAGGAATAGATGGATTTATTTTTTACCCCAAACCTGCTCATTTTAATGTATAAATTAATTACATAACATTAATTTCAGGCATATTTGGGGGTTTCCAAGGAGCAAAATTTAATGCCTAAAATGGCCGGTTTTAATTTATTTCAGTTCGTATGGACAGAAGAACGCATGTACATAGTTGATAATTATATCGCGAAGATTGAACGTGTCTAAAAAAGTATTGCTGATACAAATCTAACTTGTATTAAATCAACCCCTATTACGTTTCTCACGATCGAACTGTGAGAAGTGTAAGATCTTACGAAATTGTGCGACTCTCACGCTACATAGGTTACGGTAGCTCCGTCCAAGTACCGCCTACTCATTCTTTACGGCAGTAGAGACAAAGGTTGACAAATTCGTATAGACTTTAACTGAAACGAATAAAATTAGATCATGTCTAACTTTAAAAAAGCCAGTAAATGTGTTGTTATATCAACCATTATTTACTTTTCGTTTCAATGTTTTGATTCCTTTTTGGTTTATATTTAACCACTCCAGGACTTGTCTATCTGTAAGAATAATGTTTGAGTCGGAATCGAAAATCTGCATCGACTCGATTCACAGACATGTACATGTAGTGCCTTGAATTCGTTTGTTGACAGCGCTGAAATTCATTTTTCATATTCACTTCTGTAATTCATATATGTTAACAGCACATTTCTTTTGTAGTTCTTTCTATTGCGTCAGAGATGTCAAATCAAATCAATTTTTCCGTCTGAAATCCTACCAAGTTAATGCATTTTGTTATTTAGCGCGGATTATTTGGTGGTACGATACTGTAGACATGGATACTTTGGAACCAGCACATTCCTTTTTAGCAAATATTCCACAAATGAATATGATTTCATTGACAACATATACAATCTACGAATAGCAAAACATCTCTCTGAACACGAAATGGGGTTCAGTAATGGAGAGCTACTGTAAAAAGAGAAATTTGAAGTAATTCACTGCCGATATTGCCATAAGTCTTAAACAATAGGGACTGATTCCAGCCTAGATTTCGATGAGTGTCTTTAGAATTCGCCTTCTATAGCAATTGGCTCTAACGAGCCACATGCTAAAAAACGTTCAACACACATTTCGGTTTCAAAAATCATAACATAAGGCTTTGTTATCGTTTTACTGCGGGTTTTATACGAAATTTATGAAAAATGAACAAACACAGCCTTTCTGGGGGGTTAATGGAATGCAACTTCTCTGTTTAAAAATGATGTTTTCGGTACATAACATTTGTGAAATCCAACACTCCAAAGGTGTCTTTCCACCAATATGAGAACATCTAGACATATTTGAATATTTGAACAGTCCAAAAATCGAACTTTACAGGGCCGATTTTGTTTGTTAATGAATCTTGTCAATTTAAATGTCAAAAGTTCGAGTCGTCTGCATCAGCAAAATATATAATGAAGTTCCGGTTCGCGCGTAAAGCTTGGCGGATTGTTTCCGTCTGCGATTAAAACAGACGAGACAATAAACTGTTACATCCATAAAACAATACAGGTGCTGCACTAAAGGTACACATGGTGTTTTATTAGTGGAGTGGAATGCACGTAATGCAGCGGAATATCAATTGAGCGTTTACCGTAACTATCAAAGCGAAATGTAAGATGCTACAGTCGGCTTCATCAATAATATCTCTAACCCTCTTTGTCTTAGAGGAATCGGTTTTAATCATTGAAACTTTGATAAGCGTCTTTAATGATTTGTTTCAGTTGCTTTCTGAATAGTCGAACACAGGACAGAGGAGTGGTTGAACTGTTATGCCATTAACTGATAACCAAAACAATAGCTTTAAATAACAAAAGCGCTCGTCGAAAAAGGGGCAATACAGGATTATTATTAAAGCCAGGATTATGTGACTTTGTATAGACATGCATATTGTTCCTAGGACATTTGGAACATGTGAACATGTTGAACGGTTTTTGAATTATGAGGGGTTAAAGTTTTGTGACGGACGACGCAGAAACTGACGCTGGCGACAATACCCCGACCTCTTTTCTTCGAAAACTAGACGAACTAAAAATGGCCTTTTAATCATGTATGAAACCGATGCAGAACGTCTATAAACTGTCGAGGCAAACTGTTGACTTGTTTCTTCTACAAATGAATGCGTGTATGGAGAAACGTTCAAATGCTCGCTAACTAGTCGGTGAAACAATATAGTACGCAATTTACCGAATGTTTTCATTTTTAAATTCAACATTGAATTAGTCAGTAGAAAGAAAGTTACCTTCTGATGATATTCGCGAGAACGGTCACCGAAGCGCATTTTCATATGCATAATAATAAATATTTCGTAAATATTTGGTGACTACAGGCACGTAGAGCCGAGTGCTCTTTGTAATGGTATATGTATTTGTATATAAATCTGTAAATATTCACAAGTCACAACAATAAACGATTTACTTACCTTCCTACTTACTAACTTACTTACTTACTTACTTATTAGAGGATGAAGTAATGACCTTACTCTACACAATGAAGCAGGTATTTGACGCTCTCTGAATACAGTAATTTTGGATCTTATTGAATCCCCTTAAAGTGATCTCATCGATGTAAATTGACCTAAAGTTAGTGGGGCTACACTTCTAGTCTTTTGTCAAGAGATGCACATCGAACTAATTAACCCTTTCCCACATACAACACATCTGCAGCAGACGAATTTGATAACATAACCGAAAACATTTGGAAACTCCCTTTAAATGAAGGTTCAATAATTGAACAGAGTTGAAAACATGGTGACAAAAGGAGAAACTCGTTTAAAGCAACAATGTTGCTATGATCAGATGATTATTGTGTTATTTGGATGTGCATTCTCCCCTTATTGTAGGTTAATATCTGACCGAAATAAAAGCTGTGTTCTGTTGTTCTGTTCTGTTTTAATTCTGAAGGTCAAACATAAAGGACCTCAAAGATAAACAGATATAACATACAGGTGATGCCCTGAAAATGCATCAGGTGATTAGTGGTTTGCACCGCTTTATCAAGCAATGTTAATTAGCCGTACACAATCAAAATGTCTGGTAATTTCCGCGTCGAGTCCTAATAGCCTAGTTGTCAATCCAAGAATCGTCTGTTCCAGTCTCAAAACGAGCAATTTCGCATTTTCTCATAATGTTTTTTAAATTCGCTTATTTGTTTGAATGGAGTTTTATTTTATTTTATGTCATTTGCAACACCTGTTCAGTTATATCACGGCGTTTCATAGGTAAGTAACCAGTACATCTGGTCCATTTATCCAGACACCAGGGAGTCAGATTAATGTCTATCACGGCGTTTCATAGATAAGTAACCAGTACATCTGGTCCATTTATCTAGACACCAGCGAGTCAGATTTAATGTTTATCACGGCGTTTCATAGACAAGTAACCAGTACATCTGGTCCATTTATCTAGACACCAGCGAGTCAGATTTAATGTTTATCACAGCGTTTCATAGATAAGTAACCAGTACATCTGGTCCATTTATCCAGACACCAGCGAGTCAGATTTAATGTTTATCACGGCGTTTCATAGATAAGTAACCAGTACATCTGGTCCATTTATCTAGACACCAGCGAGTCAGATTTAATGTTTATCACGGCGTTTCATAGATAAGTAACCAGTACATCTGGTCCATTTATCTAGACACCAGCGAGTCAGATTTAATATTTATCACGGCGTTTCATAGATAAGTAACCAGTACATCTGGTCCATTTATCCAGACATCAGCGAGTCAGATTTAATGTTTATCACGGCGTTTCATAGATAAGTAACCAGTGCATCTGGTCCATTTATCCAGACACCAGCGAGTCAGATTTAATGTTTATCACGGCGATTCATAGATAAGTAACCAGTACATCTGGTCCATTTATCTAGACACCAGCGAGTCATATGTAATGTTTATCACGGCGTTTCAAAGATAAGTAACCAGTACATCTGGTCCATTTATCTAGACACCAGCGAGTCAGATTTAATGTTGATCACGGCGTTTCATAGATAAGTAACCAGTACATCTGGTCCATTTATCCAGACACCAGCGAGTCAGATTTAATGTTTATCACGGCGATTCATAGATAAGTAACCAGTACATCTGGTCCATTTATCTAGACACCAGCGAGTCATATGTAATGTTTATCACGGCGTTTCAAAGATAAGTAACCAGTACATCTGGTCTATTTATCTAGACACCAGCGAGTCAGATTTAATGTTGATCACGGCGTTTCATAGATAAGTAACCAGTACATCTGGTCCATTTATCCAGACACCAGCGAGTCAGATTTAATATTTATCACGGCGTTTCATAGATAAGTAACTAGTACATCTGATCCATGTATCTAGACACCAGCGAGTCAGATTTAATGTTTATCACGGCGTTTCATAGATAAGTAACCAGTACATCTGTTCCATTTATCTAGACAGCAGCGAGTCAGATTTAATGTTTATCACGGCGTTTCATAGATAAGTAACCATTACATCTGGTCCATTTATCCAGACACCAGCGAGTCAGATTTAATGTTTATCACAGCGTTTCATAGATAAGTAACCATTACATCTGGTCCATTTATCTAGACACCAGCGAGTCAGATTTAATGTTTATCACGGCGTTTCATAGATAAGTAACCAGTACATCTGGTCCATTTATCTAGACATCAGCGAGTCACGTGTAATGCTTACCCTCAGTATCCTGAGCACCAATGAGGGAAAGCCATTACCGACCGGGGATCGAAACAGCGACGTCCCGCACCCGAGTCGGACGCTCTACCAGAACACTATCGAGGCGGTTTATAATACCTTAGAAGTGAGATCTAGATCGTTCCTGGTGCCACCTAGTCACACAAGCATCATAGAAGAAGAACAAAAACTCTATGCAACAAAGTATATAACTTGATCGTTACTGTCATAAATATCATAACTCCCGGTTGGTTTCCTCGTGACATGGCTATTTATATACACCTCTTACGTTATCCCGTGCGGGGGACCAGGTACACGTTAGCATCTTGGAACAGATGAGCCTGTACAGATGCTCCCTCTTATCTGCATCTGCACATGTTGACAGAGGCCTTTTACAAACTTACCTAAATAACATGTAACTTTCCGTTATGGCGGGCTAATATAATAAATTAGATTATAGTTTTTTATAAAAAAAATGTATAGCTATTAGCATGAAATGGAGTTCATAATATCCTCATAAATAAAGTATAAAAAAGTCCTCATAAATATGCCCGGTTCCCTATTCTATCTTGATACATGTAACGGTTTTGGAATGATGCTAACGATCATATTGAAGTTCTCATAAAGTTGTGCAAGATTTGCAAATATTTCAAAAGACTTTAGGGTTCATTTGAGCTGTGGAATGATCCACTTGATATTAAAGAATGAACAACGAAGCAAAGCTATGATACGAGTCAGTATATTTGGGAACACTCCGCTCTCACATCACTTTAAGTTATTTCGGGGTAAAATGAGTGGGGCTACTCTTCAACTTTTTGTCTGAAGATGTATTTGGGTATGTATAGCACATACGCGGACGTTGAAGTCTCTGGTGAGTATTCACTGTATCAGATGCTTTAAGACCCCATATCGATGGAAGGGACTCATATATGTTAATGAACATGATGCGGCTAGTCGTTTAAGATTTAAAGACAACTTAATGAAAAGGATCCGGATATTTCTTTAAAAAAAAAACCACAAATAAATTCATGAACAATATCCGGATATTTCAAAACTTTTACAGACAAATTCATGAACAATATCGGGATATCTCAATGATATTTCTCATATTTGACAGACTAATTCATGAACAATATCTTGTCATTTATTATAGTTTAATTAAATTTATTTTTCACGGTATTTCACTTATATCATGGCGTTTCCTGTGTAAACTACCAGTACTACCGGTATTAATTATCCCGTGTAAACTACCAGTACTACCAGTATTAATTATCCCGTGTAAAATACCAGTACTACCGGTATTAATTATCCCGTGTAAACTACCAGTACCACCGGTATTAATTATCCCGTGAATCTACCAGTACTATAGGTTTTAATTATCCCGTGTAAACTACCAGTACTACCGGTATTAATTATCCCGTGAACCTACCAGTACTATCGGTATTAGTTATCACGTGTAACCTACCAGTACAACCGGTATTAATTATCCTGTATAAACTACCAGTACTACCAGTATTAATTATCCTGTATAAACTACCAGTTCTACCGGTATTAATTATCCCGTGTAAACTACCAGTACTACCAGTATTAATTATCCTGTATAAACTACCAGTTCTACCGGTATTAATTATCCCGTGAACATACCAGTACTATCGGTATTAGTTATCACGTGTAACCTACCAGTACAACCGGTATTAATTATCCTGTATAAACTACCAGTACTACCAGTATTAATTATCCTGTATAAACTACCAGTTCTACCGGTATTAATTATCCCGTGTAAACTACCAGTACTACCGGTATTAATTATCCCGTGTAAACTACCAGTACTATCAGTATTATTATCCCATGTAAACTACCAGTACTACCGGTATTACTTATCCCGTGCAAACTACCAGTACTATCGGTATTAATTATCTTGTGAACCTACCAGTACTATCGGTATTAATTATCCCATGTAAACTACCAGTACTACCGGTATTACTTATCCCGTGCAAACTACCAGTACTATCGGTATTTATTATCTTGTGAACCTACCAGTACTATCGGTATTTATTATCCCATGTAACTAACCAGTACTACCGGTATTAATAATACCGTGTAAACTACCAGTACTATCAGTATTATTATCCCGTGTAAACTACCAGTACTACCGGTATTAATTATCCCGTGTAAACTACCAGTACTATCGGTATTTATTTTCCTGTGAACCTACCAGTACTATCGGTATTTATTATCCCATGTAACTAACCAGTACTACCGGTATTAATAATACCGTGTAAACTACCAGTACTATCGGAATTAGTTAACCCAAGTAACCTACCAGTACTACCGGTATTAATTATCCCGTGTAAACTACCAGTATTATCGGTATTAATTATCCCGTGTAAACTTCCAGTACTATCGGTATTAATTATCCCGTGTAAACTACCAGTACTATCAGTATTATTATCCCGTGTAAACTACCAGTACTACCGGTATTAATTATCCCGTGTAAACTACCAGTACTATCGGTATTTATTATCCTGTGAACCTACCAGTACTATCGGTATTAATTATCCCATGTAACCAACCAGTACTACCGGTATTAATAATACCGTGTAATCTACCAGTACTTCCGGTATTAATTATCCTGTGTAAACTACCAGTACTATCGGAATTTATTATCCCATGTAACTAACCAGTTCTACCGGTATTAATTATCATGTGTAAACTACCAGTACTACCGGTATTAATTATCCTGTGTAAACTACCAGTACTACCGGTATTAATTATCCTGTGTAAACTACCAGTACTACCGGTATTAATTATCTCGTGTAAACTACCAGTACTACCGGTATTAATTATCCTGTGTAACCTACCAGTACTACCGGTATTAATTATCCCGTGTAAACTACCAGTACTATCGGTATTAATTATCCCGTGTAAACTTCCAGTACTATCGGTATTAATTATCCTGTGTAAACTACCAGTACTATCAGTATTATTATCCCGTGTAAACTACCAGTACTACCGGTATTAATTATCCCGTGTAAACTACCAGTACTATCGGTATTTATTTTCCTGTGAACCTACCAGTACTATCGGTATTTATTATCCCATGTACCTACCAGTACTATCGGAATTAGTTATCCCATGTAACCTACCAGTACTACCGGTATTAATTATCCTGTGTAAACTACCAGTACTATCGGTATATATTATCCCGTGTAAACTACCAGTACTACCGTATTAATTATCTCGTGTAAACAACCAGTACTACCAGTATTAATTATCCTGTATAAACTACCAGTACTACCGGTATTAATTATCCTGTGTAAACTACCAGTACTAACGGTATTAATTATCCTGTGTAAACTACCAGTATTATCGTATTAATTATCCCGTGTAAACTTCAAGTACTATCGGTATTAATTATCCCGTGTAAACTACCAGTACTATCAGTATTATTATCCCGTGTAAACTACCAGTACTACCGGTATTAATTATCCCGTGTAAACTACCAGTACTATCGGTATTTATTATCCTGTGAACCTACCAGTACTATCGGTATTAATTATCCCATGTAACTAACCAGTACTACCGGTATTAATAATACCGTGTAATCTACCAGCTCTTTCGGTATTAATTATCCTGTGTAAACTACCAGTACTATCGGGATTTATTATCCCGTGTAAACTACCAGTACTACCAGTATTAATTATCTCGTGAAAACTACCAGTACTATCAGTATTAATTATCCCGTGTAAACTACCAGTACTATCGGTATTAATTATCCTGTGTAAACTAGCAGTACTATCGGTATTAATTATCTCGTGTAAACTACCAGTACTATCGGTATTAATTATCTTGTGTAAACTACCAGTACTACCGGTATTAATTATCCCGTGTAAACTACCAGTACTATTGGTATTAATTATCCCATGTAAACTACCAGTACTACTGGTATTAATTATCTTGTGTAAACTACCAGTACTACTGGTATTAATAATCCTGTGTAAACTACCAGTTCTATCGGTATTAATTATCCCGTGTAAATTACCAGTACTACTCGTAATAATTATCCTGTGAACCTACCAGTAATTATCGGTATTTATTATCCCGTGTAAACTACCAGTACTACCGGTATTAATTATCCCGTGTAAACTACCAGTAATATCGGTATTAATTATCCCGTGTAAACTACCAGTACTATCTGTATTAATCATCCAGTGTAAACTGCCAGTAGTATCGGTAATAATTATCCTGTGTACCTACCAGTACTATCGGTATTTATTATCCTGTGTAAACTACCCGTACTACCGGTATTAATTATCCCGTGTAAACTACCAGTACTATCGGTATTAATTATCCCGTGTAAACTACCAGTACTATCAGTATTAATTATCCCGACTAACCTACCAGTACTATCGGTATTAATTATCCTGTGTAAACTACCAGTACTACCGGTATTAATTATCCCGTGTAAACTACCAGTACTATCGGTATTAATTATCCCGTGTAAACTACCAGTACTAACAGTATTAATTATCCCGACTAACCTACCAGTACTATCGGTATTAATTATCCTGTGTAAACCTACCAGTACTACCGGTATTAATTATCTTGTGTAAACTACCAGTACTACCGGTATTAATTATATTGTGTAAACTACCAGTACTACCGGTATTAATTATCTTGTGTATCCTGTGTAAACTACCAGTACTATCGGTATTAATTATCCCATGTAAACTACCAGTACTACCGGTATTAATTATCTTGTGTAAACTACCAGTACTATCGGTATTAATTATCCCATGTAAACTACCAGTACTACCAGTATTAATTATCTCATGTAAACTACCAGTACTATCGGTATCAATTATCCTTTGTAAACTACCAGTACTATCGGTATTAATTATCTCGTGTAAACTACCAGTACTATCGGTATTAATTATCCTGTGAACCTACCAGTACTATCGGTATTAATTATCCCGTGTAAACCTACCAGTACTACCGGTATTAATTATCCTGTGTAAACTACCAGTACTATCGGTATTAATTATTACGTGTAAACTACCAATACTATCGGTATTAATTATCTCGTGTAAACTACCAGTACTATCGGTATTAATTATCTCGTGTAAACTACCAGTACTATCGGTATTAATTATCCTGTGAACCTACCAGTACTATCGGTATTTATTATCCTGTGTAAACTACCAGTACAACCGGTATTAATTATCCCGTGTAAAATACCAGTACTACAGGTATTGATTATCCCATGTAAACTACCAGTACTACCGGTATTGATTATCCCATGTAAACTACCAGTACTACCGGTATTGATTATCCCATGTAAACTACCAGTACTATCGGTATTAATTATCCCTTATAAACTACCAGTACTACCGGTATTAATTATCCCGTGTAAACTACCAGTACTATCGGTATAAATAATCTCGTGTAAACTACCAGTACTGTCTGTATTTATTATACCGTGTAAACTACCAGTACTATCGGTATTAATTATCCCATGTAAACTACCAGTACTACCGGTATTGATTATCCCATGTAAACTACCAGTACTATCGGTATTAATTATCTCGTGTAAACTACCAGTACTACCGGTATTGATTATCCCGGCATCGATGCGTCAGTCATAATTGCTATCCTCACTAACCTGAGCGTCAAGGAGTGAGGTCATAACTACCGTGTGATATGACCCGACCAGGGTTTGAACCCTGGTGTCCAGAGGCCGCTCTTGAACTACACACCAAGTCTATGTATATACTGTGATGTATATACTGTGATGTATATACTGTGATGTATATACTGTGATGTATATACTGTGATGTATATACTGTGATGTATCATATAAAATACCCACAAATAATGAACATTATTCAGACCTTACAACAAATCTGAAGCAGACGACTTTGAAATCATCTAGACAAAAATTATGGAAAATCTCTATAAATGAAAGTGTTCTCATTGAAAAGACATGAATTTATTGTGACATTTTTTACAATGATCATTATGATCAATTTCTCCTTTTTTTTCTGCAATGTTTTCAAAAGTCGTCTGCTACAGGGGCGTCAGAAAGCGTCTGTAAGTAAGTAAGTAAGTAAATTGTTTATTATTGTGACATGTGTTACAACGCATTTATAGTATACATTTATTCTTTAACAATTAGTATTAACACACGGGCCTGTAAGTCACCAAAACATATATATTTCATAATATCATACAAATATACAAGATATATATATACAAAAAAGTGTGATCGGACGTGCAATTAGTAATTTTATTCGGTCGTATAAACAAATGTAGAAATCATTTAATAATAAATAATCAAATTATCTAATAGAGTAGAGTAATAATTCTGTTTCATATAATCAAAACCTTAGAAATAATTGTGGGGAAAAGTGGATATAGATTATCCATTCACCAAAATGATTTCAAAGGTTGTCTGTGTGTAGCATCGAAAGATATCTACTTGTGATAACATTCTCATTTAATTAAACAATATACTCCGTCTTAGCATATACGCATTAACTATAAATTTGGCTGTCTTCCTAGGATACTTTTGGATAAGCTCAATAACTTGCTCTTGGTGAGACATTAATAGGAACTGGTTGATACATATATCACTGTAATTATCGTCTCTTATTCTGTCATATAATGTACACCTCAATATAAAATGCTCTTCACTTTCTATTTCCTGGCAGTTACACAATTTGCACAGTCTAGTGTTCAATGGTTCTCCAAGGTAACGACCTGTCTCTATGCGTATAGGTAAAATTCCACATCTTAATTGGGCTAGCAAAGCGCGTTCATTTTTCTTTAAATTTAATTGTAAATATGATTCGCATGAAAAGTCCATTTTAAATAATATATAACTCCGGAGTTTTGGCATTTTTTCCACCTCTGATTTCCACAGGTTTGAGTAATAGCTAATGATCTTAGTTTTTACGTTTGAAAAGTTTACACTCAGTCTATTATTATAGGAATCTATCAGAACTAACTTCTGCATAATACTTTTAAGGTTTGAGCTCCAATTACATTTAATGGAATTGTAGTCCATAATGAAGACTTGTTTGGTTAGTCTGTTGTCGTCAAATTTTATAAGCCTATTATAATCCACCGTCTATAAGTACTAGGCAGCCAGCCAGTGTCTCCAATTAATGCAAGTGTTGGGGTAAAACGGTGAACCCCCATGATATATGTATGTCGGAAAGGGTTAAGATAAGGTTGTTTAGTTGCCAACTCGTGTCGAAGAATATACCATGCAAGTTAACTCTTCCTCATCTGTAACAGAAAACCGTTAAACTCATACTGATTTGATTTTACTTTTTCCATGCTGTTTCAAACTCGATTCAATGAACGTTCTTTCTTTTCATAGTTGTCTTGTTGCAGCTATGTTGTATGAGTGGAAAGGTAAGAACGCAACTATGAAACAGAGTGAAGAGTATTTATACGATTATCATTTAACAGAACATGGAATTAATAACAAATATCGAGGAAGCTTGATTGATTGGTTGATTGCATGATTGATTGATTTATTGAATGATTGATTGATTGAGTCATTGGATTATTAATTGGTTGATTACTTGATTTATGTGTTTGATTGATTAATTGAGTTATTGGTTGGTTGATTGATTGGTCGATGTGTTTGGTTGATTGATTGAGTTATTGATTGATTGAAGTATAACGCCGTTCCCATTAGCTTTTCAGTTATATATCTCCCGGCCAGTTAACTAACGTGTGTTGCTGACTTTCTCGTACCTGTCCTCCACACAAGATTATATCTAGACAACAACCTAGCTTTCCATTTAGACTTAAGCAGAGGCATATATGTCTCCGACTTAAGTGCCCATTAGTGCGCATATATTTTGTCAATCATTGGAAAGAATGAATGGTGGAGTCTGAGCTATCGTGAATCGACTTATCTTGTATGCTTAACTATTACAATTTTGATAAACAATGTATGAAATTTGGCTCCCTAAATTATGTTAATGAGCCCGTCAATCGGAGAAGTTCAAGTCGACTTTTAAATCAGTGTAGATTCATGATTACCCTGTGTATCAACATATTCTGATCACGATATATAGTGTTCAAATATTACTTACATAGTTTTGTTAAAAGCTTCTGTCAATTTGTGTAGATTCGTAAAAGAGCAGTTGTACAAACTGACCTGAAGCTACACTGCTGTACAACTTGTTTTCCCACGGACAGGCTCAATTATGCTTACGAATTAGCTAAGCAGTAAGCTATGCTATTATGTCACTAATACTCTATTATCACAGAATATGTATGAGCCACGTTTTACCGCATTGACGGGGAAGTTGTAGGGCATCCGGATCGGATGCGGGAGGTCGCGGTTCTGATCCATGGCGGTAAAAAGTAGACGCATTTTAAAACATTTAGGAACAAATAAGAATTGTCCCTATTTATAAATAAAACTATTAAAATATTGTTGAATAAAGTTTCTAATTTTGCAAAAAAGCTTTCAAAAGTTATATCATGTGGGGGAAAAAGGGTCGATGCTGTCACACAATGCTTGGTCAGCTATTTTGATGGAACCTTGACGTAATCACCAAATGTCAACTCCAATAACAAACAAGTACCGCCCCTCATTCAAGGCTATTTAGACGGGCTTTTATATCTAATCCTAGCTCTTTATTACATTAATAGTGGGACGGGAAGTGGCCAAAATATTTCAGTTGTTGATACAAGCACCAAAGTTGGTGGGTAGCTCCCTTAAGGTGTCCTGAATCCTATAAAAACGTTGGCCATCTTGATTTTTGATTTTTTTTTTGATGGCCGCCATCTTGAAAAAAAATGTCTCATTTTTTTTTATTTTTTTTTTATTTTTTTTTTTAAATCTGAAAATATGTAGAAAAGTCCCCATAATTCCCCCATAATAAAGTTGTTCCATTGATTAAGCATGTAAAAGTATTATCATTGTTAAATTACCTAAGAAGTGATCATTTCGCGCATTGCGCATGCGCTTTTTTTTTTTTTTTTTTTTTTTTTTTTTTTTTTTTCACACCATATTTTGTTCAGATACATGGAGGCTCTGTCTTGGATTGGACAATTGTTTTCTTTAGATACCATCACCACAGTTACAGCTGCACAATGCAGTGCATGATATTCCAGAACGAAAGCACTTGCAGTGCCCAGAACAGCTTACTTTACAGCCACATTTTAGAAGTTCGTGACAGGATGCTGCAATTGATGCCAAAGATGTCCAATACGGTATCAAAACGCCGTTATCTCTTTTCCAACCCCATCTTGATGGCGATGGCAACTGTTGATTCCGACATAACGCTGACCCCAAGTATGTCCTGCTTGTAAAATTGACCGCTTCATATGCTCTTGAAGGTGGAAGAGCATTATAAGAACGCTGTTTGCGTGCAAACAAGTCCCGGCGCGCTTCATTCACTTTGTTTGTGCCACTGGAACGGTCATACATAATGACAACAAATTGCTCAACGATCATGATGTCCTCATTCGTCAAACTATCAAGGGGTGCACTAAGATGACGGAAAACATCCGTAGCTTCTTCAAACACATTCCAGGCCTGCCATGCTGATTGTTTGCCTTTCCCAACAATGCAGAAACTGTGTCGCAACCTGTGAATGCATGGACGAAGGGTAGCGACCTCGCTCTTGGACCGAGTGATCTTTCTATATCGTGGATTGGAATCCGCCGAAAGTCTTTTCCTTTGCCAAATGCAATCCATAACTTTTCAACATATAGTTTTGTGAAAAGAGATACACCCAGGACCACGACATCAGTGTCCGAGTTTATTATAGTGATCGTCCTACTGCCATCTATTGCTGCATGTTTGGCGTGCAGGAACACCTCCTCGTGGTTACATGGTGCCAACTGGTTGGTGTCTATTGATTTATTGCTGACAACATTCTCATCTTTAGTGACAGCAATTGTAATATCTGTGTCGACTGTTACAATTTTGTGTGCCAAAAACCCGAAAAGTTCCGTTTTATTCTCATCACACCGAAGAAATGTGTTCCATGACTTTGGAGGTCTACCGTTTCCTGTAACCTTCCTTCTGGCGCCTGTCCCGCGTTTCTTTCTTGTTTCAGCTTTCAGGCTGTCGTCGTAATACACATCAAAGACGACATCTATCCGCGAATGGCGTTACGCATAAGATTTTATGTAAGGTAGAATTACATCATGTGCATATTCATCAAATGATCTAGATTCTCCTGCTTGTTTTGCATTTACCAAAGATGCCCCGTCTATTATCAGGGAATCTGTAACTGGCTCACTATCTGGCATATCTACACCAGGCTGTAGTATTGACATTAACTGGGATTTCACTCCAAAATGCAGCAAACCATTTTGTGATAATGATGGTGGATATTTCTGGTTTTCATGTTGAAAGAAATCTCCTAAATCACATTGTCTACTTTGACATGAAATAAATAACCTTGAAAAAAGATTGCACTCATCTTTCAGTATACCAATTTTGTATTTTTCAGCACTCAGATCAGATTTTGTCTTGCGACTGAAGAGAGGAATCTTGTTCTTTTTCAAAGGTTCATAAAATCCTGATTTCTCGGTATTATTTAAACGCGTCATTAAACTCTGATATTGCGTTTTCCCTGTATCTGCTAATTTAGACATCTCATCTGCTGCTTCAGAATCGATCACGTTTTTTGTATCTAGAGCATACAAATCAGACGATTCTTCTTCAAAAGGGTTGCCCATTTCAGAAATTGTGACTTGAAGCCTGTTCATCTTGTTGAAAAAATATTTCGTGATGTTTCGATTTTTTCATTTCAACATCTCCATAGGCAACTGAAAATTCATGAACAAGTCTACTCACTTCTGGTCCTGCTACTGTCCATCGCCTAAGAGCAGACGGGTCTTCCGTCAAACCGATAGCACCTCCATCTCCTTTTACAATGGCATTGTTTTGTTCATGAGCTTGGTCGATAGCAATATTCGAAAACGTGCTTGCACTTTTACGAACAGTAAAATTGCCCTTAGCAAACTCAGAATAAATGTTTGGATGCGTTGTTTCTATAGAAAGCATGTCACGAAGGTGCACTGGTAACCAACGGGCATAATTCATATGATCGAGGGAAAAAAAGTACGGAATAAGAACCGATAATGATTCTTTGTATAGCTTGAAATCAGATTCTCTGTATGACCTTACGAAACAAAGGACAAGCAACTCTACATTTAAGATAGTTCTCCAAAAGTGAAACTGTGGAATTTGTTTTTCACGTTCTGAGCACCATGTCCGAATGTCATCAATAGAAATATCAGTGGCATTTTCAGTTTCACTTTGGTATGCTTTTTTAATTAATTCAAACAGACAGCATGCTGTTATTTGATGGGCTTGTCTTGTCTTGGCAACATTTGAAACAGTGAGAAAGGATTCAGCCGACCCTGATGATGCAATATCTGCTTCTGCCAATGCTGTTACCCATCCACTACATTTATGTAAGTCACCCAAAAGTTTAAAAGCTGCCATTTCAATATGGAGACCACCAAACATTAAAACGAATTTGTCTTCTGCATAATGGTCCGGCCACTGCCATTGAATTTGCTTCGCAATGACAAACAAAGGCTGATCACAAGCCATTACTGGTGTTTGTGTTGGATTTAGAAAATGTGTAACTTCTTTCACCTTATCCATGGCATGTTTTATAGTTGCTACCGAATGTGCTTGATCTTGTAACAATGGTAGTAATGAGGTAATGCTGACTTCAACTTGTGGTCCTTTTTTTCTGGACGAATGATATGCTGACCATGACACAGCTGTTTCCGCTTCTAGAACCTCATGCGACAAACTAACAAATTGCAGCCAGTCATATTCAGAACGAAGGTTTCGAACAAGATAGACTTTATTGGTAACTGTAAGAGGTGTTTGTATTATAGGCGGTATCGGGTTGCTTTTTAAAAAGGCAGGTTTAACGTTGACGTAAGACTCAGGAAAGCTTGAAATCTTTTTTGATTTTGGTTTTTGTCCTTGAAATATGAGGTTTCGTTTTGAACCAACTACAGCTGCGTCAGGATGTTGAAATACAGATATACCTGTGCCGTGTAACGACGTCATTGCAGTTGTAGCAGAAGGATTGTGATCAATGCTGTCAACAGCAGATGTTGTAAAGATAACTTTTTGTAATATTGCTGGACACACAACGCCTTCATCGACATATCTGTTTATTACTGACTCACCAAGCTGCGTTGAATCTTTTTTAACACTCGATCATATGAAATGCAACTCCCATGCTGGAACAACGAATCAATAAGCTGTCGTTTTCTGGTTTTAGCGTACAGGAGAAGACCCGTATACACAGCAAATGGCGGCTCGCGATCCATGGAATGTTTTGATTGATAACCAGTTCCTCTTGCCGTTTTTTTGTGGCTGTTGTAATACAGCAATTGAGCGATGGCCAAGTCTGACTTTGTAATACCACTATCTAATTGAGATATAATGTCTGGACCATGCTCAATCATTGAAACAAGCTGAAGCAAGCAACGTGGAACTGCATTTAAGACTGCGTCCTTATCAAAATTACCAAAAAATTTAACTTGCTCTTCCAACATTTGTTTCCGAATTATTTCTGCTGCTTTTGCAAGATGCATTGCATCAGTGTAATCACATGCCGATACTATGGCAGGTCCCACATCTTTTTCAAATACCAAATCTACCTCTCTTCCCTTATGGAATGCCTTAAGATCAGGAATTTTCGAAAGTATTTTGTTTTTCAGTCTAGTTCTATTACAACTTGTTGAGGAATCAAATTGTTTCAACCTTGATTCATATAGCGAACAGAGGTCTGCTAGTTTAAAAACCACCCCTCCTGGATTGCTTCGATGTACCTCAACTATATGAGTCACAAATTCAGCCAACACTATATACTCAAGTTTACTTTCAGCCAATTCATGTTCAACCTGCAATTGACTTTTCCTTAATACTGTCCTTTCTTTGTTATATAATGCAGTCAGACATCCTGCGTGATATTTGAGTTCTTGATCTACAACATCTCCTGCACTCAGTTTCGCCATGAGTTTTTTATCTTGCAAAGTTTGTGCACATTGATTGATTCTAGTGTTTAGTTGCATAGTCATAGCTTCCCTCAAATCTGACAAAGATGCTTATTTCTCGCAGAGGAAACATTGAGCGAGTTCGAAGCTTTTCTCTGTAATGGCTTCATTTTGGGTCTCCCTCGTAAATTTTGACATTGAACCTT
The DNA here is from genome assembly GCA_031761405.1 of Serripes groenlandicus. NCBI lineage: Eukaryota > Metazoa > Mollusca > Bivalvia > Cardiida > Cardiidae > Serripes > Serripes groenlandicus. The sequence continues at coordinate 42,508,674 of JASEVX010000009.1, forward strand.
GGTCAGAGGTGCACTCTTCAGTAGGACATCGTTTCTTCATTGCCCTCTGAAGTTTGGTGTTGTTAAACATTAACCTGCAGGATTCATGGTACTTTGCTTCATTTTTTACCAAAGTGCTCTCAATTCCGTCACCGTCATCTAGTCGACAAATATCTAGAGGCATTGGCATTTCATTAATTTTGGCAAATTCTGGGATATTTGTTGAAAGTGTTTTATATCCCCTACTACCCAAATCTTTATATTTAAATGGAGATTTCAAAGCTTCTTGTTTGTCTTCCTGACACAAGAAGCATCTTAACCAATCGGTCTTCTGTTTCTACCCAGAAATCGACAGACGAATCCTTTTCGACATGTCAAACTAAATAAACGTCAATTAAAATGAGCTTTAAATGAAAAGAAAATATACTATCTGTATAGAACTAGAATTGTTTTTGCAAAAAACAGATGTCTCCCCTCAAATATCTGTCAAAATCTCTCAAAACATTCCAACCTATAAATTTGGGACAGATATGGAGCGGACACGAAATAAAGCCTCAAACCTTTGACCTTCAAGCGTGACCTTGACATTGACCCTATATTGTCGAGACGCGGGTTCTGCACGTCGCCTTGATGAGGTAAACATGTGACCCAAGTTTCATGAAAATCCTTCAAGCCGTCTGGGAGATATGGAGCGGACACGAAATAAAGCCTCAAACCTTTGACATTCAAGCGTGACCTTGACCTTGACCCTATATTGTCGAGACGCAGGTTCTGCACGTCGCCTTGATGAGGTGAACATGTGACCCAAGTTTCATGAAAATCCTTCAAGCCGTCTCGGAGATATGGAGCGGACACGAAATAAAGCCTCAAACCTTTGACCTTCAAGTGTGACCTTGACCTTGACCCTATATTGTCGAGACGCGGGTTCTGCACGTCGCCTTGATGAGGTGAACATGTGACCCAAGTTTCATGAAAATCCTTCAAGCCGTCTGGGAGATATGGAGCGTACACGAAATAAAGCCTCAAACCTTTGACCTTCAAGCGTGACCTTGACCTTGACCCTATATTGTCGAGACGCGGGTTCTGCACGTCGCCTTGATGAGGTGAACATGTGAGCCAAGTTTCATGAAAATCCTTCAAGCCGTCTTGGAGATATGGAGCGGACACGATTTCGGACAGACGGACAGAAGGACAGACAGACAGACGCCCAGGACAAAAACAATATATCTCCCCTGTATACAGGGGGAGACATAATTATAAGCAATCAAACAAAATACTTTATCACATTACTTGCACTCAGAGAGTGGCATAAAGCATTGAGCATATGTAACTAGTTACATGAATAGCCGAATCACAGCACGTGTGCTGTTTTTGTATACATACGTGACGTAGTGTGACGTCACTTTAAATGACTGCATATTGTTTACAATTGTTCTGAATTTCGGCATTTATTAAAGATATTGTTGACAGAGAAGAAATCTCGATAAATGAAATGTTATAAGTGCCCTGTTGCTAATTTTGTAAACAATTCAAAGGTAATTGATAGGGCCTACTATTTTTTCGAAAATTACTTGATTTTAAAAAGTTATCTACCCGTTTTTTTCGGATCAAAATCCAATATCTGCCTAAATAGTGATAATTAAATGTAGTTTTACCACTTTTAAATTAAAGACATATCAGTTATCATGTGTACACATACACAAACTGTTAAATTGTGACATTTTACTGAAAGAAAAAAACATAAATATTTTTGAAAATACCGCCATTTTGTTTTTGTGGCGGCCATCTTGAAAATGGCAGAAATCTCGATGGCCAACGTTGTTTTTATTTGTTTGGAACAAACAAATATATATATAGCTTTCTGAAGCCATACGTCTTATGGAAAAGTTCCCAAATTTCATACGCGTGAAAGTAGTACTCAATACTTGCTCTTACTTTTCAAATGTATCACGATTTTTGAAATAATGATATATTTATATCGTCTTTGTTTTCTTATGTGGTTCTTCTATTCAAAGAGAATTTGGAAATGAAATGTAATTGTGTTTTTAAAATAAAATACGCGGAATAATAGCAAAGGTCAAAATAAGTAATTTAACCATAAGGATCTACTTCTGACCAAATCACACCGATATAATCCTACGCCTAAATATAGTACCACATTTATAAACTTGCAAAATGTAAATCAAACCTTATGAAAGTATAATTTCAATAAAATCATGAAAGAATAAATATATAAAGTACAATGTTTATCCGAAAAGGCTAATTTCATGTTCCTTTGAAGAAATAGTATAACGAGTAGGAATATATACACATTGGCTTTTCAAATGTAGGCCAATATGCGCGTCACATTTGTTTTATATTTTCTTTGTGTCTTGTCAGGCACATAAATATAGTATAACGAATTAAAAAATTGCATTTAAAATGAGAGTGACTCATTTGCAGAGAAATCGTGATCGTCAAATTCTATTTATAAATACAACGGTATGGGTTATTCTCCGTGGTAGCCAGACTTTTCGACCCTCCGACTTTTCGACCCCTGATTTCTTAGACTTTTCGACCCCTTTGTTTCGATTTCTAGTTTTCGACCCCTCGTTCAATTGTCAGTTTATACTATACCAATGTACTTTGTTGTATATTCACTATACTGTTTACAGAAAATATATTGATTATCAGTACACTATTTTTGATAATTACGTTTTCATATCTTGTAAAATTCGCTTTATTGTTCAATCAAAATATTTATATTGAATCTTAGACTTTTCGACCCTCCGACTTTTCGACCCCTGATTTCTAAGACTTTTCGACCCCTCTGTTTCGATTCCTAGTTTCCGACCCCTTGTTCAATTGTCAGTTTATACTATAACAATGTACTTCGTTGTATATTCACTATACTGTTTACAGAAAATATATTGATTATCAGTACACTATTTTTGATAATTACGTTTTCATATCTTGTAAGTTCGCTTTATTGTTCAATAAAAATATTTATATTGAATCTTCGATACGTCAATGAAGGAAGCTTTAAATATTTCACCCTATTACAACAACGCATATTTATGATACACTAGTTTTGTAGGTCCAGGACTTGTCGTCTTTACAAAACTGCTCGTGTACGTAAACCTCGATAACCTTGTACAGGTATCGATAAGAACGACAAGCATATTATATAGCGCTATATAGTTTATCGCACTCGTTTCTCTTCTCCGTATAAGTATTCCCAGGTTATTGTGTCAATATTAAATCAAAACATGGCAGAAAGAACATTCGTGGCTAAAATGTAAATAATTATCTTAAAATGTGATACAAACTTTTTATATAATGTTGAGTAATCGGTGTTAATCAGGATATGCTAGATCTGAGCTAGGACGATAACTAATCTTTTAAGCTATTTGTTTAAAAATTGCTTTTCGATATATATATAGCGGTGCATTTGAATTTATTTTTCACTTCACGGTTTAAAACATTATTTTAACACATTGTTAGGCCTAGAGCTAAGATTAGCGCCGGTTTCTCAACTTTTACTGTGTATATAATGATATACTATACTGCTTTTTTAAATATTACGCATAACAAATCTGCGATAGATGTATTTATTTTGTGTCAATTAGTTTTAATTATACAGTCTCCTGTAATTCTAATATTGAATGGCTATGTACATTGTATGTGTTATTGATATATTTTATATGTGTGTTTGTACATAGATGAGACTTAAATAAAGATAAATATATATGGCTACGCTTTGACGAATCGCTACACGCCATGTAGAAGTTTTGGAGACGATAAAACTTTGTCTTTTGTCACTCGCTGTACAACTTGTCGTGTTAAAACAGTCAACAGTCATGCAATTAATATATCACATATGTCTGAAATAAAAACCGAAAAATTGTCGTCTGCTATTACAATGGCAAAACTGACAATTCATGTCAGTCTGCTCTGTGAACAGCTCTGTGACTTTTCTCAACACAAATAAAGTTTAGTCTTGTGTTATTTGAGTTATTATTTCTTATTTAAAAATAGTTATCATAAAATATTCGGACAAGTTGTATTTGAGCCTGGGCAAGTTAATGTTCAAAGTACTCGTCCTACTGGGCAAGTAGGTTCAGAAGTTAATGTAGAGGCCTGGGGCCTTTACTTAATAATATGTATATTCATTAGATTTATTAAATATTTTGAAAGAAATGTCGACTTTTATAATTATAACTAAACAATACATTTCAAATCGCAACTTCAGCAGTTTTCATTGAATTCATGTCTGAAATACAATCTTAAATTATGTTGCATATCTAAATGACGGTCCACTGTACAAAACAAGACATCAAGCAAATTAATTAATAATGTATCAGATTAACCAACAAGTTAAATCAATTGCCGATTAGCAGTTAAGCATGACTGATCATTTTACCAAGCTAAGTTAAAGACAGGTGTATGCTAAATCATCAATTAACACCTATATACGCCGATAATTGAACCAAGGGTCGAACAGTCTTAGCAATCAGGGGTCGAAAAGTCGGAGGGTCGAAAAATCTCCGTTTGTCCGGCGTCTGTCGTGCGTCAACATCTTCTCCTCAGTAACGAGTGGGTCAATTAGGATGAAACTTCACAAAAAGCATCCTCTCATTGACCTCACCAGAATTCCTTCAAATGTTTGTGATTCATGCAGAAATTATTTTAAAGAAGTATTCCTTGGATAACCGTCTATCAGATTCCTTCAAGCCATGTTGATTGGTCGAAAAACATGGCCGCCAGGGGGCGGCGCTATTTTGCCTTATATGGCTATAGCGAAAACTTATAAAATCTCTTCCTCTGAAAGTGTATTGTCGATTTTCAAATAATTTGTAGAAATGTACCTTGGGTGAACCTCTATCAAATTCCTTCAAGCCAAGTTGATTGGTAGAAAAACAAGGCCGCCAGGGGGCGGGGCTTTTTTGCCTTATATGGCTATAGTGTAAACTCAAAAAATCTTCTCCTCCAAAAGTGTCAGGCCGATTTTCAAATATTTTTTTAGAAATGTTCTTAGGGTGACACTCTATCAGATTCCTTCAAGCCAAGTTGATTGGTCGAAAAACATGGCCGCCAAGGGGCGGGACTTTTTTGCCTGTAGAAATGTTCCTTGGGAGACCCTCTATCAAATTCCTTCAAGCCATGTTGATTGGTAGATCAATAGGTAAAAAAACAGGCCGCCAGGGGGCGGTGCTTTTTGGCCTTATATGGCTATAGTGAGAACTTAAAAAAATCTTCTCCTCCGAATGTGTTTGGCCAATTTTCATTTTTTTTTTGGTAGAAATGTTCCTTGGGAGACCCTCTATCAGATTCCTTCAATCCGTGTTGATTGGTCGAAAAATCATGGCCGACAGAGGGCGGGACCTTTTGGCCTTATATGGCTATAGTGAGAACTTAAAAATTATTTTCCTCCGAAAGTGTCAGGCCGATTTTCAAATAATTGTGTAGAAATGTTTCTTCGGAGACCCTCTATCAGATTTCTTCAAGCAATGTTGACATGGCCCCCACATGGCACTCTGGAGGTTGCATTTGGAATATTTGTGAGAATAATTGTCTTGATGTGTTTTACATTGCTTAATTCAGGTGAGCGATCTAGGGCCATCATGGCCCTCTTGATAAGCAGGAAGCTTTTGAGTAAGATTTTAGAAAACCCTTGGTCAATTGTGATTTTTTTGTAACAAAAATTGGTAAATACTTAGATGACTGAGTCATATAATGGTTATCCATTTGTTTTACATGTCTTTGAAACTTGGTAATTAAATATAATATTCACATGTATGTCTCATGATTTATTTGTATAGACAACTAACATGGCATGTAATTTTAAAGGATGCGTCATTTATTCTTTTACCCGAAGTTGTAATATTTATAAACAATGTATAGTTTATAAATCACATATCTATGCAAAGGCAAATGTTTGAACAGTTTTATGTACCCAAACAAATTCAGTGCCTTCAGCGCTTTGATTAGATTAGGTATGAAGATACATTGTGCAAAATTGTATGCTTGTATTTCACTACGTGAAATATTTGCCATAATTTCAATGTTAGCCGCTCCACTATAACCGTTTACTTCATGTCTCTGATTGGAAAAGGTGTAAGACTAGCAAAATTTAAAAACAAATGAAACCGAGTTAAACATCGTGGTTAAAGGGGAAATTGTTCATTTTGCGAAAAGCGTAGATCCAAATCAGTCCAATCATTTGTGCAGTCTGGTCTAGTCTGGTCTGGTCTGGCTCTGCGTGACTTGACTTTATTGACGTTGCTTACCCTCGCGCTGGGCTCTTCACTGTCGCCAATATGTCATAAACAGTTTCAAAAAACATTTGTAACGTGCACCGGGGCTGGCTTTTATAAAGACAGTGGTAGAGCGATTGGTGACCGGATGGGTGACCCGCGATGGCATAACTCCGTGCACGTTATGTTAATCATTATGCACTTGGATCCTTTAAATGTATACACCAACCATAGCTTTAGTTGACATTTTCTCCGCATGAAGGCGCTTTCTGATGCCTCTGGAGATGACAACGTTTGAAAACATTATGGCAAAAGAAGAAATTCCTCATGATGAGCAATTTCTCCTTTTGCCACAGTGTTTTCAACTTTATTCAATAATTGTTCTATCATGTTAAGAGTGTTTCCATAGTTTTGTACTAAATGTTTCCAAAGTCGTCTGCTGCAGATTTCTAGTATGTGAGAAAACGTTGAAAGTGTTATAATTACGCAGGGCACCGCCCAAATATAGTTCCTGTCTTTGGACACAGAGGAGACTGTGAATCGGGCTCACTTTGTTAATAACCATTGTTACTTTTAATGGAGAATTTTGTTTTGGAACATTCTTACAGAAATATGCTTCTTTTATATTGAATGTGAAAGGATGATTTTTTTTCCAGCGAATGTGAATGAAAATCGCATATTTTCTTGACAGTTAATTACCGTTGATGTTTGACAAACGTACTCTCTGTGTACTTTCTTTAGCCAGGAATAATGGATGCCTCAAATATAACTATCTACTGTATTATGAGTTAACCGGTTTAACTTTTCCCTGACGAATTTCACAAAGTCGACTCTTCCATGTTGAAAATCGGTTCACTCCATTTTCGTCCGACAGGAAATTTGAAAAAGTGTAATGTCTAAGAGACAAACAAATATATTTCAGGAGAGACAATTCGTTACAAGCTGTCTCACCTGTATCTGCATTGTTTGTAAAGGCCTTATATTGACTTTGGCAGCGAAAGGGTTTATTCCGTATACTACTCTGATATTATTGGTCTGAAACTTAAATGTATAGAAAAGTATATAATGAAGCAGATAAAGACGTATTTTAACGTAATGCTAACCCCGCAACCCTGAGCGCTAAGGAGGGCAGCCACTACTACCATTTTTAAAGTATTTGGTATGACCCAATCGGGGAATCGAACCCGCGACCTACCGTACCCGAGGCGGACACTCTACGACTACACCACGAGGCGGTATGTATGTTAACGTTATTTACTGTTTCACGGGGCGATTTCGGAGATTGTCGCTATCTCGGTGTATAATCGCATAACGGATTAAAAAGAAATCATATTGTTGGAAATAGCTTTAAGATACCGTTATTTGTTAGTTGTATCCGACTGTGAATAAAACTTCTTGAAACTACTTGTGTCTACAGTTGTTTCTTGTGTTCACATGTAGTAACATGAAAGATTCTTGAATCTGTAACTACATGTGTCTACAGTTGTTTCTTGTGTTCACATGTAGTAACATGAAAGCTTCTTGAATCTGTAACTACTTGTGTCTACAGTTGTTTCTTGTGTTCACATGTAGTAACATGAAAGCTTCTTAAATATGTAACTACATGTGTCTACAGTTGTTTCTTGTGTTCACATGTAGAAACATGAAAGCTAATTAAATATGTAACTACATGTGTCTACAGTTGTTTCTTGTGTTCACATGTAGTAACATGAAAGCTTCTTGAATATGTAACTACATGTGTCTACAGTTGTTTCTTTTGTTCACATGTAGTAACATGAAAGCTTCTTCTATGTGAATGAAAGCTCGACTGAGATTTGTAAATTGTTTGATATCAAGGAACTTAAGGCCAAGCATACCGGGGGACAGGAAAGGTTTTAAGTTTCAATAGATGAATGGAATCATGTATTTTCTTGACAGATAATTACGTATAATGTTTTACTGGAGTCTGCATAGCCTGACCGAGATACGCGTCACGTCATGCAAAAGTCGTCCTGCGTAGTTTTTTTTAATTTAACTCTTTGCCACATGCAAAAAATCAGCAGCAGACGACCTTGATAACATCATAGAAAAACTATTGACAGCTGTGAAAGTAATTTAAAACATTGCAGCAAAAGGAGAACTTGCTCATTATGAGCAATTTCTCCTTGTTTTCAAAAGTCGTCTGCTAGTTAGGCGTCAGACGCGTCTGTATTTGGGCAATGGGTTTACGACAATACTAATAATGACGCACCTTTACGGTAATATTTTGGTCCTAACTATCCCATAGAATCTTTCAGTCTACTTGTACGACTTGATGGTAGACTGTGAAGTTCATGATCAGACTGCGTTAATGCGCAGGTTTATCTGAATTGTTCCTGGTCGCGAAGTGCCAAAGGAACATGTTCGTGTGACCTGGCCAATACCATTTAAATTAGAATATATATGCCACTTGAGATATAAAAAAGGGGGTTCTAAGCATTTTACTGCTCTATCGTGTCTATAACGGTATAGGGTCGATACACTTGTTGAGGATACATTTCTACCTTATAATTTGAACCGTTCATGCAATAAGGTACAAGTTGGCAATTATATACAGTGTAGTTTCAGATCAACCTGTCCATCTGCTTAGACTTATCAGAATCTACACATGATGACAGAAGCTTCTAACACACTTGTGTAAGTATTATTTGAACAGTGAAGATATTGACCAGAGTGTGAAACTAACGTTCTCTGTGCTCAGAAATGAACTTCATGCTCGAAATAAAACTTCTGATTGGTCAATTTCGAGAATGAATTTGATTCTGTATAATTAGAAATTTGAGCACACATCCTGAACATAGATTAAACTGTTATAGTTTTGAAGTCCGACTTTGCGGATAGACAGGCTGATCTGGCTATGCACTGTTCCAAAAAGCCAACTTGTACCTTTTCCTATAAAGGACGGGCTCATTTCATATCTCTTCCCTGTCTATAACGGTGCATTGTCTCCACGAAACTGTTTTAGGACCCAATTCTACCTTTTCTCTCAGATGATATATGTACATTCAATAACACATATACGGTATGTGCAGCCGCATGTTGAAGGCTGTTACAAGGTAAACGGTTTACAACAGCTTGTCCATTCAATAGCAAGCATGCATGCTCTTGGATCTTTATAGACACTGTTTTCAGATGTTTCTTTGAATCTTGCCTTATACCATGGACATGCCATCTCTCTTCCTTGTCTATAACGGTGTATGTCGTGAAATTGTTGTGAAAACACTTCTACCTTTTCTCTCAAATGATATATGAATACCATGTGATATATCTACGATAGCGCACATTATTTCAGATATATAAAGTATTTTTGTTTTTCTTGGCTGTCTCTCACCAGTACTCCATAACATTCTCACCAGGCAACTGGCGGCTACCTTCCAACATAGACTATTTAGCACTTTGTTGGAAACCGAATGATGCCAGTCATAACGACTTATATCAATCATCGGAAATAATACATTGCCAAGTAGTGGTTCGAATCAAAGACCCCTGGGTTAATTTACACGTGTTACCGACTGAGCTATTGCGGCTCAATTTAGATAAAACTTTGTTTGCGCATCCATTGAAACCTACTATTACCAGATCAAACTGCGCGGATGTGGATGTATATCTAGATATACGCTGTTCGCAAATGCCCTAAGTTTGTTTTCTCTGAGCAGCGCTCATAAACATATTGATTTTTAGGTCAAGGATGTTCTTCCCTTACGTTTCTGTTTGCCATAAGTAGAGGAAAATGCAAAATTGACACATTATACTGGATTATGTTCAGTTATCCTTTGTTCAAAACTAGTTCATGGACCAAAACAAAAACATAAAATGGTTCCAGGTCGAGTGTCATCATAGTTTGGTTTTACAACAGAGAAGTGCAGACTGTTGGAAATAATTATTATGAGTATTTAATCAGTCAGTGCATCCGCGATGTCTAACCATGCTCTTTACTGTTGGCTGCTCAACTCCTGTTTTATCTTGATATTCCTAGAGTTGGCTTTTGACTCTGCCATATGTAATGCTTTTTAAAAGAAAGAAACAACAGTTGAAAAACCCTATCTGATATAATCATGTCAATGCGGATATTTTAGCATGAACTTTCCCAAGTTCGCATTTGGAAGAGTCCATAGACAATTCCAAGAATAGTCTAGATAAAAAGGCTAAGTTAGTCAGTCGACATGGCTTCAAAAATATTTCCAGCAGTCAGAGGATTAACGAATGTGCAAATGAGCGGTGCTCCATGTAAAACAACTTAACGTAATTATTACATATGTAGATAAAGACCTGTTTGTACAGTCTTATTGTGGATCCAGATTATTGATGCCTTACCGAAGTTTGTCGACTAACTGGCGAAAAGTAAATAGCCAAATCAGACTGGGTGGATGCGCTGGCTGATGTTGATCTACACTGGCCGCAAACGCCTAGCCATTGGTTTTCGCAGAGCACAACAAACTAAGTCTCATGAAATATATTTCCCCCTCTTCGATCCAGATCTATTTCATTGCGTTATTAAAAGTGAAGCTGTATGAAATACACATCCCTTGTGACCGAGAAAGCTGAAGATGTGCCTGCCTCATAAGAAGTCTATTTCACATTTACACTTTACTTTACAAGTCGTAAAAGCGTAAAAGACTATTTACAATTTCAGTCAGACTTTGTTATTTCACAGCGAGTACGGAGCAAGTCCTTACAACTTAAACTAATCGCTTCAGATACCAGCTTCCTTCCTTGAAACTGTTTTATCTGTGTACACGACGATCGTGTGACAAGTTGGTCTCAGAAGTCAAACCCGATAACTTTGGATTAAGAGACAGCCATCAGAGCAACTGTTTCTCTTCTTTTCAACCGTATATGTGATGTAGTCGTCAGAGCGTCCTCGTCGGGAGCAGGAAACCAGGGTTCGATTCCCGGTCTGGTCAAACATTGTATTATAGTAGTACTGGTTTTCCCCCATGGTGCTCAGGGTTGTGTAGATTGCATAACGACCGATGCGCTGTTTCGAGTATAAATAATACCGGTTGTACTGGTACATTAAGCAGGAAACGCCATGCTGTATCTGACATACTGTTTAAACGGTGCACAACACCATTCAAACATACTCTCTCCTTTTCAATTGATTTACACAACAAGTTTGCAATGTTCTTTTATTGTCAGCAAGGGGGATTTCCACTAATTGTTTTGTCGATTCAACTCCAACAACACGTGTATACAGCCACATCTAGAGCTTCTTGTACAATAGTTGTATCGAGGTAAAGTTACAGTCGTTTTGCATGAAACCATTGGCGTGTGTATCAGAAGGAATTTGACTACGCACTTAACGTATATCGTGTCGCTCGTGAATATTGGTGTGATTTCGCGACCCATTTATAGAATTAAATAGCGATGTATTTTATAAGATTTATATCCTCGTACATCTACCTTATCTGCATCCCTAGGCGTTGCGATAAATATTCACTTTGGTTATCCGTCATCAAGATATTAACTCAACTAAAATAAAAATAATTAAAAAGTATCCACTAATCTTTTCAAATTCATTCGCATATCTTGTACTTTTAAAACTAATATTTTTAAACTTTTGATTATGCCCTAAATCCTAAACTATTTGTCCAATCATCCGCGATGGCCCTAAACGTTAGTCGTTTTTTGAGGCGTTTTGAGTGTTAAAATATGGTATTTGTACGCATTTCGTGATTTCTGTTTTCTGTCTTTTTGACGTTACGGTGGACATTTAGCTCAAAGGTAAATTGCAATGTATTTTATTTTTCTATTACCTAGTGAACATGCTTTATTAAAACCAACGTGACAAAAAAATGCATTTTGATTACATCGTGAACATGCAAACATCGTGACTTTTGGTATGCTTAACGTTACAACTATATGTAGTTGCCGAGTATAGCCTAAGTGTTCCGACTGTTGAATACAATGTCAAGGATGAGAGCGTAAGCTAGAAGAATGTCACATTTAACATTTCTAAACAATCACGTATAAGCCTTTCCCACGTGCAGACGCATTTTTCCGTATCTACAGCACATTTTGCAAACATTGCGGCAAGTAATAAGCCATTCCTCTTTTTGCAACAATGTTTTCAACACTATTTAATAATTACATATGCATTTACGGAGAGTTTCCATATATCTGTAAATAATTGTTTGCAACAGTTTTGATTTATGTATTACAGGAAAACCAAACTTTCCACTTTTGAAACCGGCATTGCCGAATATTAAACGTGCGTAAAGTTCACGAGAAACTTTGAAGAAAACATTTGGCAAAGCTAAGACAATTACTTAACTGGAATTTAAAGATACAATTACAATGATTATGAATCCCATGTCTTGCAAACAAATCGTATATATAAGATATACTATGATCGTCTTTCTGGTGTAGTGGTTAGAGGGTCCGCTCCGGGAGCGGGGGTACATAGTGTGATGCCCTGTCGGGTCATACCACAGACTTTAAATGGTAGTAATGACTCCCCTCCTTGGCGTTAAGGATTGCGTGAAGCGTTACGACCTATCTGCGTTACGTTACGTTACGTTACGATAGCGTTACGACCCGATGTATCCAAGTCGGGACAAGTACTAGCGGTAGTACTGGTTATTTACCATGGAACCGTCGTGAAAACTGAACATATGTTGAAAACAGTTGTAAAACGCCCTTCAAACAAATAAGATGAGATATATCTAGTGTTGTATATCCACTCTTATAACATGGTTAAAAAAAGTAATTATTTCAGATGTCAGTTATAGGATTTCTGTACTCTTACATTTCTCTCTAAGTTCGAGTCACGCTTGATGTTCGCTGAGAAAAAAGTGTATTAATGCAAGTGAAAAAGTAACGATTGAGACCAGCATTTCTGCTGGAAACACATCGTGATCCGGAATTTACATTATGCAAACTAAAGAATTGTTTTCTTCTTCCAGAGATAAAAACAAACTCTAGAAATACTTTCAACGAACCACTGTACAGATGTTCTACGTTTGTCTGTGATACAACTGCAACCCGTTTAGAGGTAAATGAATCAACCTAATATGTGAGATTGTCAACTTTACATTGAGCTTATGTTATATTCGTTTACTGTGACTATCTGTGATGTAATTGCAATACCATTAGAAGTAAATGTATAAACCTAGAAGTTCATATTGTCATCTTTATATTGTGCTATTTATTGCGTCTGGTGGTGACGCAGTTGCAATACCTTTAGGGTAAACGTATTTACCTAACATATTATGCTGTCAAATTCACAATGAGCTGAAGAGGAAAGGTTGACCTTTGGCATGCCAAAGTCATACATTGACCTCTAGCATGGATGTATTTTGGGTCTAAATGCATCTGCGTACAGTGACGACTCATGCTAAAGTCGCGTCAGAGTCTTAACCGTCCGCATATATGTTATACACCCTCTTGGAAAAAGACCTGGAAGTGTATCCCCACTAGTTATATGCTAATTAATATATCTTTAAATGATGTCAACGCGAGATGTTTCTGCTTTAAAGGAACTGAAAGTTGTCTTCAACAAGTAAACAACTTAAGCCATTGTTGTCACTATGGTGGATTCCGACAGCTTAAATTAGCATACATTTACACTTCAGTGTAAATATAACAATATGTACCTTTACGTTCTGGTCGCGATATATTATTATCGTTAGCTTGAATTTACATCTAAAATAAACACGAACCGTCCAGACAAAACTGAAATCCTCCAGGCGTACACTGTTTGCAATAAAAATCATACCCCTTTTAAACTTATTCGATGACGGCTCCTGAAAAACTCGTCAAACAGTACCATACTGTAGTTGTCGAACAATTCTTAGTTTCATGTATTGATACAGTATATCGTAATAGTATGTAAGTAACAATACCGGTTAACCTAATGCATAATTGTGAAACAAGAGACGCTTAGTTGAGATAAACTGGCATCCGAACTATTATCATAACAGCCAAGATGTTGCAAAGGTTCATAGACACTTGGCATACAGCGCAATACACTGTCACATTGTTGGCTGTAAATACGTCTTCAATTAATGAAGACATCAATCTAGGTGCTATATATCCAGGGTCCAATTCCACCAACAGTACATAGTGCTAAGTAATACTTAAAATAAGGTAAGTAAATAAATAAATATAATAAAGATGTCGTTGGTCAATATACCTTAATGTTCATATTTTTTATTTAAGTAAGTGTTGGTGGAATCGGTGTGTTAACACATACAACAAATCTGCAGCAGACGACTTTGAAAACTTGTTGGCAAAACGTGAAAATTCTCAATAAATAAGGGATTGTTAATTCAATAGAGTTGAAAACATTGTGACAACAGTCGTTTGTTGCAGAGGCGTCAGAAAGCGTCTGTATGTGAGAAGGGGTAAAAACACGTATGAATAAATGTTGACATCTGTCGTTTAAATCGCACTAAAGAATAGTCTAGTATTGGAATATGGGTAAGTCTAGATGCGTTTAAACTTTAAACTTTAAGCCATTCGATTGACTTTGTATCACGTATGACCATACCTTCTTGCATAACCAGTCACGAAGTCAAAATTAAAAGTACATTACCAAGACATGCTAACGAAATGGATTTAAACTTTAGTTTTAGCTTATTAGTTTACCTGATAGTTTGCATCTACAACAGACGTCTTTTGAAAACATTGTGGCAAAAGCTGAAATTGCTCATAATGAAAATTTCTGTTATACTCGTTGCACTTTTCCATAAATTGGTAGGACGTTTTCAATGTCGTCTGCTGCAGATTTCTTGTATTCGCGAAAGGCTTAATGGAGATTTCAAACATCATGGGGTTAAAAATATCTGTATCATTCATCCGATATATCCTATATTAATACTTCCTCTAAAAAAAGGCAAACAGTGAAGGATTTGACGGTCTTATACGCATGTGTATGTTCGTTCACTCGTGTCTTCAATGTTGGCAAATCGAGGGCTTGGCGTGAAACAGTTGTAACTAAAAGCCTATTTTGAAAAACCTGGTTTAGGGGCAATTTTGACCCCTTTGTAAACAATGCAAATTTAGGTGCCATTGCTCAGAACGAGCAATGGCATCTAAATTTCCATTGTTTACCAAGAAAAATGATTTAACGCTTAGAAAGACTTTATGGCGAGGGTGATTCACCTTGGTAAAAAAATACCAATTTTAGTTACAACCGTTTCACGCCAAGCACTGGAAATGCACCATGACCCTTGTGTCTGACTGATGATGCTCACATGTAGAGAATAACTATGTTCATATCATTTGTACAAGCTCTCATTGAAAACAATACTTTGTTGGGAGGAACTAGCGCGTATGTTTTAGCGTCTGCACGAAAGAAATATACAGTGTTATCATAATGACATTTATTATATACCCGCACCTTTTTTTGGTGCAAATACATGCAGATGGTCATGCGAGGTTCAATTACCACGGATTAAAATTTCGGTACCAAGTATGGTAATGGCACGTCACTGAAATATGATGTGACGTCATTGAAATATGCTTTTACGTCACTCAAAATGTGGTAGTTGGGCGTGGTTCACACGCCAATTATGTAGAATTATTATATAGAAATCGGTATTTTTTTTGCTTTATTCTGTCTTAAAAGTTTTACATGGTATATAATAAAAAGGAACATTATGTTGCAGTAGTAATAAATGTTTAGTAGTGTCTAATCGAGGCGTGGACAATTAGACATCTCTCTCGACCTTCGGATCTCGCGAGATATTTTAAATTTGTTCACGTCCCTCGTAGTACAATATTTAAACCTGTATCGATACTGCAACATAATATTTCCTATGTATTATTTACAATGTATTATTTACAATGTATTTACAATGTATTATTTACAATGTATTATTTACAATGTATTATTTACAATGTATTATTTACAATGTATTTACAATGTATTATTTACAATGTATTATTTACAATTATTATTTACAATGTATTATTTACAATGTATTATTTACAATGTATTATTTACAATGTAATATTATTTACAATGTATTATTTACAATGTATTATTTACAATGTAATATTTACAATGTATTATTTACAATGTATTATTTACAATGTATTATTTACAATGTATTATTTACAATGTATTATTTACAATGTAATGTATTATTTACAATGTATTATTTACAATGTATTATTTACAATGTATTATTTACAATGTATTATTTACAATGTAATGTATTATTTACAATGTATTATTTACAATGTATTATTTACAATGTATTATTTACAATGTATTATTTACAATGAAATATACTTAAAATTTTACAACTGTTTTTAAAATTATAAACCAGCAAACAGCTTCTCTGATAGGATAAGGAATAAGCAAACTAAACGACATATGTATTCACCTTGGAGTGAAGCACATGGCAGGACTTAACACTCATTCGTAATTATAAAATGGTATCGCGAACAATTTAAAGGGACCCTGAAATTACCTTTAGTTCCCAACGTGTTGGAGTGATCGTTGATCATTTTCTTAATTATTGATTGTTTGTTGTTTTAAGCCGCTTTCAACAATGTTTCAGTTATATCATCTATCCTGCCACTAGTCGTAATGCTAACGGCGCAACCCTGAGTGCCAAGGCGGGCAGCCAATAGTATCATTTTCAAAGTCCTTGGCGACAAGGGTTGCGGGAAAAGCATGGCGACTAGTAATTTATCAAGAAATCGCCGTGATATGACCCAGAAACTGTTGAAAGCGGCACAAACAAACAATTTTAATGAGATATGTGTTATAACGGTGTTTATAATGGCAGATATTTTCAAAGAAGACTTTATAATCGGCTTAACGGCTAGCTCCTTTTTCCTCCAGGTACAACACTTCTTATCCGTATAAGTCGTGCTTTATGAAAACCAATCACAGGGCATTTGTAAGCAGTGTAAACCTAGATCAACCTATACACTGGTTTTTTCACTGTAAGCTAATCAGTCACATAGGGTATGATTGCAATTGATTGGAGTTTAACCCTTTCCCACATGTAGACACATTTTGACACATCTGCAGCAGACTTCTTTTGAAAACGTTGTGACAAAAGGAGAAATTCCTCAAAACAAGCAATTTCTTATCATATCTACAATTATAGAGATTTTCAATATTTTTTAGTAGACATTTTCAAAGTCGTCTGCTGCATATTTGGTTTTCAACGAACAAGGGTATATATTTAAAACCCTTGGATTTATGACAATTATATCTGGTAGCAATGACCATGCCGTAGTCATAAATACCTTAAGGTTGGGTGGGTTTTTTTTGGAACACGACTCCTGTAGATTTTGAATCCGTTTGTTGAAGAAAAATGTATCAGGTTGCAATGACTCTTTTCAATCGTAAGAAATAATGCATACTTTTGCTTTTTTTCTACAATATTTGAAAACACCGCATGCTGTAGAACCGTTAACTGAATTTGCAGTACCAGCGATGGACCTGTTATATTCCCAAACCATATTAAAATCGTTTGAATTCCAATTTTGTGGAATATTCTATATTTCAATGTGAACTAAGTTCGGATATAAATTTTAAAAATGTGTTTCTTTCTAAATTTAGATAAAGAACTTGACTTATATTTCGAATGGCTGATTAATAGGGGCCAAGGAGTTAATCTTTTATTTGTAAATATCGTAACATATGATCCGATGTTTACTACAGTTGTAGAACAAAGGTGAAGTGCAGTCTATTAGATCAACAGATGGATTCCGAGATAACGGAAATACCTGACCGGCTCCACCATATGGCATTGACGTAAATGATACCGGGAACTATCTAACGTACACTAGCCTGGAACCAGTCCATGCAATTACATATTTCAGAGATATACGCATTGACATTGTATGAAGTCTTCAAGGTGTAAGACATTTTTCTGAACCTAATCTGAATGCCTAGTGTTGGTTAATGTGGATTGATTGATTGTTTGGTGTTTAACTCCGCTTTCAACGATTGTTCAGTTATATCACGGCGTTTCCTGGGCAAGTAACCAGTACTACTGGTCCATTTATCCTGACACCAGTTATATCACGGCGTTTCATGGGCAAGTTACCAGTACTACTGGTCCATTTATCCTGACACCAGTTATATCACGGTGTTTCCTGGGTAAGTTACCAGTACTACTGGTTCAGTTATATCACGGCGTTTCCTGGGCAAATTACCAGTACTACTGGTTCAGTTATATCACGGCGTTTCCTGGGTAAGTTACCAGTACTACTGGTTCAGTTGTATCACGGCGTTTCCTGGGTAAGTTACCAGTACTACTAGTTCAGTTATATCACGGCGTTGCCTGGGTAAGTTACCAGTACTACTGGTTCAGTTATATCACGGCGTTTCCTGTGTAAGTTACCAGTACTACTGGTTCAGTTATATCACGGCGTTTCCTGGGTAAGTTACCAGTACTACTGGTTCAGTTGTATCACGGCGTTTCCTGGGTAAGTGACCAGTACTACTGATCCTCTTGTCCTGACACCAGTCAGTCAGTCGTTATGCTTATTTGGGTTTGATCTTCACCCCTATGCTATCATGGTTTTCAGCTCAACAAAAGCTCGCGGCTCAAGCCAGGAAAGCTACTTTTTCTATTTATAAATATCAGAGAGCATTTGGTTATTTTCCTTGTAAAGATCTTTTTAAGTTGCTTGACTCGATGATAAAACCAATATTGTGCTACGGAGCGCAAGTATGGGGCCATACATATTCAGAAGTCGTAGAATGTGTCCACTTTGATTTTTGTAAAAGATATCTAAAACTAAATAGTAAAACAAATAACATGGTAGCATTGGGAGAATGTGGTAGATATCCTATTTATATTGATTATTATTCTTACTGTATCAAATATTGGTGTCGTATGTTAGTAATGCCAAATAACAGATATCCTCGAAATTGTTATTTAATGCAAAAATCCTTGGATGATGTTGGACGAAGAACCTGGAGTACTTACGTCAAAAACTTACTTTTTCTCTATGGTTTTGGCTATGTTTGGATTGCACAGGACGTTGGAAACGCCAACCATTTTGTCAAATGTTTTAAACAGCGCTTGATAGACTGTTTCAAACAAAACTGGCATGTACAAATCAACGCATCTGGTCGTTGCCATCATTACAAACACTATAAATCTCTGCTAAATACTGAAAGATATCTGTTGATTGACATCCCATTCAAATATAGAATAGCTCTTGCTAAATTCCTTTGCTCGAACCACAAATTTGGCATCGAAACTGGTCGTCACAATAATATTGATCGTGAACTAAGGATATGCAATTACTGTTTTCAAAAGTTAAAGAAAAACATTATTGAATGTGAATTTCATGTGTTATTTCAATGCCAAAGGTTTGATCAATTAATAACTGTATTTTTATTTGATTGGTATGTAGGTGACACCAACATTGATGATTTTTATACATTGATTCAAAACGACAATCCTGATATCATAAAAAACCTTTCATATTTCATATATATGTTAATGAAAACATGATAAGGACATCATTCTCAGCTATATACTATTTGTTAATATAATGCTTCGTACTATGGGCCGGTGGCCTAATTACTTTCAATAAAATATTTGTCATTTGTCATTGTCATTTGTCATTGTCATTGTCATTGTCATTGTCATTGTCATACCAGCAACCCTGAGCGCCAAGGAATGAAGCCTATACCACTATTTTTAAACTATTTTGTATGTCCCGCCCGTGGATCGAAGACGCGACCTCCCGCACCCAATGTGGACGCTCTACCACTACGCCGGCGCGGCGGTGATTTAAGTGGAACTGCTAAAGAAAGGGAGAAATATACACATGTGAGCCGTTCCACGAGAAAATCAACATTATGGTCTCTGCGTAATGTATCGACCGAGTTCAGCCTGCGCAGCTCTCGCGCAGGCTAATCCGGGCCGACAAATTCCGTCTCAGATAGAGATATAGAGAATATCCACAGGAGACAAAACTTGTTTGTCCGGGTCAGCCTGCGCGGCATGCTTAGGCTGATCCGGGTCGATACTTTACGCAGAGTCCACAATGTTGGTTTTCTCGTGGGACGGCTCATGTTATTCAATGCTGATGTTGTAATGATAGTTTAACATAAGGCACTGATTCCAGTCTGTTATAAATCTACAAACATCCATCCATCACTCTGAACCTGAACTGAAAGCCTGATGTTTCATAAGGGTGAGCTACTAAATCAAAACTGATTGGAGTAATTCAATGTTGGTAATAACTACTTAAACCCTTTCCCACATACAACAAGTCTACAGCAGACTATTTTGACTACTTCCTGGCGAAAATATGGAAAATATCTATAACTGCAGGTATAATTGCTGAAAAAATATGAAACATTGTGGCAAATGGAGAAATTGCTCATTATGAGCAGTTGCAGAGGCGTCAGAAAGCGTCTATATGTGGGAGAGGGTTAACATTGGTGACTGATTCTAGTCTTTCTAGTCTAAACGTATACTTACTTTTGACGGTTCTTTACCCTTTCAATCTATTAATAACACAACCCTGATTCTAGTCTAAACGTACACTTACTTTTGACGGTTCTTTTACCCTTTCAATCTATTAATAACACAACCCTGATTCTAGTCTAAACGTACACTTACTTTTGACGGTTCTTTTACCCTTTCAATCTATTAATAACACAACCCTGATTCTAGTCTAAACGTACACTTACTTTTGACGGTTCTTTTACCCTTTCAATCTATTAATAACACAACCCTGATTCTAGTCTAAACGTACACTTACTTTTGACGGTTCTTTTACCCTTTCAATCTATTAATAACACAACCCTGATTCTAGTCTAAACGTACACTTACTTTTGACGGTTCTTTTACCCTTTCAATCTATTAATAACACAACCCTGATTCTAGTCTAAACGTACACTTACTTTTGACGGTTCTTTTACCCTTTCAATCTATTAATAACACAACCCTGATTCTAGTCTAAACGTACACTTACTTTTGACGGTTCTTTTACCCTTTCAATCTATTAATAACGCAACCCTGATTCTAGTCTAAACGTACACTTACTTTTGACGGTTCTTTTACCCTTTCAATCTATTAATAACACAACCCTGATTCTAGTCTAAACGTACACTTACTAATGTTCCAGCTGAATACAAGAAATGAGGCTTTTAATCCCACAAGCATACGTATCTTGACGCATCAGAAGCGCTCGACTTCTCATTTATCATTGTTGTAGAATGAGATGATAATAGAGTAGTCATTACTACATATTGATAAATGAGTAGTAGCGAACAAAGTAGACTAATCAGTCATGAAAAAGAATATCCCAAAACAATCTAACAGTTGGCCATAGTAAATGATTTAGCGTTTAGGACTATAAAACCCTTTACTTCATATACCAAGTATGCAGCCGACGACTTCCAAAAATATTGTTAAAACATTGAAAACCTCTATAAATGACATTAAAATCATTGAATACAGTTGAAAACATTGTGAGCAATTTCTCCTTTTGCCACAATTTTTCAAAAGACATCTGATGCAGAGGCGTCAAAAAGCGTCTACAATTGGAAAAGGGTTAACATACTGTATGAATATAACTGTATTGACGGGTGAATTCATTGGCGCCGCGATACCCATCTATTCCACTAAATCTAAACACCGCCATTATAAATCACCCTATAAGAATAAGGCAGTCTATTTTATTCCCTACTACATGCATCTGAGGCAGATTGTGTTTGAAAGCAGTGGGGCCAAAGGTGATATTGCTATTAATGATTCAACAGTATTCTATAAAATTCAACTTTATTCTACAATTAAACTTTCATCTGTAAAGATGTTATATATTCATCTACAAATGTTTTCAAAGTCGTCTGATGCGGACTTGTATGTGGAAAAGAATTAAGATATCGCCAATTCAAAAACACTTAAAAAAACCGCCTTTATTTGGTACCGCATATTTAAAGCATCGAATTCAATGGCAATTCACAGGGAGTGTTTTAAAAAAGCTAATTTGTCTTCGATTTTCTTATGACGAAATTCGGCTGCGGGGAATTATTGAACACATTTCTACTGCTAGATCTATTATAATAAGCCTGGAAGAAGACAGATATGCCTTCTGACACATACAGCCCGTTTTGACTCAGAAGAGCCTCTATCAGACTAATATTGTGATCAGTGTAGTGAATAAGAAAAATCATAAATTGACTTATGTTTAGGCTAAACTTATTTATTTTGCATCGATTTCGAAACAAAATTTAAGCTTACATAATTCAGGCTCGATGTCTGCTTCCCTTTAGATTTAACCCATACTCGCGCCGTTTTTGTGGACAAATCCCAAATACAGAACCCGCTCATCACGGGATTCGAACCCTTGGTCCTTACGCAGATTAGGCCGACGTTCTACCTCTGCACCACTGACTTTTGCCTCATTTAATACAAGCACAGATTCGATCAAGTACACCTGCGGTTATGAGATGTGGCGCACGAACACACAATTCAATTTAACCCTTTCCTACATACAACAAATCTGCAGCAGACGACTTTAAACCTTTCCTACATACAACAAATCTGCAGCAGTCGACTTTAAACATTTCCCACATACAACACATCTGCAGCAGACGACTTTAAACCTTTCCTACATACAACAAATCTGCAGCAGTCGACTTTAAACCTTTCACACATACAACAAATCTGCAGCAATTTAAACCTTTCCTACATACAACAAATATGCAGCAGACGACTTTAAACATTTCCTACATACAACAAACTGCAGCAGATGACTTTAAGCCTTTCCCACATACAACAAATCTGCAGCAGACGACTTTGAAAACATCTCAATAATAAAGTGTAAAATCTCCCTAAATCAGGACAGACTTATTGAAAAGAGTTGAAAACATTGTGCCAAAAGGAGAAATTACTCGTTTAGAGCTATTTCTCCTTTTGTCACATTATTTCAGTAGTCGTCTCCTGCAGAGGCGTCAGAAAGCGTCTAAATAAGGGAAAGGATACACGTATGACATATTTATCAATATATTAATATAATACCGCAGTCAGATAACCAAAACCAAAACCTTTTAGTTCTCATCAGAGGTAAATACGTTTAGATAACACGTAGACGTTACGCGAGTTTGGAAGTTAACTCTATGTATTTAAAACAAAAACAGAAATTCGATCCTTTGTCATGATAAAATGGTTTATTTCTGAAAGTATTCCCATGTCGTTATTATTTAAACAACACGCTATGTTGAACAACAAAACAATGAGACTAGATGAATCTGGTTGGACATTTGCGAACACGATTGAGGCTGTTTCGCTGTCAAACGCGTCAGACAGTGTTTTCGAGTTGTTTGCAGAGGCCCTTTTGAACTGACGTGACAATTTCCTCGAACTTACAATCTAGCAATCTGATAACCAAGATATGTCAGAAATAAGATGCTATGCATTTGTTTTGTTAATACTTTTCCACAAATAGACGGCTTTTGACCTATCTACAGCAGACGACATTAGAAAAAATAAAGGCAAAAGGAGAAATTGCTAACGAGCTGTTTGTCCTTTTTGCAACAATGTTTACCATTCTATTCAAAAACAATTCTTTCAAATGTAGATATTTTTCATACTTTTGCCAAAGTTTCCTTTGCTGCAGTCTTGATGTATTTGAGAAAGGGTTAATCCATATTCTGTAATTTGTTCCGTGTTTCACTTCGGATGAATCATTTCTTATATCATACGAATAAAACACGCGAAAACAGTTGAGTTGATTGTTGAATCAAAGTTAAATATAATTATAATTGTTTGAGGCTCTTTTGGCTATAACCATTCCACTGGAAGGCTAAATCTACATATGTCGAATAGGGAAGAGTTTGATCGAACTCGTCTAAGAGTCCAGACCGCCGCGGTGGTGTAATGGTAGAGCATCTGCCTCGGTTGCGGGAGGTCGTGGGTTCGATCCCGGCCGGGTCATTCCAAAGACATTAAAAATGGTAGTAATGGCTGCCCTCCTTGGCGCTCAGGGTTGCAGGGTTAGCATTAGCAGTGACTGGCTAGTGTCAGGATAAATGGACCAGTAGTACTGGTAACTAACCCAGGAAACACCGTGATATAACTGGAAAAACGTTGAAAGTGGAGTAAAACACCAAACAATCAACAGTTTCCTAGTTCGCGAACCATTCTTATATTATGATTGATGTACTAAACGTTTGATAATCCGGACCGACACATTCCGTCTTAGCGGGATAGAGGTATAGAGTAATGATACCTGAAACAGAAAATCCACAGGAAGCGAAAAGTGTCTGTCCGGGTTAGCCTGTACGGCATGCTTAGGCTGATGGGTCGATACTTTACGCAGAGTCCACAATGTTGGTTTTCTCGTAATTCGGCTCATTTATTCTTTGAAGTATGATTTGTTAACAAAATGTTTGCAATGGGTTAAGATTCCGTGTGATTTAGACTTATAAGTCTAAGCTGTTGGCATAATTATAAAACGCTCTCTTATATCAATCAAGTCTGCAAAAAGATAATTTTGAAAATCAAAAAAAAAAAAAATGGAAAATTTGTAAAACTGTAAGAATAATTATTGAAAATAGTAAAAAGCAACAACATTGTGGCAAAAAGAGAAATTGCTCATTGTGACCAATTCCTCATTTTGCAGCAATCTTTTCAAAAGCCATCTAGTCTACTACAGATGCATCACATTGTCTGTCTATATGTTAAAAAGACCAAAGTGTATAGTTTGAGAGATAAACACAATCACTTTAAAAGATGCCATGCCTGAGCTCGGAATTATGATCCTAAATCGACTACCGCGGATCATAAGTAGTGTATGGTTAACCCATGAAATAGTTGACATGTTCCCGAGATCCCTTGATGTATGCTTTTAACATTTATTTATGTATTTTCAGCTTCGTTATTCATTTATTTTATATGTTTATTATTAGAATCAAGTCAGTGATAAAAGCAATGATGAAAACAAACAAAACTACTGCTACGCTGTTTTCAAAAGACAAATCAGTGTCAGGAGTTGATTCGAGTTGTACCATAATCGAAATATCACATGTTCGAGTTATCGCAAGTCAACTGTATATTCCCTAACACTCAACAGTTTCCCCACATTTTAAAATCACGTAGATCTATCTTTCCGGTATTGACAGTTGACAGGAGTAAATTCTTTGAGTGTGATATTGTCAAGATGTCATAAATACAAGTTGTTTATGGTCGTGTAACCTCGTCAAACGTCCGTAATATAACAGTATAACTATTGCGTTAAACGACTTCACATGTTGCGTTTAACAACCTCGAATAGGATGGTCTATGCAAGATTAACAATATACCGTATCTCCAGAGTTAATTGTTTATTGTCTAAGGAATTTCTCAAGACATCACGAAAAATAATGTGTTTTGAACCAATATTGTTGTTTGTTTATGCGCTGACGTTGAAGCCTTTCACATTGTTGACTCATCTGCAGCAGAGAGCTTTCTTGAAAAACAGTGTTGAAAAAGAAGAAATTGCACAACATTATACATTTTACATTTGTCATCAATTGTTCAAGTTTATGTGTGTGTCTGTGGTGTTTGTTGTTTTGTCTTGGGAGAAGTGTTGTTGTTGTTTTTGGTGAGGGGCTGTTGTTGATTGTGTTTGTTTGGGCAGGGGGAGATTTACCATTTATCATTATCGTGTAATCTTCAGCTATATAATAGAAAATATTAAAGGAAAAGTAGACTGATCATTAGCAATTTTACCAATGCTACGATATTTTCCGATGTGTGGTGCAGACACTTCAACATTCAATTCTATGAAAGGATAAACCTTGGACATCTCAGAGTGAACTGTCAGTAACACAAAACATTCCGCCTTTGATGTAGACGAGTCATAAACAATCTTTAAGCATGCTAGTAATAACGGGCAATACTGCTCGAACCCTGGTCTCCCGCTTTCAACAGTTTTTCATTCATATCACGGCGTTCTCTGTTTAAGTTTCTAGTATTGTGACACGAGTTCATCATTCGTATTGCAACCCTTAGCGCCGTGAAGGGAAGACAATACTGCACGAACCCTGGTCTCCCGCTTTCAACAGTTTTTAGCAAGGGGCTCGTTAGAGCCAATTGCTATAGTAGCTGATTTTCGAAACGACGCATCAGTTTGAGACTGGAATCTAGACAGGCGTTATACAATATCGGCATTGAATTACTTCACATCTGTCTTTCTACATCAGCTCTCCGTTTCTGAACATCATATAGATGTATTGGTGGTTGCAGATCGTACATAATGTTAATGAAAGTGGATGATTTGTGGAATATTTTGTTAAAAATGGAATGACTGTTGCCAGCTAATACCCATGTTGGTCATCTCGTACCGCCAATAGTTCCTATCTAAAAATCAAAATGCGTTAACTTGTTGACATATGAAGCCGAAAATTGATTTGATTCGACATCACTAACCCAAAAGAAATAACTCGAAAGAAATTTTATGTTAAAATATATAAATTACATGATTAATAATTAAAATGTATTTCTACGCTTTCAACATACTTGATCGCGCGTAAAGTTCATTGGTAATTCCTAAATATTGTAAATCGAATGGAGTAAAGGCAACTTTTCGATTCCGACTAGGCGTCGGAATTTCCAAAAATCTTTTCGAATAATAAGGAATCTAAGTACTAGAGTATTTCATTTTAGATATTGTCAACCAAAATTAACCTGAACAACCCCAGCAGACGGAATAAGATAGTCAAGTCCCAGTTATAAAACAAGCACTTTCAGTGCTTTAATTTATACATATCACGACGTTCTCTGTGTACATTATTAGTATTGCGATATGAGTTCCTCATTCGTAATACAACACTTAGCGCCAAGGAGGGAAGCCAATACTGCACGAACCCTGGTCTCCCGCTTTCAACAGTTTTTCATACATATCACGACGTTCTCTGTGTACATTATTAGTATTGCGATATGAGTTCATCATTCGTAATGCAACCCTTAGCGCCGTGAAGGGAAGCCAATACTGCACGAACCCTGGTCTCCCGCTTTCAACAGTTTTGCATACATATCACGACGTACTCTGTGTACATTATTAATATTGCGATATGAGTTCATCATTCGTAATACAACCCTTAGCGCCGTGAAGGGAAGCCAATATTGCACGAACCCTGGTCTCCCGCTTTCAACAGTTTTTTATACATATCACGACGTTCTCTGTGTACATTATTAGTATTGCGATATGAGTTCATCATTCGTAATACAACACTAAGCGCCAAGGAGGGAATACAATACTGCACGAACCCTGGTCTCCCGCTTTCAACAGTTTTTCATACATATCACGACGTTCTCTGTGTAGATTATTAGTATTGCTATATGAGTTCATCATTCGTAATACAACACTTAGCGCCAATGAGGGAATCCAATACTGCACGAAGCCTGGTCTCCCGCTTTCAACAGTTTTTCATACATATCACGACGTTCTCTGTGTACATTATTAGTATTGCGATATGAGTTCATCATTCGTAATGCAACCCTTGGCGCCGTGAAGGGAAGCCAATACTGCACGAACCCTGGTCTCCCGCTTTCAACAGTTTTTCATTCATATCACGACGTTCTCTGTGTACATTATTAGTATTGCGATATGAGTTCCTCATTGGTAATACAACACTTAGCGCCAAGGAGGGAAGTCAATACTGCACGAACCATGGTCTCCCGCTTTCAACAGTTTTTCATACATATCACGACGTTCGCTGTGTACATTATTAGTATTGCGATATGAGTTAATCATTCGTAATGCAACTCTTAGCGCCGTGAAGGGAAGCCAATACTGCACGAACCCTGGTCTACCGCTTTCAACAGTTTTTCATACATATCACGACGTTCTCTGTGTACATTATTAGTATTGCGATATTAGTTCATCATTCGTAAAGCAATCCTTAGCGCCGTGAAGGGAAGCCAATACTGCACGAACCCTGGTCTCCCGCTTTCAACAGTTTTTCATACATATCACGACGTACTCTGTGTACATTATTAATATTGCGATATGAGTTCATCATTCGTAATACAACACTTAGCGCCAAGGAGGGAAGCCAATACTGCACGAACCATGGTCTCCCGCTTTCAACAGTTTTTCATACATATCACGACGTTCGCTGTGTACATTATTAGTATTGCGATATCAGTTCATCATTCGTAATGCAACCCTTAGCGCCGTGAAGGGAAGCCAATACTGCACGAACCCTGGTCTCCCGCTTTCAACAGTTTTTTATACATATCACGACGATCTCTGTGTACATTATTAGTATTGCGATATGAGTTCATCATTCGTAATGCAATCCTTAGCGCCGTGAAGGGAAGCCAATACTGCAAGAACCCTGGTCTCCCGCTTTCAACAGTTTTTCATACATATCACGACATTCTCTGTGTACATTATTAGTATTGCGATATGAGTTCCTCATTCGTAATACAACACTTAGCGTCAAGGAGGAAGCCAATACTGCACGAACCCTGGTTTTCCGCTTTCAACAGTTTTTCATTCATATCACGACGTTCTCTGTGTACATTATTAGTATTCCGATATGAGTTCCTCATTCGTAATACAACACTTAGCGCCAAGGAGGGAAGTCAATATTGCAGGATGCCTGGTCTCCCGCTTTCAACAGTTTTTCATACATATTACGACGTTCTCTGTGTACATTATTAGTATTGCGATATGAGTCCATCATGCGTAATGCAACCCTTAGCGCCGTGAAAGGAAGACAATACTGCACGAACCCTGGTCTCCCGCTTTCAACAGTTTTTCATACATATCACGACGTTCTCTGTGTACATTATTAGTATTGCGATATGAGTTCATCATTCGTAATGCAACCCTTAGCGCCGTGAAGGGAAGCCAATACTGCACGAACCCTGGTCTCCCGCTTTCAACAGTTTTTCATTCATATCACGACGTTCTCTGTGTACATTATTAGTATTGCGATATGAGTTCCACATTCGTAAAGCAATCCTTAGCGCCGTGAAGGGAAGCCAATACTGCACGAACCCTGGTCTCCCGCTTTCAACAGTGTTTCATACATATCACGACGTTCTCTGCGTAGATTATTAGTATTGCAATATGAGTTCCTCATTCGTAATACAACACTTAGCGCCAATGAGGGAAGCCAATACTGCACGAACCCTGGTCTCCCGCTTTCAACAGTTTTTCATACATATCACGACGTTCTCTGTGTACATTATTAGTATTGCAATATGAGTTCATCATTCGTAATGCAACCCTTAGCGCCGTGAAAGGAAGCCAATACTGCATGAACGCTGGTCTCCCGCTTTGAACGGTTTTTCATACATATCACGACGTTCTCTGTGTACATTATTAGTATTGCGATATGAGTTCATCATTCGTAATGCAACCCTTAGCGCCGTGAAGGGAAGCCAATACTGCACGAACCCTGGTCTCCCGCTTTCAACAGTTTCTCATTCATATCACGACGTTTTCTGTGTACATTATTAGTATTGCGATATGAGTTCCTCATTCGTAATACAACACTTAGCGCCAAGGAGGGAAGCCAATACTGCACGAACCATGGTCTCCCGCTTTCAACAGTTTTTCATACATATCACGACGTTCGCTGTGTACATTATTAGTATTGCGATATGAGTTCATCATTCGTAAAGCAACCCTTAGCGCCGTGAAGGGAAGCCAATGCTGCACGAACCCTGGTCTCCCGCTTTCAACAGTTTTTCATACATATCACGACGTTCTCTGTGTACATTATTAGTATTGCGATATGAGTTCATCATTCGTTAAGCAATCCTTAGCGCCGTGAAGGGAAGCCAATACTGCACGAACCCTGGTCGTCCGCTTTCAACAGTTTTTCATACATATCACGACGTTCTCTGTGTACATTATTAGTATTGCGATATGAGTTCCTCATTCGTAATACAACACTTAGCGCCAAGGAGGGAAGCCAATACTGCACGAACCCTGGCCTCCCGCTTTCAACAGTTTTTCATACATATCACGACGTTCGCTGTGTACATTATTAGTATTGCGATATGAGTTCATCATTCGTAATGCAACCCTTAGCGCCGTGAAGGGAAGCCAATACTGCACGAACCCTGGTCTCCCGCTTTCAACAGTTTTTCATACATATCACGACGTTCTCTGTGTACATTATTAGTATTGCGATATGAGTTCATCATTCGTAAAGCAATCCTTAGCGCCGTGAAGGGAAGCCAATACTGCACGAACCCTGGTCTCCCGCTTTCAACAGTGTTTCATATATATCACGACGTTCTCTGTGTAGATTATTAGTATTGCGATATGAGTTCCTCATTCGTAATACAACACTTAGCGCCAATGAGGGAAGCCAATACTGCACGAACCCTGGTCTCCCGCTTTCAACAGTTTTTCATACATATCACGACGTTCTCTGTGTACATTATTAGTATTGCGATATGAGTTCATCATTCGTAATGCAACCCTTAGCGCCGTGAAGGGAAGCCAATACTGCATGAACGCTGGTCTCTCGCTTTCAACAGTTTTTCATACATATCACGACGTTCTCTGTGTACATTATTAATATTGCGATATGAGTTCATCATTCGTAATGCAACCCTTAGCGCCGTGAAGGGAAGCCAATACTGCACGAACCCTGGTCTCCCGCTTTCAACAGTTTTTCATTCATATCACGACGTTCTCTGTGTACATTATTAGTATTGCGATATGAGTTCCTCATTCGTAATACAACACTTAGCGCCAAGGAGGGAAGCCAAAACTGCACGAACCATGGTCTCCCGCTTTCAACAGTTTTTCATACATATCACGACGTTCGCTGTGTACATTATTAGTATTGCGATATGAGTTCATCATTCGTAATGCAACCCTTAGCGCCGTGAAGGGAAGCCAATACTGCACGAACCCTGGTCTCCCGCTTTCAACAGTTTTTCATACATATCACGACGTTCTCTGTGTACATTATTAGTATTGTGATATGAGTTCATCATTCGTAAAGCAATCCTTAGCGCCGTGAAGGGAAGCCAATACTGCACGAACCCTGGTCTCCCGCTTTCAACAGTTTTTCATACATATCACGACGTTCTCTGTGTACATTATCAGTATTGCGATATGAGTTCATCATTCGTAATACAACACTTAGCGCCAAGGAGGGAAGCCAATACTGCACGAATCATGGTCTCCCGCTTTCAACCGTTTTTCATACATATCACGACGTTCGCTGTGTACATTATTAGTATTGCGATATGAGTTCATCATTCTTAATGCAACCCTTAGCGCCGTGAAGGGAAGCCAATACTGCACGAACCCTTGTCTCCCGCTTTCAACAGATTTCCATACATATCACGACGTTCTCTGTGTACATTATTAGTATTGCGATATGAGTTCATCATTCGTAATGCAACCCTTAGCGCCGTGAAGGGAAGCCAATACTGCACGAACCCTTGTCTCCCGCTTTCAACAGTTTTTCATACATATCACGACGTTCTCTGTGTACATTATTAGTATTGCGATATGAGTTCCTCATTCGTAATACAACACTTAGCGCCAAGGAGGGAAGCCAATACTGCACGAACCCTGGCCTCCCGCTTTCAACAGTTTTTCATACATATCACGACGTTCGCTGTGTACATTATTAGTATTGCGATATGAGTTCATCATTCGTAATGCAACCCTTAGCGCCGTGAAGGGAAGCCAATACTGCACGAACCCTGGTCTCCCGCTTTCAACAG
The DNA here is from genome assembly GCA_031761405.1 of Serripes groenlandicus. Taxonomy (NCBI): domain Eukaryota; kingdom Metazoa; phylum Mollusca; class Bivalvia; order Cardiida; family Cardiidae; genus Serripes; species Serripes groenlandicus. The sequence goes on from JASEVX010000009.1 coordinate 42,540,544, forward strand.
TTTTTCATACATATCACGACGTTCTCTGTGTACATTATTAGTATTGCGATATGAGTTCATCATTCGTAAAGCAATCCTTAGCGCCGTGAAGGGAAGCCAATACTGCACGAACCCTGGTCTCCCGCTTTCAACAGTGTTTCATATATATCACGACGTTCTCTGTGTAGATTATTAGTATTGCGATATGAGTTCCTCATTCGTAATACAACACTTAGCGCCAATGAGGGAAGCCAATACTGCACGAACCCTGGTCTCCCGCTTTCAACAGTTTTTCATACATATCACGACGTTCTCTGTGTACATTATTAGTATTGCGATATGAGTTCATCATTCGTAATGCAACCCTTAGCGCCGTGAAGGGAAGCCAATACTGCATGAACGCTGGTCTCTCGCTTTCAACAGTTTTTCATACATATCACGACGTTCTCTGTGTACATTATTAATATTGCGATATGAGTTCATCATTCGTAATGCAACCCTTAGCGCCGTGAAGGGAAGCCAATACTGCACGAACCCTGGTCTCCCGCTTTCAACAGTTTTTCATTCATATCACGACGTTCTCTGTGTACATTATTAGTATTGCGATATGAGTTCCTCATTCGTAATACAACACTTAGCGCCAAGGAGGGAAGCCAAAACTGCACGAACCATGGTCTCCCGCTTTCAACAGTTTTTCATACATATCACGACGTTCGCTGTGTACATTATTAGTATTGCGATATGAGTTCATCATTCGTAATGCAACCCTTAGCGCCGTGAAGGGAAGCCAATACTGCACGAACCCTGGTCTCCCGCTTTCAACAGTTTTTCATACATATCACGACGTTCTCTGTGTACATTATTAGTATTGCGATATGAGTTCATCATTCGTAAAGCAATCCTTAGCGCCGTGAAGGGAAGCCAATACTGCACGAACCCTGGTCTCCCGCTTTCAACAGTTTTTCATACATATCACGACGTTCTCTGTGTACATTATCAGTATTGCGATATGAGTTCATCATTCGTAATACAACACTTAGCGCCAAGGAGGGAAGCCAATACTGCACGAATCATGGTCTCCCGCTTTCAACCGTTTTTCATACATATCACGACGTTCGCTGTGTACATTATTAGTATTGCGATATGAGTTCATCATTCTTAATGCAACCCTTAGCGCCGTGAAGGGAAGCCAATACTGCACGAACCCTTGTCTCCCGCTTTCAACAGATTTCCATACATATCACGACGTTCTCTGTGTACATTATTAGTATTGCGATATGAGTTCATCATTCGTAATGCAACCCTTAGCGCCGTGAAGGGAAGCCAATACTGCACGAACCCTTGTCTCCCGCTTTCAACAGTTTTTCATACATATCACGACGTTCTCTGTGTAGATTATTTGTATTGCGATATGAGTTCCTCATTCGTAATACAACACTTAGCGCCAATGAGGGAAGCCAATACTGCACGAACCCTGGTCTCCCGCTTTCAACAGTTTTTCATACATATCACGACGTTCTCTGTGTACATTATTAGTATTGCGATATGAGTTCATCATTCGTAATGCAACCCTTAGCGCCGTGAAGAGAAGCCAATACTGCACGAACTCTGGTCTCCCGCTTTCAACAGTTTTTCATTCATATCACGACGTTCTCTGTGTACATTATCAGTATTGCGATAGAGTTCCTCATTCGTAATACAACACTTAGCGCCAAGGAGGGAAGCCAATACTGCACGAACCCTGGTCTCCCGCTTTCAACAGTTTTTCATACATATCACGACGTTCGCTGTGTACATTATTAGTATTGCGATATGAGTTCATCATTCGTAATGCAACCCTTAGCGCCGTGAAGGGAAGCCAATACTGCACGAACCCTGGTCTCCCGCTTTCAACAGTTTTTCATACATATCACGACGTTCTCTGTGTACATTATTAGTATTGCGATATGAGTTCATCATTCGTAATACAACACTTAGCGCCAAGGAGGGAAGCCAATACTGCACGAACCCTGGTCTCCCGCTTTCAACAGTTTTTCATACATTTCACGACGTTCGCTGTGTACATTATTAGTATTGCGATATGAGTTCATCATTCGTAATGCAACCCTTAGCGCCGTGAAGGGAAGCCAATACTGCACGAACCCTGGTCTCCCGCTTTCAACAGTTTTTCATACATATCACGACGTTCTCTGTGTACATTATTAGTATTGCGATATGAGTTCATCATTCGTAATGCAACCCTTAGCGCCGTGAAGGGAAGCCAATACTGCACGAACCCTGGTCTCCCGCTTTCAACAGTTTTTCATACATATCACGACGTTCTCTGTGTACATTATTAGTATTGCGATATGAGTTCATCATTCGTAAAGCAATCCTTAGCGCCGTGAAGGGAAGCCAATACTGCACGAACCCTGGTCTCCCGCTTTCAACAGTTTTTCATACATATCACGACGTTCTCTGTGTACATTATTAGTATTGCGATATGAGTTCCTCATTCGTAATACAACACTTAGCGTCAAGGAGGAAGCCAATACTGCACGAACCCTGGTCTCCCGCTTTCAACAGTTTTTCATTCATATCACGACGTTCTGTGTACATTATTAGTATTGCGATATGAGTTCCTCATTCGTAATACAACACTTAGCGCCAAGGAGGGAAGCCAATATTGCACGAAGTCTGGTCTCCCGCTTTCAACAGTTTTTCATAGATATTACGACGTTCTCTGTGTACATTATTAGTATTGCGATATGAGTTCATCATTCGTAATACAACACTTAGCGCCAAGGAGGGAAGCCAATACTGCACGAACCCTGGTCTCCCGCTTTCAACAGTTTTTCATACATATCACGACGTTCTCTGTGTACATTATTAGTATTGCTATATGAGTTCCTCATTCGTAATACAACACTTAGCGCCAAGGAGGGAAGCCAATACTGCACGAACCCTGGTCTCCTGCTTTCAACAGTTTTTCATACATATCACGACGTTCTCTGTGTCCATTATTAGTATTGCGATACGAGTTCCTCATTCGTAATACAACACTTAGCGCCAAGGGGGGAAGCCAATACTGCACGAACCCTAGTCTCCCGCTTTCAACAGTTTTTCATACATATCACGACGTTCCCTGTGTAGATTATTAGTATTGCGATCATATGAGTTCATCATTCGTAATGCAACCCTTAGCGCCGTGAAGGGAAACCAATACTGCATGAACCCTGGTCTCCCGCTTTCAACAGTTTTTCATTCATATCACGACGTTCTCTGTGTACATTATTAGTATTGCGATATGAGTTCATCATTCGTAATGCAACCCTTAGCGCCGTGAAGGGAAGCTGCACGAACCCTGGTCTCCCGCTTTCAACAGTTTTTCATACATATCACGACGTTCTCTGTGTACATTATTAGTATTGCGATATGAGTTCATCATTCGTAAAGCAATCCTTAGCGCCGTGAAGGGAAGCCAATACTGCACGAACCCTGGTCTCCCGCTTTCAACAGTTTTTCATACATATCACGACGTTCTCTGTGTACATTATTAGTATTGCGATACGAATTCCTCATTCGTAATACAACACTTAGCGTCAAGGAGGAAGCCAATACTGCACGAACCCTGGTCTCCCGCTTTCAACAGTTTTTCATTCATATCACGACGTTCTGTGTACATTATTAGTATTGCGATATGAGTTCCTCATTCGTAATACAACACTTAGCGCCAAGGAGGGAAGCCAATATTGCACGAAGCCTGGTCTCCCGCTTTCAACAGTTTTTCATAGATATCACGACGTTCTCTGTGTACATTATTAGTATTGCGATATGAGTTCATCATTCGTAATACAACACTTAGCGCCAAGGAGGGAAGCCAATACTGCACGAACCCTGGTCTCCCGCTTTCAACAGTTTTTCATACATATCACGACGTTCCCTGTGTAGATTATTAGTATTGCGATCATATGAGTTCATCATTCGTAATGCAACCCTTAGCGCCGTGAAGGGAAACCAATACTGCATGAACCCTGGTCTCCCGCTTTCAACAGTTTTTCATACATATCACGACGTTCTCTGTGTACATTATTAGTATTGCTGACACGAGTTCATCATTCTTAATGCAACACCAGGAGGGAAGTCGTTACTGCTCGTACACTGGTCTCTCGCTTTTAACAGTATTTCAGTCATATCAAAATACTGCGTACTCTGTGTTAATTACCATTATTGCTGGTATGCTTATTCTTACACGAGTGCATCATTCGTAATGCAACCCTGAGCACCACGGAGGGAAATCCTAACTACAATTTCGTCTTTGGTTTGACCCGACTCGGAATCTAGTCCTAAACCCCATTCTCGAAGCGGTCTCTCTAACCATTACATCACTGATGGTTGCTTATACGATATTTAGTTGCAGCTACCAAGAAAGAGGTATGAATGTTATACATGCCTGTAACCAGTCTGTGACATTATTATTATTTAATATTGTTGGATTTGTTCTTCGTTTAAATTATGTGTGGTGCTATCAACAGTGTTAAAAATTATTTCAGCAATATGTCAATCCAGCTAATTATATTGTTTTGGGATAACGGAAGTCTACGTTTATAAATGAAACACCTATACATGTACCTTTAAAAAGGGGGGTAACTATTGGAATAACTTGCCATTTTCTTATTCAAGGCGATAGACTCAATTGACAACCCCTACACTTAACACTCAATTGGATAATTGTGAAAGGCAGAACATAATCCAGATTGACCAAAAAATCAAATCCCTGAGATGTTGAGATGTGTCTGTAATTTGGATATTTGCATATTCAGAAATAATTAGCGGCCATATTCTTGCTGGAAACAGGTGTCTGTAAATCTATGAATCTAGTGTGTGTACGCGTCCTGTGTTAATCCTTATCAACGTGCAGACGCATTTTCACGCACCCGCAGAAGCTTTCCATATTTTGCCCAGATATGATCAAAGTCGCCTACTACAGATTTGTTGTATGTGGAAAAGGGGTAAATGCCCATTACTTGTAGTTTCCGATAAAGATGTCGCGTATGATGATTTAATATATCATTACACCTACGTGCAATGAAGACTCGGGCTTGCCAGTGCATCCACACAGTCTCAACAGAGTCTTTACCGATACGGTATAAATGCTCAAATGCATCTTCTGACTACAAAAATAGAATAAGAGATATTAAGATAACATCAACTTAACTAAAATGGGCGAGCTTTGCAAATACCAACTGAAACTTAATTAGTTCATGTGTGGAAAACGACTTGTCTGCGCCTCCAATGCTAGGGATCCAAACGAATACCACTTGACAGAAAGTTCGTTAAACGTTCTATGACTATTTGGAGAACATTGCAGAGCCAACAGACTGCGGTGGATCCACTGGCTGGTCTGGGTATATACTTGTTGCACACGTCTAACGGTTAGTTTTCGCAGAGCGCCGCTCAAATTATGTCAAACTGGAAATTCATTTAGACAACAAATCGCCAGACTTTGAACAATTATGTTTTCTAGCAATGTATGGATTAATGCATAAGGACGTCGGTTTGGAAATCAATGATAATTCGGAGCGAAATTGTCATAACCGAGACTCTTATCGAGGTTTTCTGACGACTCTGCAACAGACGAATCTTGAAGACATTGTGACAAAACGAGCAATTTCTCTATTTGCCACAAAGTATTCAATTTTTTCCTGTTATTTTAAAATCGTTTATAGAGATTTTCCATGTGTTTCCAAACTTTGCATATATGTTTTAAAAGTTATTTGTTGGAGGTTTTCTGTATGCGGGAAAGGGTTAAGCCCAAGCATAGGAACATACCAAGGACGATAGGCATACTATGTTTAGTCTGTTCTTTGGAAGCGCCAAATAGTATTTGTGATATCAATTAGACTTGAGATAATTGTTAGTTTGCAGTGTGTTCAGTCACATACTAAGTTAGCTCGGTTAGTTTATTGGTGGATATGCTGGCGCTAGCAAACGACGACGGTTACTGAACGAGCCGTCTATGAAGGGATACAGTTGTCCTTATAAACAAATGATCTGTTTGGAGTGCGACGAAATCGACATTTTTATCATAGAACTCTCCTTTTAGTTAATTTGTTTAACAATTGTTTGTTTTGATTAAAAATGACGCTTTGCACTGGTTTCAACAGTAATTGAGTTGAACCGTCCCGCGAGAAAACCAACATTGTGGACTCTGCGTAAAGTATAGACCCGGATCAGCCTTAGCATGCCATGCAGGCTTACCCGGATAGATACTTTTCGCCTCGTGTGGATTTTCTGTTTCGGGAATCGTTACTCTATAACCTCTAGCCCCCCTGAGACGGAATGTGTCGGCAGGCTGATCTGGGTCGATACAGAGGCCATAATGTTGGTTTTCTTGCGGGACGGCTTAGTTATACTACGGCGTTTCATGGATGAATAATCTGCTGGTTAGTTAGTTTTGACCTTTTCACACATACATCGAATCTGCAGCAGCCAATTTAAAAAATACTTAGGCAAACACGTGGCGACTGTCTTTAAATGATTGTATAATTATTGAATACAATTGAAACCATTTTGGTAAACAAGAATTATGGGTAATCTCTCCTTTTGCCATGATGTTTTTCAAAAACCGCCTACGGGCTAAGACGTCGTCACGACTGTGCATACCGGAGAGAGAAATTCCACGGCACATCCGATTAGGGGAACGTCTTGTCGCCACAATTATATAAATCCAATTTAATCGTATTTTGTCAATTGGCTCTCTACCAAAGGCACAAGGACAGGCAAACAAATTGTTGTTGGTGGTCGTTAGAATAGCGTCGCGTTAAACCATCCTGATGAGAGAAGTCTTGTTATTGATTATCTAGCAAATAATAAACAACACGAACTAATTACTTTATCATTCTCCTTGTTCAACAATGTTTTCATATCTCTGCAGAAAATATACTTTAAAAGCTTTGTGATATAACACTCTATACATCTCCGACGTGTTACAAGAATATGACTCTAAAAGTATATATTTATCAATAAACGCGGATATGTCTTTGTTTATACGGATGATATTTTGTTTGCACTTTATACGAATAAAGCTCATATAAAGTGAGATAATTAAAGAGATTTATTCATATAAAGTGTTATCATTTATAGTATTTAACTGACTTTCTTCCCTTTGGAGGACCTAATAAGGTACAAAAACAACATTCTTGCATCGAGAGAGCTTTCGCCGTGTGAAGTAATTGAGGTATCCGCTATGGGAGCGTGAGCGGGAGATCAATCAGTTCGATCTCTGATCGGATCATATCAAATGCTTTTACAGAGGACTAAATAAGAGGGAGTAAACAGGTATTTTCTCCACAATATCTTCTCTTATGACTCAACCAAATCCTATGTTGTGGGTACTCAAAAGAATCGTTTCACTTTTGAGTACCCACAACATACGGTTTGTATGTCAAATAAGGATTTAAAAATCGAGCTGTTTAATCAAAACCACGGATTTAAGATTGGTGATAATCCTCTAAAAACAGTTGACAGATATAAGTATCTTGGTGTTATTTTTCATGTTATTTTTTATTTTATTTTTTTTTTTTTTTCGTTTCACTGTGACGCCCTAGCAAAAGGCGCAAAAATACACAACTATAAAGACTTTGGATTTAAATCTTATCAAAAGCTATTTGAATCTTGTGTTGTAACGATTTTAGATTATTGTGCGTCTGTATGGTGGTACAAACATTTCCAGACAATCGACAACGTGCAGTATCGTGCTTTACGGTACTTCCTTGGCGTACATAGAAACCCAGAAACGTGCTATTACAGCTGATACAGGATGGCTACCCAGTAATTATCGACGTTGGGTATCGATGATCCGATATTGGAATAGACTTATATTGTTCGATGACAACAGGCTAACAAAACGCATATTTAACATGGACTATAATAAGTGTCAAAATAATTGGTGTAGTGATTAAAAAACAGTTATGTCTCAAATATTTTGTAGTTCACCAAATATATAATGCCACGAAAATGAGCAACCCATGGGTAAAAAAGTTAAATATTATCATTCAAAATTTAGGTTTATCATATTTGTCAAACGTTAAGCCCACTATTAAACCACTTTTTGGTTTTATAAAACAAAGAATAATTGACCAGGGTCTTCAGGAACAATATGCAAATATTTCAGCATCTCCAAAATTAACATTTTTCCAGAATGTTTACATAATGAACGAACGTGCAGCTTATGTTGATGCTTTAAGAAATAGATCAGATCGATCCTCATTATGTAAATTAAGAGTAAGTGCTCATAACCTTGCCATTGAAAGAGGAAGATGTTTTAAAGTGCCCAGGGGTCAAAGAATTTGTGAAATCTGCAAAAGGGATGACATTGAAAATGAACAGCACATGCTACTACATTGCAGAGGGTACTCTAATATCAGAGAGACTTTTGAATTCAAATTGTCCAACATTTCTCAAAAAAGTAACACTTATATGTGCGATATGTATAAGATAAGGCTTATACTTAATAATAAATCTTCCACGGCACTTAAACTATCTTCCTCTTTCGTAACAAATTGTTTTATTGTGAGAAGTAATCTATTGCAATAGATTTTCATTATACATGTATTTTATATTCACATAAATGTTTGCATTTTATAACCATGTTTAACCATTCGGTCATATTACCATTTATTGTAAATGCGTTTGTGCCAATAAAATATTGTCTATTTAAATTTGACTAATTATTTTGAAAATGAATCTGCTATACCTATTGATACAGTTAAGACTAATATAGCTAACTACTATTCTGATATCTGGAAGGCAGACTCAACAAAGGTAGGTAAATTAGGAACATAGGCCTTCGTCACTTTTAAAGACACCTTTGAAACTGAAAAGTATGTAGGCTACTTTTAAACTTGAACAAACGGGAACGTTCATTGTTAGCTCAGTTTAAATGTGGTATTTTACCGATAAGAGTGGAAAAAGGACGACCCGGAGCAAAGACTTTATACCTTTTGTAATCAACATCAAATTGAAGAAGAAATTCAGTGTAGATTTTACAATGATATTAGAGCAGACGTGTTTAATGATCAATTTTCTAATATACAGTTTAATGTACTGAGTGATGCGGATAAACTTACATATCTTATCAGAAACGTTCCAAGAAAAGTAGCTAAATACATTGTTAAATCTTATATGAGAAGAAGAAATGCAATATATAACTAGCCTCATTTCAATCCATATAATATTATGCAAATGTGTGACATTTATTATTTATTTATTGATGATGTTAGGAATGCCAAAATAATTTCACGTGAAAATTATATTACTTACTATTGTATAGGTGACTTATAGGTCCATTGGGCCGGGTGTTTTGTTTAAAATTCTATAATTGTATACCATGTTACTTGTACACATGTCACTTTAATAAAATATTTACTTACTTACTTTACTTACTTATATACTCTAATGGCATTCCGCATAAATATTAACCACGGACCGAAGAAACCCTATTATTATGGTAGTACTGAGTTCGTGGTAATTGACGGCATTGGCAGCACTTAATATTCTCCGTCAAAAGATTATCCATTCACTAAACACCACATTAGAAGTCACATCATCTGTTGCTTTATTTAACCCTTTCCCACGTACATCAAATCTGCAGCAGACAAGTTTGAAACAAACTAGACAAAAATGTAACATCTAAAAATCATTATTGAAAATACAGTTGAAGACAATGTCATAAAATTGTTAACTTTTGGTTATGAGCAATATTTCGTTTTGACACAGTGTTTTCAAAAGTCGTCTGCTTTGCGATTGCATCTGGGAAAGATTATAATATATGACGAATTCTATTAGAGTGTATTTTTTCACAGTCTTTATAGTGGTCAAATTTAGACCTTTACGACTGACGGGAGCGCAAGTTTATACGGACATTCGCGGATCTCAAATAGCGGAATATCTGTTTTTCTGATGACGTTGATCTTACCCATGATTTCCTGCGAATCTTGCACTATCGGCATTTCGTTCAACATACACAAAGGAGGATATTAGCGTGATCAATTCCACGATATATCACTTGGGCACGTGACGTACAAATGACGTCATATTATAATATTAATTACGTTATTGTTATCGAATAACGTTGACACTTCACAACAAACTTTTTAGGAAATATATCTCATTTTGAGTGAAATACCGGCTCGTATATCACGATTATGAGTTCATGTGTGTAGTTATTTATCACGAAGGCCGAATGGCCTGAGGGATTAATTTATACACACATGAACGACACATCGTGATATAAGAGCCATTATATCACTCAAAATGAAATCTATTTCAATTCTAGCACTTGTTTATAACTTGAGGGATACAAATTAAGGGGGAACTAGGTTTTGACATGACGTTGTTTTCCTTGATAAAATCACGTGTAGGCTATTTTAACTTTACTCCCCATTGTACTTGTTTTGGAAATATTCGATTTTTTCAACTAACAAAACATTTTGAAATCAGTTTTATTAACAGTATATCAACATTTTTATATTTTTATTATACATTGTTCAATTGTTCAATTGTTCTTAAACTCATCATGTGCGTTACTGTCTCATTCTTCTAACACAACGTTTTCGACAGCGCCAAAAATGTTTGTAAAGCACGTGAATGACGTCATTTATAACAGTTACGTCACCGTTACAATTCAAATTTCCAAACGGCATTTACAACAAAAGCTCGTGACTTCATTCATAAAATGTCAAGCCCACGTACGTAGTAACGCATGCGCTCTGAGAAACGCTGTATGAAAAATACTCGGGAGGGAATTTCAACAGCCAAAAATAGTTCCGGAAATTTAGAGTGATATACTGCATTTAGATCACGCTCAAATCCTTCTTCGTGTATAGAAGAGAAATTGTCAAAATACTAAGTACTTTTCTTTGTTGAAGTTCAGTGTCTGTCTGAGTGTGTGGATATATTGTGGATATATTGTCTTGGTGGGACGCGATGGTTCATGTACGTTTTCCCCCTGGAAACATTCTCGGTACATCTCTGTCTGTCCAAAATGACTTAATAAACACTTTTTCAATAGCGTTTTGGCGATACTCCTGGGGTAATTATCGTCACATCTCTGTCCAAAATGACTTTTTAAATATCGTTTTGGCGATTCCCCTGGAGTAATTATTGGTACATCTCTGTCCAAAACGACTTAAACACCTTTTCAATATCGTTTTGGTGATTCCCCTGGATTAATTATCGGTACATCTCTGCCCAAAATGACTTAAACAATATCGTTTTGGCGATTCCCTCGGTACATCTCTGTCCAAAACGACTTATACACCTTTTCAATATCGTTTTGGCGATTCCCCTGGAGTAATTATCGGTACATCTCTGTCCAAAATGACTTAGACAATATCGTTTTGGCGATTCCCCTGGAGTAATTATCGGTACATCTCTGCCCAAAATGACTTAAACAATATCGTTTTGGCGATTCTCCTGGAGTAATTATTGGTACATCTCTGTCTAACGTGACATATTTTCAATATAGAAATAATTGTTCACTTTTGTCCCTTTGTCCAAAATGACATTTTCAATATCGTTTTGACGATTCTTCTTGAGTAATTATCGGCACATCTCTGTCCATAATGACATTTTCAATATTGTTTTGGCGATTCTCCTGAAGTAATTATCGGTACATCTCTGTCTAAAATGACATATTTTCAATATAGAAATAATTGTTCACTTTTGTCCCTTTGTCCAAAATGACATTTTCAATATTGTTTTGGTGATTCTCCTAGAGTAATTATCGTCACATCTCTGTCCATAATGACATTTTCAATATCGTTTTGGCGATTCTCCTGGAGTAATTATCGGTACATCTTTGTCTAAAACGACATATTTTCAATATAGAAATAATTGTTCAATTTTGTCCCTTTACCATTAATTCAGATATGTGTATGACTCGCCAGACCGAGGCAGTAACAATGCGGTAAATGCGATAAATGCGGTCGGTAAATGCGGTAAATGCGGTAAATGCGGTCGGTAAATGCGGTAAAGCATCAGGTTCCAATATCATCAACCTTACTTAGCGCTATATACTTACTTAGCGCTATATAATACTCTTAAAAATACTTATAAGCATATTTCATCAAAAAAAAAAACCTAATATTTTGTAAAACCTGAACGGTGGAATGTATTTAAGGAAATGACAAAGTTGACAGAAAGAATGACCTTGCAGACAAACAATACTTGTTAAGAAATGAAATAGTTTAGCATTTGTATTAGAGAAATAAAAATGATGAAATATGCCTTTAAGTATTTAAGTATTACTTAACGCTAAGTAAGGTTGGTGTTATTGGACACAGGCTGACAAATTTGAGTTTTCACGTTCCGAAAACGTTCTCATAATCCGATGTAGCAAAATTACCGATGCCGTAGCACCAATCCAAGTAAAACGCAGCCTCGAAGAAAGAATCAAAGTTTTTTATATATAGCCTCAAGGAAAGTGTCTTCCATTTGTTTTATTTGAACAGTTTCGAACTGATTAACATTGTACCTTCCCAATAGTTGGCTCCCAAGACATCAGTAATACCATTGATAGCAGTTCCTAGGGAATCAACCAATTAAGCGACTGACATTTGTTTTTGTGTAGCTAGATTAATTTTCAAGATCGCACAAACAATCGACTTCACAACTGCAGGAGTGGCCGTTGTAAGTCATTTTCGATCTTTTTATTTCCGTTTTGAAATTATTTTTTTTGTTTGACTACGTTATTAACCTATATCATTTTCAAATATTTCCTATTTGGCCTCAAGTATTATCATAATCGAGCTTAAGATCAACTTTTTGAATACTCAGATACGGGTGTTTAGTCTTTAGAAATAAAATAAAACAATGCCTGTATTGCTTTATTTGTCTTGTTTACTTGTTGAACTTTGGCAATAACAAACATTTGTTGACAGAACAGTGAGAACTGCAATACGTTCTGATTGAAATGTTAGAGAAGGTCATCCAGAGATATCATTAATGTATAATTAACCCTTTCCCACATACAGACGCATTTTGACGCGATAGCAGCGGATGACTTTTGAAAACATTGAGGCCAAAGGTGAAATTGCTCATGGTGGGCAATTTTACCTTTGGTCACAATGCTTTCAACTTTATTCAACAATTAAGCTACTTTTTATGGAGATTTTTCAGGGTTTTTTCACAATGTTTTCAAAGTCGTCTGCTGCAGATTTGTAATTGGGAAAGGGTTAAAATATATGTTGAACACCTCTCTTTTAGGATTGTATTCAGACCCCAAGACTATAAATACATTCTTTGTGTTCAGACTTAGGTCAAGTATAGATTTGGAATTACTAAAATTTACCAATAGTAGGTCTCGATTTGACCACAGACATCGTTCAATAGGTTTTGGTCATACGAAATCTTGTAATAGTGGTAGCAGTACATTTTGTACTTGTTAGTTGTCCTTTAATTGAGGCGGTTGCAGGGCCATCGGTATCCCGTGGACTGTTTTGACATGCATTATGAAGGTAAAACTAATCCGATTCAGATCCTCATGTAAATCGTTTCAAGTTTGGTGACAATGCACAAGCAGCGTCTAGCGTTTTAGAGACTTATGGCAATTCCGTTTAAATTTATCATAAAGGGAGTGTTTTGAGAGAATAACCAGGGGACTACAATTCAAGTCGTTAGGTCTTTTTATTGACGCCGCGTGGAAGCGCGGCGTCGGTATGGGATAGGTTTTAATTTTGTACCACGGAGTGACGTAATCGAAAAGGGAGCAACCAACATTATTATTGTTAAGAAAAACTCTGTTTTATGTTTGAAAAAAAAAAAAACCTTTATGAGTAACTATATTTTATAAAATGATTTAAGAAACAGCAAGATACAAAATACGTATGTCTTCTACCGTTATTACAAAACTTTAGACACAGGTAATGGGTATTTAATTACTTTCCCCTAACTTCCTAGGCTACGCTTTTTTTATAGTTTGGTTTACGACCCGATTCATCAAAGCTCAGAAAAAAGTTTCTGGCGATGTTTTTGCCTATTTACGATATTGAGATTTTTAAATAAATGAGTAATCTTTAAAAAATCAATGATGATTCATTTTTATAACTACATATTACAGTATAATTCTAGAAACTGTAAAAACAACGTTAACCCAACTATGCAATACGCATGGCCGTAACGTGACCCGTTCTATTATTTGTAAATGCAGCATGTCATCGCTTGGCGATTTTTGTCATTCTTATTTAATAGACGACAAGGTGTCATCGGTATCCATAGAGTAATTAAGTTGTCTCTGCTTCCTTCCGCTATGAATACTTCGCTGTTTTCACGATTTCATCCGATTTCTAAAATTCATTGGATTCGTACCCGGTTTTTCATGTTTCGTTCGAGTTGAACGATTCGTATCAACTGGTTTTCGCTCTTTAATCTTGGGGAACTGACTTGACCATTTTCTTTTGTTTATTTTTCAGTTTTCTACTGGCATGTTCAAAACGATTAAAGTGACATTACAAACAAACAAAAAAGACTTAATAATTCTTGCTTTATGTTGACTTTACATGTGAACTTTCATAATGCTCAATCTTGATCATACATATCTTTCTTTTCTTTTTTAATTATTTCGTATTTTTTGTTTATATACTCCCGTTTTTTCTATCATACTTCTGCTAAACTGGAAGGAGAATAGACTTCCACCTCTCCTTCCTAAGCTTGTGTCACACTTAACTTACAACTAGAGGCAATACACCTTAATATATGTTAATATTTAAGCACCTATGTTTTTGTTATCTAATGGATCTAGTTAGAGGATTTAAAACAGTTTATTGGTAAAAAAAAAAGAAGAGAAACTTCAGCTTGTATGACACATTATAGTTGCAGTGAATGTTAATCAAACCGTAAATCAAATGGTTTCATGACTTAACTTGTCATTTCACGACTAAACTTCACATACTGAATATCACATAAATCGTAGCATGTAAAACGTTTAATCCCTACGTCAATATTGACCATTTCTGCTCTTGGTAACCTTTTTATAAAGACTACGGTAGCAATATAGGCACATCTTGGCCTTCTTGTTTGAAATAAAAGGGACATTTGGCCTTCTTGTTCGAAATATTTACATCCTGTCTGCTTGCACAGGTTATTTAAATGTACTGAACTGCATCTGCTTCCTTTAAGTCATGCTTCAAAAGCATGCGCGGCGTCTTTGATGCTTTGCACCAAAATTCTTCTTGTCTTCTATTTGAATGGAAGGGAAGACACTGGTGAGGTTGTGCGTATGAATACTCTCAAGAGATTCTTCACTGTGTGCGTGTGTCATGCGTGAATCACGCGTTTATCATAAGAGCCGTCCCGCGATAAAACCAACATTGTGGACTCTGCGTAAAGTATCGACCCGGATTAACGTAAGTATGCCGCGCAGGCTGACCCGGATAGACACTTTTAGCCTCCTGTGGATTTTCCGTTTCGAGAATCATTACCTCTATCCCCCTGAGACGGACTGTTTCGGCCCGGATCATTATTCGCGGACTGCGCAGTCTGATCTGGGTCGATACATTACACAGAGGCAATAATGTAAGCTTTCTCGCGGGACGGCTCATATCATTTAAGAGCCTCGTTCGTCGAAAGGACAAATATTTGCATCTTGGAACAATCAGGGTCCAATTCATCCAACCTTATTTAGTGGTAAGTAATACTTAAATACTTAAGATAGCATTTACTCATTGTCGTTTCCTTAATATTTTGTAAAACATGAATGGTGGAATGTCATTTAAGTAAATGACTAAGTTGACATAAATACTTACCATGCTGACTAACAATACTTGTTAAGAAAAAATGAAAATGTTGGCAGTTTTGACATTTTCATTATGGAAACAAAAATGATGAAATGTTCTTTTTATGTATTTAAGTATTACTAAGTGCTAAATAAGGTTGGTGGTATTGGACCCTGGACTCATGCTTGGTGGTATTGGACCCTGGACTCATGCTTGGTGGTATTGGACCATGGACTCATGCGAACCTATTCGTTGGAATTATAGTACGGGACGAACAACCTAGATTGAACAAAATGTAACATTCTGCCTACGCATACATACATGCTATAATTCAAAATTCACTATATCCTTGAATGAAAGATTCTCTGTTTAATTGGAAAACAGTGTCGATTCAGATCCAACAACGCGATGATAAAATAAATTGATTTACAATGGTCACAAATGCATCGACGGTAGTTTTCCTGGACCCCGGCTCATTATTGTTAATCGCGTGTCAGTCTTGAATTGGTCACTTCACATTCAGACGGGGAGCACTTCCAATTAATTTTGTCCAGCGAAGTAAACAACAATTCCCAGGATATTACAGGTCATTATGATTTCAGCGCCACGCTGAAGAATGAATAAAACATAACACGACAAACGAATCACGCAATATGATAAACGGATAAAATAGTGGAGCCCTTACATATTAATTGGAGTACGAACTTCTGTACATTGCGAATAGCGAATAACTAGAACAGCATCAACCTCCGTGCAGTCTAATCTGGTTCTTCTCTATTTGGGGTTTAGTCGTACGAGTATCCTGAAAGTATCATGTCCAAGTCAACGCTTATGACAAAAAAAACGCATATGTAGCTTGATAGTAACCGCCATGCTTTGTAGGATCGTTGGTCGGATTTGAGGTTTTGCCGAGACCCGGCAGTCAAGGTGGCGACGCGGGTTTTCAATTTATGGGTTTTGAGTTCGAACCCTAGCTCGGCCAACATTCTTTCCGACATTTGACAAAAGTCACTGTGACAAACTTCATTCTTCTTCCACCAATGGTCTAACAGTATATGTGAAAAAGCAGCCAGTTGTTTGGAATGTCTGTTTTGTGAAGTACTGGTGTTAGAAAGCCAAGAAACACATGAAATTGTTAAAAGGCCGCCGTGATGTGACTTAACCTCAATCAATCAATTCATCCAACCATCAATCACTCAGTCAATCAATCAATCAATCAACCAATCATCAATCAATCATAAAGGGTGTTACCGTCTCCGTGGTGTAGTTACTATAATGCCAGCCTTGTGAGCGGGAGACCAGTGTTCAATCTCCGGTCGGATCATACCAAAAACTTAAGTTATCATCCCTCCATGGCGCTTAGGGCTGTGGGATAGCATTACCATCGGTGTCAGGATAAAGCAATAACGTTGGAACGGGAAAATTACCAACGAAACGCCGTGATATAACTTAAATACTGACTCAGAGCTATGGATAAGGGGCTATTTCATATTCTTTAATTAGTGCTTGATTAGGGTTTGTTTAATAATAAGACAAATATTTGGGGGGAAAGATCTGTACACCCCTCGTTATCTGTACCTCTGAACTGTTAAAATACAGTGAAACATCGATAAATCAATTCAAATCGGGGTTCGCCTTGTACAATGAGGTACCATTCGAGCTTGTGAACACGCAGTCTAGCAAGAGCATTCCCTAATATCAATGTATAATGAAGCCGCATCATGCGATGTTGGGTCTTTATTTTCATCTGCGTAACGGTAAGCCTGTTCGTACGCAAGTCTCACCGTCCGTTTATAGTTTACCAAGACCTATACGTATCTTTTTAGCAATAACTAGAAGTGTAACTCCGTTAGTTTTACGCCAATGTACCTTTATATGATCGATCTCCTTATGGAGAGTCATTGCTAGACAGTCATGCCTGTGAACACACATTCTTGCAAGAGCATTCATTAGTTTCAATTTATATTTGAGCGGCGCATTTCGAAAATCAGTGCCGTCTGATGTGGTATTTGTACTGTTCGTCAATTAGTCATAGACTGTTTCAAAACATTTATGTAAACCAGTATCCATGTGGATCCTGTGGCCTCGAAACGTTGGCAGGTCGTTATCAATTAAGGGATGGTATCTCCCTATACATCTATGATACTCAATCAAAGTTTACATTTATCCACAGATGTTTCTTAACAGGTTATGTGACTACCTGGTGATCAAACTGGGCGAGTGCATACAGGTTTAAAGGTCTGTTTCTGTATATCACGGGTCAAATTGGAAACAACAAGTTAACCCATACTGGCGCAAAGAGTATTTTTGAAGTCAGTATCAAGCCGAAGTTTCGGAGATCACGTACTTCATCGCCTAACTGAAGCTAAACGACCGTTAATTGAAGCAGGGATGCAGTCGACATTCAGAAATATGATTGACGTTTTCCTATCACGTAGCACGGGCGTCCGTGTTATTCAAATTGGGTCCTAATTTTAAACTCATATTGCCTAATAAGGAAATGTCATCAAAATGTGCTGCAGTCGAATTTAAACCGCACAATCATCGAGCTTCTGAGAGTATTACATAAACCTGATACAGACGACTGTTGACGCATCTGCTGGGGGGGATTGAATGAATGAATGTATAGTGTTTTATGGCGCATCGACAGCTAAGGTCATTTAGCGCGCATTAAAATTAAGTAGTACATGAAATATTATTTAAAAATGAATATGTTTGATAGAACTATATAATGGGAAATGATGGAAGTAGAAATAAATAATGTTTTAGGACTAAAATCTATGTAATGGGAATGAAATGTATGTTATATAAATAAGAGTATATATATATATGTAGACAAATACAGATTATCACAGCTTATAGTAAATTGCAATCTCCTTTAAGAAAGAAATTATAGCATGTATTGGGACAGTGTCGAATAGTGTTTTAAGACTATCAACACTGTAATAATGGTGCAAAGTCAGTGCAATCAATTAAAATGTGCTGAATGGTACAGCTTGCAGAGCAAGGTATACATTCAAGTGCATCATCCTTTGTAAAGAGCCGAGAATGTGTAAGTCTTGAGTGCCCAATTCGGCAACGAGCTATAATAACCTCTTCTCGACGAATAGACCTGTAAACGGGGTTCCACTCGCCAAGGATTGGTTTGACAGAATGAAGCTTGTTAAAAACATCAGCATCCCATTTGGTTTGCCAAGAAGATTGGATATATTTAAAAATAGTAGGTTTAAAATCAGAATGTGGAACCTTAAAATCTGAAATTGGTAAAGATAATGCGGACTTTGCATTTTCATCCGCTTTCTCGTTACCCGTAATACCTAAATGACTAGGCAACCAACAGAAAACAAATTTATTAAACTTCAACAGGGATGAAATTCGTTGAAGTAATCCGCAAACAAGAGAATCTTCAAACTTCTCATTGTAAAGGGCCTGTAAAGAAGAAAGTGAATCAGAGAAAATAATAAAGCGGGTCAGATGGGATTTATCATGAATGCGAGATTTCAAAATGGTATCACCACATACGGCGGCAGACGCAACAGATACATCGCATTTAGAGCCGTCTGTGTAAATTGGTTTAAAGGCAAAGTAAAAATCTTTAATTTCATGAAATTCGGCTTGAAATACATGTCTGTCAGTTTCAGACTTTTTATGAGCAGCAAGATCAAAACGAAATTTCGCAGTTTTGAGTGTCCAATGAGCTATATCTGGGACTTGATATTTTGCAATACACTCCATATCCACATACATGAAGATGCGGATACCAAAGGGAAGTATTGAATTTGTTTTTTTAAGAAAAAGGGGCTTGAATTGAGGCTGAAAGACAGTTTCGTAAGTAGGGTAAGAAGGGTTGGATTTTAATTTCAGTACATACTGAAGGACAAGTTTCTGTCTTCTAGAAGAGAGCGAAGGTTCATTAGCTTCAGTATAAAGACTGTTAACTGGAGAGGTTCTAAAAGCTCCAAGGGCAAGGCTTTAACGGTTTCTGACATTTTTTCTTTAAAGCTTTAATATGTGGAAGGAATGAAAGTTTTTGGTCAAACATTACACCAAGAAACTTGAACTCTGGTACAACTTCAATGCGACATTTATTCATATGAAGATCTGGGTCTAGGTGGAAACCACGTTTATTACAGAAGTGCATGCATTTGGTTTTAAAACCATTTTCGTCAGACCATGTTTGAAGTTTATTCAAGCATTGTTGAAGTTGACGTTCTATAATGTCCATATTTCCATATAAACAAATAACAAAATCATTCACATAAAGGGAGCATTCAACCCCTGGGTTGATAGCTTTAACAATATAATTGATTTTCACACTAAATAATGTGGCCGATAAAATGCAACATTGAGGAACACCCATTTCCTGCTCATGAGCACCTGATAGGGGGTTACCAACATGAACACGAAAGAGGCGTTCATCCAAAAATGCAGCAATAAATAGAGGTAGACGGCCTCTAAGACCAAAGTCATGGAGATCCTTTAAAATACCGTATTTCCAAGTTGTGTCATAAGCGCTTTCAAGATCAAAGAATACACAGACAACATGTTGCTTATTAATAAAGCCTTCTCTAATAAAAGATTCAAAACGAACAAGATGATCAAGTGTACTTCGTTGCCGACGAAAACCGCTTTGAACATTATACCGTTTTGGGATAGGTATAACAATAGCCTCTCGCCAAGACTGAGGAAATTCACCAGATTGCCATACATCATTAAAAATATCCAATAAAACAGAAACAGAAGTGAAGGGTAAATGTTTAAGAAATTGATTTTGTCTTGGCCAGGAGAGGTATCATGAGCTTTCCTCAGGGCAGACCTGAGTTCTTTTAAGGAAAACAGTTTGTTATACCGCTCAAGATGTTTGGACTTAAAGTTAAGTTTTTTCTTCTCCTCTCTGGCTTTAAACTTCTGGAATTTTTCAGAATAATTCTCAGAAGAAGATTTGTTTGCAAAAGTATTAGCTAGAGTATCTGCAATGTCAAGAGGGGTGTTGATGGCCTCATTATCAAGTGAAAGATGGTTAACGGATGAAGTACCTTTCCCATTAATTTTTCGAATCATATCCCAAGTCTTTTTAGTCAAAGTGCGACTTGTAAGACATATTCTTTCCAAGAAGTAAGCTTACTGGCTTTGATTGTGCGTCTAGCTTTGGCCATTGTGCAAGTTAAAAATATAAAAAATATAAAAAATACATTTTGTATACTCCATTTTAAAAGGAGATTACTTGGCAGGGTGAAATTTTGTCTCGGCCAAAGAAGTGGACCACGACTCAATGTTGGTGTTCCACTCATCCTTTGTGTCATGCCAAGTACCTTGCTCAGAATCAGAGGCATCTCCTTCGAGTGCCTCCTCTGTGTCCATCCCCTCAAATCCACCAAATCTATTGGATGTAGGTATTTGAGGTAGATCGACCTCAACAAGGACTGACATTTCAGGGCTTGGGTCAGGATTTGACTTCGACGCCGAAGATTTAGTCTTTGGCTGCTTCACAGAAGAGCTTTGAGACTTAGGTTTTTGAGTAATAGCCGGTTTTGATGATGATTTTGCAGGTTCAACAGAATATTTCTGTGAAGATGCAGTTGTAGTAGAGGTAGAAAATTTATGTGAAGATGCAGTTGCATTAGAGGTAGTAGATTTTGCTTGGGTAGTTAAAGAAGGATTCGGTTTTGATTTCTTTGAAGATGCAGATTGTTGAACAGGGGCAGAAGATGGTTTTGTGGTAGAGGTAGTAGATGGTTTTGATTTTGATTTTCTGATGTTGATGACCGAGTAGATATAGTGGGTGATGCTGCAGGAACAAAGCTCCTAAGCTCATCCGCCATCTCTGGGAACTTCTCCAAAGGTTTCTTGATGAGAACCTCGCAGGTATGGCAGTTTGACTTTGAGGGCGGAGGCGAGGCAACATTTGCATAGCTTGAACTGCTATTGAGTTGAAGTTTGTCCTTCTTCCGTTGTTCCACAATTTTCCTGGCTTCATAGAAGCTAATGCCTTGTGTGTACTTAATGGTAAGGATTTCCTTTTCATCATTCCACACTTGGCAATCCCTGGAATATGTTGGATGAGTAAGCTTACAATTAAAACAGGAATGGACATTAGAGCAGTTGTTACAGTCATGTTCAGTGCCCACAAAGGCACACTTGGCACAAATGGGTGCATTGTACACTTTGACTCATGGTGACCAAACCGTTGACACTTGAAGCAGCGCAGGGGGTTGGGCACATAAGTATCAACATTCACAAATTGGTAACCGATTTTTAATCTACTAGGCAAAACTGGAGAGGAGAAAGTCAGGATGTAAGTGCTTGTGTCTACTTGTTGTCCATTTCTGTTAACACTGATTCTCTTGACATGAGAAACACCTTGAGGTTTAAGATTGGTCAGAATATCATCGTTTGAATCACAGTAAGAAAGTTCATTGCATCGGATAACTCCTTTGCATTGGTTCAAGGTTTTGTGAGGGTAGATCGTAACTTTAGTTGTATGAAACATTTTATATTTAAGGAGGTTGGTAGCTTGTTGCTTAGAAAAGCAATCAACAAGGATTGTGCTATTTTTCAATTTCTTTACCGATTTCGGAGTGCCCAATATGCTAGAGATTTGCTTCTCAATAACAAAAGGGGATATGTTTGTGACAGGGGTAGAAGGATCTTCCACCTCTATTACAACAAAACGAGCAAAGTGAAGAGGAGATTGAGATGAGTCAGTTTCAGAATCAGATTCTGAGAGGGGACGCTTAGCAGCTTTTTTTGGAGTTGACATATTAAAGTTAGAGTGTTCATCAGAGATGATCCCCACCCACCTCGGAGCCCAACACGGGGACATGATCTGGGGAAACCTAACACAGATCATGCCAGACATACATCAATGATAAACTCAGAATGAAAGGGCTAGACTGGACAAATATATTCCCGTAGAACGTAATTCCAAGCTTCACTATCTTTGGGAGGTTACAAGTGTCAATCAAAATTCTAAAAATATTTCACCTGATTAGCCCATGAACCACCGCCTTCTTGGGCAGCTGAGAAAATAGGGTTAAGAAGAAATGTTTGAAAATGTAGAAAGAAATGCATGATAAGTAGGCGATGAAGATGAAATGTAATGCCCAAGGGCAAGGCATGACCAGCCGATTGATCAGGACGGGCTCCCCTGACCTCCCGTTTAGCCCAACTCAAGGCCAAAGCAGTGTGTTGCAGTAACAGAGTTTAAATTGCATTACTCTGAAACTACTCAACCACCAGGTCCCCGTCATCAGGCGACACAGGTTGCAGCCCACGGCAAACGGGCAGGCACAGCGTTGGGGTTCTAGGAACATGAGTAGCAAGTTTCATTTGATATGTGTAACTATTTTTGAGTAATTGGGTAAGGTTACAGTTTTGTGACGACGACGACGCCAATGGGTAAACCCAAAAGCTCGACTTCTTTTATTCGGAAAACAGACGAGCTAAAAATCGCTATTCGGAACTTTTCGAAGACTTTGATCAAGCGCAGTCTGACCTGGATATTCGCAATCTGGTCGTTCATGTCTACTAAAAAGTCCCATGAAAAACGATTGATAGCAAAAATGACAATACAGGGCATGACAGTTTTGTTCGTAATTCCATTACTTTTAAAAACTTTCGGTTTTGTGTGTAGAGTCTCAAAAAGTCGAATTAAATTGTACGAAATGTCTTACCAGCCTTACCAGCTTTACCTCTTTAACATAATCTTAACGTTATAACATTATAGAACAAGAACACGCGTACAGTCTAATCTTGTCTACAGTGTCCGCTCGCCTTTACTTTAGATACATTCGTATATTATTAAATCTCAAAATATTTTATGGAGTAAGAGTAAAACTGATTTAAAAGAACAAGTCAATTCCTAGGTGCGGATTAAAAAGAACAAGTCAGTTCCAAGGTATACAGGTGTCGACTGTCGATATGTCAGTAACTGAAAGCGTGATGGAGAGACGGTCACTCAAACGATGGAGAAGTGACCCCTTAGTATCTCCCTGCCAAAACAGGCGCCACAAAAACTGCGAATTTCTGTTGCAATTACAGAATAACGTATAATTGATGACAATGGTATAATTTTGACTTTTCAAATTCACGTGCTGCAAGAAATGTAAACCTGCCTTAAAGTTCAACTGAGCGGTGCATTAGACATAAGAGCAAAGACGAATGTGTTATCCACGTACAAATGTTCGCGTACGTAATGTGAACGTGTGTGCGGTTTGGGTGTGCGTGTTTGTGTGCACGATTACTCTTTGTTTTATTCTTTGAAGTCTACTTTCACATCTACAAATTGTATATTTATTTCATCTTAATGTGCATCACTAATTAAATAATTAATTATATCATTATTATTATTATTACTACTATTATTTTTAAAATTATCATGACTATTAGTAGAAGTAGTAGTAGTAGTAGTAGTAGTAGTATTTGTAATCAGTTCAAATCCAGATCAGCCTGCAAATGCGAGTAATCTAATCTAGAACTACGCTGTTTGCCAATAGAAGGTTTAACCCTTCCGCACATAGAGACGCTTTCTGACGCCTCTGCAGTAGAATACTTTTAAAGTCGTCTGCTGTAGAATTGTTGTATGTGGGAAAGGGTTCAGGAAACTTCTGGCATACACTATGAGCTCGTATCAGATAGCATGAATGCGCAGACACTTTTTATCTAAACTGATAATAATGATTGTCCTAGAGCATCGCCCAAGTATTCTGTAACGTAAATCTGTGTAACTCGTTTACTGGTTGAGACCACACCAATTCACGTTAAAGTTGTTGATTTACTTCAGACACTATTTATCTAATTTGTCAATATGTTATGCATGACCGATCAACGTTCAGTGCCAAGTTATGGGGAATAGCGTCATCGAAATTCAAAAATGCTAAACGCTAAAAGAAAGGCAGCTTACACCAAAACTTTATGAAAGAAAACATACGCTATGGTCAGACGTTGTGCTCAAGCATATGATTGGTCGAAATAAAAAAAATCACTCTAGGATTCGACCAATCATATGTCTTGTAGTAGCACAGGGTTGAATCTTTTAGCACAAAAAAAGTTCTCAGAGTGTTATAG
The DNA here is from genome assembly GCA_031761405.1 of Serripes groenlandicus. Lineage (NCBI taxonomy): Eukaryota > Metazoa > Mollusca > Bivalvia > Cardiida > Cardiidae > Serripes > Serripes groenlandicus. The sequence continues at coordinate 42,565,344 of JASEVX010000009.1, forward strand.
TTTTGGGGCCAGCAAGTTGAGAGAACAAACCGTTGGACCGAATGATTAGAAAACAATTGGTCGCAAATTATAAGATCTGTTCCTTTACTTTCCTATGAGCCGTCCCACGAGAAAACCAACATTATGGCCTCATCGTAATGTATCGACCAAGATCAGCCTGCGCAGTCCGCGCAGGCTAATCCGGGCAGACACATTCCGTCTTAGGGGGATAGAGGTACATGTATAGAGTAATGATTTCTGAAACAGAAAATCCACAGGAGGCGAAAAGTGTACGGGTTAGTCTGCGCGGCCTGCTTAGACTGATCCGGTCGATACCGGTCGATACTTTACGCAGAGTCCTTAATGTTGTTTTCCTCGTGGAACAGCTCATACGTATGTACATGTATTATGACACTTTGATTTGAAGGGACTGTCTCACGATCTTCGGTTTGAAAGCTAAATAATTATGCAAAATGTTCCAAAAAAAGAGTATTCAAGTGATTATATAGTATGTTCTACGAATACCGTGTTATCACGAATACCAAGGTAAACACAAAACCGGTGTTTTCTATGTTGCGCGCGCACAACCGAATATCGTATGATATCACGACTTTTAAATGCTACAATTTTTTTATTTTTTTTCAAACAGTCAATATTCTCAGAAATTACGATACATCATGATTGTTACCCATAATAAAAAGAAAATCCTACATGCCCTGACCCCTCACCAACAAAATCGTCATTTTTTAGTAGAAAACCTGTTGTAATTTTTTCTTTCACATTTCAACATGTTGTCTATTAACTGCTTATGACATCATAGGAATTTTAAGTCACATGATTACATCCGTGAAGTTTTCTCGACTATAGAAAACATGGAAGAAATTAAGAGGTGTGTGAAGTTAGCACGTAGGTCGTAGCTCGTAGGTCGACAGTCAAATTTATTTTCAGAAAGTGTCGACCTGGCGCGTAGGTCGTAGGTCGACAGTCAGATTCACATTAAGATAGTGTTGACCTGGCGCGTAGGTCGACAGTCGACAGTCAGAATCCCATTAAGATAGTGTTGACCTGGCGCGTAGGTCGTAGGTCGACAGTCAAATTTATGTTCAGAGAGTGTTGACCTGGCGCGTAGGTCGTAGGTCGACAGTCAATTTTATGCTCAGAAAGTGTTGATCTGGCTCGTAGGTCGTAGGTCGACAGTCAAATTTATTTTCAGAGAGTGTTGATCTGGCTCGTAGGTCGTAGGTCGACAGTCATATTCACATTAAGAAAGTGTTGACCTGGCGCATAGGTCGTAGGTCGACAGTCAGATTTATTTTCAGAGAGTGTTGATCTGGCTCGTAGGTCGTAGGTCGACAGTCAGATTCACATTAATATAGTGTTGACCTGGCGCGTAGGTCGTAGGTCGACAGTCAGATTTATTTTAAGAGAGTGTTGATCTGGCTCGTAGGTCGTAGGTCGACAGTCAGATTCACATTAAGATAGTGTTGACCTGGTCCGTAGGTCGTAGGTCGACAGTCAAATTTATGTTCAGAGAGTGTTGACCTGGCGCGTAGGTCGTAGGTCGACAGTCAAATTTATGTTCAGAGAGTGTTGACCTGGCGCGTAGGTCGTAGGTCGACAGTCAATTTTACGCTCAGAAAGTGTTGATCTGGCTCGTAGGTCGTAGGTCGACAGTCAAACTTATTTTCAGAGAGTGTTGATCTGGCTCGTAGGTCGTAGGTCGACAGTCAGATTCACATTAAGATAGTGTTGACTTGGCGCGTAGGTCGTAGGTCGACAGTCAGATTTATTTTCAGAGAGTGTTGATCTGGCTCGTAGGTCGTAGGTCGACAGTCAGATTCACATTAAGATAGTGTTGACCTGGCGCGTAGGTCGTAGGTCGACAGTCGGATTTATTTTAAGAGAGTGTTGATCTGGCTCGTAGGTCGTAGGTCGACAGTCAGATTCACATTAAGAGAGTGTTGACCTGGCGCGTAGATCGTAGGTCGACAGTCAAATTTATGTTCAGAGAGTGTTGACCTGGCGCGTAGGTCGTAGGTCGACAGTCAAATTTATGTTCAGAGAGTGTTGACCTGGCGCGTAGGTCGTAGGTCGACAGTCAATTTTATGCTCAGAAAGTGTTGATCTGGCTCGTAGGTCGTAGGTCGACAGTCAAATTTATTTTCAGAGAGTGTTGATCTGGCTCGTAGGTCGAAGGTCGACAGTCAGATTCACATTAAGATAGTGTTGACCTGGCGCGTAGGTCGTAGGTCGAAAGTCAGATTTATTTTCAGAGAGTGTTGATCTGGCTCGTAGGTCGTAGGTCGACAGTCAGATTCACATTAAGATAGTGTTGACCTGGCGCGTAGGTCGTAGGTCGACAGTCAAATGTATGTTCAGAAAGTGTCAACCTGGCGCGTAGGTCGTAGGTCGACAGTCAGATTCACATTAAGATAGTGTTGACCTGGCGCGTAGGTCGTAGGTCGACAGTCATATTTATTTTCAGAGAGTGTTGATCTGGCTCGTAGGTCGTAGGTCGACAGTCAGATTCACATTAAGATAGTGTTGACCTAGCGCGTAGGTCGTACGTCGACAGTCAAATTTATGTTCAGAGAGTGTTGACCTGGCGCGTAGGTCGTAGGTCGACAGTCAATTTTATGCTCAGAAAGTGTTGATCTGGCTCGTAGGTCGTAGGTCGACAGTCAGATTTATTTTCAGAGAGTGTTGATCTGGCTCGTAGGTCGTAGGTCGACAGTCAGATTCACATTAAGATAGTGTTGACTTGGCGCGTAGGTCGTAGGTCGACAGTCAGATTTATTTTCAGAGAGTGTTGATCTGGCTCGTAGGTCGTAGGTCGACAGTCAGATTCACATTAAGATAGTGTTGACCTGGCGCGTAGGTCGTAGGTCGACAGTCGGATTTATTTTAAGAGAGTGTTGATCTGGCTCGTAGGTCGTAGGTCGACAGTCAGATTCACATTAAGATAGTGTTGACCTGGCGCGTAGGTCGTAGGTCGACAGTCAAATTTATGTTCAGAGAGTGTTGACCTGGCGCGTAGGTCGTAGGTCGACAGTCAAATTTATGTTCAGAGAGTGTTGACCTGGCGCGTAGGTCGTAGGTCGACAGTCAATTTTATGCTCAGAAAGTGTTGATCTGGCTCGTAGGTCGTAGGTCGACAGTCAAATTTATTTTCAGAGAGTGTTGATCTGGCTCGTAGGTCGTAGGTCGAGAGTCAAATTTATTTTCAGAGAGTGTTGATCTGGCTCATAGGTCGTAGGTCGACAGTCAGATTCCCATTAAGATAGTGTTGACCTGGCGCGTAGGTCGTAGGTCGACAGTCAAATGTATGTTCAGAAAGTGTCGACCTGGCGCGTAGGTCGTAGGTCGACAGTCAGATTCACATTAAGATAGTGTTGACCTGGCGCGTAGGTCGTAGGTCGACAGTCAGATTTATTTTCAGAGAGTGTTGATCTGGCTCGTAGGTCGTAGGTCGACAATCAGATTCACATTAAGATAGTGTTGACCTGGCGCGTAGGTCGTAGGTCGACAGTAAAATTTATGTTCATAGAGTGTTGACCTGGCGCGTAGGTCGTAGGTCGACAGTCAATTTTATGCTCAGATAGTGTTGACCTGGCGCGTACGTCGTAGGTCGACAGTCAAATTTATTTTCAGAGAGTGTTGATCTGGCTCGTAGGTCGTAGGTCGACAGTCAGATTCCCATTAAGATAGTGTTGACCTGGCGCGTAGGTCGTAGGTCGACAGTCAAATTTATGTTCAGAAAGTGTCGACCTGGCGCGTAGGTCGTAGGTCGACAGTCAGATTCACATTAAGATAGTGTTGACCTGGCGCGTAGGTCGTAGGTCGACAGTCATATTTATTTTCAGAGAGTGTTGATCTTGCTCGTAGGTCGTAGGTTCACAGTCAGATTCACATTAAGATAGTGTTGACCTGGCGCGTAGGTCGTAGGTCGACAGTCAAATTTATGTTCAGAGAGTTTTGACCTGGCGCGTAGGTCGTAGGTCGACAGTCAATTTTATGCTCAGAAAGTGTTGATCTGGCGCGTAGGTCGTAGGTCGACAGTCAGATTTATTTTCAGAGAGTGTTGATCTGGCTCGTAGGTCGACAGTCAGATTCACATTAAGATAGTGTTGACCTGGCGCGTAGGTCGTAGGTCGACAATCAAATTTATTTTCAGAGAGTGTTGATCTGGCTCGTAGGTCGTAGGTCGACAGTCAGATTCACATTAAGATAGTGTTGACCTGGCGCGTAGGTCGTAGGTCGACAGTCATATTTATTTTAAGAGAGTGTTGATCTGGCTCGTAGGTCGTAGGTCGACAGTCAGATTCACATTAAGATAGTGTTGACCTGGCGCGTAGGTCGACAGTATACAGTCAGAATCCCATTAAGATAGTGTTGACCTGGCGCGTAGGTCGTAGGTCGACAGTCAAATTTATTTTCAGAGAGTGTTGACCTGGCGCGTAGGTCGTAGGTCGACAGTCAATTTTATGCTCAGAAAGTGTTGATCTGGCTCGTAGGTCGTAGGTCGACAGTCAGATTCACATTAAGATAGTGTTGACCTGGCGCGTAGGTCGTAGGTCGACAGTCAAATTTATGTTCAGAGAGTGTTGACCTGGCGCGTAGGTCGTAGGTCGACAGTCAATTTTATGCTCAGAAAGTGCTGATCTGGCTCGTAGGTCGTAGGTCGACAGTCAAATTTATTTTCAGAGAGTGTTGATCTGGCTCGAGGTCGTAGGTCGACAGTCATATTCACATTAAGATAGTGTTGACTTGGCGCGTAGGTCGTAAGTCGACAGTCAGAATCCCATTAAGACAGTGTTGACCTGGCTCGTAGGTCGTAGGTCAACAGTCGGATTCACATTAAGATAGTGTTGACCTGGCGCGTAGGTCGTAGGTCGACAGTCAGATTTATTTTCAGAGAGTGTTGATCTGGCTCGTAGGTCGTAGGTCGACAGTCAAATTTATTTTCAGAGAGTGTCGATCTGGCTCGTAGGTCGTTGGTCGACAGTCAGATTCACATTAAGATAGTGTTGACCTGGCGCGTAGGTCGTAGGTCGACAGTCAGATTTATTTTCAGAGAGTGTTGATCTGGCTCGTAGGTCGTAGGTCGACAGTCAGATTCACATTAAGATAGTGTTGACCTTGCGCGTAGGTCGTAGGTCGACAGTCAGATTTATTTTCAGAGAGTGTTGACCTGGCGCGTGGGTCGTAGGTCGACAGTCAAATTTATTTTCAGAAAGTGTCGACCTGGTGCGTAGGTCGTAGGTCGACAGTCAGATTCACATTAAGATAGTGTTGACCTGACGCGTAGGTCGTAGGTCGACAGTCAAACTTATTTTCAGAGAGTGTTGACCTGGTGCGTAGGTCCTAGGTCGACAGTCAAATTTCTTTTCAGAAAGTGTCGACCTGGCGCGTAGGTCGTAGGTCAACAGTCAAATTGATTTTCAGAAAGTGTCGACTTGGCGCGTAGGTCGTAGGTCGACAGTCAAATTTATTTTCAGAAAGTGTCGACCTGGCGCGTAGGTCGTTGGTCGACAGTCAATTTTATGCTCAGAAAGTGTTGATCTGGCTCGTAGGTCGTAGGTCGACAGTCAAACTTATTTTCAGAGAGTGTTGACATGGCGCGTAGGTCGTAGGTCGACAGTCAAATTGATTTTCAGAAAGTGTCGACCTGGCGCGTAGGTCGTAGGTCGACAGTCAAACTTATTTTCAGAGAGTGTTGACCTGGCGCGTAGGTCGTAGGTCGACAGTGAAACTTTTTTTCAGAGAGTGTTGATCTGGCTCGTAGGTCGTAGATCGACAGTCAAACTTATGTTCAGAAAGTGTTGACATGGCGCGTAGGTCGTAGGTCGACAGTCAAATTTATTTTCAGAAAGTGTCGATGCTGAGCCATGATTTATGAGAGCACTCGGCTGCTAGTAGGGGAAATGTGAGCCGGTGCCGAATACGCTATAAGGCAGGTCCTGCAGTCTACGCGCGCTTACGGCGAAGTGCTGAACCTTCTTTTACGCTAGCACTCCGCTGCTAGTAGGGGAAATGTGCGCCTGGGCCGCATACTATACGGCAAATCAGGCCCCAGCGCACATTTTCCCAGCAATATGCGGAGTGCTGCCTTGAAACTAGGAGAGCACTTCGCCGGCAGCTCGGGTTCTAACGGCGGGACTGCCTTGTAGCAAATCAGGGCCCAGCGCACATTTCCACAGTCATATGCGGAGTGCTGCCTTGAAACAAGGGGAGCACTTCGCCGTCAGCGCGGGTTCTAACGGCGGGACTGCCTTGTAGCAAATTCGGCCCCGGCGCACATTTCCCGAGCCATACGCAGAGCTGTCTGGAAACATGGCGAGGATTTCGCCGTCAGCGTGGGTAAATAGCAGGACTTCCTTATAGCAAATTCGGCCTCAGCGCACATTTCCTCGGCCATACGCCTCGAAACAAGCCGAGGACTACGCCTTCTGCGCTGGATTCATCGGCAGGACTGCCTTATTGCAAATTCGGCTCCAGCGCACATTTCCCCAGCCATACGCAGAGTGTTGCTTTGAGACAAGAAGAGCACTTCACTGTCAGCGCAAGTTCTAACTGCGGGACTGCCTTGTAGCAAATAAGGCCGTTGTTCCACGCCCGTAAGACAAAAAATAAAAGTGTTCCACTCCATTGTGATTTTTTTTTTGTTCGACTCCCGTGACAATGGCTTGTAGGCCCAAGTACTCCCCGTAATACACGCAGAAGACTCAAGTAGAAATCCGCCGTAAGGCCGTTGTTCAACGCCCGTAAGACAAAATATAAAAGTGTTCCACTCCAATTTGTTTTGTTCGACAAGGGCTTGTAGGCCCAAGTGCTCCCCGTAATACACGCGGCAGACTCGGGCTGGGGAAATGTGCGCTGGGGCCGAATTTGCAATAAGGCAGTCCTGCCGATGAATCCAGCGCTGAAGGCGAAGTCCTCGCCTTGTTTTAGAGGCGTATGGCCGAGGAAATGTGCGCTGAGGCCGAATTTGCTATAAGGAAGTCCTGCTGTTTACCCACGCTGACGGCGAAATCCTCGCCTTGTTTCCAGACAGCACTCTGCGTATTTTTTCGGCAATGTGCGCCGGGGCCGAATTTGCTACAAGGCAGTCCCGCCGTTAGAATCCGCACTGACGGCGAAGTGCTCCCCTTGTTTCAAGGCAGCACTCCGCATACGTATGGGGAAATGTGCGCTGGGCCCTGATTTACTACAAGGCAGTCCCGCCGTTAGAACCCGCGCTGCCGGCGAAGTGCTCTCCTAGTTTCAAGGCAGCACTCCGCATATTGCTGGGAAAATGTGCGCTGGGGCTTGATTTGTCGTATAGCATATGCGGCCCAGGCGCACATTTCCCCTATAAGCAGCGGAGTGCTAGCGTAAAAGAAGGTTCAGCACTTCGCCGTAAGCGCGCGTTGACTGCGGGACCTGCCTTATAGCGTATTCGGCCCCGGCTCACATTTCCCCTACTAGCAGCCGAGTGCTCGCATAAATCATGGCTCAGCACTTCGCCGTAAGCGCGGGTAGACTGCGGGACCGGTCGTATATCATATGCGGCACCAGCGCACATTTTCCCTTCTAGCAGCGGAGTGCTAGCGTAAAACAAAGCTCAGCACTTCGCCGTAAGCGCGGTTAGACTGCGGGACCTGCCTTAACGAGTATGCGGCCCCGGCTTACATTTCCCCAACTAGCAGCAGAGTGCTCCCCGTAAAACACGCAGCAGACTCAGGTAGAAATCCGCCTTAAAGCTGTTGTTCCACGCCCGTAAGAAAAAAAATAAAAGTGTTCCACTCCATTGTGATTTTTTAATGTTCGACTGCCGTGACAAGGGCTTGTAGGCCCAAGTGCTCCCCGTAATACACGCAGCAGACTCGAGTAGAAATCCGCCTTAAGGCCGTTGTTCCACGCCCGTAAGAAAGAAAAAAAAGTGTTCCACTCCATTGTGATTTTTTTTTTCGACTGTCGTGACAAGGGTTTGTAGGCCCAAGTGCTCCCCGTAATACACGCAGCAGACTCGAGTAGAAATCCGCCTTAAGGCCGTTGTTCTACGCCCGTAAGAAAAAAAAGTGTTCCACTCCATTGTGATTTTTTTTTTCGACTGTCGTGACAAGGGTTTGTAGGCCCAAGTGCTCCCCGTAATACACGCAGCAGACTCGAGTAGAAATCCGCCTTAAGGCCGTTGTTCCACGACCGTAAGAAAAAAAATAAAAGTGTTCCACTCCATTGTGATTTTTTTTTTTGTTCGACTCCCGTGACAAGGGCTTGTAGGCCTAAGTGCTCCCCGTAATACACGCGGCAGACTCGGGTAGAAATCCGCCTTAAGGCCGTTGTTCCACTTTCCAACTTTTGAATGTCGAATGTCGAATGTCGTGCCAGCACGACATTCAATTTTTTGAAGTTTTATTTTTTGAATGTCGAATGTCGAATGTCGTGCCAGCACGACATTCGTTTTTGTTTTTTTCAACTTTTGAATGTCGAATGTCGAATGTCGTATGTTTAGCTAACTTCACACAGCTAAACAAGAAACAATTTCACAATGGAGTGGAACACTTTTCTTTTTCGCACGGGAGCTGACGGCCTTTAGTCTGCCGCGTAAATGACGGGCAGCACCCTGTCCTACAGGACCTTGGCACGGGAGTGGAAAAAGAAAATTGTTCACAATGTAGTGGAACACATTTTTTTCTTTTTTCGCACGGGAACTGACGGTCTTTAGTCGGATTATTACCCGAGTCTGCCGCGTAAATAACGGGCAGCACTCTGTCGTACAGGCCCTTGTCACGGGAATGAAACAAGAAACAATTTCACAATGGAGTGGAACACCTTTTTTTTCGCACGGGAGCTGACGGCCTTTAGTCTGATGAGTACATGACGGGCAGCACCCTGTCCTACAGGACCTTGGCACGGAGTGGAAAAAAATAATTGTTCACAATGGAGTGGAACACTTTTTTTATTTTTTTTTCTTACGGGAGCTGACGGTCTTTAGTCGGATTTTTACCCGAGTTTCTCGCGTGTATTACGGGCAGCACTCTGTCCTACAGGCCCTTGTCAAGGGAGTGAAACGACGGCCTTTAGTCGGATTTCTACTCGAGTCTTTATGAACATTAGTTTGACTGTCGACCTACGACCTACAAGCCAGGTCAACACTTTCTGAACATAAATTTCAGTGTCGACCTACGACCTACGCGCCAGGTCGACACTATCTTAATGTAAATTTGACTGTCGACCTACGACCTACGAGCCAGGTCGACACTTTCTGAAAATAAATGTGAGTGTCGACATACGACCTACGCGTCAGGTCAACACTTTCTGAACATAAATTTGAGTGTCGACCTACGACCTACGCGCCAGGTCGACACTTTCTGAACATAAGTTTGACTGTCGACCTACGGCCTACGAGCCAGGTCGACACTTTCTGAAAATAAATTTGACTGTCGACTTACGACCTACGAGCCAGGTCGACACTTTCTGAAAATAAATGTGAGTGTCGACCTACGACCTACGCGCCAGATCAACACTTTCTGAACATCAGATTGACTGTCGAACTACGACCTACGCACCAGATCAACACTATCTTAATATAATTCTGACTGTCGACCTACGACCTACGAGCCAGATCAACACTCTCTGAACATAAATTTGACTGTCGACCTACGACCTACGAGCCAGATCAACACTCTCTGAACATAAATTTGACTGTCGACCTACGACCTACGAGCCAGATCAACACTCTCTGAACATAAAATTGACTGTCGACCTACGACCTACGCGCCAGATCAACACTCTCTGAACATAAAATTGACTGTCGACCTACGACCTACGCGCCAGGTTAACACTCTCTGAACATAAATTTGACTGTCGACCTACGACCTACGCGCCAGGTCAACACTATCTTAATGTGAATCTGACTGTCGACCTACGACCTACGAGCCAGATCAACACTCTCTGAAAATAAATATGACTGTCGACCTACGACCTACGCGCCAGGTCAACACTATCTTAATGTGAATCTGACTGTCGACCTACGACCTACGCGCCAGGTCGACACTTTCTGAACATACATTTGACTGTCGACCTACGACCTACGCGCCAGGTCAACACTATCTTAATGGGAATCTGACTGTCGACCTACGACCTACGAGCCAGATCAACAATATCTGAAAATAAATTTGACTGTCGACCTACGACGTACGCGCCAGGTCAACACTCTATGAACATAAATTTGACTGTCGACCTACCACCTACGCGCCAGGTCAACACTATCTTAATGTGAATCTGACTGTCGACCTACGACCTACGAGCCAGATCAACACTCTCTGAACATAAATTTGACTGTCGACCTACGACCTACGCGCCAGGTCAACACTATCTTAATGTGAATCTGACTGTCGACCTACGACCTACGAGCCAGATCAACACTCTCTGAAAATAAATCTGACTGTCGACCTACGACCTACGCGCCAGGTCAACACTATCTTAATGTGAATCTGACTGTCGACCTAGGACCTACGCGCCAGGTCGACACTTTCTGAACATACATTTGACTGTCGACCTACGACCTACGCGCCAGGTCAACACTATCTTAATGGGAATCTGACTGTCGACCTACGACCTACGAGCAAGATCAACACTCTCTGAAAATAAATTTGACTGTCGAACTACGACCTACGAGCCAGATCAACACTTTCTGAGCATAAAATTGACTGTCGACCTACGACCTACGCGCCAGGTCAACACTCTCTAAACATAAATTTGACTGTCGACCTACAACCTACGCACCAGGTCAGCACTCTCTGAACATAAATTTGACTGTTGACCTACGACCTACGCGCCAGGTCAACACTATCTTAATGTGAATCTGACTGTCGACCTACGACCTACGCGCCAGATCGACACTTTCTGAAAATAAATTTGACTGTCGACCTACGACCTACGCGCCAGGTCAACACTGTCTTAATGCGATTCTGACTGTCGACTTACGACCTACGCGCCAGGTCAACACTATCTTAATTTGAATCTGACTGTCGACCTACGACCTACGCGCCAGGTCGACACTTTCTGAAAATAAATTTGACTGTCGACCTACGACCTACGCGCCAGGTCAACACTTTCTGAACATAAGTTTGACTGTCGACCTACGACCTACGAGCCAGATCAACACTTTCTGAGAATAAAATTGACTGTCGACCTACGACCTACGAGCCAGATCAACACTTTCTGAGCATAAAACTGACTGTCGACCTACGACCTACGCGCCAGGTCGACACTTTCTGAAAATCAATTTGTCTGTCGACCTACGACCTACGCGCCATGTCAACACTCTCTGAAAATAAGTTTGACTGTCGACCTACGACCTACGAGCCAGATCAACACTCTCTGAAAATAAATCTGACTGTCGAACTACGACCTACGCGCCAGGTCAACACTATCTTAATGTGAATCTGACTGTCTACCTACGACCTACGCGCCAGTTCGACACTCTCTGAAAATAAATTTGACTGTCGACCTACGACCTACGAGCCAGATCAACACTCTCTGAAAATAAATCTGACTGTCGACCTACAACCTACGCGCCAGGTCAACACTATCTTAATGTGAATCTGACTGTCGACCTACGAGCCAGATCAACACTCTCTGAAAAAAATCTGACTGTCGACCTACGACCTACGAGCCAGATCAACACTTTCTGAGCATAAAATTGACTGTCGACCTACGACCTACGCGCCAGGTTAACACTCTCTGAACATAAATTTGACTGTCGACCTACGACCTACGCGCCAGGTCAACACTATCTTAATGTGAATCTGACTGTCGACCTACGACCTACGAGCCAGATCAACACTCTCTGAAAATAAATATGACTGTCGACCTACGACCTACGCGCCAGGTCAACACTATCTTAATGTGAATCTGACTGTCGACCTACGACCTACGCGCCAGGTCGACACTTTCTGAACATACATTTGACTGTCGACCTACGACCTACGCGCCAGGTCAACACTATCTTAATGGGAATCTGACTGTCGACCTACGACCTACGAGCCAGATCAACACTATCTGAATATAAATTTGACTGTCGACCTACGACGTACGCGCTAGGTCAACACTTTCTGAGCATAAAATTGACTGTCGACCTACGACCTACGAGCCAGATCAACACTCTATGAACATAAATTTGACTGTCGACCTACGACCTACGCGCCAGGTCAACACTATCTTAATGTGAATCTGACTGTCGACCTACGACCTACGCGCCAGGTCGACACTTTCTGAACATACATTTGACTGTCGACCTACGACCTACGCGCCAGGTCAACACTATCTTAATGGGAATATGACTGTCGACCTACGACCTACGAGCCAGATCAACACTCTCTGAAAATAAATTTGACTGTCGACCTACGACCTACGAGCCAGATCAACACTTTCTGAGCATAAAATTGACTGTCGACCTACGACCTACGCGCCAGGTCAACACTCTCTAAACATAAATTTGACTGTCGACCTACGACCTACGCACCAGGTCAGCACTCTCTGAACATAAATTTGACTGTCGACCTACGACCTACGCGCCAGGTCAACACTATCTTAATGTGAATCTGACTGTCGACCTACGACCTACGAGCCAGATCAACACTCTCTGAAAATAAATTTGACTGTCGACCTACGACCTACGAGCCAGATCAACACTTTCTGAGCATAAAATTGACTGTCGACCTACGACCTACGCGCCAGGTCAACACTCTCTGAACATAAATTTGACTGTCGACCTACGACCTACGCGCCAGGTCAACACCTTCTTAATGGGATTCTGACTGTCGACTGTCGACCTACGCGCCAGGTCAACACTATCTTAATGTGAATCTGACTGTCGACCTACGACCTACGCGCCAGGTCGACACTTTCTGAAAATAAATTTGACTGTCGACCTACGAGCTACGACCTACGTGCTAACTTCACACACCTGAAATTAAGGACCAAAATTCTAAAAAATGTTTTTTGTTTTTTTGGCCTGTATGTTTGTGGTGGTTATAAATTTTAACATATACTATTTTTAAACTTCTAAATCTTATACTGTGTTACAAAAATTAAGGATGTTATTATAAGGACTAAAAAAATAACAAAGAAATGGGTCATGTTTGGAAAATATGATTAAATTGTGCCAATAAGAAAATTTAACAAATTGATTCTGAAAATATCGTGTAAATAAGTTCATAGTTTGGAACAGTTAATAAATTAACATTTCAATTAAATATAACTGTTATAGTGACAAATGTTTTATAGGATAATCAATTTTACATTAAATCTCAAAATCTTGTAAAGAGTTGATACAACAGGACCACCATGCTAATGCTTTTTGTAATTACACCGGTGAGTGATTGCCTTCCTTGAAAGTCAATTTCAAAATGGATGCGGATGGACTCGATATTTGGAACTTTGCACAGAAGTGAATGATTCTTGTGTGTAAGTTAATTAACAAGGACATATAATGGAACACGTGCCACTGGATATAATTTACAGTTAAGTTTGCTTTATTATTATTTTTTCCCAAAAAAAACGTAAGTACACCGATAATAGGGAGTCCCATCCCACATGCAAAACATGAAAATATACACAGTACACTCGCGATATCTCGAACAGTGGGTTACTCGAATACATAGATTTACTCGAACCAATTCCTGAAACGGATCTGTCTTTTTGAAAACATTGTAGCAATCAGACGAGAAATCAGAAGTCATGCCGAAGAATTTTGATCATCAGATAACTATCAAATATGGATAAGCCCAGCTGCGCTCTGAACCAATGCATTCGTTAATCTCCGTTAGGTTCCGTTATTTACCGATAATTGATCACACGATGTGAACGGGGTAATACAACAATTAACGCCTCGGGGATAGTCGTGTCGGACAGTTAGCCAAAAATACTGGTTTATAGCTTAATATGGATAAAACCAAAACATCTGTAAATTAATAGTATTTATTGACACACGTTCCATGTTAACCAGTATATACCTAAGCATCTCCTTGATGAAAAGCATCGAATAGACTAATAATAAATATATAAGTATGCAAAATTATAGTAAGTCTCCATGGCTAAATAATGGATGTTGAACTAAATAAATAACAATTGAATAGAATGGAAAACATTCATTAATTTTCTAATGATTAATGATTAATGTCTCCAATTTATACACTGTTTTTAAAACCCGTGAACTATAGATGCGTCAAAATGAGTAAAGTCTGATATTTGTAAATTGCGGTCAATAGAGTTGAGATTGAATTTTAGTTTTTAATTCACAACATAGTAAGGTGGATTTTATCTTAACCTTTTTCCACATACAAACGCTTCTGACGCGTCTGCATCAGACCATTTTGAAAAAATTGTGACAAAAGTATAAATTACTCAACACGAGCTTTTTCGCCTTTTGTCACAATGTTTCCAACTTTATTCGCAGTTAATCACATATTTAATTTAAGTATTTCAACAAGCTTTTCTTTTTGCGCACTTTGGTTGCGATACCTCGATCCGTATTCGTTGTCTTTATTTCGGCAATAGACATCGTTTCAGGTGTGAAAGCTTGGGTTGAAACACTTTTGTAATTTTGATCGGCTGCTTTTATTTCTTCATCAATGCGTTTTTTCTTATTTTTTTGCCAGATAACGCTTCTTGAAATTCCAAAATACATCATCATATTTACGTTTTGTTCGGATAGTATGTTTACTTAAACGATCTTCTTGCCTTTTCCGACAAATTAAGGCGTCGTGTGTTGCGTCCATTGTGTTACTTTTGGACTGGTGTATTTGTTAAAGAACATCGTTAGTTTTTTCTACACTTTGTCAACTGAAGGGCCTCAGACTCCCATGCTCGGATATAAAGAACGGCACGTGTTACCTGAGCACATGCATATATAGAGTAATATTCTTAGGGTGGTATACTATACGTTTCATACGCCCAATATCAAGAAACTGAGAGATGAAGGATTGTGCGCGCATAAACATGTTCTCACATTCTTCGTTTTTCACAGGATAGCTTGTTATATCCTTTTTTAATGAGAAGAAGTCTTCCCATAGTTAACCAACTCGTTCACGTGTGTCCTGGTGGATACAAAACACTAACTCGGAGGGGAGATCCTTTAACACCATTTTCTTGTCATTGCCAGAAAGGGATGTATAGTCCATAACTCCATCTTTTCCAGCCCATGTTTTGAACGTTACTCCACAAGATTGTATACATTTGATTAGAAGTTCAAGATTGCCGGTGGGATCTCCGGTTAATTTTGACATTATATCCTTGAAGACGGCATCGTCTATCAAATTTCGCAACAGAACGTCCGTTATTCGCATCATAAGATGGAGTTCATCTGGAACGTAATGCTCAGGTTCAATACTAAGAAGGGGCATGTGCTATAGAACCATATTTGTTCTTGCTTGAGGATGTAACATTTGACTTTAATTCATGCACAGTTCTTTTCATACATGGTTCATGGTAATAGTTCATAGGGAATGCCTATTTGCTCTTTCGTCTTTCGTTACCTTGCACCATGAGCACGCGTATGTGGCAATACTGTTTAGTCCAAGTAATAATTGTATAAATTTCATGTCGCCGCCAACGTACAATTTCTGTTTCGGGGGTAAACCAGAAACAGAAAAAAACACGCATTATATCATTTACGGCAGGAATGTTTAAGAGCAGTCAATTACCAATTTACGTTCTTTTACTAAATGTATAATACCCCTTCTATTCGCAGTTGTTTAAGATACATCATTTAACATTGAAGATTATCGTATAGATTATGTATATATTATTATAGATTATGTAATAGGGATTCGCGACTCGCTTCAGACCCCCTCCCCTGGTGATACAAATTGACTTTATGAGGGTCATAAAACTTCGGGTAAAATCGAAGGCCTGATGTGCTGTTTTTTGATACTTTTTTATCACTGACTTACTTTTCATAATTACATTAAGCATGAAAATCCATATATTATGAAGTACCCGTAATGTCTTATCAACGTGATTTATTGTTCAATATTCAAGATTTTATTCACAAAAGACAAAATGCCAATCTTGTACATACAATTTCTACAAACACTAAAAAATATTATTGTTTACATATTCATTTACATCTGGTATATGTTACCTGGAAAAGTAAACCAGCCAGTCAAACTATTTAACTGTGAGAACGTTCTCTGTGCTCAAGCCAACACATCCGTGATTGGTCAATTTAGAGAATTATTTCGTTTCTGACCAATGGTAGATACCTTAGCATAAAGTTTAAGCCCAGAGTCTTAGATTTTCAGTTTGGGAGTATGCAGTTAGAATAATTCAGAACGTTGTCAGCTCTACAAATAGATATACAGTCCAGCCTGTGTTTAAAGACCACCCATGGGAAGTGAACAATATGGTCTTTGTTCACAGGTGGTCTTTACTTACAGGGTCATTCATGCAGAAAAGGAGTAATTGGGAAATTAAAAGTGTGATTGCTATAGACAGTGAATTGCTAGACAAAGGTGGTCTCACATAGTTTTCTTTGTTTTGAGATATCTACGGGTCTCCTAGTTTCGTGATCATAAGCATTAAAATAAACTACATTGTCGAGTACTAAATGAATATTTAGACACCAGAAAATAGTTAGACTGCTAATACAAAGTCATTGGAGAAATGGGACGAAAGTAATGACGTCATTAACTAATGTAGATCACCGAGTTGGAAGGCTCTACAATACATAGTTACAAGAACTTCAATAATTACCTCACAGTTCGGCCATTAGATAAGCATTAATAAAGTATAATTTATCCACCGTTTAGGTGATCTCTTTTCAACATATTAGAAATGCCTACCAGGATAGATAAATATTGTATATGTATGTGACCCATAAATCGCAATTAACCATTTCCCATATACCAAACATCTTAAGCAGATGATTTTCAAATAGTATTGGCAGAAATATGACAAATCTTTGTAAATTAAAGTATAATTATTGAATAGAGTTAAAACCGTTTTGTAAAAGGTAGTGCTGCAGAGGCTTCAGAAAGCGTTGACGTCTGTATGTGGGAAAGGGTTAAATTGCCTTAGCAGGATATTGAACTATTTACCGCACCTCACAGAAACTGAATGTAGAATTAAAATTAGGAATTTATTTAAATTTGATGTGTTGATGTTTTGCTTTCTTCATCCTAAATTCGGTTATAATCGAATCAACAGTAATTTGATTGTTATTAGTCGAGTTTTCGTTCAAACCAGAGTTATTAGCACGGTTTGTTAATTCTTATTAAACTTGTTAACTAATACTGTCTCCATCACGCAACCTTGAGCGCTTTATTTCCTTATGAAAGGCTGGGCATATTGTAAAAGGTACTGACTTACATGCTTATCGACTCTATTAATTATTCACCTGTTTACCTCATGTGGTATTTTGATGGTCGTTTGTTCAGAAATCACATTAGAAAAACATTGATGTTTCTAGAAAACAGAAAAACATTGATGTTTCTAGAAAACACATTAGAAAAACATTGATGTTTCTAGAAAACACATTAAAAAAAACATTGAAGTTTCTAGAAATCACATTAGAAAAACATTGATGTTTCTAGAAAACACATTAGAAAAACATTGAAGTTTCTAGAAAACACATTAGAAAAACATTGAAGTGAAAAACACTGATGTTTCTAGAAAACAGAAAAACCTTGATGTTTCTAGAAAACACATTAGGAAAAACATTGATGTTTCTAGGAAACACATTAGAAAAACATCGAAGTTTCTAGAAAACACATTATAAAAACATTGATGTTTCTAGAAAGCACATTAGAAAAACATTGAAGTGAAAAACATTGATGTTTCTAGAAAACACATTAGAAAAACATTGAAAAACATTGATGTCTCTAGAAAACACATTAGAAAAACATTGATGTTTCTAGAAAAAACATTAGAAAAAACATTAGAAAAACATTGAAGTTTTAAGAAAACACATTAGAAAAACATTGATGTTTCTAGAAAACACATTAGAAAAACACTGAAGTTTCTAGAAAACACATTAGAAAAACATTGATGTTTCTAGAAAACACATTAGAAAAACATTGATGTTTCTAGAAAACACATTAGAAAAACATTGATGTCTCTAGAAAACACTTTAGAAAAACATTGATGTTTCTAGAAAACACATTAGAAAAACATTAAGTTTCTAGAAAACACATTAGAAAAACAATAATGATTCTAGAAAACACATTAGAAAAACATTGATGTTTCTAGAAAACAGAAAAACATTGATGTTTCTAGAAAAACATTGAAGTGAAAAACATTGATGTTTCTAGAAAACACATTAGAAAAAACATTGATGTTTCTAGAAAAAACATTGAAAAACATTGATGTTTCTAGAAAACACATTAGAAAAACATTGATGCCATTGATATTTCTAGAAAACACATTAGAAAAATATTGATGTTTCTAGAAAACACATTAGAAAAATATTGATGTTTCTAGAAAACACATTAGAAAAATATTGATGTTTCTAGAAAACACATTAGAAAAACATAGATGTTTCTAGAAAACACATTAGAAAAACATTGATGTTTCTAGAAAACACATAGAAAAACATTGAAGTTTCTAGAAATCACATTAAAAAACATTGATGTTTCTAGAAAACACATTAGAAAAACATTGATGTTTCTAGAAAACACATTAGAAAAACATTGATGTTTCTAAAAAAACATTTTGGAAAAACATTGATGTTTCTAGAAAACAGAAAAACATTGATGTTTCTAGATAATACATTAGAAAAACATTAATGTTTCTAGAAAACACATTAGAAAAAACATTGAAGTTTCTAGAAAACACATTAGAAAAACATTGATGTTTCTAGAAAACACATTAGAAAAAACATTGATGTTTCTAGAAAACACATTAGAAAAACATTGATGTCTCTAGAAAACACATTAGAAAAACATTGATGTTTCTAGAAAAAACATTAGAAAACACATTAGAAAAACATTGAAGTTTTAAGAAAACACATTAGAAAAACATTGATGTTTCTAGAAAACACATTAGAAAAACATTGAAAAACATTGATGTCTCTAGAAAACACATTAGAAAAACATTGATGTTTCTAGAAAAAACATTAGAAAACACATTATAAAAACATTGAAGTTTTAAGAAAACACATTAGAAAAACATTGATGTTTCTAGAAAACACATTAGAAAAACATTGAAGTTTCAAGAAAACACATTAGAAAAACATTGATGCTTTTTAAAAAAAACATAAGAAAAACATTGATGTTTTTAGAAAACAAGAAAAACAATATAATGTTTCTAGAAAACACATTAGAAAAACAATAATGATTCTAGAAAACACATTAGAAAAAACATTGATGTTTCTAGAAAACAGAAAAACATTGATGTTTCTAGAAAAACATTGAAGTGAAAAACATTGATGTTTCTAGAAAACACATTAGAAAAAACATTGATGTTTCTAGAAAACACATTAGAAAAACATTGATGCCATTGATATTTCTAGAAAACACATTAGAAAAACATTGATGTTTCTAGAAAACACATTAGAAAAACATAGATGTTTCTAGAAAACACATTAGAAAAACATTGATGTCTCTAGAAAACACATTAGAAAAACATTGATGTCTCTAGAAAACACATTTGAAAAACATTGATGTTTCTAGAAAACACATTAGAAAAACATTGATGTTTCTAGAAAACACATTAGAAAAACATTGATGTTTCTAGAAAAAACATTAGAAAACACATTAGAAAAACATTGATGTCTCTAGAAAACACATTAGAAAAACATTGATGTTTCTAGAAAAAACATTAGAAAACACATTAGAAAAACATTGAAGTTTTAAGAAAACACATTAGAAAAACATTGATGTTTCTAGAAAACACATTAGAAAAACATTGAAAAACATTGATGTCTCTAGAAAACACATTAGAAAAACATTGATGTTTCTAGAAAAAACATTAGAAAACACATTAGAAAAACATTGAAGTTTTAAGAAAACACATTAGAAAAACATTGATGTTTCTAGAAAACACATTAGAAAACACATTAGAAAAACATTGATGCTTTTTAAAAAAAACATAAGAAAAACATTGATGTTTTTAGAAAACAAGAAAAACAATATAATGTTTCTAGAAAACACATTAGAAAAACAATAATGATTCTAGAAAACACATTAGAAAAACATTGATGTTTCTAGAAAACAGAAAAACATTGATGTTTCTAGAAAAACATTGAAGTGAAAAACATTGATGTTTCTAGAAAACACATTAGAAAAAACATTGATGTTTCTAGAAAACACATTAGAAAAACATTGATGCCATTGATATTTCTAGAAAACACATTAGAAAAACATTGATGTTTCTAGAAAACACATTAGAAAAACATAGATGTTTCTAGAAAACACATTAGAAAAACATTGATGTTTCTAGAAAACACATAGAAAAACATTGAAGTTTCTAGAAATCACATTAAAAACATTGATGTTTCTAGAAAACACATTAGAAAAACATTGATGTTTCTAGAAAACGCATTAGAAAAACATTGATGTTTCTAAAAAAACACTTTGGAAAAACATTGATGTTTCTAGAAAACAGAAAAACATTGATGTTTCTAGATAATACATTAGAAAAACATTAATGTTTCTAGAAAACACATTAGAAAAAACATTGAAGTTTCTAGAAAACACATTAGAAAAACATTGAAGTTTCTAGAAAACACATTAGAAAAACATTGAAGTTTCTAGAAAACACATTAGAAAAACATTGATGTTTCGAGAAAACACATTAGAAAAACATTGAAGTGAAAAACATTGATGTTTTTAGAAAAACATTGATGTTTCTAGAAAACACATTAAAAAAACATTGATGTTTCTAGAAAACACATTAGAAAAACATTGAAGTTTTAAGAAAACACATTATAAAAATATTGAATGTTTCTAGAAAACACATTAGAAAAATATTGATGTTTCTAGAAAACACATTAGAAAAATATTGATGTTTCTAGGAAACACATTAGAAAAACATTGATGTTTAAACATTGATGTTTCTAGAAAACACATTAGAAAAACATTGATGTTTCTAGAAAACACATTAGAAGAACATTGATGTTTCTAGAAAACACTTTAGAAAAACATTGATGTTTCTAGAAAACACATTAGAAAAACATTGATGTTTCTAGAAAAGTGGATGTATATTGTTCACACAGAGCTTAGAAGAGTCTGGTAAATCGATTGTTTTGGACAATTTCACCTTTTCCCACAATGTTTGCAAAAGTCGACTCCAGCTCAAACATCAAATATGTTCTGTGTCAGGGAAAGAGTATCTCTGAATTTTAATATGTTCACTATGCTTGACCTAGATATCGAAGAATCTTAATGATTGTTTGACCTAGATATCGGAGAATCTTAATGGTTTCGCTATGCTTGACTAGATATCAGAGAATCTAAATGGTTTCGCTATGCTTGACCTAGATATCGGAAAATCTAAATGGTTTCGCTAAGCTTGACCTAGATATCGGAGAATCTTAATGTTTTCGCTTTGATTGTTTAATATATCGCAGTATGTATAGTTTTGCTTTGATTGTTTAATATATCGCAGTATGTATATTTTTTCACTTTGTTTGACCTAGATATCACATAATCTTAATGGTTTCGCTAAGCTTGACCTATATTTTGCAGAATCTTAATGGTTTCGCTAAGCTTGACCTAGATATCACAGAATCTTAATGGTTTCGCTAAGCTTGACCTAGATATCGCAGAATTTTAATGGTTTCGCTAAGCTTGAACTAGATATCACAGAATCTTAATGGTTTCGTTAAGCTTGACCTAGATATCACAGAATCTTAATGGTTTCGCTAAGCTTGACCTAGATATCACAGAATCTTAATGGTTTCGCTAAGCTTGACCTAGATATCACGGAATCTTAATGGTTTCGCTAAGCTTGACCTAGATATCACAGAATCTTAATGGTTTCGCTAATCACAGAATCTTATTTTTTTGCTAAGATCGAATTAGACATAGCAGTATATAGATTTTTCGCTATATCACAAAATAATAATGTTTTCACTATGATTTACTTCGATATCGCAGTATATATGTATATATATTTAGACATGTTTTCTCTATATTTGACCTAGACATCACAGAATTTTAATGTATTCTCTATACTTTGCTTTACCTAAATATCGTTATGTGTATTTATTGTTTCGCTATGCTTGACCTTGATATCGTTATGCGTATATATGTTTTTGCTATGCTTGACCTAGATATCGCAGTATCTTAATTTTAATTGCACGCGTTTCGCAGAAACCGCATTGCGTAGTGAGAAAATAGTTTAGTCTAATGTTTTGCACAGAAACTTTTAATAAACCGGTTACGCGCGTATATGTTTTATTTGTGTGTGTGTTAAAAACTGGTAATTCTACCAGATTACTCCGCGCAAATTAAACCCTTTTCTCTATACGTACAACAGCCCGACAGCATGGATAGGGACAACGCCCTTCGGTCTCACTTAGAGCACTTGATTAGTCCAAAATCGAAACCTTCGAACAGCGCACCAGCATTCAATTTACACGTGGGTTAACTGAATGAATGACCTTTTACGAGCAGAGCTGGATGGACAAACGTTGTTTAAAGTTCGACATAGCATGTTTGGTATTACTCCATAGTATTTACTTGATCTGTGTGCATAGAATACCATATTGTGACACACACGATCCCAACTCTTAACACACCTTTAAAGCTTTTTCAGCAATGGCGCTCCCTCCAAAGCGATCACGTGTTAGCGGGTAAGCATAACGACTGACACACTTGTGTCAGAATAAATTGACATGTAGTACTGATACCTTACTCTAGAAACCCTGTATTACGAGTATAACTGAATAAATTGACATGTAGTACTGATACCTTACTCTGGAAACGCTGTATCACGAGTATAACTGAATAAATTGACATGTAGTACTGATACCTTACTCTAGAAACGCTGTATTACGAGTATAACTGAATAAATTGACATGTAGTACTGATGCCTTACTCTAGAAACGCTGTATTACGAGTATAACTGAATACATTGACATGTAGTACTGATACCTTACTCTAGAAACGCTGTATTACGAGTATAACTGAATAAATTGACATGTAGTACGGATACCTTACTCTGGAAACGCTGTATTACGAGTATAACTGAATACATTGACATATAGTACTGATACCTTACTCTAGAAACGCTGTATTACGTGTATAACTGAATAAATTGACATGTAGTACTGATACCTTACTCTAGAAACGCTGTATTACGAGTATAACTGAATAAATTGACATGTAGTACTGATACCTTACTCTAGAAACGCTGTATTACGAGTATAACTGAATAAATTGACATGTAGTACTGATACCTTACTCTGGAAACGCTGTATTACGAGTATAACTGAATACATTGACATGTAGTACTGATACCTTACTCTAGAAACGCTGTATTACGAGTATAACTGAATAAATTGACATGTAGTACTGATACCTTACTCTAGAAACGCTGTATTACGAGTATAACTGAATAAATTGACATGTAGTACTGATACCTTACTCTGGAAACGCTGTATTACGAGTATAACTGAATAAATTGACATGTAGTACTGATACCTTACTCTAGAAACGCTGTATTACGAGTATAACTGAATAAATTGACATGTAGTACTGATACCTTACTCTAGAAACGCTGTATTACGAGTATAACTGAATAAATTGACATGTAGTACTGATACCTTACTCTAGAAACGCTGTATTACGAGTATAACTGAATAAATTGACATGTAGTACTAATGCCTTACTCTAGAAACGCTGTATTACGAGTATAACTGAATAAATTGACATGTAGTACTGATGCCTTACTCTAGAAACGCTGTATTACGAGTATAACTGAATAAATTGACATGTAGTACTGATACCTTACTCTGGAAACGCTGTATTACGAGTATAACTGAATAAATTGACATGTAGTACTGATACCTTACTCTGGAAACGCTGTATCACGAGTATAACTGAATAAATTGACATGTAGTACTGATGCCTTACTCTAGAAACGCTGTATTACGAGTATAACTGAATAAATTGACATGTAGTACTGATACCTTACTCTAGAAACGCTGTATTACGAGTATAACTGAATAAATTGACATGTAGTACTGATACCTTACTCTAGAAACGCTGTATTACGAGTATAACTGAATAAATTGACATGTAGTACTGATACCTTACTCTAGAAACGCTGTATTACGAGTATAACTGAATAAATTGATATGTAGTACTCATACCTTACTCTAGAAACGCTGTATTACGAGTATAACTGAATAAATTGACATGTAGTACTGATACCTTACTCTGGAAACGCTGTATTACGAGTATAACTGAATAAATTGACATGTAGTACTGATACCTTACTCTAGAAACGCTGTATTACGAGTATAACTGAATAAATTGATATGTAGTACTCATACCTTACTCTGGAAACGCTGTATTACGAGTATAACTGAATAAATTGACATGTAGTACTGATACCTTACTCTAGAAACGCTGTATTACGAGTATAACTGAATAAATTGACATGTAGTACTGATGCCTTACTCTAGAAGCGCTGTATTACGAGTATAACTGAATACATTGACATGTAGTACTGATACCTTACTCTAGAAACGCTGTATTACGAGTATAACTGAATAAATTGACATGTAGTACTGATGCCTTACTTTCGCTCAGAACTTAACTCTATGCTCCAGCTTACTCTTCTGATTGGCCAGTTTTAAAAAATAATTTGCTTTTAATCAAGCAAATAACTGACCACACAATTTGAATATTTATATTAAACCTTTATAGTTTTGAAGCCTGGATAAGGTCAATATTATCGGCTAATTTTATGTTGCAAAAATAATATCAGAGAACAAGCTGTTAAGTGACCCAGGCGTAACCATGTCATGCTTCCACCGGATAATCACATTCGCCAGAAGCTTTTGGCCTAATCTACACTTCTCACCAAGGGAATCAATTTACGAAAATTAGATTGGGGAAGATTTGGTTTTGTATCTGTCCACTCTCATTTTGTATCTTTATAGGAGAATATGGTTTGTTTTTTCATTGGATCCCTTTGGTAACATGGAACCGAAATATGTGTTTACCCCTTGCCTACGTCCTACAAACATGTACCAGACGACTTTGAAAAATATAAACATAGTTAAAAATGATAATATTACTATTGAATGGTGTTGTTAATTGTGTGGCAAAAAGAGAAACATCTCATTATGAACAATAAGTCTTTTGCTCACAATGTTTTCAAAAGTCGTCTGTAGATGAATAAAAAAGTCCAGCATGTAGCAAATGATTTATAAGTTGTGTAGGAAGATGTACGGTAGCACAGAGGTGACATGTGTATGTTTTTATTTATCTCGTGCGCACGACATACTAAGTCGTGCGCACGAGATAGTATGTCGTGCGCACGACATAGTATCTCGTGCACACGACTTAGTAACTCGTGCGCACGACTTAATTATCTCGTGCGCACGACATAGTATCTCGTGCGCACGACTTAGTATCTCGTGCGCACGACTAAGTAACTCGTGCGCACGACAGAATTATCTCGTGCGCACGACTTAGTATGTCGTGTGCACGAGATAAATAAAAACATACACATGTCACCTCTGTGCCACCGTAAAGATGTTATCTTTAGGAGTATAATGTACTTTACCAGATTGAGTCTACTGTCGGAAATAGAAAAAAAAAAAAATGTAGACTGAAAAACTATATGTGCATGTAAAACGTGTGAAATGTTGATGTTGTCTATTTGTTTCTCTGGAAAATATCCGTTCGTAACCTATTCACAATTTTGAGTATTGTTTATTTTAAGCATTATTACAAAAATAGTGTATCCATCAACTGTTACTTTTTCCCTGTTCCGCAATTAAGTAAACGTATGTTTTAACAATATCTCAAACTCAAAATATCTGCTGCAGACGACTTTGAAGATATATATTAATAATAGTTCAGTTATTGCATAGAGTTGAAAACATTGTGGCTGAAAGAGAAATTTTTCAATTTGAGCAATTGCTTCTCTTGTGACAACATTTCCAAAATCGTGTGTTATAATACGTTAAATTGACTCTGCAAGTGGAAAAGCGTAAACGGCCAATACAATTGTGAAAAGCAAAATGTCATCATTACATAAAATTGGCTGATTGGGTTTTCCAGTATAATGATACTCCCGTTAATAGCTCAACTTCCCAAAGGCGGGGTTATTGAACTTCCTCTTAAAACGTTCATTTATTAGTGTGGGTGTGTGTGGGTGTGGGGTGTGTGGGGGGGGGGGGGCAAACGCTTCCATCATTATACAAACGACATTTGTTGCTCCTGTAGTAGGACTTTAAAAAACAGTTTTGGAAAAGGATTGTTTGGAATTTAGGGCCGCTTTCAACAATGTTACAGTTATATCATGGCGACTCCTGGGTAAGTTGCCAGAACTACTGGTCTATTTCTCCTGACACAAGCCAGTCTTGGAAAAGGAAGAATCGCTTAAAATATATATAACACATTTCCTTCAACCCCAGGAAGTTTTCGTCTTTGCTCTGATATTCCAAAATTCTGAACGTTCTTCCACATAATTAACGTTTTCAGACAAACCTATACGCAAACATTCAAATAGTGGGGTATTTTCCTTTTTTATATGACATGTAAGGGCGGAGCTCTGTCTAACCCCGAAACTCGTTATGCCGAGATCTGCATCAAGTTCTTTCCTTGTGGGGATTTCTGTTTTTTGAAATCATTACTCTATCCTCCTGATACGGTTCGATACATTACGCGGAGTCCATAATGTTGGTTTTCTCGTGGCACGGCGCAAATTACTAGCGTCATTTGTCTACCAGCAATGGATTAAACAGTATATGCGAGAAGGTAGCCGAGTTGCCTTGGAAGAATGATTATGAACTGAAGCTGCGTGGAAGCCAGGAAAAGCACGTTCTGTGAACTAAACGCCGTGATATAACTGAAATAACGTTGACAACGAACGGCGTTCAACTTGAATCAATAAACAAATCAGGACAATGTAAGACTTTACCGGAGAAACGTCGGAATTGACAAAATTACTTTTCGAAGAGTTTTCAAATATATATCTACGACATGTATGAACTATTAATACTTTCCCATATGAAAACACATTTTGAGATATCTGATGCAGAGGACTTTTGAAAACATTGTGGCAAAAGGAAAAGGTGGACAGAATGAACACGTTTTTCTTTTTTTCTTTTGCTACAATGTTATCAACTTTATTTGATTATTGTACTTTCATTTATAGATTTAGCAATGTTTCTCTGAGATCACAGGGTCATACAAAAAAAATTGTAATAATGCCGGGCTTTCCCTCCTTGGCGCCCAGGAATGCGGGGTTAGAATAACGACTGACTGGCTGGTGCCAGGATAAATGGGCCAGTAGTACTGGTAACTTATCCATAAAACGCCGTGATATAAATATGGCATTGTTGAGAGCGTCATTAAAGTTTAACACATAGAAACAAACTAAGATCACAGTCAAGGTACAAGTATCGAGATTTAAACGAAAATGAAATATATAAACTACTTATTTGTTTTAATATCTCGAACATGAATGGAAAATAGACTATTCTGACCCAGTTTAATGTTACCAAACGATCGCATTTTTTAATTATCCGAGTTTTCTTTGTGTTTTTTTTAAATCTTGAAATGTGAATTAAATTCTTGTTCAATTCAATTCAATTAACATTCTTATGAATCAGAAAATCAACCACAGGGTGATATACAGCACCATCTTCAAGTAAATACACCACCCTTCAAGGGTTAATAAAGATTAAAGCCACAAAGATAGCGTAATCAAAGAACTTCAGGTTGTAATTCATCAATTATAGTTCTTGGTCTACTTACTGCTGGCTAGAATTCAACTTTTCCTCTCATGTCTGACCAAAGTGCGAGTGGTACCAAGAAAAGGGGGTATTTTAACACGTTCAATGTAGACGTTTTTAAAATGCATTTGGAAAGAGTTTATGGCCAATTCTAGGAACATCAAGATAAAAATGTTGAGTTATTGAGCAGTCAACAGTATAGAACCTGGTTAGACGACGCGGATATGCCGGCTAGCCTGGATCTATAATTGTGGCAATGCTTTATACACAATCGGATAACAAAAGAACGCCCAAGCCAGGAGGGTCATTACTCTTGTTGGGTTGCAGCTGTAACGTATTGGTTTTTAAAAATGAAAATAGCTTAGCGGACAGTGAAGTATATATGTTGATACTGTATGGAGACTGTGGTTCGCGATAGATTTTTTTCCATGGGAATCATTTCTCACTAAGAAATTATGTTTTCTCTCATTCCGGATCTTTCTCTTAATATACTCAGTAAATGCAATCTATATCTATTTACCATTACATACTATAATTCTTTTCCTGGAGATTTCACTCGCTATGACAAACTCGTTTTTTAAACGCGCTTGAATAGCAGAATTCCTCTAGCAAAAAATGGAAATAAAACTATTTCCCAAATTTCGATCAGATAGACATTCGCATACATTACATCGGTAACTGCGCATTTCGCATGATACAGATCTCGTGATTGTTAGCGGTATTGAATAAAGTCCTTGAAATACGAAAGGAGACATCTTTGACATAACAGTCTGGAACGAGCAGAATATTTTCATCTAGAGCAGTTTCACATAGTTCTACCAAGTTTTTACAACTTCTATCAAATATGATACTTCATTTCTCGACATGAAGTTACAGTGTAAGCCGTGTACTCGTGCTCTTGGAAGACCAACCATATTGCATTTGCTAAGAGGGGGCTTTATACAGATCTCTTAATATACAGATGATTGGGTTTGACAGGTTTTTACGGAGGCAATCGTAAACATTCATTTCTGCTTTAAAAAATGTGGAAAGGTGAGAAATTGCTCGTTTTAAGCATTTTCATCTTTTGCCACATTTTTTCCTCAAAAAAAATCGTCTGCTACAGATGCATCAGAATGTGTCTGTATGAAGTAAAGGGTTAAAGAAGCATGACCGTCTCCGTTGTGTAGTTGTTACAGACTCCGTACATATGCGACAGAATGTGTCTATATGAGGTAAAAGGTTAAATAAGGATGACCGTCTCCGTCGTGTAGTTGTAACAGACTCCGTATAGATGTGACAGAATGTGTCTGTATGAGGTAAAGGTTTAAAGAAGCTTGACCGTCTCCGTCGTGTAAATGTTACAGACTCCGTACAGATGTGACAGAATGTGTCTGTATGAGGTAAAGGTTTGAAAACGCATGACCTTCTCCGTTGTGTAATGGTTACAGACTCCGTACAGATGTGACAGAATGTGTCTGTATGAGGTAAAGGTTTAAAGAAGCATGACCGTCTCCGTCGTGTAGTTGTTACAGACTCCGTACAGATGCGACAGAATGTGTCTGTATGAGGTCAAAGGTTAAAGAAGCATGACCGTCTCCGTCGTGTAGTGGTTACAGACTCCGTACATATGCGACAGAATGTGTCTGTATGAGGTCAAAGGTTAAAGAAGCATGACCGTCTCCGTCGTGTAAATGTTACAGACTCCGTACAGATGTGACAGAATGTGTCTATATGAGGTAAAGGGTTAAATAAGGATGACCGTCTCCGTCGTGTAGTTGTTACAGACTCCGTACAGATGTGACAGAATGTGTCTGTATGAGGTAAAGGTTTAAAGAAGCTTGAC
Organism: Serripes groenlandicus; assembly: GCA_031761405.1. NCBI lineage: Eukaryota > Metazoa > Mollusca > Bivalvia > Cardiida > Cardiidae > Serripes > Serripes groenlandicus. The sequence continues at coordinate 42,595,055 of JASEVX010000009.1, forward strand.
CGTCTCCGTCGTGTAAATGTTACAGACTCCGTACAGATGTGACAGAATGTGTCTGTATGAGGTAAAGGTTTGAAAACGCATGACCTTCTCCGTTGTGTAGTGGTTACAGACTCCGTACAGATGTGACAGAATGTGTCTGTATGAGGTAAAGGTTTAAAGAAGCATGACCGTCTCCGTCGTGTAGTTGTTACAGACTCCGTACAGATGCGACAGAATGTGTCTGTATGAGGTCAAAGGTTAAAGAAGCATGACCGTCTCCGTCGTGTAGTGGTTACAGACTCCGTACAGATGCGACAGAATGTGTCTGTATGAGGTCAAAGAAGCATGACCGTCTCCGTCGTGTAGTGGTTACAGACTCCGTACATATGCGACAGAATGTGTCTGTATGAGGTCAAAGAAGCATGACCGTCTCCGTCGTGTAAATGTTACAGACTCCGTACAGATGTGACAGAATGTGTCTGTATAAGGTAAAGGTTTGAAAAAGCATGACCGTCTCCGTTGTGTAATGGTTACAGACTCCGTACATATGTGACAGAATGTGTCTGTATGAGGTAAAGGTTTGAAAAAGCATGACCATCTCCGTTGTGTAGTGGTTACAGACTCCGTACAGATGTGACAGAATGTGTCTGTATGAGGTAAAGGTTTGAGGTAAAGGGGGGTTAAAGGAGCATGCCCGTCTCCGTTGTGTAGTTGTTACAGACTCCGTACAGATGCGTCAGAATGTGTCTGTATGAGGTAAAGGTTTAAAGAAGCATGACCGTCTCCGTCGTGTAGTGGTTACAGACTCCGTACATATGCGACAGAATGTGTCTGTATGAGGTCAAAGGTTAATGAAGCATGACCGTCTCCGTCGTATAGTTGTTACAGACTCCGTACAGATGTGACAGAATGTGTCTGTATGAGGTAAAGGTTTAAAGAAGCATGACCGTCTCCGTCGTGTAGTGGTTACAGACTCCGTACAGATGCGACAGAATGTGTCTGTATGTGGTAAACGTTTAAAGAAGCATGACCGTCTCCGTTGTGTAGTGGTTACAGACTCCGTACAGATGTGACAGAATGTGTCTGTATGAGGTAAAGGTTTGAAAAAGCATGACCGTCTCCGTTGTGTAATGGTTACAGACTCCGTACAGATGCGTCAGAATGTGTCTGTATGAGGTAAAGGTTTGAAAAAGCATGACCGTCTCCGTCGTGTAGTTGTTACAGACTCCGTACATATGCGACAAAATGTGTCTGTATGAGGTAAAGGTTTAAAGAAGCATGACCGTCTCCGTCGTGTAGTGGTTACAGACTCCGTACAGATGCGACAGAATGTGTCTGTATGAGGTAAAAGGTTAAAGAAGCATGACCGTCTCCGTTGTGTAGTGGTCACAGACTCCGTACAGATGCGACAGAATGTGTCTGTATGAGGTAAAGGTTTAAAGAAGCATGACCGTCTCCGTCGTGTAGTGGTCACAGACTCCGTACAGATGCGACAGAATGTGTCTGTATGAGGTAAAGGTTTAAAAAAGCATGACCGTCTCCGTCGTGTAGTTGTTACAGACTCCGTACAGATATGACAGAATGTGTCTGTATGAGGTAAAGGTTTACAGAAGCTTGACCGTCTCCGTTGTGTAGTTGTTAGAGACTCCGTACAGATATGACAGAATGTGTCTGTATGAGGTAAAGGTTTACAGAAGCTTGACCGTCTCCGTTGTGTAGTTGTTAGAGACTCCGTACAGATATGACAGAATGTGTCTGTATGAGGTAAAGGTTTACAGAAGCTTGACCGTCTCCGTCGTGTAGTTGTTAGAGACTCCGTACAGATGTGACAGAATGTGTCTGTATGAGGTAAAGGTTTAAAAAAGCATGACCGTCTCCGTTGTGTAATGGTTACAGACTCCGTACAGATGCATCAGAATGTGTCTGTATGAGGTAAAGCTTTGAAAAAGCATGACAGTCTCCGTTGTGTAGTTGTTACAGACTCCGTACAGATGCAACAGAATGTGTCTGTATTTGGTAAAGGTTTAAAAAAGCATGACCGTCTCCGTTGTGTAGTGGTTACAGACTCCGTACAGATGTGACAGAATGTGTCTGTATGAGGTAAAGGGTTAAAAAAGCATGACCGTCTCCGTTATGTAGTGGTTACAGACTCCGTACAGATGCGACAGAATGTGTCTGTATGAGGTAAAGAGTTAAAGAAGCATGACCTTCTCCGTCGTCGTGCAGTGGTTACAGACTCCGTACAGATGTGACAGAATGTGTCTGTATGAGGTAAAGGGTTAACAAAGCATGCCCGTCTTCGTTGTGTAGTGGTTACAGACTCCGTACAGATGTGACAGAATGTGTCTGTATGAGGTAAAGGTTTAAAGAAGCATGACCGTCTCCGTTGTGTAGTGGTTACAGACTCCGTACAGATGTGACAGAATGTGTCTGTATGAGGTAAAGGGTTAAAGAAGCATGACCGTCTCCGTCGTGTAGTGGTTACAGACTCCGTACAGATGTGACAGAATGTGTCTGTATGAGGTAAAGGGTTAAAGAAGCATGACCGTCTCCGTTGTATAGTGGTTACAGACTCCGTACAGATGTGACAGAATGTGTCTGTATGAGGTAAAGAGTTAAAGAAGCATGACCTTCTCCGTCGTCGTGCAGTGGTTACAGACTCCGTACAGATGTGACAGAATGTGTCTGTATGAGGTAAAGGTTTGAAAACGCATGACCTTCTCCGTTGTGTAGTGGTTACAGACTCCGTACAGATGTGACAGAATGTGTCTGTATGAGGTAAAGGTTTAAAGAAGCATGACCGTCTCCGTCGTGTAGTTGTTACAGACTCCGTACAGATGCGACAGAATGTGTCTGTATGAGGTCAAAGGTTAAAGAAGCATGACCGTCTCCGTCGTGTAGTGGTTACAGACTCCGTACATATGCGACAGAATGTGTCTGTATGAGGTCAAAGAAGCATGACCGTCTCCGTCGTGTAAATGTTACAGACTCCGTACAGATGTGACAGAATGTGTCTGTATACGGTAAAGGATTGAAAAAGCATGACCGTCTCCGTTGTGTAATGGTTACAGACTCCGTACATATGTGACAGAATGTGTCTGTATGAGGTAAAGGTTTGAAAAAGCATGACCATCTCCGTTGTGTAGTGGTTACAGACTCCGTACAGATGTGACAGAATGTGTCTGTATGAGGTAAAGGTTTGAGGTAAAGGGTTAAAGAAGCATGCCCGTCTCCGTTGTGTAGTTGTTACAGACTCCGTACAGATGCGTCAGAATGTGTCTGTATGAGGTAAAGGTTTAAAGAAGCATGACCGTCTCCGTCGTGTAGTGGTTACAGACTCCGTACATATGCGACAGAATGTGTCTGTATGAGGTCAAAGGTTAATGAAGCATGACCGTCTCCGTCGTATAGTTGTTACAGACTCCGTACAGATGTGACAGAATGTGTCTGTATGAGGTAAAGGTTTAAAGAAGCATGACCGTCTCCGTCGTGTAGTGGTTACAGACTCCGTACAGATGCGACAGAATGTGTCTGTATGTGGTAAACGTTTAAAGAAGCATGACCGTCTCCGTTGTGTAGTGGTTACAGACTCCGTACAGATGTAACAGAATGTGTCTGTATGAGGTAAAGGTTTGAAAAAGCATGACCGTCTCCGTTGTGTAATGGTTACAGACTCCGTACAGATGCGTCAGAATGTGTCTGTATGAGGTAAAGGTTTGAAAAAGCATGACCGTCTCCGTCGTGTAGTTGTTACAGACTCCGTACATATGCGACAGAATGTGTCTGTATGAGGTAAAGGTTTAAAGAAGCATGACCGTCTCCGTCGTGTAGTGGTTACAGACTCCGTACAGATGCGACAGAATGTGTCTGTATGAGGTAAAGGTTTAAAAAAGCATGACCGTCTCCATCGTGTAGTTGTTACATACTCCGTTCAGATATGACAGAATGTGTCTGTATGAGGTAAAGGTTTACAGAAGCTTGACCGTCTCCGTTGTGTAGTTGTTAGAGACTCCGTACAGATATGACAGAATGTGTCTGTATGAGGTAAAGGTTTACAGAAGCTTGACCGTCTCCGTTGTGTAGTTGTTAGAGACTCCGTACAGATATGACAGAATGTGTCTGTATGAGGTAAAGGTTTACAGAAGCTTGACCGTCTCCGTCGTGTAGTTGTTAGAGACTCCGTACAGATGTGACAGAATGTGTCTGTATGCGGTAAAGGTTTAAAAAAGCATGACCGTCTCCGTTGTGTAATGGTTACAGACTCCGTACAGATGCATCAGAATGTGTCTGTATGAGGTAAAGGTTTGAAAAAGCATGACAGTCTCCGTTGTGTAGTTGTTACAGACTCCGTACAGATGCGACAGAATGTGTCTGTATTTGGTAAAGGTTTAAAAAAGCATGACCGTCTCCGTTGTGTAGTGGTTACAGACTCCGTACAGATGTGACAGAATGTGTCTGTATGAGGTAAAGGGTTAAAAAAGCATGACCGTCTCCGTTGTGTAGTGGTTACAGACTCCGTACAGATGCGACAGAATGTGTCTGTATGAGGTAAAGAGTTAAAGAAGCATGACCTTCTCCGTCGTCGTGCAGTGGTTACTGACTCCGTACAGATGTGACAGAATGTGTCTGTATGAGGTAAAGGGTTAACAAAGCATGCCCGTCTTCGTTGTGTAGTGGTTACAGACTCCGTACAGATGTGACAGAATGTGTCTGTATGAGGTAAAGGTTTAAAGAAGCATGACCGTCTCCGTTGTGTAGTGGTTACAGACTCCGTACAGATGTGACAGAATGTGTCTGTATGAGGTAAAGGGTTAAAGAAGCATGACCGTCTCCGTCGTGTAGTGGTTACAGACTCCGTACAGATGTGACAGAATGTGTCTGTATGAGGTAAAGGGTTAAAGAAGCATGACCGTCTCCGTTGTATAGTGGTTACAGACTCCGTACAGATGTGACAGAATGTGTCTGTATGAGGTAAAGGTTTGAAAATGCATGACCGTCTCCGTTGTGTAGTTGTTACAGACTCCGTACAGATGTGACAGAATGTGTCTGTATGAGGTAAAGGGTTAAAAAAGAATGCCCGTCTCCGTCGTGTAGTGGTTACCGACTCCGTACAGATGTGACAGAATGTGTCTGTATGTGGTAAAGGGTTAAAAAAGCATGACCGTCTCCGTTGTGTAGTGGTTACAGACTCCGTACAGATGCGACAGAATGTGTCTGTATGAGGTAAAGAGTTAAAGAAGCATGACCTTCTCCGTCGTCGTGCAGTGGTTACAGACTCCGTACAGATGTGACAGAATGTGTCTGTATGAGGTAAAGGGTTAAAAAAGCATGCCCGTCTCCGTTGTGTAGTGGTTACAGACTCCGTACAGATGTGACAGAATGTGTCTGTACGAGGTAAATGTTTAAAGAAGCATGACCGTCTCCGTCTTGTAGTGGTTACAGACTCCGTACAGATGTGACAGAATGTGTCTGTATGAGGTAAAGGGTTAAAGAAGCATGACCGTCTCCGTCGTGTAGTGGTTACAGACTCCGTACATATGTGACAGAATGTGTCTGTATGAGGTAAAGGGTTAAAGAAGCATGACCGTCTCCGTTGTATAGTGGTTACAGACTCCGTACAGATGTGACAGAATGTGTCTGTATGAGGTAAAGGTTTGAAAATGCATGACCGTCTCCGTTGTGTAGTGGTTACAGACTCCGTACAGATGCGACAGAATGTGTCTGTATGAGGTAAAGAGTTAAAGAAGCATGACCTTCTCCGTCGTCGTGCAGTGGTTACAGACTCCGTACAGATGTGACAGAATGTGTCTGTATGAGGTAAAGGGTTAAAAAAGCATGCCCGTCTCCGTTGTGTAGTGGTTACAGACTCCGTACAGATGTGACAGAATGTGTCTGTACGAGGTAAATGTTTAAAGAAGCATGACCGTCTCCGTCTTGTAGTGGTTACAGACTCCGTACAGATGTGACAGAATGTGTCTGTATGAGGTAAAGGGTTAAAGAAGCATGACCGTCTCCGTCGTGTAGTGGTTACAGACTCCGTACATATGTGACAGAATGTGTCTGTATGAGGTAAAGGGTTAAAGAAGCATGACCGTCTCCGTTGTATAGTGGTTACAGACTCCGTACAGATGTGACAGAATGTGTCTGTATGAGGTAAAGGTTTGAAAATGCATGACCGTCTCCGTTGTGTAGTTGTTACAGACTCCGTACAGATGTGACAGAATGTGTCTGTATGAGGTAAAGGGTTAAAAAAGCATGCCCGTCTCCGTCGTGTAGTGGTTACAGACTCCGTACAGATGTGACAGAATGTGTCTGTATGTGGTAAAGTTTTAAAGAAGCATGACCGTCTCCGTCGTGTAGTTGTTACAGACTCCGTACAGATGTGACAGAATGTGTCTGTATAAGGTAAAGGTTTGAAAAAGCATGACCGTCTCCGTTGTGTAATGGTTACAGACTCCGTACATATGTGACAGAATGTGTCTGTATGAGGTAAAGGTTTGAAAAAGCATGACCATCTCCGTTGTGTAGTGGTTACAGACTCCGTACAGATGTGACAGAATGTGTCTGTATGAGGTAAAGGTTTGAGGTAAAGGGTTAAAGAAGCATGCCTGTCTCCGTTGTGTAGTTGTTACAGACTCCGTACAGATGCGTCAGAATGTGTCTGTATGAGGTAAAGGTTTAAAGAAGCATGACCGTCTCCGTCGTGTAGTGGTTACAGACTCCGTACATATGCGACAGAATGTGTCTGTATGAGGTCAAAGGTTAATGAAGCATGACCGTCTCCGTCGTATAGTTGTTACAGACTCCGTACAGATGTGACAGAATGTGTCTGTATGAGGTAAAGGTTTAAAGAAGCATGACCGTCTCCGTCGTGTAGTGGTTACAGACTCCGTACAGATGCGACAGAATGTGTCTGTATGTGGTAAACGTTTAAAGAAGCATGACCGTCTCCGTTGTGTAGTGGTTACAGACTCCGTACAGATGTAACAGAATGTGTCTGTATGAGGTAAAGGTTTGAAAAAGCATGACCGTCTCCGTTGTGTAATGGTTACAGACTCCGTACAGATGCGTCAGAATGTGTCTGTATGAGGTAAAGGTTTGAAAAAGCATGACCGTCTCCGTCGTGTAGTTGTTACAGACTCCGTACATATGCGACAGAATGTGTCTGTATGAGGTAAAGGTTTAAAGAAGCATGACCGTCTCCGTCGTGTAGTGGTTACAGACTCCGTACAGATGCGACAGAATGTGTCTGTATGAGGTAAAAGGTTAAAGAAGCATGACCGTCTCCGTTGTGTAGTGGTCACAGACTCCGTACAGATGCGACAGAATGTGTCTGTATGAGGTAAAGGTTTAAAGAAGCATGACCGTCTCCGTCGTGTAGTGGTCACAGACTCCGTACAGATGCGACAGAATGTGTCTGTATGAGGTAAAGGTTAAAAAAAAGCATGACCGTCTCCGTCGTGTAGTTGTTACATACTCCGTACAGATATGACAGAATGTGTCTGTATGAGGTAAAGGTTTACAGAAGCTTGACCGTCTCCGTTGTGTAGTTGTTAGAGACTCCGTACAGATATGACAGAATGTGTCTGTATGAGGTAAAGGTTTACAGAAGCTTGACCGTCTCCGTTGTGTAGTTGTTAGAGACTCCGTACAGATATGACAGAATGTGTCTGTATGAGGTAAAGGTTTACAGAAGCTTGACCGTCTCCGTCGTGTAGTTGTTAGAGACTCCGTACAGATGTGACAGAATGTGTCTGTATGCGGTAAAGGTTTAAAAAAGCATGACCGTCTCCGTTGTGTAATGGTTACAGACTCCGTACAGATGCATCAGAATGTGTCTGTATGAGGTAAAGGTTTGAAAAAGCATGACAGTCTCCGTTGTGTAGTTGTTACAGACTCCGTACAGATGCGACAGAATGTGTCTGTATTTGGTAAAGGTTTAAAAAAGCATGACCGTCTCCGTTGTGTAGTGGTTACAGACTCCGTACAGATGTGACAGAATGTGTCTGTATGAGGTAAAGGGTTAAAAAAGCATGACCGTCTCCGTTGTGTAGTGGTTACAGACTCCGTACAGATGCGACAGAATGTGTCTGTATGAGGTAAAGAGTTAAAGAAGCATGACCTTCTCCGTCGTAGTGCAGTGGTTACAGACTCCGTACAGATGTGACAGAATGTGTCTGTATGAGGTAAAGGGTTAACAAAGCATGCCCGTCTTCGTTGTGTAGTGGTTACAGACTCCGTACAGATGCGACAGAATGTGTCTGTATGAGGTAAAGGTTTAAAGAAGCATGACCGTCTCCGTCGTGTAGTGGTTACAGACTCCGTACATATGCGACAGAATGTGTCTGTATGAGGTCAAAGGTTAATGAAGCATGACCGTCTCCGTCGTATAGTTGTTACAGACTCCGTACAGATGTGACAGAATGTGTCTGTATGAGGTAAAGGTTTAAAGAAGCATGACCGTCTCCGTCGTGTAGTGGTTACAGACTCCGTACAGATGCGACAGAATGTGTCTGTATGTGGTAAACGTTTAAAGAAGCATGACCGTCTCCGTTGTGTAGTGGTTACAGACTCCGTACAGATGTAACAGAATGTGTCTGTATGAGGTAAAGGTTTGAAAAAGCATGACCGTCTCCGTTGTGTAATGGTTACAGACTCCGTACAGATGCGTCAGAATGTGTCTGTATGAGGTAAAGGTTTGAAAAAGCATGACCGTCTCCGTCGTGTAGTTGTTACAGACTCCGTACATATGCGACAGAATGTGTCTGTATGAGGTAAAGGTTTAAAGAAGCATGACCGTCTCCGTCGTGTAGTGGTTACAGACTCCGTACAGATGCGACAGAATGTGTCTGTATGAGGTAAAAGGTTAAAGAAGCATGACCGTCTCCGTTGTGTAGTGGTCACAGACTCCGTACAGATGCGACAGAATGTGTCTGTATGAGGTAAAGGTTTAAAGAAGCATGACCGTCTCCGTCGTGTAGTGGTCACAGACTCCGTACAGATGCGACAGAATGTGTCTGTATGAGGTAAAGGTTAAAAAAAAGCATGACCGTCTCCGTCGTGTAGTTGTTACATACTCCGTACAGATATGACAGAATGTGTCTGTATGAGGTAAAGGTTTACAGAAGCTTGACCGTCTCCGTTGTGTAGTTGTTAGAGACTCCGTACAGATATGACAGAATGTGTCTGTATGAGGTAAAGGTTTACAGAAGCTTGACCGTCTCCGTTGTGTAGTTGTTAGAGACTCCGTACAGATATGACAGAATGTGTCTGTATGAGGTAAAGGTTTACAGAAGCTTGACCGTCTCCGTCGTGTAGTTGTTAGAGACTCCGTACAGATGTGACAGAATGTGTCTGTATGCGGTAAAGGTTTAAAAAAGCATGACCGTCTCCGTTGTGTAATGGTTACAGACTCCGTACAGACGCATCAGAATGTGTCTGTATGAGGTAAAGGTTTGAAAAAGCATGACAGTCTCCGTTGTGTAGTTGTTACAGACTCCGTACAGATGCGACAGAATGTGTCTGTATGAGGTAAAGGTTTAAAAAAGCATGACCGTCTCCGTTGTGTAGTGGTTACAGACTCCGTACAGATGTGACAGAATGTGTCTGTATGAGGTAAAGGGTTAAAAAAGCATGACCGTCTCCGTTGTGTAGTGGTTACAGACTCCGTACAGATGCGACAGAATGTGTCTGTATGAGGTAAAGAGTTAAAGAAGCATGACCTTCTCCGTCGTCGTGCAGTGGTTACAGACTCCGTACAGATGTGACAGAATGTGTCTGTATGAGGTAAAGGGTTAACAAAGCATGCCCGTCTTCGTTGTGTAGTGGTTACAGACTCCGTACAGATGTGACAGAATGTGTCTGTATGAGGTAAAGGTTTAAAGAAGCATGACCGTCTCCGTTGTGTAGTGGTTACAGACTCCGTACAGATGTGACAGAATGTGTCTGTATGAGGTAAAGGGTTAAAGAAGCATGACCGTCTCCGTCGTGTAGTGGTTACAGACTCCGTACAGATGTGACAGAATGTGTCTGTATGAGGTAAAGGGTTAAAGAAGCATGACCGTCTCCGTTGTATAGTGGTTACAGACTCCGTACAGATGTGACAGAATGTGTCTGTATGAGGTAAAGGTTTGAAAATGCATGACCGTCTCCGTTGTGTAGTTGTTACAGACTCCGTACAGATGTGACAGAATGTGTCTGTATGAGGTAAAGGGTTAAAAAAGCATGCCCGTCTCCATCGTGTAGTGGTTACCGACTCCGTACAGATGTGACAGAATGTGTCTGTATGAGGTAAAGGGTTAAAAAAGCATGCCCGTCTCCGTCGTGTAGTGGTTACCGACTCCGTACAGATGTGACAGAATGTGTCTGTATGAGGTAAAGAGTTAAAGAAGCATGACCTTCTCCGTCGTCGTGCAGTGGTTACAGACTCCGTACAGATGTGACAGAATGTGTCTGTATGAGGTAAAGGGTTAAAAAAGCATGCCCGTCTCCGTTGTGTAGTGGTTACAGACTCCGTACAGATGTGACAGAATGTGTCTGTACGAGGTAAAGGTTTAAAGAAGCATGACCGTCTCCGTCTTGTAGTGGTTACAGACTCCGTACAGATGTGACAGAATGTGTCTGTATGAGGTAAAGGGTTAAAGAAGCATGACCGTCTCCGTCGTGTAGTGGTTACAGACTCCGTACATATTTGACAGAATGTGTCTGTATGAGGTAAAGGGTTAAAGAAGCATGACCGTCTCCGTTGTATAGTGGTTGCAGACTCCGTACAGATGTGACAGAATGTGTCTGTATGAGGTAAAGGTTTGAAAATGCATGACCGTCTCCGTTGTGTAGTTGTTAGAGACTCCGTACAGATGTGACAGAATGTGTCTGTATGAGGTAAAGGGTTAAAAAAGCATGCCCGTCTCCGTCGTGTAGTGGTTACAGACTCCGTACAGATGTGACAGAATGTGTCTGTATGTGGTAAAGTTTTAAAGAAGCATGACCGTCTCCGTCGTGTAGTTGTTACAGACTCCGTACAGATGTGACAGAATGTGTCTGTATGAGGTAAAGGTTTAAAGAAGCATGACCGTCTCCGTTGTGTAGTGGTTACAGACTCCGTACAGATGTGACAGAATGTGTCTGTATGAGGTAAAGGTTTAAAGAAGCATGACCGTCTCCGTTGTGTAGTGGTTACAGACTCCGTACAGATGTGACAGAATGTGTCTGTATGAAGTAAAGGGTTAAAGAAGCATGACCGTCTCCGTCGTGTAGTGGTTACAGACTCCGTACAGATGTGACAGAATGTGTCTGTATGAGGTAAAGGTTTAAAGAAGCATGACCGTCTCCGTTGTGTAGTGGTTACAGACTCCGTACAGATGTGACAGAATGTGTCTGTATGAAGTAAAGGGTTAAAGAAGCATGACCGTCTCCGTCGTGTAGTGGTTACAGACTCCGTACAGATGTGACAGAATGTGTCTGTATGAGGTAAAGGTTTAAAGAAGCTTGACCGTCTCCGTTGTGTAGTTGTTACAGACTCCGTACATATGCGACAGAATGTGTCTATATGAGGTAAAGGGTTAAATAAGGATGACCGTCTCCGTCGTGTAGTTGTAACAGACTCCGTATAGATGTGACAGAATGTGTCTGTATGAGGTAAAGGTTTAAAGAAGCTTGACCGTCTCCGTCGTGTAAATGTTACAGACTCCGTACAGATGTGACAGAATGTGTCTGTATGAGGTAAAGGTTTGAAAACGCATGACCTTCTCCGTTGTGTAATGGTTACAGACTCCGTACAGATGTGACAGAATGTGTCTGTATGAGGTAAAGGTTTAAAGAAGCATGACCGTCTCCGTCGTGTAGTTGTTACAGACTCCGTACAGATGCGACAGAATGTGTCTGTATGAGGTCAAAGGTTAAAGAAGCATGACCGTCTCCGTCGTGTAGTGGTTACAGACTCCGTACATATGCGACAGAATGTGTCTGTATGAGGTCAAAGGTTAAAGAATCATGACCGTCTCCGTCGTGTAAATGTTACAGACTCCGTACAGATGTGACAGAATGTGTCTATATGAGGTAAAGGGTTAAATAAGGATGACCGTCTCCGTCGTGTAGTTGTTACATACTCCGTACAGATGTGACAGAATGTGTCTGTATGAGGTAAAGGGTTAAAAAAGCATGCCCGTCTCCGTCGTGTAGTGGTTACAGACTCCGTACAGATGCGACAGAATGTGTCTGTATGAGGTAAAGGGTTAAAAAAGCATGCCCGTCTCCGTCGTGTAGTTGTTACATACTCCGTACAGATGCGACAAAATGTGTCTGTATGAGGTAAACGTTTAAAGAAGCATGACCGTCTCCGTCGTGTAGTTGTTACAGACTCCGTACAGATGTGACAGAATGTGTCTGTATGAGGTAAAGGTTTAAAGGAGCCTGACCGTCTCCGTCGTGTAGTTGTAACAGACTGCGTACAGATGCGACAGAATGTGTCTGTATGAGGTAAAGGTTTGAAAATGCATGCCCGTCTCCGTCGTGTAGTGGTTACAGACTCCGTACAGATGTGACGGAATGTGTCTGTATGAGGTAAAGGTTTAAAGAAGCATGACCGTCTCCGTCGTGTAGTTGTTACAGACTGCGTACAGATGTGACAGAATGTGTCTGTATGAGGTAAAGGTTTGAAAATGCATGACCGTCTCCGTTGTGTAGTTGTTACAGACTCCGTACAGATGTGACAGAATGTGTATGTATGAGGTAAAGGGTTAAAAAAGCATGCCCGTCTCCGTCGTGTAGTGGTTACAGACTCCGTACAGATGTGACAGAATGTGTCTGTATGTGGTAAAGTTTTAAAGAAGCATGACCGTCTCCGTCGTGTAGTTGTTACAGACTCCGTACAGATGTGACAGAATGTGTCTGTATGAGGTAAAGGTTTGAAGAAGCATGACCGTCTCCGTTGTGTAGTGGTTACAGACTCCGTACAGATGTGACAGAATGTGTCTGTATGAGGTAAAGGGTTAAAGAAGCATGACCGTCTCCGTCGTGTAGTGTTTACAGACTCCGTACAGATGTGACAGAATGTGTCTGTACGAGGTAAAGGGTTAAAGAAGCATGACCGTCTCCGTCGTGTAGTTGTTACAGACTCCGTACAGATGTGACAGAATGTGTCTGTATAAGGTAAAGGTTTGAAAAAGCATGACCGTCTCCGTTGTGTAATGGTTACAGACTCCGTACATATGTGACAGAATGTGTCTGTATGAGGTAAAGGTTTGAAAAAGCATGACCATCTCCGTTGTGTAGTGGTTACAGACTCCGTACAGATGTGACAGAATGTGTCTGTATGAGGTAAAGGTTTGAGGTAAAGGGTTAAAGAAGCATGCCTGTCTCCGTTGTGTAGTTGTTACAGACTCCGTACAGATGCGTCAGAATGTGTCTGTATGAGGTAAAGGTTTAAAGAAGCATGACCGTCTCCGTCGTGTAGTGGTTACAGACTCCGTACATATGCGACAGAATGTGTCTGTATGAGGTCAAAGGTTAATGAAGCATGACCGTCTCCGTCGTATAGTTGTTACAGACTCCGTACAGATGTGACAGAATGTGTCTGTATGAGGTAAAGGTTTAAAGAAGCATGACCGTCTCCGTCGTGTAGTGGTTACAGACTCCGTACAGATGCGACAGAATGTGTCTGTATGTGGTAAACGTTTAAAGAAGCATGACCGTCTCCGTTGTGTAGTGGTTACAGACTCCGTACAGATGTAACAGAATGTGTCTGTATGAGGTAAAGGTTTGAAAAAGCATGACCGTCTCCGTTGTGTAATGGTTACAGACTCCGTACAGATGCGTCAGAATGTGTCTGTATGAGGTAAAGGTTTGAAAAAGCATGACCGTCTCCGTCGTGTAGTTGTTACAGACTCCGTACATATGCGACAGAATGTGTCTGTATGAGGTAAAGGTTTAAAGAAGCATGACCGTCTCCGTCGTGTAGTGGTTACAGACTCCGTACAGATGCGACAGAATGTGTCTGTATGAGGTAAAAGGTTAAAGAAGCATGACCGTCTCCGTTGTGTAGTGGTCACAGACTCCGTACAGATGCGACAGAATGTGTCTGTATGAGGTAAAGGTTTAAAGAAGCATGACCGTCTCCGTCGTGTAGTGGTCACAGACTCCGTACAGATGCGACAGAATGTGTCTGTATGAGGTAAAGGTTAAAAAAAAGCATGACCGTCTCCGTCGTGTAGTTGTTACATACTCCGTACAGATATGACAGAATGTGTCTGTATGAGGTAAAGGTTTACAGAAGCTTGACCGTCTCCGTTGTGTAGTTGTTAGAGACTCCGTACAGATATGACAGAATGTGTCTGTATGAGGTAAAGGTTTACAGAAGCTTGACCGTCTCCGTTGTGTAGTTGTTAGAGACTCCGTACAGATATGACAGAATGTGTCTGTATGAGGTAAAGGTTTACAGAAGCTTGACCGTCTCCGTCGTGTAGTTGTTAGAGACTCCGTACAGATGTGACAGAATGTGTCTGTATGCGGTAAAGGTTTAAAAAAGCATGACCGTCTCCGTTGTGTAATGGTTACAGACTCCGTACAGATGCATCAGAATGTGTCTGTATGAGGTAAAGGTTTGAAAAAGCATGACAGTCTCCGTTGTGTAGTTGTTACAGACTCCGTACAGATGCGACAGAATGTGTCTGTATTTGGTAAAGGTTTAAAAAAGCATGACCGTCTCCGTTGTGTAGTGGTTACAGACTCCGTACAGATGTGACAGAATGTGTCTGTATGAGGTAAAGGGTTAAAAAAGCATGACCGTCTCCGTTGTGTAGTGGTTACAGACTCCGTACAGATGCGACAGAATGTGTCTGTATGAGGTAAAGAGTTAAAGAAGCATGACCTTCTCCGTCGTCGTGCAGTGGTTACAGACTCCGTACAGATGTGACAGAATGTGTCTGTATGAGGTAAAGGGTTAACAAAGCATGCCCGTCTTCGTTGTGTAGTGGTTACAGACTCCGTACAGATGCGACAGAATGTGTCTGTATGAGGTAAAGGTTTAAAGAAGCATGACCGTCTCCGTCGTGTAGTGGTTACAGACTCCGTACATATGCGACAGAATGTGTCTGTATGAGGTCAAAGGTTAATGAAGCATGACCGTCTCCGTCGTATAGTTGTTACAGACTCCGTACAGATGTGACAGAATGTGTCTGTATGAGGTAAAGGTTTAAAGAAGCATGACCGTCTCCGTCGTGTAGTGGTTACAGACTCCGTACAGATGCGACAGAATGTGTCTGTATGTGGAAAACGTTTAAAGAAGCATGACCGTCTCCGTTGTGTAGTGGTTACAGACTCCGTACAGATGTAACAGAATGTGTCTGTATGAGGTAAAGGTTTGAAAAAGCATGACCGTCTCCGTTGTGTAATGGTTACAGACTCCGTACAGATGCGTCAGAATGTGTCTGTATGAGGTAAAGGTTTGAAAAAGCATGACCGTCTCCGTCGTGTAGTTGTTACAGACTCCGTACATATGCGACAGAATGTGTCTGTATGAGGTAAAGGTTTAAAGAAGCATGACCGTCTCCGTCGTGTAGTGGTTACAGACTCCGTACAGATGCGACAGAATGTGTCTGTATGAGGTAAAAGGTTAAAGAAGCATGACCGTCTCCGTTGTGTAGTGGTCACAGACTCCGTACAGATGCGACAGAATGTGTCTGTATGAGGTAAAGGTTTAAAGAAGCATGACCGTCTCCGTCGTGTAGTGGTCACAGACTCCGTACAGATGCGACAGAATGTGTCTGTATGAGGTAAAGGTTAAAAAAAAGCATGACCGTCTCCGTCGTGTAGTTGTTACATACTCCGTACAGATATGACAGAATGTTTCTGTATGAGGTAAAGGTTTACAGAAGCTTGACCGTCTCCGTTGTGTAGTTGTTAGAGACTCCGTACAGATATGACAGAATGTGTCTGTATGAGGTAAAGGTTTACAGAAGCTTGACCGTCTCCGTTGTGTAGTTGTTAGAGACTCCGTACAGATATGACAGAATGTGTCTGTATGAGGTAAAGGTTTACAGAAGCTTGACCGTCTCCGTCGTGTAGTTGTTAGAGACTCCGTACAGATGTGACAGAATGTGTCTGTATGCGGTAAAGGTTTAAAAAAGCATGACCGTCTCCGTTGTGTAATGGTTACAGACTCCGTACAGACGCATCAGAATGTGTCTGTATGAGGTAAAGGTTTGAAAAAGCATGACAGTCTCCGTTGTGTAGTTGTTACAGACTCCGTACAGATGCGACAGAATGTGTCTGTATTTGGTAAAGGTTTAAAAAAGCATGACCGTCTCCGTTGTGTAGTGGTTACAGACTCCGTACAGATGTGACAGAATGTGTCTGTATGAGGTAAAGGGTTAAAAAAGCATGACCGTCTCCGTTGTGTAGTGGTTACAGACTCCGTACAGATGCGACAGAATGTGTCTGTATGAGGTAAAGAGTTAAAGAAGCATGACCTTCTCCGTCGTCGTGCAGTGGTTACAGACTCCGTACAGATGTGACAGAATGTGTCTGTATGAGGTAAAGGGTTAACAAAGCATGCCCGTCTTCGTTGTGTAGTGGTTACAGACTCCGTACAGATGTGACAGAATGTGTCTGTATGAGGTAAAGGTTTAAAGAAGCATGACCGTCTCCGTTGTGTAGTGGTTACAGACTCCGTACAGATGTGACAGAATGTGTCTGTATGAGGTAAAGGGTTAAAGAAGCATGACCGTCTCCGTCGTGTAGTGGTTACAGACTCCGTACAGATGTGACAGAATGTGTCTGTATGAGGTAAAGGGTTAAAGAAGCATGACCGTCTCCGTTGTATAGTGGTTACAGACTCCGTACAGATGTGACAGAATGTGTCTGTATGAGGTAAAGGTTTGAAAATGCATGACCGTCTCCGTTGTGTAGTTGTTACAGACTCCGTACAGATGTGACAGAATGTGTCTGTATGAGGTAAAGGGTTAAAAAAGCATGCCCGTCTCCGTCGTGTAGTGGTTACCGACTCCGTACAGATGTGACAGAATGTGTCTGTATGAGGTAAAGGGTTAAAAAAGCATGCCCGTCTCCGTCGTGTAGTGGTTACCGACTCCGTACAGATGTGACAGAATGTGTCTGTATGAGGTAAAGAGTTAAAGAAGCATGACCTTCTCCGTCGTCGTGCAGTGGTTACAGACTCCGTACAGATGTGACAGAATGTGTCTGTATGAGGTAAAGGGTTAAAAAAGCATGCCCGTCTCCGTTGTGTAGTGGTTACAGACTCCGTACAGATGTGACAGAATGTGTCTGTACGAGGTAAAGGTTTAAAGAAGCATGACCGTCTCCGTCTTGTAGTGGTTACAGACTCCGTACAGATGTGACAGAATGTGTCTGTATGAGGTAAAGGGTTAAAGAAGCATGACCGTCTCCGTCGTGTAGTGGTTACAGACTCCGTACATATTTGACAGAATGTGTCTGTATGAGGTAAAGGGTTAAAGAAGCATGACCGTCTCCGTTGTATAGTGGTTGCAGACTCCGTACAGATGTGACAGAATGTGTCTGTATGAGGTAAAGGTTTGAAAATGCATGACCGTCTCCGTTGTGTAGTTGTTAGAGACTCCGTACAGATGTGACAGAATGTGTCTGTATGAGGTAAAGGGTTAAAAAAGCATGCCCGTCTCCGTCGTGTAGTGGTTACAGACTCCGTACAGATGTGACAGAATGTGTCTGTATGTGGTAAAGTTTTAAAGAAGCATGACCGTCTCCGTCGTGTAGTTGTTACAGACTCCGTACAGATGTGACAGAATGTGTCTGTATGAGGTAAAGGTTTAAAGAAGCATGACCGTCTCCGTTGTGTAGTGGTTACAGACTCCGTACAGATGTGACAGAATGTGTCTGTATGAGGTAAAGGTTTAAAGAAGCATGACCGTCTCCGTTGTGTAGTGGTTACAGACTCCGTACAGATGTGACAGAATGTGTCTGTATGAAGTAAAGGGTTAAAGAAGCATGACCGTCTCCGTCGTGTAGTGGTTACAGACTCCGTACAGATGTGACAGAATGTGTCTGTATGAGGTAAAGGTTTAAAGAAGCATGACCGTCTCCGTTGTGTAGTGGTTACAGACTCCGTACAGATGTGACAGAATGTGTCTGTATGAAGTAAAGGGTTAAAGAAGCATGACCGTCTCCGTCGTGTAGTGGTTACAGACTCCGTACAGATGTGACAGAATGTGTCTGTATGAGGTAAAGGTTTAAAGAAGCTTGACCGTCTCCGTTGTGTAGTTGTTACAGACTCCGTACATATGCGACAGAATGTGTCTATATGAGGTAAAGGGTTAAATAAGGATGACCGTCTCCGTCGTGTAGTTGTAACAGACTCCGTATAGATGTGACAGAATGTGTCTGTATGAGGTAAAGGTTTAAAGAAGCTTGACCGTCTCCGTCGTGTAAATGTTACAGACTCCGTACAGATGTGACAGAATGTGTCTGTATGAGGTAAAGGTTTGAAAACGCATGACCTTCTCCGTTGTGTAATGGTTACAGACTCCGTACAGATGTGACAGAATGTGTCTGTATGAGGTAAAGGTTTAAAGAAGCATGACCGTCTCCGTCGTGTAGTTGTTACAGACTCCGTACAGATGCGACAGAATGTGTCTGTATGAGGTCAAAGGTTAAAGAAGCATGACCGTCTCCGTCGTGTAGTGGTTACAGACTCCGTACATATGCGACAGAATGTGTCTGTATGAGGTCAAAGGTTAAAGAATCATGACCGTCTCCGTCGTGTAAATGTTACAGACTCCGTACAGATGTGACAGAATGTGTCTATATGAGGTAAAGGGTTAAATAAGGATGACCGTCTCCGTCGTGTAGTTGTTACATACTCCGTACAGATGTGACAGAATGTGTCTGTATGAGGTAAAGGGTTAAAAAAGCATGCCCGTCTCCGTCGTGTAGTGGTTACAGACTCCGTACAGATGCGACAGAATGTGTCTGTATGAGGTAAAGGGTTAAAAAAGCATGCCCGTCTCCGTCGTGTAGTTGTTACATACTCCGTACAGATGCGACAAAATGTGTCTGTATGAGGTAAACGTTTAAAGAAGCATGACCGTCTCCGTCGTGTAGTTGTTACAGACTCCGTACAGATGTGACAGAATGTGTCTGTATGAGGTAAAGGTTTAAAGGAGCCTGACCGACTCCGTTGTGTAGTTGTTACAGACTCCGTACATATGCGACAGAATGTGTCTGTATGAGGTAAAGGTTTGAAAATGCATGCCCGTCTCCGTCGTGTAGTGGTTACAGACTCCGTACAGATGTGACGGAATGTGTCTGTATGAGGTAAAGGTTTAAAGAAGCATGACCGTCTCCGTCGTGTAGTTGTTACAGACTGCGTACAGATGTGACAGAATGTGTCTGTATGAGGTAAAGGTTTGAAAATGCATGACCGTCTCCGTTGTGTAGTTGTTACAGACTCCGTACAGATGTGACAGAATGTGTATGTATGAGGTAAAGGGTTAAAAAAGCATGCCCGTCTCCGTCGTGTAGTGGTTACAGACTCCGTACAGATGTGACAGAATGTGTCTGTATGTGGTAAAGTTTTAAAGAAGCATGACCGTCTCCGTCGTGTAGTTGTTACAGACTCCGTACAGATGTGACAGAATGTGTCTGTATGAGGTAAAGGTTTGAAGAAGCATGACCGTCTCCGTTGTGTAGTGGTTACAGACTCCGTACAGATGTGACAGAATGTGTCTGTATGAGGTAAAGGGTTAAAGAAGCATGACCGTCTCCGTCGTGTAGTGTTTACAGACTCCGTACAGATGTGACAGAATGTGTCTGTATGAGGTAATGTGACAGAATGTGTCTGTATGAGGTAAAGGTTTGAAAAAGCATGACCGTCTCCGTTGTGTAGTGGTGACAGACTCCGTACAGATGCGACAGAATGTGTCTGTATGAGGTAAAGAGTTAAAGAAGCATGACCTTCTCCGTCGTCGTGCAGTGGTTACAGACTCCGTACAGATGTGACAGAATGTGTCTGTATGAGGTAAAGGGTTAAAAAAGCATGCCCGTCTCCGTTGTGTAGTGGTTACAGACTCCGTACAGATGTGACAGAATGTGTCTGTATGAGGTAAAGGGTTAAAGAAGCATGACCGTCTCCGTCGTGTAGTGGTTACAGACTCCGTACATATGTGACAGAATGTGTCTGTATGAGGTAAAGGTTTAAAGAAGCATGACCGTCTCCATTGTATAGTGGTTACAGACTCCGTACAGATGTGACAGAATGTGTCTGTATGAGGTAAAGGTTTGAAAATGCATGACCGTCTCCGTTGTGTAGTTGTTACAGACTCCGTACAGATGTGACAGAATGTGTCTGTATGAGGTAAAGGGTTAAAAAAGCATGCCCGTCTCCGTCGTGTAGTGGTTACAGACTCCGTACAGATGTGACAGAATGTGTCTGTATGTGGTAAAGTTTTAAAGAAGCATGACCGTCTCCGTCGTGTAGTTGTTACAGACTCCGTACAGATGTGACAGAATGTGTCTGTATGAGGTAAAGGTTTAAAGAAGCATGACCGTCTCCGTTGTGTAGTGGTTACAGACTCCATACAGATGTGACAGAATGTGTCTGTATGAGGTAAAGGTTTGAAGAAGCATGACCGTCTCCGTCGTGTAGTGTTTACAGACTCCGTACAGATGTGACAGAATGTGTCTGTATGAGGTAAAGGGTTAAAGAAGCATGACCGTCTCCGTTGTGTAGTGGTTACAGACTCCGTACAGATGTGACAGAATGTGTCTGTATGAGGTAAAGGTTTGAAAATGCATGCCCGTCTCCGTCGTGTAGTGGTTACAGACTCCTTACAGATGTGACAGAATGTGTCTGTATGTGGTAAAGTTTTAAAGAAGCATGACCGTCTCCGTCGTGTAGTTGTTACAGACTCTGTACAGATGCAACAGAATGTGTCTGTATGAGGTAAAAGGTTAAAGAAGCATGACCGTCTCCGTCATGTAGTTGTTACAGACTCCGTACAGATGCGACAGAATGTGTCTGTATGAGGTAAAGGTTTAAAGAAGCATGACCGTCTCCGTCGTGTAGTTGTTACATACTCCGTACAGATGTGACAGAATGTGTCTGTATGAGGTAAAGGTTTAAAGGAGCATGACCGTCTCCGTTGTGTAGTTGTTACAGACTCCGTACATATTCAACAGAATGTGTCTGTATGAGGTAAAGGTTTGAAAATGCATGCCCGTCTCCGTCGTGTAGTGGTTACAGACTCCGTACAGATGTGACGGAATGTGTCTGTATGAGGTAAAGGTTTAAAGAAGCATGTCCGTCTCCGTCGTGTAGTTGTTACAGACTCCGTACAGATGTGACAGAATGTGTCTGTATGAGGTAAAGGGTTAAAGAAGCATGACCGTCTCCGTTGTGTAGTGGTTACAGACTCCGTACAGATGTGACAGAATGTGTCTGTATGAGGTAAAGGGTTAAAGAAGCATGACCGTCTCCGTTGTGTAGTGGTTACAGACTCCGTACAGATGTGACAGAATGTGTCTGTATGAGGTAAAGGTTTGAAAAAGCATGACCGTCTCCGTTGTGTAGTGGTTACAGACTCCGTACAGATGTGACAGAATGTGTCTGTATGAGGTAAAGGTTTAAAGAAGCATGACCGTCTCCGTCGTGTAGTTGTTACATACTCCGTACAGATGTGACAGAATGTGTCTGTATGAGGTAAAGGTTTAAAGAAGCATGACCGTCTCCGTCGTGTAATGGTTACAGACTCCGTACAGATGCGACATAATGTGTCTGTATGAGGTAAAGGTTTGAAAAAGCATGCCCGTCTCCGTTGTGTAGTGGTTACAGACTCCGTACAGATGTGACAGAATGTGTCTGTATGAGGTAAAGGTTTAAAGAAGCATGACCGTCTCCGTTGTGTAACGGTTACAGACTCCGTACAGATGTGACAGAATGTGTCTGTATGAGGTAAAGGGTTAAAGAAGAATGACCGTCTCCATTGTGTAGTTGTTACAGACTCCTCAACTGGAGCGGAAGATCAGGGCTCGATCCCCAGTTATACCAGACTTTAAAACGGTAGCAATGACTTCCCTCCTTGACGCTCAGGATTTCGGGGCTAACCTGGAAATGCCGTGATTGAACTGAGCTATAGTTGAAAACAGCGAAAAACATCATTCAAACGAACAAAATGAAGGAACCATGATCCCTCATCTTGGAACGTCGAGAATGAGAGGTGAAGGCTCGGAAGAGATTGTTCGGAAACACAGAGCCGTCTCGTGAATGGGAGTGACGTCACGTGTGGCTCCTTCCATTCACAAGACGGCGAGTGAATTATATTCTAATCTTTGAAAAAATGAGTTGAATAATCTGTTTATTACATTTCATTGTTATTTGTTGTAATACATTACATGTTTAAATACGTGTCTTCAACCATAGTTTATATTTACTGTGGAATATTGTTTGTCGTTTTACCTACTTTGCGCATTATTTTCGGATGAGGCGTGGCCATGGAAAAAAGGGAGGGGCACGCATGCGCAATTGTGTAGTAGATTATAAAAAATTAATACACTGGTGTGTAATAACAATAAATCAACGATTATGAATTTTCTTTCACCGAGATATCCTTATCTTTGATGGATAGAAATGTAATAAATAGAGATTATTCAACTTATTTTTTCAAATCTAATCTAATCTTTCTAATCTTTCAAAAAATGAGTTATACTGTGGAATATTGTTTTTCGTTTTACCTACTTTGCGCATTATTTTCGGATGAGGCGTGGCCATGGAAAAAAGGGAGGGGCACGCATGCGCAATTGTGTAGTAGATTATAACACTGGTGTGTAATAGCAATAAATCAACGATTATGAATTTTCTTTCACCGAGATATCCTTATCTTTGATGGATAGAAATGTAATAAAATAAATTAAACAAGAACCAAGCGAGTGTTAGAGAGATACTTCGAAGAACTACCATATAAAGAAGGGTTATCTCCCTAATTTACCAGATACAGACGACTTCTACTATCTTTAGCAGAAGACGAATTTTAAAACCATCGTAGGAAAAGGAGAAAGTGCTCCAAATGAGCAGCATCTCTTTGTTTTTAATTCTGTATAAAAAAAAATACAATCGAATTTCTAGATGGAACACTATTTTTTTCTGGAATGTTTTCAAAGGGGACAACTTTTAAAATATAACATCAGATAAACTGCTAAGAGCCCATCGTCCGCCGTTGTAAGATATATATCGAGAGATGCTCTACGACAACCAACCTAAGAGCTTTATTGACAAGTTTAGAAAATTATAAATTTACTCATCTATCCTATCTGATCAAAATGTTCTCTGTATGCCAGAGGCGTCAAGGTGTCTTCGAATGATAATCGAACGGGGTAGTTACAGCTCACACTGCACAAAGGCGCTTTTTTTAACGAGATCTACACTGATTGCAAATGCCATGTGGTTTGTATTCATATAGCTTTTGCTCAAATAAACAATATAGTATATTCGCTATATATATATACTGGACTTTTTTTTGTATTGGCAACAAGGCTCATAAAACGTTGAAACGTCACAGTTAATTAATTAGAGCTAGATATACCATGGGTTTTTGCACGCAGTAATACACAAAATAACATTAAAAAATTTAAGAAGCGCACGTGTACTTAATGGAAGATGGGACCATCTTATGGCAGAATGGCTCGTAAATCAAACAGGCTGCTTGAAACGATGCACCGAGCAGCACAGTTTAAAGAAACTTATTAGAACCAAGCTAACATCTGATTTCCACTGCGATCAAATCCGCTTTGAAATAACGCTTCTTGTGTAAAATGAAGCTGTTTAGTTTTTTTACAGTCTGATCAAAGCAAATGCTACGCATAGGAAATAAAGTTATTTCTAGCAATCTTAATAGGAGTTCTGTCCAAGACATATCTTGAAGCTGGTTGCCATTCATGTATACTTTGTAGAGTGAGAAGGTATATGTTTGGTATAAAGTTTCAAAGTTTCAAAGTTTATTATCAAATAAAGACAACGGATGCATACATCAAGATACTTTTTCAAGAGATATTTTTCGGTTTTCTGGTCAAAGTGTGTTAAACTAGATTAGTTATGGATATGCACGATAAAAGGATTAGATCATATAAATTCACATAAATTTAGATTGATTGATTTGGAGTTTTACGCCGTTTTTTAACAGTTTTCAGCAAGGAGCTCGTTAGAGCAAATTGCTATAGTAGGCGAAATCCGAAGACACTCATCCTTTTGAGACTAGAATATAGACTAGTGTTTTACAATATCGGCATCGAATTACTTCACATCTGTCTTTCTATATCAACTCTCCGTTTCTGAACACCATCTCGGGTTCAGATAGATGTCTTGGTAGTTGCAGATCGTATATAACGTCAATGAGAGTGGATGATCTGCGGAATATTTTTAAAAGGAATGGACTGTTGCCAACTAATTCCCATGTCGGTCCTTTCGAACCGCCAAATAGTTTCTGTCTAAAAATCAAAATGCAGTAACTTGGTAGGATATCGACCGGAAAATTGATTTGACATATTCGCTTGTCACGCGAGTAGTAGTATATTGCCGGTTCTGGCGCATTTCCCATTTTCCTACCATCTCCCTGGTCCACTTTAACTTTTTAACCATCTTCCTGGTACTTAAAGAAAAATCCAGATTTGGTACTTAAAGAAAATCCAGATTTTGGTATTTAAAGAAATCCAGATTTTTGTATTTAAAGAAAATCCAGATTTTTGTATTTAAAGAAATCCAGATTTGGTATTTAAAGAAAAATCCAGATTTGGTACTTAAAGAAATCCAGATTTTGGTACTTAAAGAAAAATCCAGATTTTGGTATTTAAAGAAATCCAGATTTGGTACTTAAAGAAATCCAGATTTGGTAACCATTTTCCTGTAACCTTGTACATCTTTGCATTGTGCTTCAGCGGTCTTTTAAGGGTGTCGTGCTCCACATTCTTGCCGCTCAAAATTGAGCGATCAAAAACTTTATACTCTTCTTGGATGACTTTAGAAATTAAAATCAACTTTCTCTGCCGGCAGATTTCTGCCGATCAAATTTGATCGCGAGAATTATCGCGATCAAAAACTTTATACTCTTCTTGGATGATTTCTCGTTCCCCGCACCCTACAGACGCCAATGTCCATATGCTAGTGTGTGTACGCCATCCTTCTGAATGACCCTCTTGTCGTCATTCGCTGAAAGCGCTATCTTATTGATTTCTTCTGTAAACATCTGATGCCCATGACTCCGTATTACATTCATTTTCTTCATTTTCTCCTTTCTACTTAACAGACAGGTCTTGTAGTCATCGAAGCTAATCTCCTTTTTGACCACACTCTGCTTAACACCTTTACATCTCTTTTCTTCCATAGGCTGCACCCCACTACCCTCATACATCTTATATGAATATAATTTAGCTCTTAGTCCTACAAACTCATGCATAATCTTTCCACCGCATTCATCCTTAAACATTCCTACAACTTTTTTGTTCACACCAGACTTGATACCAGATGGGTGATCAGATGGAAAGTTGCTGGTATCAAATAATTGTTTTACATCCTCATTTATATCCTTGTAAAAGTCCTCCGTTTCAATCTCATATGCTAGACTGTCAGTGTCAGTGAACAATAGCTTAGCTTTATCGTCATATTTTGTTTTGATGTAATTGTAATGAAAGTCATACATCAAAGTCTTGCTTAGATCAAGGATAGACATACCCAGGTAAACCGGCTTGTCAAACCTAATCTTGGTCTTCTTCATATGAACGGCTATTAAGTCTTCATCGAAGATGGTACAGTGGCTATAGTTAGGCTTGGCTGCGAGCTTTATAGCCTTGCCTTCATCATTTACCAGCTTAATGTCAACCCTGTTTCGGATGTTTTCCATAGTCTTTCCGAAGACGGAGTTGTTCATAAGCTTGAAAAAGTCCTTTTCAAAGTCATTATTTGCATGAGCTCTAAGTGAAGTGTTTAGATCGATGTATTTTTGAAGCCAAGAGCTCTCCTCGAACTTGATACCTCTATGTATCTTGCTAATTTTTAGACCAAAACTCTCATACATCTTAAGGTTCTTGTAGTGAGCAACATACTTGCATTTATCGTTGAGGTTTGGAATTAATTTATTTACCTTGTTTACTCTCATACTTTCCGGAGCAAGAGGATACTCGTTATGCGAGTCGTGTAGCTCTTTAGAATACTCTAAATCTACTTCGAGGATGCATGTCTCCTGTTTCCAATTCTCAAGTTCGCTTTCACTCATCCACATAAATCCACTTGTGGGGAGAGGTTTGCTCATAGCCCATCCATACAAATTGTTCGCATCGAGATACTGTAGATACTTACTGGGTTCTTCAGGATTAAAACTTTTACCCATGTACTTATTATTCGCCTTTCCATGCCGAGTCATGATACTGCTCACACCTCCTCTAATTCCTTTTTCAATCATGAGCAACATATCAGGATCGCTCAACAGTTCTAGCTTTACATTAGTTATTTTCAAAGCCGAATCCCAAGCTAGGCCAGGTGCTGTATAATACCAAGCAGGATCTAAGGAGTAGTTCTTCATACATACATCTCTAAAGGTTTCAAAGACATCTGCCAGAAGCAATAGATCTGACGTAAGATAGAGATCATAATAGTCTCTCATCGTCTCACATTTAAACTCTTTCCAAACCTTTTGCGCATGCACATAGTCTTCATCTGAAATACCATCGCCACTCAACTTGGAATAGAACTCTTCCTTTGAAGGTAACTGTGTTTCAGTCAACTTTTCAAGACCATCGACGTAGTCATATGGATCGACACCTTTTCGTGTTAGCAAACTTAACTGCTCACCTTCATATTTGCTTTTCAAGTTTACAAATTGATCTTTCTGAAGGTTACCTACCAGTTTATCTAGACTAGAAGCCATAAACTTGAAGCTGTCAATAAACCGCAGCTGATGTTTCATCTCCTTTTCTTCTCCTTCTTTGTTGGTGAAACTGTCAATTACATACTCTTTGGTGAATGAGATGTACTTATCTTCGTTGTTAGGGATGCAATTAATATTACCCTCCGTTTTACCTAAGTTTTTAATGAATAGGTGGGAGTCATACCCACTCAGGTTGTGGAATATAACGGGAGTAAACTTTGGTTTCCGGTACTTGAGGTTGCAAGTGTTATGAGCAGCTCCTCGATACTTACCAGAGAAATGACAGTGATCTCTTACCCTATCAGTATCCAAATCTCCTTGACATATCCAGCATGATGTCGCCTTCTCGAAAGCCTTTTGCTCCTTTGATGTAATGATCATCTTAGCGTTTCCACATTTTGTGTAGATGTCTTTAATGCTCTGTTCCAGGCTTTCAACAAAGATTTGAGATATATCCTCATCTTCAGATTGCTTTGTGTAAATAACAGGATTTTGCTTAAGGTTTAGCCTTTTGTAAACCTCATCATCAAAGCATTTGATGTAGTAGCAGAACCCGCTAGGCGTATGCTTTTGATACCGTTTGGTGTAACTGTTTTCTGGGTTGGGCTGGGTCGTATCCAACTTTTGGGTAAAGCTCTCAAAGTCAGCATATACTACAAAGGGTATTTTCATCGATTTGAAAAAGTGCTTAAAATTTAAGGTTGATCCTTCCTTCGGCATTTCAATCTTTACAGCATCATTTGAGTCGCAGTACTCTTTATGCTTACCTAAGGATTCCTCTGAGATAAAAGAGTTAAGGCATCGGAGGCAGTAATGTCTTACATGTTCGTTCTTACTCAATTGGATGGACAACAATCTGCTCATGCTTTTAATGAGACAGTAATGCTGTTTTTCCGTATCATCTATAAGTAAAAGGTTAATAACTGTTCCATGCTCATGTTTGCAAATCCTAAGAGGATAGACGTCTCCATTTTCATAACCGAAGACATTGACAGAGATTGTTGCATTTTGTTTTTCAAACCTATCTATGGTTTTAAGGTCAACTAGAAAGGTGATGTTTTTCCAGTTGAGTTCTTCCGATTGTTGTTTTAATAGTTTTGAGATACGCTCATTACCACGCCCTACCGGATTCAACGCTCTAACAACACTCCACTTGAAACACATATCATCCTCGTTTTTCATGTTGATGATTGCCTTTTTTAATGCAAGCTTTCCGGGAAGTGGGATATAAGAATAACCTCGTAGTGGTTGATACTTGACTGTATGAAGCTCCAAACTAATGATCTATTTGAAGATCCAATTACTACCCTGTCTTTGAAAGTTTGATAATGCTTCCATAATCCTATCAGTAATTGTGGTATATAGCTCACTCGCATCTGTTCCTTCTAGATTAACCTCAATATGAGAGTGAAATAATGAAGGTTCTGACATAACATCCCCTGTTAATATACTAGTTTTCTCCATCCTACAGTTAAGGATTACTTTAATTTTCGTCATACGGTTCGCGGAAATAAGTTTAACAACATCAGGCTTTACAGCATTTAAAAATGTTTCTGGAATGTAACCGCTTCTTCCTTTAATCTCGTATTGTGTAGTAAATCTTCTTAAAGCCGACCTACTTTCCTCAAATACAAATTGTGCCTGCTTCTTAGGGTGCGGCTGCGCCCCACTAAACAAACCTTTAACCTTTTCCTTGAATGAGTTGAATTGATCTGAAATCACTTTCGGAGGAGTTGGTACATGATCAAAGTACTTACTTGCCTGCGTTATCATCATCCCACTTTGCACTAGTTCCATTATCCTTACACCATAACTGATTCAAACCCTGACTTTTGCTAAAGTCGTTGGGGTATTTTAACAACCCCAACATCGTGGTTCCTCGTCCTGGGCAGTTGATAGATTCAATCTCTTGCGAAGAAAGCTGATATTTAATATTACTAAACAGATACGTAATTGCATTGTTTGTAAGGGTAATGTTGTCAAGATTATTATATTGACCCCCTGTATCAGATCTTACAAGTCGACCCTCAACAATGAGATAGGACTCACTCGGATGAGTGAATAAATCCTGTGTCTCAATATTAAGCCTGATCTCCCCAGTATTGTTTAAATTCGTTCCCGTAACAGATTCATACTCATGATATTGATATTCTTCAATACTTTCATCTACTATAGGTGTCTCGGTAAAATTTAGAATGTCCATTTTTATAGTAACAATATTTGTTTTAACTAATTTTTCACAAGTTAAAAAAAAATAACAAAGAAAACACCAACAATCTATAATGTAGACTGGGGACTGGAGATATAGTTGTGGGGTTACCTTTGTACCTCGCTAACCTTCAAGTTTATCTTTAAGCTTCATAATCCATGATAATCCCTTTACTTTCTTTTTAATATTATTAACTTTTGTATTAAGCTTTTCATCTACTTCTTCTTGTTCATGTAAATGTTGTAAAATAAATTTAACTTTTTCATTTACTTTTTTGGTCATGTAAATGTTTATCGATATAAGCTCTCAAATCATCTACATAATGCTTGGTTGCAGCATCCTGATCATCTAATTGTGGAAGAGCAATATCCTTTTGTGCACACACATAATGCTTGGTTGCAGCATCCTGATCATCTAATGGATCAACAACATTAGAGATTCTGTTTGTATCCATATTGAGTGGACCGGATGCCGTACTTGTCCCATCCCTTCTTAAAAAAATATTGTTTAGGTAAGTTAGACTTACCCCGGAGTTTGATGTGTGTGAATGCGATCCACCAAATTGATTAACACCACCAAAACTAGAACTACGACCAAATGTATCGACAGGCATTTTTTATAATAACAATTTTTTTTTTAAATCAGATTGCTGATAATGTTTTGCAAGCTGTCTCCATCGGACAATCGTTTCAAAACATACAAGCATAGATGTCCACATATAACTGTCCCCGCCTTTTGAACTTGATGAGTGTTGTATATAATTACCCCCAAATAGTTTATCAACTCAGTAGGTGGTTGTAAGCCATAGCTATCAAAATAGAAATTGTTTTTTCCATCTTTCCACCATGCAACCCAATGTGTGCCACAACCAGTCCTAGTTCCATATTGATCATTTAGGTTGTCGTTGTCATCTAGGTTGAGTATACCACACTCCTCTTTTTTAGGGCGTTCATCAACCAACTCTTTACGCATAAACACCCCTCTAAAATGTGGTATTTTTAATAACTTGACAGCATCTATCAATTTTAGATTGCTTAATGGTTTGTTTAGTAGAACTACATTGTCAACTGATATGTTCATTTTATATAAACTATATTTTTGTTAGTGCGCTAGGGTGCTGCTGCGTCCCACTAATATCAGAAAGGTCACTTCGTTCCACCCATGAATTAAACGACTCTGGATAACCAAACCACTTTACAAGAGCCTTTTTACCCTTTCTTCGTATTACCTTCTCAATCCTAAACATCTCTTGGTTAGTCTTTTGAAGCTCCTGCTCGTAGAATGTACCTTGAATTTCCTCTTCGTTGTAGTCTCTAATTTTGTATGTTACAGGGTTGGTATACTGAATCTCTGATACTGTAAACACCTCCTCAGTCCATCTCGGTGTGTACCCCTTCTCAAACGTCTTCTTCTTTTTAGTAATCCCCTAACCCTATTACCAACAGCAAATTTCGGTTCTGAGTGACTTGTTGACATCCCCTTAGGGTGCGGCTGCGCCCCACTATACAGATTCCTATACACACGAGTCTCATTCTTTTTCATACTAGCTTCTACAGGAGTCATCTTTATCGAAGAATGCTTTGTGATGTTATATTGATCCACAAGATCATTCAATATATTAATGTATTTTCTGGTGGAATTAGCGGTGAAGTACTTCCACATTTGTTCCTTCATTGTTCTGTTCCATCTTTCAACCACAGATTACTTTTCTTCATTCTCCGTACTGTATAGCTCAACAAGGTTTTGTACATTCTTGTTATAGAACTCTTTACCCTTGTCCACCCACATTTTCTTCGGTCTCCGCTCCTCAAAGATCTGTTTCAATGCATCTGCAACAGACTTTCCAGTTTTATCTTTTAGCGGTATCATCCAACCATACTTTGAAAAGATGTCAATTACAGTCAACAAGTACTTGACGTTTTTGTTTTCTCTGGAAAAACTTTGCATGTCTACAAAATCAGCAGCCCAAATTTCATCTATACCATTAACGTAGACTCTTCTTTTTTGAAACTTTGTATTGACTGGCTTATGTAATTCTTTAGCTAATTGGTTAGTCCAAACTATTTGAGCTTTTTTTTAGGTTGTTCCACACCCATCCCAAAGTTCATCTTAGTTCCAATTATTTTTTGGACGATGCTTCTGTCTAACCTTTCACGTACAGATGGGTTGTAAATTCCATCCAACTCGTTAATCATGCTCTTATCACACACAGTATTCCTCGTGCTGGTGTCTTTATGTTTAGCATAACACACAACACACATCATGATGGTATGCAGCTTTATCAACACGATTTATTGGGATGCTCCAAGGCTTAGGAGTCATGTCTATATTCAGCCTTTTGTTAAGCTTTGTTCCAGGGCCAGTAAAGTTATGACCTGGTAGATGCATTTCAAAAGGTAGCTTGTTGATTAGGTTGTTGACAAATCCTTTACCCTCAACATTACAGGGTGCATAGCCTTTAACGAATTGAGTTTTTGTAGAACCGCAAACGCTACATTTACCCTTCTTCATATTTCTTCCATTTTTAGTGACAAGAGTTTCCAAGTCATAAGTATCAGTAAGCTCTCGACATTTCACACAATACATCGTCATTGTTTTTAATATAAAACAATATTCTTTTATATTAAAAAACAAATGGAAGTGAAAGATCTCTCGTGGAATGAAGTGCAATCAAAAAGGTTTAATAACCCTTTACTCCCCAAGTCAATACGGGGAGTAATTATTGGGAAGTCAGGTTGTGGAAAGACTACCTTGCTGTTGAATCTGCTACTGAATGCGGGTTGGTTAGACTACAATCAATTATCTATATTTGGTAAAAGTTTGTTTCAACCAGAGTATAGAATTTTGATAAAGGCTTTTGAGGAAAAGCTTCCTAAAGAAGCGATCATTAAGTTATTTAACAATCAGGAGGAGATAATGAGTCTGGATGCTTCCCCAGAAGCTATAGTTGAGGAGATGAGTAAAAATTTAAGATACAAGTCTGACATCAAATGCAGCTTTTATGAGACGTCAGAGGATGACCCAGATCCACGTGAACTTAGTCCAAACAACAAGAACCTTATGATCTTTGATGATCTGTTGCTTGAAAAGCAGAACAAATGTGAATCATACTACATTCGTGGAAGACATTCAAACGTGGACTGTTTCTACCTATCACAAAACTATTTTAAACTTCCGAGACAGACTATCCGCGAGAATGCAAACTTTATCGTTCTGTTCCCACAAGATCTTAAGAACATTAACCACTTCTACAACGATCATGTCAGCAGTGATATGTCAAACGACGAGTTAAAAATTTTATGTAAAAAATCATGGGAAAAACCACATGGTTTTGTAGTGATTGACTTGTCCTGTAAGAAAGATAATGGAAAGAATAGGAGTGGGTTTGATAATTTTTACATCCCATAAACAAATTTATATGATATATAAAATGAATGCAAACAATATTGATCTGCTAGAACAGATAGCAAAAAATACAGAACCTAAACACTCATTCCAGATTGTGGTGAGTGATGATAGTACATATATCAAAACCAGATTTAATCCACCATTACAACTCAATAAGAAGTATGAAATGGCTCTAGTCAACCTAGAAACATACTACAGTTTTCCAAACATCGATAATACAAACAACGTCTTTAGATATTCTCATGACGGGGGTCAGTCATGGATGCAGATTATTATCCCTATAGGAAGTTATGAAATCGAAGATCTTAACACAACTATTCAGTTAAAAATGAGACAAAATGGTCACTATACCCAAAATGATGATGATTATTATATTAGATTATCAGCTAATTCTAATACTCAGAAAGCCATACTCACGTTAAAAAACAACTATCAAGTTAATTTTGATAAGGGAAGTAATACTCTCAGAAAGCCTTTAGGGTTTAAGAGAAAAATTTACAGTGATCACTATAATGAGTCTGAAAATGTGGTTGATATTATGTCAATTAATAGTATATTTGTCAACGTAGATATAATTTCAAGCTCATTTGTGAATGGAATAGCAAGACCTATAATATATAGCTTTTTCCCTAACGTATCACCTGGATATAAAATCATTGAAAACCCGAAAAACTTGGTGTATCTTCCTGTAACGATGGATACAATTTTAACAGATCAAGACGAAAACAGCTTAATCTCCGAGGAGAACAGTTGACTATGCGATTTCATATGCGAGAGATTTGATTTAAAAAAAAAGAATATTGTATAAAAAAATATGAAGATGAGTTATACGAATGTAAAGTGTCAATTTCAGACGGTCAAAAGGAGAAGCTTAAATCAGGTCTTCAATCTGGAGAAGCTGTTTCTATAAGATTAAGCCATCACGATTTTAGTGGAGAAGATATACTCGCACTAACAAAGGCTCAAATCACTAAAATTACAAAAGCTTATCAAGATGGGAAGGGGGTAACGTTCAAGATGAGTAAAGCTCAAATCAGATATAATCTTAAAGTGGAAGGAGGATTTCTCGGACTACTAGCAGGTTTAGCATCTAAAGTAGCTCCTTTTCTATTGAAATCAGTTCTCCCATCCTTAGGTATTGGAGCTCTGTCAGGATTAGCTAGTACGGGTGTGTCAAAGTTAATGGGAAGTGGGGTGCAGCCGCACCCAAATGGATTATACCTTAAAAAGGGTGGATGTGTTTGTCAGGTAGAAACAGATGGAAAAGGACTCTATTTGGGGCAATCGAGTGGTTCCGGGTTTGAATCAATGGGGGATGGTTTGTATCTGAAAAAGGAGGGTGGTCTATATAGTGGGGCGCAGCCGCACCCTAGCGGGCGAGGGTTATTACTTGGTAAAAACAGCCCCTTCAGTAGTATCCCACTCTTAGGATTGCTTTTGTAGTGGGACGCAGCCGCACCCTAAAGTCTATCATGGAAAATTGTGCAATATTAGTACTTGGTATATAATACCTTATATATATGATTTAAAAACATATAATCATATATAAAATTATGGAATGCAATTTAGGACATGAATATCGTTTACAGAGAATAAGTGAAATTCAGAAGTTGCTTGAAAATGAACGTGATAAGCGACAGACTCTGAGTAAAAAGTATCATCGTGTATTTAACATCGTATCTAATATTTATACAGGTCTCATAACTGTAACTATAGGGCTTGGTGTAAGTGGAATTGGTTTACTTTCAACCATTATCGCAGCTCCAGTAGTTGTTGTTATGGAAGCTGCAGCTTTAGGGATGGGGTTACTTAGCATTGGTGGAAGTTTTATAAATAAGAAACTCTCCTCAAAGGCGGAAAAACATTTACAGATTAAGATAATGGCAGAATCAAGTCTAGCCACAATCCAAGATCTTATTTCAAAGGCTCTTATAGACGACTGTATATCAGATGAAGAGTTTAGCTTGATAGCTTCTGAGTTAGACAAGTTCAACAAGATGAAAGAGGGGTTGAAACTAAGATCCAAAACAGTCATAGAACAAGAATGTGAAGAAGCAACAAAGTCTTTCAGCAAAACGTTTGATCGCCAGAAATCTGGCGATCAAAAATTACACGCTAAAGCTAACCGGGCAGAAAGGTGTGATGACGTGACGATGTGACGTGATGGAAAACGTGATGAGAAACGTGATGGAAAATGTGATGAGAAACGTGATGGAAAACGTGATGAGAAACGTGATAAAGATAATCTTGCCTCATTAAAAATGTCGTTTTTAAAAATAACAGACCCGAAGAAGAGGGATTTTATTGTTCAAGAGTTCCTCAAAACTAGACGGAATATTCAGCAAAGTAATATTTCTAAACGCGTGGATGAACGGGAGTTGTAAGGTAATCTCTCAAAGTTCTTTAAACCTGTGACATCAAATCAACGGGAGTTGACGGAGGATATTCTTAGTGAGCTTAAACCTATAAAACAAGGGATTCAAGAGATTCCAACGGCAATCCAATCGATAACGTTTCCTCAGTTTCCAAGTATTCAGATGTTAGAACAAAAAGATCCTACTACAACAGAGACCAGCTTTATTGGTCCCATTGCGGAACAGTACTTAAGAAAGTTTGCATCAAAGGATGATGTTGATAAGACCTATGGGATATATGACAAACATGGCAACTTCTTCATTGGTGATCAGCAACTGACAATCGTTGATGAGAGTTTATTTATTGGAGGTAAAGACTATGAGGGGTCACCAGGTCTATGGGAATTATTGATGAGTAAGAAACCAGATTCTAATATTTACACAGACCAAGACTATGATAATTATGCTGAGATAATACACAGCACCAACACATTACACAGGGGTAATGATCCTAATGCCAACCAACCAAAGGCGAGTAAGAGTTGGAAGTGGAAAAATCTCTTGAAAACGATGTGGCATAGTCGCAAAACTAAAAAGACGCAAAACGTCACATCTACCGGAAGTGGTCTCCCCAACGCAGACGATTTGGTGGCTAGGTTGGATCTCCTGATGGCAAGCAAGTCAGCGGGAAACACTGGAGTAAACGATGAGATTTTATCAATTTTGAATCACTTGAAGAGTCAAAACATCGTGAGTGATGAATTATATAAAAGAATATTGTTACTATAAAAAAAAGTATGTTAATCATAAATCATCATGGATATGAAAACCGTTATGCCTATGGAGGATCGGGAATCTTTGAGTCTTTAGCAAATGTAGTTGGTAGAGTATTCTCATCCACTGCAGCGAAGACTATAGGTAATGTTAGTTCGAATCTGGTTAAAGAAGGTGCAAAGAAGGCTTTACAGGCAGGACAGAAGGCGGCCCTCGATGCGGGTACAACTCTCGTTAAAAAGGGGGTGACCAAGTTGCTTAGTGGGCCGCAGCCGCTCCCTAGAGGGATGCAGACGCACCCAACACTCAATCCTAAATCGCACGCAATCCTAGCTAAATACGCCAACCTGGCACCTAGAGGGGTGCAAAGAAGCTCACATCATAGTGGGGCGCGGCCGCACCCTAACATTAATAACTTAATAAATGGTTCTGGGGCTAGTGGGGCGCAGCCGCACCCTAATCAGAACGCTATTGCCATACAAGATCTTGTTCGAATGATGAATAGATTGTAAGAATGTAAATTTTGTCATTTATTTGAAAATGAGTTAAAGAAAACAAAAACCTATTAAAAAAACATGAGTAATATAGATTTCATAAAACTTAATCAGAAAGATAAGGTGGGAGCTGTTCAAGAGGGTATGTTTGACAATTCTGTTGCTATTACATTGTCAAAAGCAAATCTAAAGAAGATGAAGAAGATAGAGAATGAGCTGAATGAATACCTATATTCGGAAACGAATCTTGATGAGGTAACGATCGTCTATGGTAATACGATTTACCCAAAGATTAAGAAAAGCAAGACATTCGATGTAAAGAAGATGAAATACGTTAAGCTTAGGAGTGTATACCCGCGAGGTACAAATTTGAACGATCAAAAAGTATACTTTCCAATTCCACAACTATACCTTTATAAGGGTGCGGCTGCGCCTTGGAATTCTTATTTTTAACTTGTGAAAAATGAGTTAAAAATAACTTAATAAATGGTTCTGGGGCTAGTGGGGCGCAGCCGCACCCTAATAGGAATCAAAACGCTATTGCAATACAAGATTTTGTTCGAAGGATGAATAGATTGTAAAAATTTACATTTTGAAAATAAGTTAAAGAAAACAAAAACCTATTAAAATTAAAAGAATGGCTTTTGTAACAATTAATAACTTTGATGAAACTAAAATTTCTGTGGGGGACATTTATTCAGCTACTAAACCGGTAGCATACCAAAAAGTTCCTATTCGGTATGAATATGAGGGAGGCTACGGGCCTCTTGTAATTAGAACTCCTCCTTTGTACTCCTTTGGAATATGCGAAAACAAGGACAAAAAAACTGATGAAATTGTTGGATATTCAATGCCGTTTCTACTTTACAACGAGTATGAAGGCAAAACTGAACAAGAAGAAAAAAATTACACAATGATGACAAACATAACAAATGTTGTTCGAACTAAGATTGACGAGCTTGCGAAAAAGCTAAAAAAAGGAGCAAAAATCCGCCGAGTTGATACTGAAGCACTTTGTATCTTAAAAACAAGGGCAGATAAACCAAATGCTCCCCCAGCTATGTACGCAAAAACGTTAATAGAAAATGTTGCCGCCCGTAAAAGAAAATCTTCAAAACCACCCAAAATCACTTCTTTTTTTTATAAAAAGAAAACTGATAAAGATGTTAGAAATAACGTAAAAGTTATTAATGGTAAATTAGTAAAGGTTGCCGGAGAAAACTATATTAAACAAAAGTGCATGGTTATTGGAGGAATTAAAGTAGAATCTGTATTTGTTGGCAACCCAATTGAATCAATTCAAGTAAAACTTTTAGAAGCTGTAGTTGTAAAGAAAAAAATTCATCTCAAATAAGTGTAATGTGCGCAGACCTTGATCTTGGGTCAGACTCCGAGTCAGAGTCAGAGTCCGAAGATGAAGAATCAGTTGTAAAAAGAAAAACAAAAAAGGTAAAAGTAGTTGATGAGGAGGAAGAAGAAGAAGAAGAAGAAGAAGAAGAAGAAGAAGAAGAAGAAGAAGAAGAAGAAGAAGAAGAAGAAGAAGAAGAAGAAGAAGAAAAAGAAGAAGAAGAAGTTAAACTTAGGTGTGGTTGCATCCCACTAAATACAATGTGTTTTTTTTTCACTCACTTGTATTGAGTGACAAAAAAATGAAGAAAATGAATGTAATACGGAGTCATGGGCATCAGATGTTTACAGAAGAAATCAATAAGATAGCGCTTTCAGCGAATGACGACAAGAGGGTCATTCAGAAGGATGGCGTACACACACTAGCACATGGACATTGGCGTCTGTAGGGTGCGGGGAACGAGAAATCATCCAAGAAGAGTATAAAGTTTTTGATCGCGATAATTCTCGCGATCAAATTTGATCGGCAGAAATCTGCCGGCAGAGAAAGTTGATTTTAATTTCTAAAGTCATCCAAGAAGAGTATAAAGTTTTTGATCGCTCAATTTTGAGCGGCAAGAATGTGGAGCACGACACCCTTAAAAGACCGCTGAAGCATAATGCAAAGATGTACAAGGTTACAGGAAAATGGTTACCAAATCTGGATTTCTTTAAGTACCAAATCTGGATTTCTTTAAATACCAAAATCTGGATTTTTCTTTAAGTACCAAAATCTGAATTTCTTTAAGTACCAAATCTGGATTTTTCTTTAAATACCAAATCTGGATTTCTTTAAATACCAAAATCTGGATTTTCTTTAAGTACCAAATCTGGATTTTCTTTAAGTACCAAATCTGGATTTCTTTAAATACAAAAATCTGGATTTTCTTTAAATACAAAAATCTGGATTTCTTTAAATACCAAAATCTGGATTTTCTTTAAGTACCAAATCTGGATTTTTCTTTAAGTACCAGGAAGATGGTTAAAAAGTTAAAGTGGACCAGGGAGATGGTAGGAAAATGGGAAATGCGCCAGAACCGGCAATATACTACTACTCACGCGGGAGACCAGGGTTCAATTTCCGGTCGTAGCAGATTTTATTTTATAAATAAAAATATATAATAATTATCGTTTTCATTTTTGTCTCATAAATTGCTTATATCAGTGGTGCAATTGTCATTGGACACCGCTGCAACAAACTCCTTCAACATGTTGGGATTTAAAATGATTTCAAAGGCAATGCATTTAAAATTGTTCACCTATGCGTTGTGAAACACTTTTAGAAATTGATTAATTCGTTTGTATGATGTTTTACGTCGCTTTAAAAAATATTTCAGTAATATCACGCTGAAGAAAATGTAAATAACACAGGGTTTTATTTCTGCTTTGGTAGTAGGATTGGACTCTCAATATATTTATCTTTATTGAGCAATTGTGTTTTGATATGACATGCATATGTGTAAAATTGCATAAAAAACGGCTAAAATCCATTGTAAACCAGAAGGTGTGCTTAGCAGAAACTATCCAGATAGCAGATGCGCATATGTATGTCAAATTTTAGTATATCGATAGATCAACATATTGTGGGTACATTATCTTGCCGTCACCTTAGTTATCATGCAATATATGCACATAACAAAGAGCTATTAAAGTGTGCAAGCTAGACGTTTTGGTTGGATAAATTCATGTCTAAATGTAATCTGCAGTTAGCACCTTGCTGTGAGCACTTTCAATCCTTTGATTCAGACATACCACGGCTGCCAGTTCACCTGCCTATGTTTTTTCCTTGTTTTCTCACACCAGTCTTTCGAAGCATCTGACTGCTTTTCCACATAGACTGTTAGCCAACTGGTGGAAGATAAATAACGCTTATCACATTGACTTTTGTCAAACGTCTGAGAAATTGGCCGAGCTGGGGTTCGAACTAACAAAGATTTAGAGTGTTTTATAAATCATGTGATTTTTAAGGCAATTTCATTTTTGTTTCCTTTTTATTATATTTTCAAAAGACATATTTCTATACAGTCGTATGATTTATAATACATTTTCAGAATCAAAAGGATAAATGTATATAATACATCAAACTTTATTATATGGCTTTCACAGAAATGAAATAGCGTATAGCACTACATATACTAATATCAATATAAAGTATTCAATAAACAAAAAGTTCATAGTGCTTCTAACTTTAAATAAGTCCTTTTCCGAAACAAAACTTAGGAAAACATTGTACGTGGTCGTGAATAAATGAGCCAAGTTCAGTTCAGCTTTTGGTCAACTACGTTGATTTGTCAATTTAAAAGAAGGTTTAAGTCGACGAAGCTATTTTGTAAGTTCAAATGAAGGTTTTTGTCAACAACGCCAATTTGTCCATTCAAATGAAGGTTTTTGTCAACAACGCCAATTTGTCAATTCAAATGAAGGTTTTTGTCAACAACGCCAATTTGTCAATTCAAATGAAGGTTTTTGTCACCAACACATTTGAAGGGCGTCCGCAGATGTTCACGCCCGAGAAAATGTGTATTTTCGCTATTATTGCATAAAATAAGAGCAAACATCCAATATATATTCCGGTGTAACGTTCAGATGTTCGATTTACATTATCGTTTACAATATGTTAAGCGGGCGTAAAACATAGATTTTATGCAATAATATAGGGATAATACACATTTTCGAGGGCGTGAACATCTGCGGACGCCCTTCAAATGTTTTTATGCCCTCGTGCGAAGCACGAGGGCATAATCACATGTTAAGGGCGTCCGCAGATGTTCACGCCCGAGAAAATGTGTATTAACTAACATGACGCGATAAGGATTGGCAATAAGACGTCATAAAGTAAACAAGTTATGTTTTATATATCCACGAACCGGTCCTACATCAAGGTTGCCATCGCTGACTCGAATGGTTTTGGATTATGTTATGCTCTTTAACTGTGAGTCTATTGCATGTTACCGATTATCGAGTTAAAGAAGCTGATGTTATTGTTAACCCAACAATTGCTCCTATTCTAGGGGAGATGGAGCGTCCATGTTTTGTTTACTAACGGTGCCCGGGTAATGCATATATATATATATATATATTCGAACTTGGCCTAGATATCACTAAGACAAACATTCTGACAAAGTTTCAATATGCTCAAGCTAAAAATGCTCCCGACATGACCCATATTCGAACTTGGCCTAGATATCATCAATACAAACTTTCTGACAAAGTTTCAACATTCTCAAGTTTAAAATGTGGCTTCCAAAGTGTTAACAAATGTTTTCTTCAATTTGGCCTAGTGACCTAGTTTTTGACCCGACATGACCTATATACAAACTTGGCCTGGATATCACTCAGACAAACATTCTGACAAAGTTTAAACATGCTCAAGCCAAAAATGCGGCTTCCAGAGTGTTTACAAAATGTTCATTAAATTTAGCCTAGTGACCTAGTTTTTGACCCGAC
>JASEVX010000009.1:42636205-42863627 GCA_031761405.1 Serripes groenlandicus
TATTTGGAAGTGATTTAAACCAAACTTCACTTTCAAAACGAATTGTGCAATGAGAATCCTGCCTCCACTTTATGTCATTGGTCAGCTTTAACTATGCTTTTAACCTCACCAATATTTCCTGTAATTGACTTAAGAGAGATTTTAGCCGAAAGATTCGAAAAGGCAACTACAAGGCTAACATCATTCATTGGAGTGTTGGGATTTACTTCCAGTTTCTTCAAAACTCGGTCGAACGTAAGGACGTATTCCCAGTAACGTTGGTGACTTAATAATTTACCGACCTTTGTCTTTGTATTTAGTTGTCTAGAATCCTTAGTTGCTAAGTACTGGTAAATTGTCAGTTGATCATCTTTAGTCAGTTTTTTTTAGTCGAATTTTCTCGACCAAGTCACCAAGAAAATCTCGGATCTCCTCTGGTTTAACCTCTTTGCCTGTAAGAGCAATTTGATGTTTGGCCCAGATAATGATTGATGTAGCCACACGAATTTCGTCAGTGTTCAAGACATTACTGTTCAAGATTTCGCTTATTGTTTCTTGCGACAGTGATCGGAACCCTTTACTTTTAAAAACTTCATCGGGGAATCGTATCATCCTCTGGAAACAGACTTTTTTCAAATCCATCATATCATAAAAAACTGCCTGTTCGTGCATGGGGCATAGGTTGTCTGACGATATACATGACTCGAGAAAATCCGAGCATTCTTTCAATAAAGCTTCCAAACAATACTTCTTAGCTGCATAACTGAACTTCAACACGGTGTCCACATTCAAGTCTATTTCATCTGTATAAATGTACCTACAAGATAAGTTTGAAAACTCTTGAAAGTTATAGATTGTTTTATCGGAGTGTAAAGCCTTTTTCAACAGTATTTCAGTTATAACGCGGTGGCCATGCAGTTAGCCTAACTACGTATAGGTTACTTTACGGAGGGTAAACAAAAACCGACCGACCGAAGGACACTAGTAACAATAAGTTTGGCTTGGGACAACTAATACTTGTCCCAGGTGTGGCCAATCATCGGAAAGAACGAATGACCGAGCCGGGGTTACTTTACTTTTTTTTAGTTTACGTCTTATTATATAGAAAGGCGTCTGAACAATGAAGCTTTTGTCAAGTATAGTTCATAACTTATGTGTGCTTACCCATGCATCTTATTGAAAATAGCTGGTTCAAAATCATCAATCGTAACTTCATCAATCGTAACCTCGCGGTCTGTGGTAGACAACGAACCAAAAAACATCGTCTCAAAAACAGCACTGCGCATGCTCAGAATGAGTCTGTGCGCTGGTAAGCGATCCTTAGATGTAAAGACGAACTCGACGTCTGAGTGGAAACTTGAAGTATGAATGTGTTTCAGACAATCTTTAACACCATTTAATATAAAATACGCAGTCAATCTTGGAACAAATATCTGACCAACAGA
Organism: Serripes groenlandicus; assembly: GCA_031761405.1. NCBI lineage: Eukaryota > Metazoa > Mollusca > Bivalvia > Cardiida > Cardiidae > Serripes > Serripes groenlandicus. Next base: position 42,637,630 of record JASEVX010000009.1, read on the forward strand.
AAGTGCGTTATTTTAAAGGGACTGAATCCCATATGAGAAAAAAGCGAAAAAAAAGAAAATTGTTAAAAATTGCTATTTATATACCTTGATGTTTTTGCATGTAAGGCATTGAGATTTGCTGACTGATGTACTACAATATATGCACACTATTCATATTGCGGAGATTTTTCGTTATTTTGCATTGTAAAATCTACTGGGTTAGTAACCCAGTAAATCTAAAAATATCGCTGTATATTTATCACGTGATCACTAAAACCGAATTGACAATCTCCTTCGCAGAGTTGTCGTTCCTTACACTCACGCATACATGAAAGTGTTAAAAATTGCCGAATTTAATTCACAAATTCAAATGAGCAAGAGAAAATTACACGGTATTTTTAAACGGGAAAACACGGAGCGGACGTTTATTTAACTGCTTATTTCCTATGAAATAATGAAAAACAAGACTTGTACGACCTTCTGCAACATTCCGTTACATATTCTAGACGTATTGTGGATTAATTAGAATAAGTATAAAATATAACGATTTTGGACCATTATGGTGTTCAGTCCCTTTAAAGCCACATTCCACATTCGTAGGAATAAAGATTTCATGAAGAAATGGACCGTTGACAGGAATAAATATTCAAAGAGGAAGAAACACTTGAAAATCGGCTTTATAATTTCGGAGGAGAAGATTTTTAAAAGTTTCCCTATAGTCATATAACGCAAAACAGCCTCGCCCACCCTGCTCCCTGTCGGCCATGTTTTAAGACTAATCAACATGGCTTAGCGGACTTTGAGAGGGTCACCAATGAAACACTTCTACAAAATTATTTGAAAATCGGCTTCATACTTTCGGAGGAGATGATTTTTAAAGTGCTCACTCACAGCTCGGCCTCCTGGTGGCCATTTTTTTTTACCAATCCAAATTGCTTGAACTAATCTGATACAAGGTCAACAAGGAACATCAGCTTAAAAATCAGCGTTTTCACTATAGCCATATAAGGCAAATCAACCCGCCCCCTGGTGGCTAAATTTTTTCCCCAATCAACATGGCTTAAAGGAATCCGTTAAAGGGTCACCCAATGATCATTTCTTTCAAATTATTTGAAAATCGGTCAACCAGTTTGGGGGGGGAGGAGATTGTTAAAGTTCTTTCTTTCAGTTGCCATGGAAACTGATGTATCTGTATTGGTGGTTTGTTTTCTAAAAATTAAAAGGGGTTGAAATAACCTAACTTAGTAAGTCTACCAGGATACATATTTTTTGAAACAAAAACACATGCATATAATGTGTTCAACATTTATTCACAATATACGGATATATTTCCATTTTGATAAAAGAAAATGCTTTGTAAAGTCAAGTATTTTTTGAAAATATCAAACCCGCATGCAGTCTGTTTTTGTTCACAAAATATCTTCGACACGAAAATTCAGTAAGTTTAAAAACTCTATACGAATATATTTAGATTTCACTGACCGTATTTACCAGAAAAGATTAGGTAGATAATAGTAACTTGGAGAAATAAATTGAACATTGATCAAAAATGTAAATCTTATAACTAAATTAAGTCCTATGTTGGGTGTACTAAAGAACGTAGAGATAGTGAGTCAAATAAGTATTTTTGATCATAAAAAATCAAGGTACAAGTTTGCTTTTATGGTCGATCCAGAACAGTATGTGCATCCGCACAGTGGGATCAATGTCTACACTGTTATAACATTGTACTCACTCTAGCTTGTTAGACAATTCTGATGAGACTGAAGAGATGGACAGGTTGATCTGAACCTTAACTGATACAAATACAAATATGTGTCTTGATTCTGCACCTAATACCTGTGTTGACACGTCTGGGGTTTTCTGAAAATCTACTTTCGGTTTTCAAAATGGAATTAAAGGGAGGGAACACTAAAGTGTCGGATTTCTTTTTTGGCATATGTCAGTGAAAAACCACGAACAATCTAAATTTGGCAAGAAAACATCAATATGTACATGCAATTCTTTGGGGAAATTTTTCCCCTATTTGCAAGATCTCCTTTGTCGTGAAGTGTTTTCTCGTATTGTAAATTATCCTCGGTACCCAGGTTGGGTACCCAGGATGATTGTAAATGTGTAGCACCTAAAACCTAGACGACGTCGCGTCAGTTGTTGCCGCAAATAAACGTAACACGACGTTACGCTAAAATTCATATAATAAACGCCGTGAAAAAGATAAACATATTGTGAACTATTTGAGGTATATTTGAGGTATATATCTTTAACTTAATGAGTAGAAGATCAAGTCAATGAAAATTATTTTACTCTGTGTTTTTATTTATCTATTTATTGCATTCTATATATGAGCCGCGTCTAATGATTTGGGGTCGTATATTGCATCCGCGTACAGTAAAGACAGTGATGAGACTGTGTGTGACACTTTGCGAATGTACAGATTCACCATAGATTTCACTGTCCGCCTATATGTTCTATTGACATTAAACCAGAGACAAACGGAACAGAATCAAGGATACATCCAGAGCTTAAATTCACTGGAAATGTGGTGAAGCAGAATACATTGCCCCCGGCCTTTCTGGCAAAGTATTACAGATCTTAGGGGAAAATGATACATGTTGAGAGTGTGTCACTTGAGATTAGATGCTAATCAAACCTTCGCATACATTGGTGTATACGCAAAACCGACTTTAGCAACCAATTCCTGTTACATTTTAGTTTTCCGACATAAGACATAATGCATTGCGTCATTATCGTCGTATTCAAATCGATTGATGTTCGTAATTACGTATTTTCGGGGTTATCTAATATAAACGTTACTTTAAACACGTATCGAAAGCTAGATTGTAAAGCCACACGGTACTTTGCCCCGTGTCACGGTGATGTAGACAATTGCCCCAACCCCACATGAAGAAAATGAAACCTGACTACAGCAAAATCCAAAGACTGTTGATTGAAATTACATTATGTATTGTAAAATGTGGTACATGTTCTTGTTCTTTACCTAAAGTATATCTTCATTCAAGTCTTGAATATGAAAGAAACACATGAGATGTTCAAAATTATGGGGAAAAAAATACCCTTGTGGTTGGAAAAAGCATTGATCACTAAACGAATTTCCACGACCTTACTGATGAAATGGTGACAGCGTTTTAAATACAACGAGAATTACTCAATAATTTAAATTTGAAATGTCACACTCGGCCCTGTGTAACGTGTTTCACCGGACAGCCCTCTTTGATAGAACTGATGTGAAAGACTCCCGCCATCAACATTGAACTTTATTTCAAGCTTCTCCAATTTCAGGTTTCAGCCCATAAACTAAAATGCTATCACAATCATACTCATACTTAATTTATCCAGAGACATATACATGTATTGTGAATCAGAGACCTAAAATAACATTTGTTATTTTAGGTCTCTGTGTGAATGAATAATATTGTATAACGGGCATAATACAAATACATTAGTCATAGATCTAATTACTGCATTAATTTGTTTGTGTTTATGAATTAATATATTCAGACAAAGGGAGTGTCCGTCCATTTTACAATATTATACTTGACGAAACAAACCGTGCCTCTGAATAATTTGTGTATCTTCATATTGGCGCGGTAAAACTAGTGGGTCTACACTTCTAGGTTTGTGCCAAAAAGTTTCATCTTGAACTAAATAAAATAACTTATATACGGACGGTGAAGGCTCTGGTGAGAATCGCGAATACATTAAGACCCCTCCCCTTCACAAAGAATTTTGTAAAAGTTAAATCAATAAATTGAATCACGAGATCAGCCTCCTTGCCCTGTAAGATCAGTATATATAGTACTAAAGTATTTGAAGCAGATAAACTGCTACTATTACATTTTTTTTTTTCTTTAGACTTCCGATTAATTCTGTTTTCCTTGAGGTGCGGTTTTGTCCCTTCCGGTGTGAATATACAACAACAACAACAAACCAATTTGACAAAACGTGGTTTTGTTTACAATTTTATTGCAGAACTGTTGATCATGACATACATCATTCAGGGACAAAACTGAAAAAAAAATCGTGCAGATTTACTTGTCATAATCAGCGAGCCTTATTCCGCTTTGCTCGATTTTATTGCAGAACTGTTGATCATGACATACATCATTCAGGGACAAAACTGAAAAAAAAATCGTGCAGATTTACTTGTCATAATCAGCGAGCCTTATTCCGCTTTGCTCGACTTTCAACTCGAGCCGTTTAACGCTGAAAACAGTAAGCTGAAGAGAGTCCTATACTGTTTTTGAAAGGTATGAAGCCTACAATTTAATATCCTTTTGCATGTTGTTGCAATTAGTTAATATGAGTATAGGTGCTGCCTATTTCGGGTAAACATTTATTAACTTTTGTGATCGGTAAATAATTCCCTGCGAACTGCAGTTACCCCACTTGCTTACAGCACGTCCAGTTATTTACGTCAATTATGCGTCCTAGTCCTACCGACCTAAGCCAAGAAAATAAAAATCATCATCAGGTTAACTTAAAAATATAGCCAAGATTTTAAATCCATGACATTTTGATGACATGTACAACAAATAATCAACTTGCCCTTCATAAAGTACTTCAAATAAAACGATCCCATAATTTACGGAACTTCATTTGTGACAAGTCAAACTAACTGAAGTGATCCGTATAGGTCTTACGTGAATTGTTGAACCTCACCAGGGTGCTATACCTGTATAGTTCTGTGGTCTCGTTGTTTCTTCTTCGCTTCTAGTGATTATCGGCTTTCACGTCTATTCTCTAGGCCAGCTGGAAGTAAGAGTGATTCCCCGGATGGACTGGTTCCCCATATAAATTATTCGCGCCACTATGGGTTCGAGGTTTGTGTAGACGTCACAACGTGTCACAACATTCCCCCGACTTTATCTGAAAGGCCTTGGACGTGAGGTTACTTTAAGGCCTGGAATATGTCCATAGTGGTGTTCTTATGTCCAGTCGCATCTGAATTCATTCTTATGGAGGCTAAAAGCCATCCTGTTCGCTAGATCTGTATTGAACTAAAAGCTCATTTTGTCCAAAACAGTAGGCTAAAAGCCTTTCTGTTTGCTTCCTTTCTGAAACAAGACACCGAAAAACTTGGTAATGGACCTTGAAAACTTATATGCTAGGAGCTCGGTTTCTGAAAATCATATACGGCTAAAAGCCGGCCTGACAACCTTGGAAACTAAAATATACTAAAGGTTGCCTGTCAAATTTGTGAGCGGCTAAAAGCCAGCACACTACGGCTGAAATGGCAACAGCTTGGATTGGCTGCCGCCGTTAGTCCTCCCAGTAGAGACGGCGGGCATTGGATAATGTAAGATTCAGCACATACTCCACTGCAAGTCCCCGGCACCCGGCCATCTCCTTTGCCACAAAGTACAGATGTCCAGGTGTTGAAACCCGATTTCCACCAACAGCAAAATAGGGTGCATCAGACTCCAACAACAGCCTCCCCTCCTCTATCATCTCCAGTGCCTCCACCTGATCTGGTCTAAAAGACCGGATCCTGTTGGTGAAGCCAAAGAAGGTGCTAGGAAACTCCTGCAACCATCTCTTCAGCACGTAGGCATTCCCAGTAAAACAATGCAGGTGTATCCGTTGGCTGGGTCTGACATACTGTTTGCAAAAGCAAAGCAGTTGTAAATATGCTTCTGTACCGCAGTCCCCCGTCACCCCCCTACAATGCAATACCAAGACATGCCTGTCTTCTACCATTGGCAACACCTTCTCTAGGAGTAACAGCTGATTGGACCATTCCCCCACTGGTTCCGTCCTGTCAAGACCTACTTCGCCCACAGCTCTCACGCGAGGGTTCTGCAGAAGCCTGGACATGGCCTTCAGAGCTTCCTTAACCCTCCGCGCATCCAAATGCGAAGCATGCCTCGGGTGCAAGCCCACCGCAACCACAATATCCACATCCATGTCTAAAAGACAACGGGGTGAAGGATACGACTTTGGGTCGCAGTAAACTGCCACGGACCCAACAAGGGATATCCTCTCTGCTGGTTCCACCGGAACAGCGCTGAGGACGTCTCTCAGAGTACCATGTGATGGTAAATGAAGCTTATCCAGGGTCCGGTCCAGATGAAAATGACAATCAATGGCTGCGGGATAGACCGGCTCCTGAACAACTGGACTGTTTGTTTCCTGGGTATCTGGAACAACTTCAGGAAAGTTGGTCCTCCAGTACTCCCGCTCTTCTTCATCCAGAGTGGCAGAGATCAACAGCACTACTTTCCAGTGGACCAATACTCCCGGGGAATTCGCCAATGCCAAACTGAAGGCAGGGGGAATGTCAACTTTTAAGTGGTGACACATCCCCTCCATTGCATGTTTTTGTACCGCTGAAATTTCACTGTCTTGCACCGCGCTGAGCAACCGCTGCATACGCAAGAAAATCAAAAGATCCTCCAACGAAGCAGGTCTTCCCAAGAGCCATCTGGCGGCTTGCTCCAAGGCCTTTATTCGCCTGCAGCAGACATCAGGGTGTGTTGCTGGCAGGGTCTCCCGAAAGATCCCTGGGATATGCTCATTAAAAGCATGAGGCTTCATGAACCTTGTTGTTTCGGACTTACACCCTGAGACGCTGCAGTAACGTGAACGTATGGAGGTCTCCTTCTTTCTTTCCCTAGCCTCCTTGACCTCCCTCAGGATATCACTTACTCTTGGCTTTTTTAAGGTTGCAGCAGATAAAGCCACAGGAGCACGACGTTTCCCTCGAAACGTGTTCTCAAACTCGACAGTGATATTCTGGGCAGGTCCAGTTGAGACTCTGCGTTGGTTGCCCAGCCTGGAATCCCTTATTTGCGAGCTAAAAGCTCCAGCCTTCTGGGATTTCCCCTTATCATTTTGTTTCCTTGGTCCAGGTGCTATAACAGCCTTCCCAAGTTTCCCAGTCCCCTTTCCTGATGAGGATTCAGATTTATTATCTGACAATCCAACCCGTTTGGCTGCTAACCTGGGGGATCTCCTCGGACTGGCAATGTCCATCGGAATCCTATCCGGAGACAGAAGCAAGGCCTCTTCTTGCTTGCTAACAAACAGATCAAGTAGATCATCATTTGAGTTATCCACGCCCAATGACAGGCTAGAAGCCATGTCATTCTTATGGGTGATTTCGACTGACGGCTCCGTTAACAAGGACATGCTAGAAGCCGTGTCCTTATCCTGGGCGATCTCGGTCACAGACTCTGTGAAGAAAGATAGGCTAAAAGCCTGATCCATTTCCTCAGGCAGCCCATCAACACATGTCTTTCTCCTGACTATTTCCTCTGCAGTATTTGACATATTTTGAGGTTTCTGAAAAATATAAAGGATTCAATTGTCAGCTCACCTCCCAGGACTACTTGACGCCACTCTTACAAGATCTGCACTTATATTTGTCAATGTCTAAAGCTTCAGTTGCACCGACATTAACACAAGAACCATGATACCATTCTGAGCAAAAATCACATTGTATCATGAATCTTCCATCCCAGGGCTTTTGGCATAGGCAATATGTCTCATTACTGTCTGGGATGGTGAGGTCCCCCTCTGGTGCTTCCCTGTAATTTTTTAACCATCCTGGTAGCTCTCTATCCCTACAGGGCATCATTCTGTCATGATTTGTTACAAAGACAGATTTTTTTAGTTTAACCCTATAGATATAGGAGGACAGCTTTTTTATTATTATAGCAGGTCCTTTCCATGGCGAGCATAACTTCCTCGTTTTACCCTTTGTGACGGCTGTATCTAAAAGATATACCACATCACCTTCAGTGTAAGGTCTTAAGAGAATTTTTAGGTCATAATTTCTCTTCATACGCCGTGAGGAAGTTTTTAACGTATTGCGTGCAGTATTATGCGCTTTCTGTATGTTTTGCTTCTAGTGATTATCGGCTTTCACGTCTATTCTCTAGGCCAGCTGGAAGTAAGAGTGATTCCCCGGATGGACTGGTTCCCCATATCAACTATTCGCGCCACTATGGGTTCGAGGTTTGTGTAGACGTCACAACGCGTCACAACATAACGTTTCCTATACTTTCTGTCGTTTTCCTTTTAGTTATTTATTCATCATTTGCAATACGCTAATAGAATGACGCAATATTAAAGGAATTTGGATTTGTAACTTCCGGAAAGTCAAAAAAGCCTTATGAATGAGTTATTCTTTGAACTCGTTTTAGAAATAGACGACAAGTGTTATTAAACAGAAATGATCTCGTATAAAATTAATTGTGCTCGTTCCTTTATCAAGTGCATATTATCATATTTAATTATTTCCTCTAGAAGTTTGATCTAATCAAAACGTAGCAGCATCGTGACTGCATCGAAAAATCCACTTTGGACACAAATTTTGGAAAGAAGGTATAGCAAAGTTTTGCAAAGTTCATACACATTACCTATTGACGGGAAACATCGTCGGCTTCGCCGTCGATTTGTTTACTCGTATTACTTATCATTTTCAATTTGCTAACTAAAATAAATTGCATCTTAGAGTCTACCTAGTGTTAAACCTTTCTCACATTAAGATGCAACATATTCCTTAGAATCTTTGTAGTATCATCAGAAAACATAATTGGCAACAAATTAAATTTCATTTTTTGACATTTTGGTTCTTATTTTCCTTCATACTATCTATAGCTGACAATATGTTACTGTAATGTACTTACTTGTCTTCCAATTTCTGTGATGTTTTTATAAATAAAAGGATGGATTTGTTGGTGAGCCACAGCACATCTTAACCATTTACCAAGAAACTTGGCACAAACATTCACCATGATGAGGCGGCATGTCACACTCAAGACTTGGACCTTTATCTCAAATGTCTAGGTCACATTTAGAGGTCAAAGGCCAAACTGAGTACTGTTTGGACAACCTTGTCCAGCCCGCATCTTAACCATCCAACATAGGATTTCCAAGAAACTTGGATCAAACGTTCACCATGATGAGGCGGCGTTTAGCGCTCAAGACCCAGGCCTGTACCTCAAATGTCAAGGTCACACTAAGAGGTCAAAGGTAAAAATGAGGACTGTTTGATAGTTCTCTACCTTGTCAGGCCCGCATAACAACCATGCAACATAGGATTCCTAAGGCACACATGTTCATCATGATAAGGTGGCATGTGACACACAAGACACAGGCCTGTACCTCAAAGGTCAAGGTTACACTTAGAGGTCAAAGGTCGTAATGAGAAACCATGCATCATAGAATTCCCAAGTTACTGGGCACACATGTTCACCATGACGATGTGGCATGCGGCGCACAAGACACAGGCCTGTATGGAGTCTGTACGTCAAGGTCGAAATGAGAAATGTTTGATAGGACTGTATCCGAAATGTATGCAGTGCATTTGTAATACACAATGTGCCGTCCTCGTTCTGTAGGGGACTTTTGTATTGCTTGCAATACAACATTAACTTGTTAGTCCCCTACCGGTTTCGACTGGTTTGGGGACAAAAGGTTTGGTCGATTCCGTCTGTCTGTCAGTTAGTCCCATCTAACCTTGTCCGGCCCACAACTTAACCATGCATCATAGGATTTGAAAGAAACTTGGCACTAACGATCACCATGATGAGACGGCATGTCGCGCACAAGACCCAGGTCTGTACCTCAAATGTCAAGGTCACACTTAGAGGTCAAAGGTCAAAATGAGTACTGTTTGATAGGACTACCTTGTCCGGCCCGCATTTTAACCATCCATCATAGGATTTCCATGAAACTTGGCACAAATATTCACCATGATGAGGCAGCGTGTCATGCATAAGACCCAGGCCTGTACCTTAAATGTCAAGGTCACACTTAGAGGTCAAAGGTCGAAATGAGTACTGTTTGATAGGACTGTACCTTGTCCGGCCTGCATCTTAACCATCCATCATAGGATTTCTATAAAACTTGCCACAAACTTTCACCATGAAGAGGCAGCGTGTCACACTCAAGACCCCAGGCCTGTACCTCAAATGTCAAGGACCCACTAAGAGGTCAAAGGTCAACATGAGTACTGTTTGATAGGACTGTACCTTGTCCGGCCCGCATCTCAACCATGCATCATATGATTCCCAAGTTACATAGCACACATGTTCACCATGATTAGGTGGTGTGTCGCACACAAGACGCAGGCCTGTACCTCACACTTAGAGGTCAAAGGTCAAAATGTGTACTGTTTTTGTCTTGCTGCGACGAAGTTGCGAAAGCGAGACTAAGGTGTTGCTTTTCTGGCGACGGCGTCAACTATTTGCGTTTAGCTCAACGTTAAAGTTACGTTTTTTTAACTTTCCTGAATAAGTGCTGGTACTAGGGCTTTCATTTTTCGAATATAGTTACATCTAATACCCTTCTCCACATTGTATGCTAAAGATACTGAGTGTGACCTTCTTTTTGGGGTAAAAAACTTGATTTTGGTGGTTTTTAGTTGACTTTGAGATTTGGTCATAACTTCCTCATTTTTTGTTAGATTGATTTCAAATTGTACACACATATTTCATAAATAAAGTACTTCAACATATCAAACGGGTTTTTGGGTCAAACACTTGGATTTTTTTCTTTTTCATTTCTTGTAATTTTCACTTTTGCGTTTAGCTCAACGTTAAAGTTTCATTTTTGTTTATTTTTCTCAATAAGTACTGGTACTAGGGCTTTCATATTTGGAATATAGTTACATCTAATACCCTTCTGCACATTGTACACTGACGATGCTGAGTGTGGACTTTTTTGGGGGTAAAACACTTGATTTTTGGTGGATTTTGAGAATTGGACATAGCTTCTTCATATTTTGAGTTTCAAATTGTGAACACACATTTCTTTAATAAAGTACTTCAACATATCAAACAAGTTTTGGGGTAAAAAATTTGTATTTTGTTATTTTTTTTGCGTTTAGCTCAATCTTTTTTTTATTAATTTCTTGTATTTTTGAACTTTGTATTTTTTTTTCTTTTTTTAATTTCTTGTTTAAAAACAATTTTGTTTAGCTTAATGTTAAAGTTTTGTTATTTTACTTTTTGTCTTTTATGCTTGCATTGATAGTCAAAGCAGGGAACAGCGAGACATTTAATTACGCGTAATTCTTGTTTGTTAGATTGATTTCAAAATTGTGCACACATATTCATAAATAAAGTACTTCAACATATCAAAACGGGTTTTGATTTTACTCAATAAGTACTAGTACTAGGGCTTTCATATTTGGAATATAGTTAAATATAATACCCTTCTGCACATTGTATGCTGAAGATGCTGAGTGATTTTTGGTGGATTTTGAGAATTGGACATGGCTTCTTCATATTTTGTTGGATTAATTTCAAATTGAATTTGTGAACACACATTTCATAAATAAAGTACTTCATATCAAACAGGTTTCGGGGTAAAAAGTTTGTGTTTTGTTATTTTTTTTTAATTTTGCGTTTAGCCCATTTTTATATGCCTGTATTAGTTTTACCTGTGGCGTACAGAGGGCTGATGGGCGGTGTCCAAGTATGTTGTCAGTTAAATAACTTGAGAAGCATTTGTACCATCATCATCAAATTTGGTCAGAATGTGTATTGGCATAATATCTTAGACAAGTTCGATAACTAGTCATATCGCTTCAGTCAATCAAGAGTTATCACCCTTTAATTATAGAAATTACCTAAAATTGGTCTTGTCAGCTAAATAACATTAGAAGCCTTTGTCCAATCATCATCAAATTTGGTCAAAATGTGAATTGGCATAATATCTCGGTCAAGTTCGATAACTAGCTATATCGCTTTAGTCACTCTAGAGTTATTGCCCTTTAATTATAGAAATAACCTAAAATTGATCTTGTTTGCTCGATTACTTTAAAAGCATTACCAGATTTAGTTAAAATGTGTATTGGCATAATATCTCGGACAAGTTTTATAACCAGCCATATCGCTGTGGTCAATCGAGAGTTATTGTCTTTTATTAGTCCCCTACCGGCGTGCCGAAGGGGACTATTAGGTTTGCACTCCGTCCGTCAGTCAGTCAGTCCGGCAAATTTTTGTCCGGAGCATATCTCCAAAACTGTACTAGCTATGGCTATGAAATTCCATATGTGGGTACATCTCATCAATGCGGAGTGCAGTGCATATGAACCATAACTCTTGCTTCCCTAATTTTTGAGTTATTTCCCTTTCTTTATTTTCATACTTGATTTTTGTCCGGAGCATATCTCCAAAACTGTACTAGCTATGGTTATGAAATTTCACACATGGATGCATCTCATCAAGGGGGAGTGCAGTGGACATGAACCATAACTCTTGCTTGCCTAATTTTTGAGTTATTTCCCTTTCTTTATTTTCATACTTGATTTTTGTCCGGAGCATATCTCCATAACTATACTAGCTATGGCTATGAAATTTCACACATGAATACATCGTATCAAGGGGGAGTGCAGTGGACATGAACCATAACTCTTGCTTGCCTAATTTTTGAGTTATTTCCCTTTCTTTATTTTCATACTTGATTTTTGTCCGGAGCATATCTCCATAACTATACTAGCTATGGCTATGAAATTTCACACATGAATACATCGTATCAAGGGGGAGTGCAGTGCACATGAACCATAACTCTTGCTTCCCTAATTTTTGAGTTATTTCCCTTTCTTTATTTTCATACTTTATTGTCTTGATATACCTAAACATTGGGTTGCTATGACAACAGAAACAGACTCAAAAGTGCAAACCGGTAGGGGACTATGGTATTGCTTGCAATCCTCCAGTTACTTGTTTTTTTAATTATAGAAATTACCTGAAATAGGTATTGTCCGATCAATTACTTTAAAAGCCTTTGTCCTGTCACCACCAAATTTGGTCAGAATGTGTATTGGCAAAATATGGCGGACAAGTTCGAATACCAGCCATATCCCTTCATTCACTGGAGAGTTATTGCCCTTTAATTATAGAAATTACCTCCAATTCGTCTTGTCCCATCAATAACTTTTGAAGCTTTTATCCAATCATCACCAAATTTAGTCAGAATGTCTATGGGCATAATATCTCAGACAAGTGCTATAATTAATCATATTGCTTAAGTCATTGTATTTGATCATCACCAATTTAGACAAAATCATATGTTGATGGGCAGAGTATTTGGTCAGGTTCGATAACTAACCACGTTATCTTAGTCACTCCACACGTATATCCCTCGAAATGGCCAAAACTATATCAACTGTGTCCGCTCTAAATTTGCCTGATGTACAACCAATTACCACTATACTTGGTCTCAAAAAAATAGGGCAGGCGTATTTTGTGACATTTGGCGAGGAAGTTTGCGTTTAGCTCAATTTTTTTTTTTAAATTTCTTGTATTTTTGAACTTTGTATATTTATTTTTTTAATTTCTTGTTTAAAAACAATTGTGTTTAGCTCAATGTTAAAGTTTTGTTATTTTACTTTTTGTCTTTTACACTTGGATTGATAGTCAAAGACATTTAATTACGCGTAATTCTTGTATAGGCCTGTACCTTGTCCGGCTCACATCTCAACCATGCATCATAGGATTCCCAAGTTACTGGGCACACATGTTCACCATGATGATGTGATATGTGGCACACAAGACACAGGCCTGTACCTCAAAGGTCAAGGTCACACTTAGAGATCAAAGGTCAAAATGAGTACTGTTTGATAGGACTGTACCTTGTCCGGCTCATATCTTATCCATGTATCATAGGATTCCCAAGTTACTGGGCACACATGTTCACCATGATGAGTAGACATGTGGCACACAAGACACAGGCTTGTACCTCAAAGGTCAATGGTCCGGTAGTGGACTCTTGTATTGCTTGCAATACGACAAATACGACATTAACTTTTTAATTTGAGCATGTTGAAACTTTGTCAGAATGTGCGCTTTGATGATTTCAAAGCTAAGTTCCATTATAGGTCATTTCCGGTCATATACTAGGTCACCTAGCCAAACTCAAAGAATATCATGTTAACACTATGGAAGCCGTATTTTTTATTTGAGCATATTGAATGGGTGTTTTGATGCTAAAAGCTTAGCTGTCCACAAAATGAGTTATTGTGATTTACTATGTGGTTGGCATAACTCAGGTGAGCAAACCAGGGTAAACATGGCCCTCTTGTTTACTTGAGCATGTTAAAACTTTGTCAAAATGCTTGTCTTGAAGATATCTAGGCTCAGATCAAATAAAGATTGTGTGAGGTCACTAGGCCTAATTTAAAAAAAGGGGTTGTCAATCAGGAGGTCGCACTTTTAACATGTTTTAAGCAAATTATCTGTTTAACCCTTTCCCATTTGCAGATTCATTCTGACGCATCTGCAGCAGATGACTTATGAAAAACATTGTAGCAAAAGAAGAAATTGTTCATAATGATCAATGTCTTCATTTGCCTCAAACGTTTTCAACTCTTTTCAGTAATTACGCTTTCATTTATAGAGATTTTTGCCCAGATCTTTTTCTAAGTCATCTGTTGCAGATTTATTGTATGTGGGAAAGGGTTAAGTATTATTTATAAACACCTTATCATACAGACTACAGAGCAATTGTACTCTGTTGAGTATTACAGGGCAACCTTGGCCCTCTTGTTTTGTTTTTATACGCTTTGAAAAAACGGATTGTATTATAGTTTTACCTGCGTCCAGTATGTTGTCAGCTCAATAACTTTAGAAGCCTTTGTCAAATGATCATTAAATTTTGTCAGAATGTGTATTGGGATAATATCTCGGACAAGTTCGATAACTAGCCATATCGCTTTAGTCAATCAAGAGTTATTGCCCTTTTATTATAGAAATTACCCAAAATTGGTCTTGTCAGTTCAATAACTTAAGAAGCCTTTGTCCAATCATCACTAAATTTAGTCAGAATATGTATTGGGATAATATCTCGGACAAGTTCGATAACTAGCCATATCGCTTAAGTCAATCAAGAGTTATCGCCCTTTAATTATAGAAATTACCTAAAATTGATCTTGTCAGCTCAATAACTTTAGAAGCCTTTGCCCAATCATCACTAAATTTAGTCAGAATATGTATTGGCATAATATCTCGGGACAAGTTCGATAACTAGCCATATCGTTGTAGTCAATCGAGAGTTACTGCCCTTTAATTATAGAAATTACCTAAAATTGGTCTTGTCAGCTCAATAAAATTAGGAGCCTTTGTCCAATCATCACCAAATTTGGTCAGAATGTGTATTGGCATAATAACTCGGACAAGTTCGATAACTAACCATATCGCTTAAGTCAATTGAGAGTTATCGCCCTTTAATTATAGAAATTACCTATAATTGGTCTTGTCAGCTCAATAACTTTAGAAGCCTTTATCCAATCATTACTAAATTTGGTCAGAATGTGTATTGGCATAATATCTCGGATAATTTTGATAACTAGCCATATCGCTTTAGTCAATCAAGAGTTATCCCTCTTTAATTATAGAAATTACCTAAAATTGGTCTTGTCAGCTCAATAACTTTAGAAGCCTTTATCCAATCATTACTAAATTTGGTCAGAATGTGTATTGGCATAATATCTCGGATAATTTTGATAACTAGCCATATCGCTTTAGTCAATCGAGAGTTATCCCTCTTTAATTATAGAAATTACCTAAAATTGGTCAAGTCAGCTCAATTACTTTAAGAGCTTTTGTCCAATCATCACCAAATTTGGTCAGAATGTGTATTGGCGTAATATCTTGGACAAGTTCGATAACTAGCCATATTGCTCCAGTCGATAGAGAGTTATTGCCCTTTAATTATAGAAATTACCTCAAATTGGTCTTGTCAGCTAAATAACTTGTAAAGCCTTTATCCGATCTTCACCAAATTTAGATAATATGTTTATGGGCAGAATATCTTGGTCACGTTTGATAACTTACAACGTTATCTTAGTCACTACACAATTATGTCTCTCGATATGGCCAAAACTGTACTAACAGTGTCCGCTCTCTAAGTTTGGCTGACGTACAACCAATTACTACTATACTTGGTCTCAAAAAAACAGGACGGGCGTATTTTGTGACATTTGGCGCTCTTGTTAGTCTTGTGATATTATGCAGATGCATGTGATTGAACATGACCAGATTTCTGTTCTCTAACGCAATTTAATATTTTGACTTGTCGCATCCCAGTGAAATATGTAACATCAAAATATTAAGACTTTCTCTGAGGTAAAGGGCCTGCATGACTCAAGGGGCTCTCTGGTTTTATGCCTTGAGAGTGGGGTCACAATTTGGGACATCCCCACCCCAACTTACTCAGGAAATTTGGACCTACTCAACTAGGGTTATCCTTTTCTCAATTTCCAATTGTATGTTTTCCTTCAACTTTGTGTGATTTTCCAGATGCTACAAATGTAGCTGACTGAAAAACATCGAGTCAAAAATTCAGTACAAAAAAACTTTATGAATTTAAGTATGGAGTCTCAAAATGTGTCTGATAGTGGATAAGATTAATTTGCATGTAACAATAATAATAATAATAATAATAATAATAATCTTCTTTTATTTAGAATGGAAGAGGAAAGTTTTCCAAGAGGAGGAGTGCAGAAACAGGCACACAAAAAGAGACATAATAAAACAGACAAAGATCTATTTCGGGTATATATTTTTTTCTAGTCAAAACTTTCTAGTAATATTTTGTTATCCCCCTCCGAAGGTGTTGTCCATCCATCTGAAGCCATTTCTAAGGCATGGTTGGATAGATATGTTAGCCACCATTGGGAAATGTCAGACGGCAAGTTTCACTTGGACTCCCTCAGAAACACCAGAGATATGTCCCTGTGAACTTATATTAAATATGTACTGTATATCATGGTTTATATCATAATTACCTTCTGAACACTCATCGGGCCACATTGAACATCCAGTATTCCTGAAATGTCATCAAAACTTCCATCTCCATCAAACTCTAAACTGGGTCATGCGGGGTAAAAAAATAGGTTTAAATTTAGAAAAACCTTATGGACACTGTTGGAGCCTCATTTTTCATCAAATCCCAGTCAGGTTCAAAACTGGGTCATATGGGATATAAAACTAGGTCATTTGGCCAAATTGAAAAAAAAGCTTGAGAACACTTGAAGCCATATTTTTCATCCAATCTTTATGAAGAAAATTTATCTCTATCATTTTATTTTTCACATTTTTGCCTATATATATTTTCAAAGTCATATGTGGGAAACATTTAACCCTTTCCCACTTGTAGACGAATTTTGACGCATCTGCACCAGACGACTTTTGAAAACATTGTGGCAAAAGCAGAAATTGCTCATAATGAGCAATTTCTCTCTTTGCCACAATGTTTTAACTCTATTCAATAATAAAACCCGTATTTATGGAGTTTTTGCCAACATGTTTACAAAGTCGTCTGCTACAGATCTGTTTTATGTTGGAAAGGGTTAACAAATATCTCTATTCCACTTTGGAGGCTGAACTAAATTATTATTCATGCAGAAACTATTTTATCAATATTTTTTAGAGAGAATAAACAAAATCTCAAAATTGCACTGCTATTTCCTAAGACTTCATTATATTATTCTGATGATTTTAATCCTTTCCCTCATACAGAAGCTGTCTGAGACCTCTGCAGCACAGAATATTTGAAAACATTGTGGCAAAAGGAGAAACTGATCAGAATGAGCAAATTTTCCCTTTGCCACAATATTTCAAACTCTATTCCATAATTATACTTTGATTTTTTTTAATTTTCAAAACCATGTATGTTTGCCAAGTTGTTTTCAAAGTGGTTTGCTCTTGATTTCTTGTATGTTGGAAAGAGTCTATCAGGAAGATTCTTCAGTTAACCCTTTGCAGATGACTTTGAACATATTTTGACAAAAGATGGAAAATCTATAATTGAATGGATAACCTATGACGAAAAGGGGGAAAACATTGTGTCAAAAGGAGAAATTGCACGTTTTCTTCTTTTGCCACTATGTTTTCAAAAAAACGTCTGCTGTAGAGGCGTCAGAAAGCGTCTATATGAGGGAAAGGGTTAAGTGGTTTGTCATTTGGAACTAGGTTTATTCGTTTGTTATAGGATGCAAAAGACCAAAAGAGGATCAAAACTTCACAAGAAACTAATGAGTTAGCCACTAAACACATACAACAAGACGTGCTCTTTACAAATAAAAAGAAAGTAGGCACAAAACAGAAAAATGAAGGTAAACAGAAGGAAAACACAAAAGATGCAGGCAAAGTGGTGGAGAAATGGAAAGTAGAGGAATTGTCAAGTAAAGTAAGAAAACATATCTCTTTCATTTTGAAACCTAATAGAAACATAGACATTTCTCACTATACATGTATATCTTCTCATTCTACCATGATTTCTACTTTGTCTATTGAATTGGACCCTGTTATCATTTATCTAACATTCTACAATAAGTTCAAATAAGTACAAAAATGCTACATGTACCGGTACAGGCTTTACAGTTAGAACAAATTGCATACTTTAGATTACAGTTAGAACAAATTGCATACTTTAGATTACAGTTAGAACAAATTGCATACTTTAGATTACAGTTAGAACAAATTGCATACTTTAGATTCAACTTTTACATAATCTTTTGAAATTTTGTCATACATTAAACCAATAGTTTTATAATGAACAGGTTATTATAGCAGATGAAAGTTGATTCAGGAGATTGTATTCAACGCCCCCAAATTTTAAAGGATTTAGTTTGCTACTGCTCTCATTACATCTGCTCTTTAGTCAAATATATCCTCTCTGATTGACATGCAGTATCAATAATCCTATTTGAACCTGTCCATACAAAAGGTACAACTTTGCCTTAGAAAACAGTATAGATTCCAGACCAGCCTGTGCATTGGCGCAGTCTTTTCTAGTTCTACACTTTTCTCAAATTATTTAAAAAGGTGTTTTAAGTGAGTTATTGTGATCGCCCTTTGTCCGTTGTCTGTGCAGCAACATCTTCATTTCTATAACCATTGGGTCAATTTGGATGAAACTCTGCTTTTAAATTCTTCTTCTCCGAAACTTGTTGGCAGATTTTCAAATAATTTTGTAGAAATGTTTCTTGTGTAAAGCTCTATGAGATTCCTTTTCAAGCCATGTTGACTTTTTTCATGAACAGGATCAATTCATCTTATCTTATCCTTGCTTACATCCAGGATGTGTGTCAGGCAATGCTAGTCCTGGGCTACGTAACGGAGATAAAAGATTACTCTGTGGAAATGGCGTTACCCAATGGCAGACGGGGAGAGGTACCAATCACAAACATATCAGACGCCTATGTCGAGAGTCTCCGGAAATCTGTACAGTTCACTGAAGAAGATGAAATGGAATCTGAGGTATCTAACTGTGTGATAAGCTTAAAATCTGCAGCAGACGACTTTGAATACATTTTTGCCAAACTATGGACAATTCAGTATGAATAAAATTAAAATGATTGAATATAGTTGAAAACATTGGCGCAAAAAGAGAAATTGCAATGTTTTCAAAAAATCTTCTTCTGCTGTAGAGGCGTCACTATGCATCTGTATGAAAGGAAGTGTAATTAAAACTTAAAAGATTCTTTACCAACTATTTTGAAAATCGAAATACAACCTTACCACAATACAGAAAGCATATGGGTAAAGGAGGAACAACTTCACATCTGACAGCAATATCTCCTTTTCCTGCAATATTTTGTTAAAGTTGTCGACTGCATAGATGCCAAAGTGATCTGTATCAGGGAAAAGGTTAACATTATATCTCCTGTGTTGTGCAGGTTGAAGTATATGACACAGCCTGGGATCGAACCTTGGTCTCCTTCTCTTTGGTCAGATGGTCTTTCCACTACATCAACAAGATGGTCTGAAATACATATGAGACGCGTCTGGCGATTTCGGATCTTATTGTCTCTCCAGATTGGCATCATTTAACCCTTTCTTACATACAGATGCTTTCGCCATAATGTTTTCATCTTTTTTAAATAGTTATTCCTTCATATAAAATGAAATAAAGCAATTTTCTTTTTTTATTTTCCAGAGCGTGCCCCCCAGTCTTGCTGATTTGTTTAAGATTGGAACATTATTCCCATGTATGGTGCTGCCAAATGAAAAATCAAGTGTGCTTTTTCAGCTCTCCATCAATCCCAGATTGACAAATGATAATTTGACTTTAGATTCCATCTTAAATTCAGCAGTAAGTATATTTCTGTATAAATAAGTTCCTTCAGGCTAAAAGACTATCTGTTGCATCTCCATCACATTAACCCTTTCCCACATGCAGATGCATTTTGATGCACCTCTAGCCCACCGCCTTGAAAACATCATGACGAAAGGAGAAATTGCTCAGGTCCTTCGATGCAGGTTTATTTTTAAAAGTAAAGCAAGTGTTTGTTTGTTAGTGTGATACCTCTTTAGAAAGGGACAGTCAATTTTGACTTAGGAGACTACTTAGCACGTTTACTTCTCAAATCCTTTCCTTTTTGCCAGGCTTGCAAGCATGTGGTATTATTTAACTACTTGTTGGCTCACCAACCGGCTATATAAGAACAGACTCCACTGGGATTCAAACCTTCCACATCTCTCCCAAAAAGCAGATGCCTTGACCACTGAACTATCAGGATTGGTATGTGGAAAAGGTAACATGGGAGTGAAACCAGCCTGGTTCAACAATGAGAAACGGTGTCATCTCTCCACAGTCTGATTAATGTCCACTATGTTCCCGTATTACTTACACAATTGTGTTAGAAGCTTCTATAAATTTTTGTAGATTCTGATAAAACTGCATGGATGGACAAGGTGATGATATAAACCTCATCTGTTCAGAAATTTAGAAATTCTAACTTGTACCTTATACAGACTTAATTACTTAAAAGATTTGAAAACATCATGGCAAATGGAGAAATTGCTCCCTTTTGTCACAATTTTTTCAAAAGTTTTAAAAGCTACATCTAATGCTGTTTTAATCTGGCAATGCTGTTGTGCCTACACTGAAGACACAAGCAAGCCTGTGTATACAGATTCACTCTCATTGTGTTTCCTGTCTTGGCCTTGGCAGCGTGACCTATAGGGATCACTTTTCTATTGTCCGCCCATCAAAATGTCTGTCTATCACACTTGAATTTACTAACTTTTTGGCATTCTTGTAGGTATTTTATGGAAGTATATGTTCTATTGAGGATCATGGTTACATTGTGTATACAGGAGTAGAGGAGAGAAATGGGTTGTTGAGAAATACAGATGCTACTAATTACATAGACAACTGTAATGATGGTATGTTATTTTGACTTCTTGTTATACCGCCAACTTTGAAGAATTTGGAGCACAGCCCATGTAACTCAGTTATTAGCGATGGGGGCTGTCGATCAAGGGGCAGAAGACTAGATAAGGAGGAGTAAATAGTTCTTTCTTATATAATATCTCTCTTAGCACTCATTAAAACCTATGTTGTGGGTATTCAAAAGAATTGTCTCACTGAGATGATTCTTTTGAGTACCCAAACCATAGGTTTTTGAGGTCAAATAAAGATTTTGGAGCAAGAAAAACGCTCCTTATCTAGAGCTCTGAAGGGGTTTCGACTTCGAACGCCATTTTGGCCAACATTCTTTCTGACGTTCGAAAAAAGTCAAAGGGACAAGTGTCATTTGTCTTCAACCAATGAGCTAAGAGTATATGTTGAAACGCATCCAGTTGCTGGGAAAGACCAGTGTGAGAAAGTCAGGAAACAAGTGGGTAGGTGATCTTGCTGTCGTGATATTTCAAAAAATTATAGGAAACTGCGCTCATTCCCAATCAATCAATCAAAGAATTTGGTTGGGCATATTGCTTTCGAGGTCTTCTTCACGATCTGAAATATAATATACTGTTCTAGCGTGTATCTTTCTTTTCAATACTAAAAGTATAACTAACAGGAAATGGCGTCATGATATCAATAACATCACAATGTCACTTCACCAAAACATGTTATACTAAATTTTGCCGTATTGGTCGGAGGTATTACTTTTGACTGTTTATAAACACAGAATATAAATAAGTGACATAGTGAACATAAAAGCTTATCAGGGAAAAATTATCTTTCAGCAGGAATACAAATTGTTATCACAACTTTAATTAAAATTATTTTAGATGGACCAATTGTATAAGATAACATATTAAATACCACATAAAGTAATTTGAACACTCAAATACATATCCATATGATATTACATGTACATACAAATGCGTACTCACAAATATATGTACATACCACAAAAATACACACAAATACAAACATACATATGTTAGTTTGGTTTGTTTGTCACACATTTTGAGAACATGCAATAAGTTATGAACTGCTTATGCTAGGGTCTAAAAATAATATATGGGTAACTATTGAACATATAGCAAACTTGTATTATTATGTCCCCCTTCGAAGAAGAGGGTTATATTGCTTTGCACATGTCTGTCTGTTGTTAGATCAAAGCTTGTCCGATTGATAGCTGGATAATATGCTTGGACTGTACTCAAACTTAGCAGGGAGGTTGGTCATGAGCAGTAAATGACCTCTATTAATTTTTTGAGGTCATTTGTTTAAAGAGCAATGTCACAGTGACCTTGAACACAAAAAAATGGGCATGTCTTGTTTATCTTTTAATATGCATTTATAATTCGGTTGTTTGGGGTTATAAGTACATATATTCTTTTTTTTAGCTCACCTGAGCTTTGCTCAAGGTGAGTTATTGTGATCGCCTTTTGTCCGGCGTCCGTCGTGCGTCAACTTCTTCTCCTCAGTAACCAGTGGGTCAATTTGGATGAAACTTCACAGAAAGCATCCTCTCAATGACCTCACCAGAATTCCTTCAAATTTTTGGGATCCATGCAAAATTCTGGTTTCCATGGCAACGAAACCGAAAAAACTTCAAAATTCTTCTTCTCCCAAACTGGTTGGCAGATTTTCAAATAATTTTGTAGAAATGTTCCTTAGATGACCCTCTATCATATTCCTTCAAGCCATGTTGATTGGTCGAAAAACATGGCCGCCAGGGGGGGCGGGGCTATTTTGCCTTATATGGCTATAGTGAAAACTTAAAAAATCTTCTCCTCCGAAACGGTCAGGCCGATTTTCAAATAATTTTGTAGAAATGTTCCTTGGGTGACCCTCTATCAGATTCCTTCAAGCCATGTTGATTGGTCGAAAAACATGGCCGCCAGGGGTGGTGGGGCTATTTTGCCTTATATGGCTATAGTGCAAACTTAAAAAATCTTCTCCTCCAAAAGTGTCAGGCCGATTTTCAAATAATTTTGTAGAAATGTTCCTTGGGTGATCCTCTATCAGATTCCTTCAAGCCATGTTGATTGGTCAAAAAACATGGCCGCCAGGGGGCGGGGCTATTTTGCCTTTTATGGCTATAGTGAAAACTTAAAAAATCTTCTCCTCCATAAGTGTCGGGCCGATTTCCAAATAATTGTGTAGAAATGTTCCTTGGGTGACCCTCTATCAGATTCCTTCAAGCCAAGTTGATTGGTCGAAAAACATGGCCGCCAGGGGGGGGGCGGGGCTATTTTGCCTTATATGGCTATAGTGAAAACTTAAAAAATCTTCTTCTCCGAAAGTGTCAGGCCGATTTTCAAATAATTTAGTAGAAATGTTCCTTGAATGACCCACTTTCAGATTCCTTCAAGCCATGTTGATTGGTCAAAAAACATGGCCGCCAGTGGGCAGGGCTATTTTGCACTATATGGCTATAGTGAAAACTTAAAAAATCTTCTCCTCCAAAAGTGTCTGGCCGATTTTCAAATAATTTTGTAGAAATGTTCCTAGGGTGACCCTCTATCGGATTCCTCCAAGCCAAGTTGATTGGTCGGAAACTATGGCTGCCATGGGGCGGGGCTTATATAGGTAAAGTGAAAAAAAAAATCAGGTGAGCGATTCCAGGGCCATCATGGCCCTCTTGTTTAGTGTATGCAAACTGATAAGGGACTTGAGTTTTGTGTTACCTATTCTATGTTGGCTTTTTATGACTGCTGTGTCAAGGTTTTCTGTTTTAGTTTATAACTGTTAACCCTTTCCCTCATATAGACGCTTTCGGACGCCTCTGCAGCAGACAGCTTTTTGAAAACATAGTGACAAAAGAAGAAATTACACAAAACGTGCAATTTCTCCTTTTGCCACAATGTTTTCCACTTTGTGTTATAGGTTATCCATTCAACTATGGAGATTTTCTATGTTTTGACAAAATATGTTTAAAGTCGTCTGCTGCAGAATTGTCGTATGAGGGAAAGGGTTCTATGCTATTATTATTTTTTTTCTACAGGTAAAATTCTAAAAGTTGGACAGCTCCTTCCGTGCAGGATCTTGCAGCAGCAGAACTCTAAGAATAAATCAATGAAAGATGTGAAATATCTTCCTTTAACAATAGATCCGGGAGAACTCAATGAGGTAATTTACATTTCTTGTACAGCTCTTGATATAGAGAACTTGTTTTTATGCTCTCGATCATTTGAGGAAACATTTAAGTTTTTGTGTGTGATATATTTCTCAGCAACTGCTGGCTGGAAGTCAATGAACTTGTGGAGAGTTCAGTACCAAAGGAGATTATTAATTGCAAATTATCAATTATTGTTTTGCATGGACACTTTTATGGAATTATGGCTCATCTGATGATTTACAACCCATTGAGGAAGTATCAATCTGTTGTACACATGTTCTTGTTTTCACCTTGAAACTCTTTGTGATGACCTTTAAAATTTAAATTAACTTGACCTGTTGCAGAAAATGTAAGATTCCTACGGAAAAAAAATGTCCCGTTCATAAATACTTTTTTGGTGACCTATCAGATTCCTCAAATCATATTTATTTGACAAAAGTGCTGGCAACATGAGTTTTTGTGGTTGACTGTGTGGTTGGCATGACACCTCACATTGCATAACTCAGGTGAGTGATCAAGGGCCATCTTGTTTAGGATTAGCTAGAAAATACTATTAGAAGTTCAGAAATCATGAAGAAAAAAAATAAAATATTTGTGTATGTTTATTGATTTCAGATTAAAAAAACCAAAGACCTTAAACTGACAGATTTTGTTCCCGGTATGAAAGTCACAGCTAAAATCATACAGGTAATTATGTCTCCCCTTCTACGAAAGGGGGGACATGCTGTATTTGTAGTTATTCTTATTACGATTCCCCAACAAAGTTGGGAATCGTTTTGTTTTTCTATTGTTTTTAGCTCACCTAAGCTTTGCTCAAGGTGAGTTATTGTGATTGCCTTTTGTCCGTCGTGCGTCAACTTCTTCTCCTCAGTAACCAGTGGGTCAATTTGGATGAAACTTCACAGAAAGCATCCTCTCAATGACCTCACCAGAATTCCTTCAAATTTTTTGGATCCATGCAAAATTCTGGTTTCCATGGCAACGAAACCGAAAAAACTTCAAAATTCTTCTTCTCCCAAACTGGTTGGCAGATTTTCAAATAATTTTGTAGAAATGTTCCTTGGATGACCCTCTATCAGATTCCTTCAAGCCATGTTGATTGGTCGAAAAACATGGCCGCCAGGGGGGGGGGGCTATTTTGCCTTATATGGCTATAGTGCAAACTTAAAAAATCTTCTCCTCCAAAAGTGTCAGGCCGATTTTCAAATAATTTTGTAGAAATGTTCCTTGGGTGATCCTCTATCAGATTCCTTCAAGCCATGTTGATTGGTCAAAAAACATGGCCGCCAGGGGGCGGGGCTATTTTGCCTTTTATGGCTATAGTGAAAACTTAAAAAATCTTCTCCTCCATAAGTGTCAGGCCGATTTTCAAATAATTTTGTAGAAATGTTTCTTGGGTGACCCTCTATCAGATTCCTTCAAATAATGTTGATTGATCGAAAAACATGGCCACCAGGGGGCGGGGCTATTTTGCCTTATATGGCCAAAGTGAAAACTTAAAAAATCTTCAACATCTTCTCCTCAGTAACCAGTGTGTCAATTGGGATGAAACTTAACAGAAAGCATCCTCTCAATGACCTCACCAGAATTCCTTCAAATTTTTGGGATCCATACAAAATTCTGATTTCCATGGCAACGAAACAAAAAAACTTCAAAATTCTTCTTCTCCCAAACTGGTTGGCAGATTTTCAAATAATTTTGTAGAAATGTTCCTTGGATGACCCTCTACCAGATTCCTTCAAGCCATGTTGATTGGTCGAAAAACACGGCCGCCAGGGGGGGGGCAGGGCTATTTTGCCTTATATGGCTATAGTGAAAACTTAAAAAATCTTCTTCTCCGAAATTGTCAGGCCGATTTTCAAATAATTTTGTAGAAATGTTCCTTGGATGACCCACTTTCAGATTCCTTCAAGCCATGTTGGTTGGTCAAAAAACATGGGCGCCAGTGGGAAGGGCTATTTTGCATTATATGGATGATAATGAAAACTTAAAAATCTTCTCCTCCAGAAGTATCTGGCCGATTTTCAAATAATTTTGTAGAAATGTTCCTAGGGTGACCCTCTATCAGATTCATTCAAGCCAAGTTGATTCGCCAGGGGGCGGGGCTTATATAGCTAAAGTGAAAAAAAAAAAAAATCAGGTGAGCGATTCAAGGGCCATCATGGCCCTCTTGTTTATTATTATTTTTTTTTCTCCTATCCAAATTTTTGTCCCGAGCAATATCTCATGAACTAATTGTCAGATATTATTGAAACTTGGAACATAGATCGATGGCAATGAGAAGTTGTCAAGAATTATAACTCTGAGCCACTTTGTCGCAAAGTTATCTCCCCTTTTTCAAGATTTAAATCAATTTTTGTCGGAGCGATATCTTGTGAACGAATGGTCAGATAATATTGAAACTTGGAACATAGATAGATGCCACTGTGAAGGTGTGCAAGACGCAAGAATTATAACTCTGGGCCACTTTGTTGCCAAAGTTATCTCCCCTTTTTAGCTCAAGGTGAGTTATTGTGATCGCCTTTTGTCGGGCGTCCGTCGTGCGTCGTCCGTCAACTTCTTCTCCTCAGTAACAAGTGGGTCAATTTGGATGAAACTTCACAGAAAGCATCCTCTCAATGACCTCACCAGAATTCCTTCAAAATTTTGGGATCCATGCAAAATTCTGGTTTCCATGGCAACGAAACCGAAAAAACTTCAAAATTCTTCTTCTCCCAAATTGGTTGGCAGATTTTCAAATAATTTTGTAGAAATGTTCCTTGGATGACCCTCTATCAGATTCCTTCAAGCCGTGTTGATTGTCGAAAAACATGGCCGCCAGGAGGGCGGGGCTATTTTGCCTTATATGGCTATAGTGAAAACTTAAAAAATCTTCTACTCCGAAAGTGTAAAGCCGATTTTCAAATAATTTTGTAGAAATGTTCCTTGGGTGACCCTCTATCAGATTCCTTCAAGCCATGTTGATTGGTCGAAAAACATGGCCGCCAGGGGGGGCGGGGCTATTTTGCCTTATATGGCTATAGTGCAAACTTAAAAAATCTTCTCCAAAAGTGTCAGGCCGATTTTCAAATAATTTTGTAGAAATGTTCCTTGGGTGATCCTCTATCAGATTCCTTCAAGCCATGTTGATTGGTCATAAAACATGGCCGCCAGGGGGCGGGGCTATTTTGCCTTTTATGGCTATAATGAAAACTTAAAAAATCTTCTCCTCCATAAGTGTCAGGCCGATTTTCAAATAATTTTGTAGAAATGTTCCTTGGGTGACCCTCTATCAGATTCCTTCAAGCAATGTTGATTGGTCGAAAAACATGGCCGCCAGGGGGCGGGGGCTATTTTGCCTTATATGGCCAAAGTGAAAACTTAAAAAATCTTCAACATCTTCTCCTCAGTAACTAGTGGGTCAATTGGGATGAAACTTCACAGAAAGCATCCTCTTAATGACCTCACCAGAATTCCTTCAAATTTTAGGGATCCATGCAGAATTCTGGTTTCCATGGCAACGAAACGAAAAAAACTTCAAAATTCTTCTTCTCCCAAACTGGTTGGCAGATTTTCAAATAATTTTGTAGAAATGTTCCTTGGATGACCCTCTACCAGATTCCTTCAAGCCATGTTGATTGGTCAAAAAACACGGCCACCAGGGGGGCGGGGCTATTTTGCCTTATATGGCTATAGTGAAAACTGTTTAAAGAGCAATGTCACAGTGACCTTGAACACAAAAAAATGGGCATGTCTTGTTTATCTTTTAATATGCATTTATAATTCGGTTGTTTGGGGTTATAAGTACATATATTCTTTTTTTAAGCTCACCTGAGCTTTGCTCAAGGCGAGTTATTGTGATCGCCTTTTGTCTGGCGTCCGTCGTGCTATTTTGCCTTATATGGCTATAGTGAAAACTTAAAAAATCTTCTCCTCCGAAAGTGTCAGGCTGATTTTCAAATAATTTTGTAGAAATGTTCCTTGGGTGACCCTCTATCAGATTCCTTCAAGCAATGTTGATTGGTCGAAAAACATGGCCGCCAGGGGGCGGGGGCTATTTTGCCTTATATGGCCAAAGTGAAAACTTAAAAAATCTTCAACATCTTCTCCTCAGTAACTAGTGGGTCAATTGGGATGAAACTTCACAGAAAGCATCCTCTTAATGACCTCACCAGAATTCCTTCAAATTTTAGGGATCCATGCAGAATTCTGGTTTCCATGGCAACGAAACGAAAAAAACTTCAAAATTCTTCTTCTCCCAAACTGGTTGGCAGATTTTCAAATAATTTTGTAGAAATGTTCCTTGGATGACCCTCTACCAGATTCCTTCAAGCCATGTTGATTGGTCAAAAAACACGGCCACCAGGGGGGCGGGGCTATTTTGCCTTATATGGCTATAGTGAAAACTGTTTAAAGAGCAATGTCACAGTGACCTTGAACACAAAAAAATGGGCATGTCTTGTTTATCTTTTAATATGCATTTATAATTCGGTTGTTTGGGGTTATAAGTACATATATTCTTTTTTTTTAGCTCACCTGAGCTTTGCTCAAGGTGAGTTATTGTGATCGCCTTTTGTCCGGCGTCCGTCGTGCTATTTTGCCTTATATGGCTATAGTGAAAACTTAAAAAATCTTCTCCTCCGAAAGTGTCAGGCTGATTTTCAAATGATTTTGTAGAAATGATCCTTGGGTGACCCTCTATCAGATTCCTTCAAGCCATGTTGATTGGTCGAAAAACATGGCCGCCAGGGGGGGGGGGGGGGGGGGGGGCGGGGCTATTTTGCCTTATATGGCTATAGTGCAAACTTAAAAAATCTTCTTCTCCAAAATTGTCAGCCCGATTTTCAAATAATTTTGTAGAAATGTTCCTTGGATGACCCACTTTCAGATTCCTTCAAGCCATGTTGATTGGTCAAAAAACATGGCCGCCAGTAGGCAGGGCTATTTTGCATTATATGGCTATAGTGAAAACTTCAAAAAATCTTCTCCTCCAAAAGTATCTGGCCGATTTTCAAATAATTTTGTAGAAATGTTCCTAGGGTGACCCTCTATCAGATTCCTTCAAGCCAAGTTGATTGGTCGGAAACTATGGCTGCCAGGGGGCGAGGCTTATATAGCTAAAGTGAAAAAAAAAAAAAATCAGGTGAGCGATTCAAGGGCCGTCATGGCCCTCTTGTCTATTGTTTTTATGCCCCCGGAATCTCCGTCTGCACGAAAAAAACTTTAACCTTGACCACTACTTTTGAACCATAACAGGTACGGCTTCCATATTTCACATGTGTATTCCTTGTGACATGACCTTTCTGTCAGTACCAACATTTTTGACCTTGCGACCTTGACCTTTGACCTAGATGTTGCCATTCTAAAGAAAAACTTTAACCGTGACCACTACTTTTGAACCATAACAGGTACGGCTACCATATTTCACATGTTTATTCCTTGTGACATGACCTTTCTGTCAGTACCAACATTTTTGACCTTGCGACCTTGACCTTTGACCTAGATGTTGCCATTCTCGAAAAAAACTTTAACCTTGGCCATTACTTTTGAACCATAACAGGTACGGCTACCATATTTCACATGTGTATTCCTTGTGACATGACCTTTCTGTCAGTACCAACATTTTTGACCTTGCGACCTTGACCTTTGACCTAGATGTTGCCATTCTAAAAAAAACCTTTAACCTTGACCACTACTTTTGAACCATAACAGGTACGGCTACCATATTTCACATGCGTATACCTTGTGACATGACCTTTCTGTCAGTACCAACAATTTTCACCTTGCGACCTTGACCTTTGACCTAGATGTTGCCATTCTCAAAAAAACCTTTAACCTTGACCACTACTTTTGAACCATAACAGGTACGGCTACCATATTTCACATGTGTATTCCTTGTGACATGACCTTTCTGTCAGTACCAACATTTTTGACCTGGCGACCTTGACCTTTGACCTAGATGTTGCCATTCGGGGGCATCAGTGTTTCACAAACACATCTTGTTCTTTATTATTTTTAACCAGGTTTTCCGAAGGAAAAATCTGGTTATTAGTTTGGCGAAGTCGGCGGTTGGGCGGGTGGGCGTCAAATTTCCTTGTCCGGACCATAACTTTGTCATGCATAGAGATATTTTCAAATAACTTGGCACAAATATGAACTATATCAATATGATGTGTCACATGCAAAACTTTTGTCTGTAACTTTAAGGTCAAGGTCACAGTGACAACAAATAGACATCAGTTGAACTTTTCTTGTCTGGACAATAACTTTTTCATCCATAGAGATATTTTCAAATAGCTTGGAACAGATATACACCATATCAAGACGCTGTGTCATATGCACAATTTGTGTGTTTAGCTTCCTGGTCAAGGTCTTTAGCTTCCAGGTCAAGGTCACAGTGACAGAAAATATACTTTACTTGAACTTTTTTTGTTCAGACCATAACTTTACCATGCATATAGATATTTTCTATGCTCCATATTAAATAACTTGGCAATTTAAAAGAATATAGCATAGATATGAGTAAGTTTCATAACCTCGGGCCCTGGATCTAGTCTGTTTGCAAAGGCATAAACGCGTTACTATCAAGTAAAGGGTTAAGGCAGATCACTGATTATCAACCTGGCATTAGGGATCCTAAAATGTGGCTGCTTACAACAAAAGGTTGCTTAATATCTGTTATCTACTATATGTTCTTAATAAATGAGGCCATCAACACACGATTGACTGTATTGAACTGATATTTGTTAGATAAAATTGTAATATATTTAATTGACAAAGTAATTATGATTATTCATCAATAGAAATATTCCCTGTTACTTGAATTACTAGCTTTGATAAACTATTAACAGAAATATTTGACCGATCTGTTAATTCTTAATTAAACACCTTCCATTATAGAAAACCTGGTTTCATGGAATTTCCATGTCTTGTCTTTCTCCTATCCAAATTCTTGTCCGAGCGATATCTTGTAAACCAATATTCAGATATTATTGAAGTTGGGAATCGTATTGTTTATCTATTGTTTTTATACGCCCGTTTTGAAAAAACGGATCGTATTATAGTTTTACCTGCGGCGGGCGGCGTCCAGTATGTTGTCAGCTCAATAACTTTAGAAGCCTTTGTCCAATCATCACCATTTTGTCAGAATGCGTATTGGGGTAATATCTCGGACAAGTTCGAGAACTAGCGATATCGCTTTAGTCAATCAAGAGTTATCGCCCTTTAATTATAGAAATTACCCAAAATTGGTCTTGTCAGCTCAATAACTTTAGAAGCCTTTGTCCAATCATCACCAAGTTTTGTCAGAATGTGTATTGGGATAATATCTCGGACAAGTTCGATAACTAGCCATCTCTCTTAAGTCAATCAAGAGTTATCACCCTTTAATTATAGAAACTAACCAAAAAAATGGTCTTGCCAGCTCAATAACTTTAGAAACCTTTGTCCATTCATCATCGCCATATCGCTTTAGTCCAATCATCACCAAATTTTGTCAGAATGTGTATTGGCATAATATCTCGGACAAGTTCCATAACTAGCCATATCACTTTTAGTCAATCAAGAGTTATCGCCCTTTATTTACAGAAACTAACCAAAAAAATGGTCTTGCCAGCTCAATAACTTTAGAAACCTTTGTCCATTCATCATCGCCATATCGCTTTAGTCAATCAAGAGTTATCACCCTTTAATTATAGAAATTACCTAAAATTGGTCTTGTCAGCTCAATAACTTTAGAAGCCTTTGTCCAATCATCCCCAAATTTGGTCAGAATGTGTATTTGCATAATATCTCTGACAAGTTCGATAACTAGCCATATCCCTTTAGTCAATCAAGAGTTATCGCCCTTTAATTATAGAAATTACCTAAAATTGGTCTTGTCAGCTCAATAACAATTATCACTATACAGGACGGGCGTTTTGTGACATTTGGCGCTCTTGTTTCTTCTTCTTATTATTCTTTATTATTTTCTTTCTCCTATCCAAATTCTTGTCCGAGCGATATCTTGTCAACTAATATTCAGATATTATTGAAATTCCAACCAAAGGTATATGGCAATGTGCAAGATGTAAGTATTATAACTCTGAGCCACTTTTTTGCAAAGTTATCTCCCCTTTTTCAATATTTAAATAAATTTTTGTCCGAGCGATATCTTGTGAACGAATGGTCAGATCATATTGAAACTTGGAACATAAATAGATGGCACTGTGAAGGTGTGCAAGACGCAAGAATTATAACTCTGGGCCACTTTGTTGCAAAGTAATCTCCCCTTTTTCAATTTTTTAATAATTGGGTGATTTGAGCTTGTATAACTCGATAACGAAAAGTGTTAGAGACTTGAAACTTAGTACAAGTGTTTCCAATCAAGTGATACTACTTTCTCATGTGTATTTGCGCATGACCGAATACTCGCTTCTGATTGGTCGATTTTTCTGACTTGTATAACTCAAAAACGACTAGTGATAGAGACTTGAAACTTAGAACATGTGTTTCTAATCAAGTAGTACTACTTTCTCAAGTGTATTAGCGCATGACCGAATACTCGTTTCTGATTTGTCGATTTTTCGGAATTGTTTAACTCAAAAACGACAAGTGATAGAGACTTGAAACTTGGTACATGTGTTCCTAATCAAGTAGTTCTACTTTCTCAAATGTATAAGCGCATGACCGAATACTCGTTTCTGATTGGTCGATTTTTCGGAATTGTTTAACTCAAAAACGACAAGTGATAGGGACTTGAAACTTAGTACATGTGTTTCTAATCAAGTAGTACTACTTTCTCAAGTGTATTAGCGCATGACCGAATACTCGTTTCTGATTGGTCGATTTTTCGGACTTGTATAACTCAAAAATGACAAGTGATAGAGACTTGAAACTTTGTACATGTGTTCCTAATCAAGTAGTTCTACTTTCTCAAATGTATAAGCGCATGACCGAATACTCGTTTCTGATTGGTTGATTTTTCGGAATTGTTTAACTCAAAAACGACAAGTGATAGAGACTTGAAACTTAGTACATGTGTTTCTTATCAAGTAGTACTACTTTCTCAAGTGTATTAGCGCATGACCGAATACTCGTTTCTGATTGGTCGATTTTTCGGACTTGTATAACTCAAAAACGACAAGTGATAGAGACTTGAAACTTAGTACATGTGTTCCTAATCAAGTAGTTCTACTTTTTCAAATGTATAAGCGCATGACCGAATACTCGTTTCTGATTGGTCGATTTTTCGGAATTGTTTAACTTAAAAACGACAAGTGATGGAGACTTGAAACTTAGTACATGTGTTTCTTATCAAGTAGCACTACTTTTGCAAGTGTATTAGCGCATGACCGAATACTCGTTTCTGATTGGTTGATTTTTGGAACTTGGAATATAGATAGATGGCAATGTGAAGTTATGCACCTTGCAAGAATTATAACTCTGGGCCACTTTGTTGCAAAGTTATCTCCCCATGTTAAATATTTTAATAATCATTGACAAACTGCAATGGGGAGACATATGTTTTTTCATAAAAACAACCTTTCTAGTTTATAATGATACTTTAGCTGTGTCTTGTTATTAGGGGTCTTATTGAATCTGCCTATGTGTTATGTAGAACAGCCTTAGTGATGTAATGGTGGAGCGTCTGTCTAGGGTGCGGGAGGTCGTTGGTTCGATTCTCGGCTTGGTCATACCAAATATTTAAAAATGGTAGTAATGGCTGCACTCCTTTGCATTCAGGATTGCAGGGTTAGCAGTGCGCTGACTGGCTGGTGTCAGGATAAAAGGACCAGTCGTACTGGTAACTTAAACAGGAAATGCTGTGATATAACTGAAAGATTGTTGAAAGCAGCATAAAACACCAAACAATTGTTATGTAGAAATAAATGCATCTTCTGACAAAAGACTACAAGTTGTGTCTCACTAGTTTTACACCTTTGTAATTTTAATTGATTCCTAATAGGAGAATTGATATGACTCCAAATGCCAGACCCTACTCATTTATTTATTTGATTATATATATTACAGTTTACACATAAAACAAAGATTAATCAAAATATTATGGGAATGAGAATAATGGTATTTCATGCTTGATCTGTACAACAAACAACTACCAGACAACTTGGACAAACAATACTGGAGGAAGGCACGGGCTTTGAATCCCATAGTAGGATATCCGAGGGGTTATTGGCAGCATACAGAGGTGATGCCAAGCAATTATCAATGAACATCCACATTTCTTAATCTAAAAAAAGTCAAATAAACCAAATTCATCCCCTCTGGGGTTCAAACTCACAACCCCTGGAATGACAGCCCATGTAACTCATGTAGCTACCGCCAGAGCTACCAGGGCTCAGCTAGATATTTTTGTGAAATTGTAAATTTTTATTGTGACATGGCTGATGTTTGTGTGCATGTTTCAGGTGGGAGATCAAGGTGTGACTGTAATGTTCTTGAAGCATAAAGGTATGATTCATATGTCACACCTTCCAGAGAAGCTGTCCACATACTCTATGGGAGATAAGGTAACAAACTCTTTTGTCTTTAAGCTACACTTTGACATTCCTTAAATTTTTCAAATTCACAGCGAATCTGCAGCAGACGACTTTAGAAACATCTAGACACAAACACAGAAAATCTCTCTAAATGAAGGTATTATACTGGAAATAATTGGAAACATTGTGGCAAAAGGAGAAATTGCTTGTTTTGAGATTGAACCAAGATTGTTCAAATTATTCCCATATGTTGAAAAACATGGCTGAAAGTGGGTGGGGCTTGGTTTCCTTGTATGAATATATAATGAAAACTTAAATATTTTTTTTTTCAAAAGTTTAGGCCTGATTTTAAAATAATTTGGCACAAGTGTTCTTGGGTGACCATTTACCAAGTTATATCAAATCCGGTGAGTAATTCAGGGCCATAATGGCCCTCTTGTTTAAATAGTATTCTTTTGTTTGTAGAGAGTTTCCATCTTTTTGACTAAATGTTTTAAAAGTCGTCTGCTGCAGATTTGATGTATGTGGGAAAGGTTAAAATGTTTATATTATGTTATGCAAATATATTTACTTATAGAACTATTTTAAGAGGTTTGAGCATGACTTATATTTTAGAAATCCAAAGTCAAGGTTTTAAGATGTTTCAGTAAGAAATGTTTATAACCCTTTACCGCATGCATGACATCTGCAGTTGACAACTTTGAAAACTTATATGCTAAAATATGAAAAATCTATAAATAAAGGTATAACTTTCAATATGAGCAATTTCTCCTCTTGTCACAAAGTTTTCAAAAGTTATCTGCTGCTGAAGTGTCACAATGCATCTATATGTAGCAATATGTTATAAAACTTGAGTCTCTATGTTTCAGGTTGAATGTTGTGTGCTGTACATAACAGCGCAGTACCAGTCTGTGACTTTGTCAGCTTTACCTCATGTTGTTAACTATAGGGGAGAACCAGTCCATCTACTAGGGTTTGGTTCCCTGTTTGTAGGATCTTTTGTTCGGGATGCCAGAGTGTCGCATGTTAAGCTGTCAAAAGGCGTTTTTGTCAAACTGGAAGGCAATGCCCCAGGTTTAGCTAATGTAAGTTTTTTAATCAGACTTTCTTTCTTTCTCAGAAACATGCATTCATAAAATTATGTATTTCTCAATGGTATCCCTAGCCTTGTCATACCCCCATAAATACAGCTTGTCAGGGGTATACAGGAATCATCATTTTGGTTTTATTGGTCTGTCTTTATGACACATGAAGTTTGTTAACTTTTTCTTCCAATTTTAAAAGTATTTTTATGAAACTCGCTATGCATGCTTATCTTAGATTGCATTTAAGAGTTTTCTCCCCTTGAAGTTTGTGCAGTGAGCGAATTCTTACATTATTAACCCTTTCCCATATACATCAAATGATTTTGAAATCAATCAGTTAAAAGTATGGAAAATCTGAATAACTGGAAGCATAGTTATTGAATAGAGTTGAGAACATTGTGGCAAAAGGAGAAATTGCATATTATAAGCAATTACTCCCTTTTATCGCAATGCTTTCAAAAGTGTTCAGCTGCAGAGGCATCTGTTTATGGGAAAGGGGTAAAGGTGTTGGTAGTACTGGTATTAACCCTTTCCCACATACAACAAATTTGCAGAAGACACTTTGAAATTATCAAGTTAAAATATAGTAAATCTCTATGATTGATAGTATGATTATTATGTCTCCCCCCATTACATGGGGGTGACATATTGTTTTTGCCCGTTCCGTCCGTCCTTCCGTCTGTCACACTTGTTTCCGCTCAATAACTGAAGAACGCTTGGGCGTAGGAACTTCATACTTGGTATGCAGGTTGGTCATGACCAGTAGCTGACCCCTATTGATTTTGATAACAGAAGGACAAAGGTCAAGGTCATGGTGACATTGTGAGGTAAAAAATGGTTTCCGCTCAATAACTGAAGAACGCTTTGGCTGAGGAACTCCATACTTGGTATGCAGGTTGGCCATGCCTAGTAGAAGATCCCTATTGATTTTGAGGTCAGTACGTCTAAAGTCAAGGTCACAGTGACCATGAGTTTGAAAGGTCACAGTGACAATGAGCTGATAAATAGTTTTTGCTTGGGCCCAGGAACTTCATACTTGATGTGCAGGTTGGTCACCACCAGCAAATGACCCCTATTAATTTTAAGGTCATTAGGTCAAAGGTCAAGGTCACAGTGGTCAAGGTCACATCCGTCACACTTGTTTCCGCTCAATAACTGAAGAACGCTTGGGCATAGGATCTTCATACTTGGTATGCAGGTTGGTCATGACCAGTAGATGACTCCTATTGATTTTGATGTCAGAAGGTCAAAGGTCAAGGTCATGGTGACCTTGTGAGGTAAAAAATGGTTTCCACTCAATAACTGAAGAACGCTTGGGCCGAGGAACTCCATACTTGTTATGCAGGTTGGCCATGCCCAGTAGAAGACCCTATTAATTTTTAGGTCAAAGTCAAGGTCACAGTGACCTTGAGCTGAAAGGTCACAGTGACAATGAGCTGAAACATTGTTTTTGCTTAATAACTGTAGAATGCTTTGGCCATGGAAGTTAATACTTGGTGTGCAGGTTGGTCACGACCAGTAGATGACCCCTATTGATGTTGAGGTCACTAGCTTAAAGGTCAAGGTCATGGTAACCTTCAGCTGAAAAATGGTTTCCTCTCAATAACTAAAGAATGCTTATGTTGAGGAACTTCATACCTGGTGTGCAGGTTGGTCCTAACCAGTAAATGACCTTTATTGAATTTGTTTGATTTTGAGGTCACAAGGTCAAATGACGAAGGTCACGGTAACCTTCAGCTGAAAAATGTGTTTTACTCAATAACTCAAGAACGCTTATACCCAGGAACTTCATACTTGGTGTGCAGCTTGGTCCTAACCTGTAGACCCCTATTGATTTTGATGTCAGTAGGTCAAAGGTCAAGGTCGCAGTAACCTTTGGCTGAAAAATGGTTTCCGCTCAATAACAAGATTGTCACTGTTGCTTCATCTCAAATGACCCCTATTGATTTTGAGGTCACTAGGTCAAAGACCAAGGTCATGGTAACCCTCAGCTGAAAAATGGTTTCCGCTCAATAACTGAGGATTGTCACTGTTGCTTCATCTCCAGTCCAATACTAAAAAATTCATCGCCATCATTTCTTTTCCTCCCCTACGACCACACACATGGGGAGACAAGCGCTTTTTCAAAAAAGCAATCTCTAGTTGAATATAGTTGAAATCATTGTCGCAAACGAAGAAATTGCTCCTTTTGCCAAAATGATTTCAAAAGTTGTCTGCTGCAAAGGCGTTAGAAAGTGTCTATATGTGGAAAAGGGTTAACCTGGTAACTACATGATATAACTGCAAATTGTTGAAAAACAGCATAAAACACATTCATGGCAGGAAAAATGTCACAATAGATCAACTTCTAAAAAAGTTATATTTGGTAATGACTTAATTTATGCTCACTTAACCCTTTCCCATATGCAGTTAATCTGCAGCAGACGACTTTGAAAATATATAGGCAAAACTATGGAAAGTATAGTTAGTGAATAGAGTTGAAAACATCGTGACAAAAGGAGAAATTCTTCGTTTTGAGCAATTTATTCTTTTGTTGCCATGTTATCAAAAAGCTGTCTGCTGCAGAGGCGTCTGAAAGTGTCTATAAGAGGAAAAGGTTAAAAATATTAAATAAGCATATGTTTTCCACACATGAGTCTATCTGTCCATTCCATGTTCATGACCTGGCCATTTCTCAGAAACAGGTCACAGGAATCCAATAAAACTTAACTTATTGGGAAGGTTCCATACCAAGAGCATTTTATCAACTTTGTTGAAATATGGCAGTTTTGAAGGAGTTATGACTCTTTGATGTTTTACAACCATTTTGAAGAGCATCCATCAAATTAACCCTTTCCAACATACAAACGCTTTCTGAGGCCTGCAGCAGACGACTATTGAAAACATTGTGGCAAGAGATGAAATTGCACAGAGAGTTTCCATATTTTGGCCTAGATGTTTTCAAAAATGTTTGCTGCAGATTTTTTGTATGTGGGAAAGGGTAAAAAAAATCTTGTTCATAACAGATGGATAACACAGAAGAAGACAGAGACTATGAAAAGGGATCATTTCACAGGTAAAGAAATAAAGTTAATTTCTCAAGTTTGACACTTCCTACACCATTGAAATTTGGTAACACTTTACAACACATACAACAAATATGCAGCGGACAAACAAAATCTTAAAGAATATTGAGAAATTCTCTGTAAGTGAAAGTTTTATTATTGCCTAAAGTTAAAAACATTGTAGCAATATGAGAAATTGCCCATGATGTGCAACTTTTCCTTTTTTACACCTGTGGGGCCATAAAAAGGGAGCACCTACAGTCTTGTCCACACTTCCAATCTTTAAATTGAACAGTTTTCATCTGATCTTCACCAAACTTGATTGACATGTCTGTGGCTGTAATGTCATGGCAAAGTTCAATAACCATTCAAATCGCCCAATGCACATTTTGATTATCCAAAATTGTCCAAATTAGCCTTGTCCACTCTGTATCTTGAACAGTTTTCACCTGATTTTCACCAAATTGGCGAACATGTTTTTGGGCTTAATGTCTGGGTCAAGTTTGATAACCAGTCAAATTGCCCAAGGCACTGTATTTTGTGACAGTTTGGCACTTGTTTCACAGGCTGATCTGTATCTACACTCTTCATAAAAGTCAACTTGTACAGAATTAGATGGTCATTTGACCCATTGGATTTCCCATAGTGTATTCAATCATAGACATGTGTTTGTGGATAACTTAGAGCCTTGAAAGTGAGAGGGGCACTTAGAAAACTAAGCATGACATTTAAAAATGTGATTGTTTGCCGAAAGGACAAAGGTGAAAAATCTGGGATTTCTAACTCTACCAGATAGGGAACTTCAGATGCGTGTTTTTCGAACATCCGGGTAAAACATGAAAAACCTCTTAAGCAAATGAAATTAAAAGTTGAAAATGTTGTGTCAAAATAAGACTTTAAATAGGTAGGATTTATTTTATTATAAAAGGAAAGATTCGGAATTTGCTTTTGTAAGCTGAACTGACAAAATGATTTTACATTTTCAGATGTGTTGTTACTGCTATAGACTATGAAGAAAATAAAGTTCAAGTTTCCTTCAAGGAGTAAGTAGATGAAAGACTTTAACCTTTTCTCACATACAGATGCATTTTGAAAAGCACTAGATGTATCAGAAGGAATTAAACACCAAAATGCATTGTTGTTATTTCACCCCAGCAGACGACTATTGAAAACATTGTGGCAAGAGATGAAAATGCACAGAGAATTTCCATATTTTGGTCTAGAAAGTTTCTCACCATATACTAGAATCATTGACTTGGTCCATCCATATATGGATTTGTCTACTTGGTGGTTTTAAGTTGATCAACATTTGTTCAGCTCTATCCTGGATAAGATACCAACATGACTGGTTCATTTATCCTGACTGCAGCACAAATACAACTGGTCCATTTATCCTGACTGCAGCATCAATACAACTGGTCCATTTATCCTGACTGCAGCACCAATACGACTGGTCCATTTATCCTGACTGCAGCACCAATACGACTGGTTCATTTATCCTGACTGCAGCACCAATACAACTGGTTCATTTATCCTGACTGCAGCACCAATAAGACTGGTTCATATATCCTGACTGCAGCACCAATACGACTGGTTCATTTATCCTGACTGCAGCACCAATATGACTGGTCCATTTATCCTGACTGCAGCACCAATATACGACTGTTCATTTATCCTGACTGCAGCACCAATACGACTGGTTCATTTATCCTGACTGCAGCACCAATACGACTGGTTCATTTATCCTGACTGCAGCATCAATACAACTGGTTCATTTATCCTGACTGCAGCACCAATACGACTGGTCCATTTATCCTGACTGCAGCACCAATACAACTGGTTCATTTATCCTGACTGCAGCATCAATACAACTGGTCCATTTATCCTGACTGCAGCACCAATACGACTGGTCCATTTATCCTGACTGCAGCACCAATACGACTGGTCCATTTATCCTGACTGCAGCATCAATACAACTGGTTCATTTATCCTGACTGCTGCACCAATACGACTGGTTCATTTATCCTGACTGCAGCACCAATAAGACTGGTTCATTTATCCTGACTGCAGCACCAATATGACTGGTTCATATATCCTGACTGCAGCACCAATACGACTGGTTCATTTATCCTGACTGCTGCACCAATACGACTGGTTCATTTATCCTGACTGCAGCACCAATACGACTGGTCCATTTATCCTGACTGCAGCACCAATACAACTGGTCCATTTATCCTGACTGCAGCACCAATACGACTGGTTCATTTATCCTGACTGCTGCACCAATACGACTGGTCCATTTATCCTGACTGCAGCACCAATACGACTGGTTCATTTATCCTGACTGCAGCACCAATATGACTGGTTCATTTATCCTGACTGCAGCACCAATACGACTGGTTCATATATCCTGACTGCAGCACCAATACGACTGGTTCATTTATCCTGACTGCAGCACCAATAAGACTGGTTCATTTATCCTGACTGCAGCACCAATACGACTGGTCCATTTATCCAGACTGCAGCACCAATACGACTGGTTCATTTATCCTGACTGCAGCACCAATACGACTGGTTCATATATCCTGACTGCAGCACCAATAAGACTGGTTCATTTATCCTGACTGCAGCACCAATACGACTGGTTCATATATCCTGACTGCAGCACCAATACGACTGGTTCATTTATCTTGACTGCAGCACCAATATGACTGGTCCATTTATCCTGACTGCAGCACCAATA
The DNA here is from genome assembly GCA_031761405.1 of Serripes groenlandicus. Classification (NCBI taxonomy): domain Eukaryota; kingdom Metazoa; phylum Mollusca; class Bivalvia; order Cardiida; family Cardiidae; genus Serripes; species Serripes groenlandicus. The sequence goes on from JASEVX010000009.1 coordinate 42,679,218, forward strand.
TGACTGGTCCATTTATCCTGACTGCAACACCAATATGACTGGTCCATTTATCCTGACTGCAGCACCAATATACGACTGTCCATTTATCCTGACTGCAGCACCAATATGACTGGTCCATTTATCCTGACTGCAGCACCAATATATACGACTGTCCATTTATGCTGACTGCAGCACCAATATACGACTGGTCCATTTATCCTGACTGCAGCACCAATATGACTGGTCCATTTATCCTGACTGCAGCACCAATATACGACTGTCCATTTATCCTGACTGCAGCACCAATATGACTGGTTCATTTATCCTGACTGCAGCATCAATACGACTGGTTCATTTATCCTGACTGCAGCACCAATAAGACTGGTTCATTTATCCTGACTGCAGCACCAATACGACTGGTCCATTTATCCTGACTGCAGCACCAATAAGACTGGTCCATTTATCCTGACTGCAGCAGATTGTTATGCTAACCCCATAATCCTGATTGTCAAGGAGGAAAAGCAATTTCACTACATTTTTTAAAGTCTTTGGTATGACCCGCCTGGGATCGAACCCAAGGCAAACTCTACCACAACACCACCAAGGCGGTGAACGTTGTTGTACAAATTTCTTCAGCGTTAAGATATATATATAGCCATGATAATCATGAATTGTAGACATAATTTTGGATCATATATGTTACTGGGTTATAGAGTAATGATCCATTGTTTTTGTTAGCTTGTCTGTTTTTGGAAGAAGAAAAAAGTTGGGCTATTGTGATACCCTTGTCGTCGCCTGCATCGTCGTCTCAAACTTAAACCTTACCTCATGACACTGTGAATAAATGAAAAATTGTTGAAAGCGTGTAAAACACCAAACAATCAATCAATCCTAGGAACAAAATGTGTCTTTACCTAGTCACATAACTGTGGCTTTAATAATTATTCAGTAATGCCCCTTTTTCGAATTAGAAAAAATTAGGGATGGGAACGAGTATACATGTTCGTACTCTGGTACTCGTATACTCTTCCGTTTGCTTACTCGGGTACTCGCAAGAAATCAAAATGTGTTCTACTTGTTCATCAAAAAGTCATGTCTTTCGTAAAATTCTGGCCATCGTTCACTTAATTTGAATTGTATTTTATAAGTACCAGTTTGCGTTTGTGTTGGCCTCTATATTCAATATTTGATGTTTGAAGGAAATGAGTTGTTCGCGTCAAAATCCAAACGTTTGGTGCAGATATTCATAGGCTTCTAAATTCGCAAAAATAAAGCAAAACAAATAGCAATGATCAAGAACACTACGCTTTATAAGTGATTAATAATGTCACCTATGAAAATAAGAAATAAACAATTAGAAGTGATTTGTACTTTCCGTTTATTAATTAAACGGTGTCTGATATATTTTCACGACAAAAATGTATACAAGATGAAGGGCCGCATTCGTAAAAAAGAAGACCTAGATCTCATCATTTCCTTATAATTAATGTGTCCCCATTTCATTGGAATATATAAGAGTGATGGAAAATAATTCTGATGATTTGACGAACAAGTTCTTATCCAATAATGTTAACGCATATTTATTACAACTATCCAATTAAAACGCGATGATAATTGAAAACACAATTACAACAAAGTTGTGAAAATTTGACATATTGTTGCAAAATGACTGGAGATAATCGCTACATGTTTGTCACGTTGTTCTTCATGGACTCGTGATTGCAATTTAAAACGGTTAAAAAGGATCAGAGAGAAAAAAGCCAATATATTAGTTTTTAAGTTTTAATTCATTTAATACTTTTAACAGATGAAAAACGGGAAAATGCCAGAATTGTAATCAAGTAATTGAATGCCTATTTTGATAACAAGTACTCGGACGTCATATCAAGTACTCGAGTGGCCGGTCCCATCCCTAAAAAAAAAGACAAGTGTTGGCCTTCGCTCCACGGCGCTCATGTTTTAATTTCAAAGCAGTTTGGAGGGTATCTAGGCACCCTTAGTGACAGTTCAAACTTACAATATTTTTACTAGGGACACCATTAGAGAACTGGTAAACAGACCTGGTGATTTCGTTGGGGATGTTGTAACTGTAAGTTACTCTATGTTACTTCAACCCTATCCCACATACAACAAAGCTGCAGCAGACGACTTTGAAAACATCTATCAGAAAAAATTCTCTATTAATGAATTAACAATGTACAATTACTGATAAAAGTTGAAAACATAGTAGCAAAAGAGGAAATTGATTGTTTTGAGCAAAATTCTCCTTTTGCCATAATGTTTTCAAAAAGTATCTGCTGCTGAGGCGTCAGAAATCATCTATATGTGGGAAAGGGTTTAAAACAAAATTGTAGAAGGAGATATTGCTCAAAAGAATTCTTTACCTCAAGCAGACAACTTTTGACATCATTGCAAAAAGAAACTTTTGAAAACAGTGTGGAGTACCAAATAATGTTTCTGCAGCAGACAACTTTTGAAAACTTCTTTTCATTAATTAAAGTTTCATCTATAAATATAATTATTTTCCTTTGTTTTGCCTGGATGTTTTCAAATTCTTCTGCTGCAGACTTTCTGTATTTGGGAAAGCGTTCAATCGTCATGAATATTATTAGCTCTACTGGCCAAAGGCCAGAAGAGCTTATGCCGTGGTGTGGTGTCCGTCGTCCGTGCGTCCGTAAACAATTGCTTGTGAACGCGATACGGTCTTCAGTTTTGATTGTATCTCAATCAAACTTAGACAGTAGTTAGATATCCATGAGAGCTCGGTTCCTTTCGCAAACCAGCCAGATCCGCCCATGCAAGACTGGATTATGGCCCTTGGAATTGTCAAAATTGCTATAAAAGAGCTTGTGAACACAATAGAGTCTCCATTTACTATCTGATCTTCACCAAACTTACACTGTAGTTAGGTATCCATGAGGGCTTGGTTCCTTTTGCAAACCAGCCAGATCCGACCATGTAGGACTGGATTATGGCCCTTGAATTTGTCAGAATTGCTATAATAGAGCTTGTGTACGCGATAAAGTCTTCAGTTTTGATTATATCTCAATCAAACTTATACAGTAGTTAGATATCCATGAGAGCTTGGTTCCTTTCGCAAACCAGCCAGTGGTGTCCGTCGTCTATGCGTCCGTAAACAATTGCTTGTGAACGCGATACGGTCTTCAGTTTTGATTGTATCTCAATCAAACTTATACAGTAGTTAGATATCCATGAGAGCTCGGTTCCTTTCGCAAACCAGCCAGATCCGCCCATGCAAACTGGATTATGGCCCTTGAAATTGTCAACATTGCTATAATTGAGCTTGTAATTTACTAACTAATCTTCACCAAACTCAGATAATAGTTAAATATTGATGAGAGCTTAGTTCCTTTCGAATACCAGCCAGAAGTGCCCTTGCATGACTGGATTATGGCCCTTAAAATTGTCAAAATTGCTATTATACAGCTTGTGAACACAATAGAGCCTCTATTTACTATTCAATCTTCACCAAACTTAGATGGTAGTTTAATATTGATGGAAGTTCGGTTCCTATCGCAAACCAGCCAGATCCGCCCATGCAAGACTGGATTATGGTCCTTGAAATTGTCAAAATTGCTATAATAGAGCTTGTGAACACAATAGAGGCTCCATTTACTATCTGATCTTCACCAAACTTAGATAGTAGTTAAATATTGATGAGAGCTTGGTTCCTTTTGAAAACCAGTCAGATGTGCCCTTGCATGACTGGATTATGGCCCTTGAAATTGTCAAATTGCTATAATACAGCTTGAAAACCCAAAAGAGCCTCCATTTACTATCCGATCTTCCCCAAACATACATGCTCTGGATTGAAAATTACCAAAGAACCATACCAATAGAGCATAGGCCCTCATGGGCCTCTTGTTAGCTCACCTGAGCTTTGCTCAAGGTGAGTTATTGTGATCGCCTTTTGTCCGGCGTGCGGTGTGCGTCGTGCGTCAACTTCTTCTCCTCAGTAACCAGTGGGTCAATTTGGATGAAACTTCACAGAAAGCATCCTCTCAATGACCTCACCAGAATTCCTTCAAATTTTTTGGATCCATGCAAAATTCTGGTTTCCATGGCAACAAAACGAAAAAAAAAATCAAAATTCTTCTTCTCCCAAACTGCTTGGCAGATTTGCAAATAATTTTGTAGAAATGTTCCTTGGATGACCCTCTATCAGATTCCTTCAAGCCGTGTTGATTGGTCGAAAAACATGGCCGCCGGGGGGGGGGGGGGGGGGGCGGGCTATTTTGCCTTTTATGGCTATAGTGAAAACTTAAAAAATCTTCTCCTCCATAAGTGTCAGGCCGATTTTCAAATAATTTTGTAGAAATGTTCCTTGGGTGACCCTCTATCAGATTCCTTCAAGCAATGTTGATTGGTCGAAAAACATGGCCGCCAGGGGGCAGGGGCTATTTTGCCTTATATGGCCAAAGTGAAAACTTAAAAAATCTTCAACATCTTCTCCTCAGTAACCAGTGGGTCAATTTGGATGAAACTTCACAGAAAGCATCCTCTCAATGACCTCACCAGAATTTCTTCAAATTTTTGGGATCCATGCAAAATTCTGGTTTCCATGGCAACGAAACCGAAAAAACTTCAAAATTCTTCTTCTCCCAAACTGGTTGGCAGATTTTCAAATAATTTTGTAGAAATGTTCCTTAGATGACCCTCTATCAGATTCCTTCAAGCCATGTTGATTGGTCGAAAAACATGGCCGCCAGGGGGGGCGGGGCTATTTTGCCTTATATGGCTATAGTGAAAACTTAAAAAATCTTCTCCTCCGAAAATGTCAGGCCAATTTTCAAATAATTTTGTAGAAATGTTCCTTGGGTGATCCTCTATCAGATTCCTTCAAGCCATGTTGATTGGTCGAAAAACATGGCCGCCAGGGGGGGCGGGGCTATTTTGCCTTATATGGCTATAGTGCAAACTTAAAAAATCTTCTCCTCCAAAAGTGTCAGGCCGATTTTCAAATAATTTTGTAGAAATGTTCCTTGGGTGATCCTCTATCAGATTCCTTCAAGCCATGTTGATTGGTCAAAAAGCAAGGCCGCCAGGGGGCGGGGCTATTTTGCCTTTTATGGCTATAGTGAAAACTTAAAAAATCTTCTCCTCCATAAGTGTCGGGCCGATTTTCAAATAATTTTGTAGAAATGTTCCTTGGGTGACCCTCTATCAGATTCCTTCAAGCCATGTTGATTGGTCGAAAAACATGGCCGCCAAGGGGCGGGGCTATTTTGCCTTATATGGCCAAAGTGAAAACTTAAAAAATCTTCTCCGACGAAAGTGTCAGGCTGATTTTCAAATAATTTTGTAGAAATGTTCCTTGGATGACCCTCTATCAGATTCCTTCAAGCCAAGTTGATTGGTCGAAAAACATGGCCACCAGGGGGGGCAGGGGTATTTTGCCTTATATGGCTGTAGTGAAAACTTAAAAAATCTTCTTCTCCAAAAGTGTCTGGCCGATTTTCAAATAATTTTGTAGAAATGTTCCTAGGGTGACCCTCTATCAGATTCCTTCCAGCCAAGTTGATTGGTCGGAAACTGTGGCTGCCATGGGGCGGGGCTTATATAGCTAAAGTGAAAAAAATAAATCAGGTGAGCGATTCCAGGGCCATCATGGCCCTCTTGTTTTTATAATGCTTTGGGCAGATTCTTGAGTTCAGGAGAGTCTTGAGATACTTGATAGACTTTTGAGGAAAACTCAGAGTAACTAGTGTAACATTTTACCTGATGGTTTTTAGAGATATATGCTTTGAAAACATGAGGAACTATTGGTAAACATGTATTAAATTGAAAATATCATTTTTAAAAAGAGTTGAAGACATTGTGGTAAAAGAAAAGAATGCTCTTTATAAACAAGCAATTTCTCATTTTTAGCTCTACTGGCCAGAGAAGAGCTTATGCCGTGGCGTGGTGTCCATTGTCCATAAACAATTGCTTGTGAACTTGATACAGTCTTCAGTTTTTATTGTATCTCAATCAAACTTTTACAGTAGTTAGATATCCATGAGAGCTCGGTTCCTTTTGCAAACCAGCCAGATCCATTCATGCAAGACTGGATTTAGTATGGCCCTTGAAATTGTCAAAATTGCAAAATTGCTTGTGAACACAATAGAGGCTCCATTTACTATCTGATCTTCACCAAACTTAGATAATAGTGAAATGAGAGCTCGGTTCCTTTCGAAAAAACTAGCCAGATGTGCTCTTGCATGACTGGATTATGGCCCTTGAAATTGTCAAAATTGCTATAATACAGCTTGGGAACCCAATAGAGCTTCCATTTACTATCCGATTTTCACCATACATACATACATGCTCTGGATTGAAAATGACCAAAGAACTATCCCAGTAGAACATGGGCCTCTTGTTCCATAATATTTTCAAAATGACGTCTGCTTCAAGTTCCTTAAGGGAAGAGATAATCATACATTAGTGATATGATATTTTCAGTGTGAATTTGATAGGATGGAGGATAAATCCGGAGTAGTGAAAGTCATGGACAAATTTGCAGGGAAACTCACCGCAATGCAACAAGCGATAAATGTCTCATACACACCAGGAATGAAATTCAAGAGCAGAGTAAGTCAAATTTAGTACCGTAATTTCAGCTGTTTGATGCAGAAAGTTAAAAGGTTTGACGGTATGGACTTTTTAGTCACAGAATTCTGCATGAAGTGGAGAAGCCGCAGTAGTGGTATTTAGAGCTCTTAACAAGGAGTATTTCAGTCCTGTCCCACATACAACAAATCTGCAACAGACTTCTTACCCTTTCCAACGTTAGACCCTTTTTAGCTCACCTGAGCTTTGCTCAAGGTGAGTTATTGTGATCGCCTTTTGTCCGTCGTGCGTCGTCCGTCAACTTCTTCTCCTCAGTAACCAGTTGGTCAATTTGGATGAAACTTCACAGAAAGCATCCTCTCAATGACCTCACCAGAATTCCTTCAAATTTTTGGGATCCATGCAAAATTCTGGTTTCCATGGCAACGAAACGAAAAAAACTTAAAAATTCTTCTTCTCCCAAACTGCTTGGCAGATTTTCAAATAATTTTGTAGAAATGTTCCTTGGATGACCCTCTATCAGATTCCTTCAAGCCCTGTTGATTGGTAGAAAAACATGGCCGCCAGGGGGGGGCGGGGCTATTTTGCCTTATATGGCTATAGTTAAAACTTAAAAAATCTTCTCCTCCGAAAGTGTAAGGCCGATTTTCAAATAATTTTGTAGAAATGTTCCTTGGGTGACCCTCTATCAGATTCCTTCAAGCGATGTTGATTGGTCGAAAAACATGGCCGCCAGGGGGGGCGTGCTATTTTGCCTTATATGGCTATATAGTGCAAACTTAAAAAATCTTCTCCACCAGAAGTGTCAGGTCGATTTTCAAATAATTTTGTAGAAATGTTCCTTGGGTGATCCTCTATCAGATTCCTTCAAGCCATGTTGATTGGTCAAAAAACATGAACGCCAGGGGGCGGGGCTATTTTGCCTTTTATGGCTATAGTGAAAACTTAAAAAATCTTCTCCTCCATAAGTGTCCGGCCGATTTTCAAATAATTTTGTAGAAATGTTCCTTGGGTGACCCTCTATCAGATACCTTCAAGCAATGTTGATTGGTCGAAAAACATGGCCGCCAGGGGGCGGGGGCTATTTTGCCTTATATGGCCAAAGTGAAAACTTAAAAAATCTTCAACATCTTCTCCTCAGGAACCAGTGGGTCAATTGGGATGAAACTTCACAGAAAGCATCCTCTCAATGACCTCACCAGTTCCTTCAAATTTTTGGGATCCATGCAGAATTCTGGTTTCCATGGCAACGCAACGAAAAAAACTTCAAAATTCTTCATCTCCCAAACTGCTTGGCAGATTTTCAAATAATTTTGTAGAAATGTTCCTTGGATGACCCTCTACCAGATTCATTCAAGCCATGTTGATTGGTCGAAAAACACGGCCGCCAGGGGGGGGCGGGTCTATTTTGCCTTATATGGCTATAGTGCAAACTTAAAAAATCTTCTCCTCCAAAAGTGTCAGCCTGATTTTCAAATAATTTTGTAGAAATGTTCCTTGGATGACCCACTTTCAGATTCCTTCAAGCCATGTTGATTGGTCAAAAAACATGGCCGCCAGTGGGCAGGGCTATTTTGCATTATATGGCTATAGTGAAAACTTAAAAAATCTTCTCCTCCAAAAGTATCTGGCCGATTTTCAAATAATTTTGTAGAAATGTTCCTAGGATGACCCTCTATCAGATTCCTTCAAGCCAAGTTGATTGGTCGGAAACTATGGCTGCCAGGGGGGCTTATATAGCTAAAGTGGAAAAAAAAAAAAAAAATCAGGTGAGCGATTCAAGGGCCATCATGGCCCTCTTGTTTACACATCTGCAGCAGACGACTTTTGAAAACATTGTGACAAAAGGAGAAATTGCTCAAAACAAGCAATTTCTCCTTTTGCCACAATGTTTTCAACTTTTTAGCTCACCTATGCACGAAGTGCAAGGTGAGCTATTGTGATCACATTTTGTCCGGCGTCCGGCCGTCGTGTGTCATCAACATTTCAGCTTGTTAACACTCTACAAGCTACATTTTTGCATCCAATCTTCATGAAAGTGTATCAGAACATTCATCTCCATCAAAACGAGGTCACTAGGTCAAATTGAAGGGAAATCTTGTTAACACTCTGGAGGCCACATTTTCACCTTGAGCATGTTGAAACATTATCAGAATTTTTGTCTTGATAATATGTAGGTCAAGTTCGAACATGGGTCATGTCGGGTCAAAAAGTAGGTCACTAGGTCAAATTGAAGGAAAATCTTGTTAACACTCTAGAGGCCGCAATTTTTGTTTCAGCTGTTTGAAATTTTGTCAGAATGTTTGTCTTAAAAATATCTAGGCCAAGTTCGAATATGGGTCATATTGGGTCAGAAACTAGGTCACTAGGCCAAATTGAAGGGAAATCTTGTTACACTGTAGAAGCCGCATTTTTAGCTCACCAGAGCACGTAGTGCTCAAGGTGAGTTATTGTGATCGCCTTTTGTCCGTCGTCTGTCGTTCATCGTTCGTTGTCAACATTTGCTTGTTTCTACTCTAGAGGCAACATTTTGCATCCAATCTTTATGAAAGTGCATCAGAACATATATCTCTATCAACTCTAGGCCAAGTTCAAAACTGGGTCATGTGGGGTCAAAAGCTAGGTCACTAGGTCAAATTTAAGGAAAATCTTGTTAACACTCCTGAAGCCGCATTTTTGAGCTTGAGCATGTTGAAACTTTGTCAGAATGTTTGTCTTAGGGATATCTAGGCCAAGTTCGAATATAGGTCATGTTGGGTCAAAAACTAGGTCACTAGGCCAAATTGAAGGAAAATCTTGTTAACACTCTGGAAGCCACATTTTAAACTTGAGCATGTTGAAACTTTGTCAGAAAGTTTGTCTTGATGATATCTAGGCCAAGTTCGAATATGGGTCTTGTCCGGTCAAAAACTAGGTCACTAGGCCAAATTGAAGGAAAATCTTGTTAACACTCTGAAAGCCACATTTTAAACTTGAGCATGTTGAAACTTTATCTGAAAGTTTGTCTTGATGATATCTAGGCCAAGTTCGAATATGGGTCATGTCTACACTCTAGAAGCCACATTTCTGGCTTAAGCATGTTGAAACTATGTCTAAAAATTTGACTTAGTGATATCTAGGTCAAGTTCGAATATGGGTCATGTCGGGTCAAAAACTAGGTCACAATGCCAAATTTAAGGAAAATCTTGTTAACACTCTGGAAGCCACATTTTTGGCTTGAGCATGTTGAAACTTTGTCTAAGTAATAGCTAGGCCAAGTTCGAATATGAGTCATGTCAGGTCCAAAACTAGGTCACTAGGCCATATTTAAGGAAAATCTTGTTAACACTCTGGAAGCCACATGTTTGGCTTGACCATGAGAGAGTTATGTCTTATGCCCATTCTCAGGTGAGCGATTCCAGGGCTTCATGGCCCTCTTGTTTGCTTCAGCAGCTTGAAATTTGGTCAGAATGTTGAGCTTTACGAAATCTAGGCCAAGTTCGAATATGCGTCATGCCGGTTTAAAAACTAGGTCACTAGGCCAAATTGAAGGGTAATCTTGTTAACACTGTAGAGGCCACATTTTCAACTTGAGCAGCTTGAAATTTGGTCAGAATGTTTGTCTAAATGATATATAGGCCAAGTTCGATCATCGGTCATGTTGGGTCAAAAAATAGGTCACTAGGTCAAATTGAAGGAACATCTTGTTAACTCTGTAGGAGAAGCATTTTTTGCAACAGCAGCTTGACATTTAATGAGAATGTTTATCTAAATGATATCTAAGCCAAGTTTGAATACGGGTCATGTAGGTTCAAAAACTAGGTCACTAGACCAAATTGAAGGAAAATCTTGTTAACACTTTGGATGCCGCATTTTTTGCTTCAGCAGCTTAGAATTTGGTCAGAATGTTTGTCTGAATTATATCTTGGTCAAGTGCGAATATGGGTCATATTGGCTCAGAAAGGAGGTCAATAAAGGAAAATATTGTTCAAACTCCGGAGGCCGTATTTTTACCTTGAACAAGTTGAAATTTGTCAGAATGTTGTCTTGATGATATCTAGTCCATGTTGGAATACGGGTCATATCAGGTAAAAAAGATATAGATCACTAGGCCAAATGAATGAAAATCTTGTTAACACTGTGGAGGTTGCATTCAGAATAATTGTCTTGATGTGTTTTGCATTGCAGTACATTGTATAATTAAGGTGAGCGATCCAGGGCCATCATGGCCCTCTTGTTTCATTAATTGTTCCTACAATTACAATTATAGATCTTTTTCATGTTTTGAGTAGACGTTTTCAAAGTCCTCTGCTGCAGATTTGCTGGAAGGGTTAAAAACATCTATGAAAAAATGTAGAAAATATTGAAAAGATTGTTTTTATTTATTTTTAGCTCTACTGGCCAAAGACCAGAAGGGCTTATGTCATGGCGATTTGTCCGCCGTCTGTGCGTCCGTCCGCCCGTGCATCCGTAAACAATTTCTTGTTAACATGATAGTCTTCACTTTTGATTGTATCTCAACCAAACTTATACAGTAGTTAGATATCCATGAGAGCTCGGTTCCTTTCGAAATCTGCCCATGCATGACTGGATTATGGCCCTTGAAATGGTCAAAATTGCTATAATAGAGCTTGTTAACACGATACAGTCTTTATTATCCCCCGCTTTTTCGAAGAAAAAAAGGGGGGTTATTAATTTCGGTTTGTCCGTCTGTCCGTCCGTCTGTCTGTCTGTCTGTCTGTCTGTCTGTCTGTCTGTCACACTTCGTTTCCGTGCAATAACTGCCACAAATGTGAACCGTTTTTTTTTCAAACTTGGTAAATAGGTTAAATGCCTAAAGGGCTAGGCCAAGTTCGATCGTCACTTTCGGCGGACTTTATTTAGTGGAGTTATGGCCCCTTATTTAACACAAAATGTCGTTTCATGCTGTTTCCGTGCCATAACTGCCACAAATGTGAATTTTTTTTTTTCAAACTTGGTAACAAGGTTAAATGCCTTAAGGGCTAGGCCAAGTTTGATCGTCACTTTCGGCGGACTTTTTTCGGTGGAGTTTTGGTCCCTTAATTAACAAAAAAAGTCGTTTCTTGCTGTTTCCGTGCAATAACTCCCACAAACTTGGTAACAACCTAGGCTAAATTCGTTTAATTTACCCTGTAATACATGTTCAATAAAAAGTCTACTGACATGTTTAAACCTAACCTCAACATTTTCCTACAATATTTCCTGCAAGCGGGGGATATAAATTTCATGAATTTGCTTGTTTTTAGCTCACCTGAGCTTTGCTCAAGGTGAGTTATTGTGATCGCCTTTTGTCCGGCGTCCGGCGTCCGTCGTGCGTCGTGCGTCAACTTCTTCTCCTCAGTAACCAGTGGGTCAATTTGGATGAAACTTCACAGAAAGCATCCTCTCAATGACCTCACCAGAATTCCTTCAAATTTTTGGGATCCATGCAAAATTCTGGTTTCCATGGCAACGAAACCGAAAAAACTTCAAAATTCTTCTCCTCCCGAATTGGTTGGCAGATTTTCAAATAATTTTGTAGAAATGTTCCTTGGATGAGCCTCTATCAGATTCCTTCAAGCCATGTTGATTGGTCGAAAAACATGGCCGCCAGGGGGGGCGAGTCTATTTTGCCTTATATGGCTAAAGTGCAAACTTAAAAAATCTTCTCCTCCAAAAGTGTCAGGCCGATTTTCAAAATAATTTTGTAGAAATGTTCCTTGGGTGATCCTCTATCAGATTCCTTCAAGCCATGTTGATTGGTCAAAAAACATGGCCGCCAGGGGGCGGGGCTATTTTGCCTTTTATGGCTATAATGAAAACTTAAAAAATCTTCTCCTCCATAAGTGTCCGGCAGATTTTCAAATAATTTTGTAGAAATGTTCCTTGGGTGACCCTCTATCAGATTCCTTCAAGCAATGTTGATTGGTCGAAAAACATGGCCGCCAGGGGGCGGGGGCTATTTTGCCTTATATGGCCAAAGTATAAACTTAAAAAATCTTCAACATCTATTCCTCAGTAACCAGTGGGTCAATTGGGATGAAACTTCACAGAAAGCATCCTCTTAATGACCTCACCAGAATTTCTTCAAATTTTTTGGGATCCATGCAGAATTCTTGTTTCCATGGCAACGAAACTAAAAAAACTTCAAAATTCTTCTTCTCCCAAACTGGTTGGCAGATTTTCAAATAATTTTGTAGAAATGTTCCTTGGATGACCCTCTACCAGATTCCTTCAAGCCATGTTGATTGGTCAAAAAACACGGCCGCCAGGGGGGGCGGGGCTATTTTGCCTTATATGGCTATAGTGAAAACTTAAAAAATCTTCTCCTCCGAAAGTGTCAGGCTGATTTTCAAATGATTTTGTAGAAATGTTCCTTGGGTGACCCTCTATCAGATTCCTTGAAGCCATGTTGATTGGTCGAAAAACATGGCCGCCAGGGGGGGGCGGGGCTATTTTGCCTTATATGGCTATAGTGCAAACTTAAAAAATCTTCTTCTCCAAAAGTGTCGGCCCGATTTTCAAATAATTTTGTAGAAATGTTCCTTGGATGATCCACTTTCAGATTCCTTCAAGCCATGTTGATTGGTCAAAAAACATGGCCGCCAGTAGGCAGGGCTATTTTGCATTATATGGCTATAGTGAAAACTTAAAAATTCTTCTCCTCAAAAAGTGTCAGGCCGATTTTCAAATAATTTTGTAGAAATGTTCCTAGGGTGACCCTCTATCAGATTCCTTCAAGCCAAGTTGATTGGTCGGAAACTATGGCTGCCAGGGGGCGAGGCTTATATAGTTAAAGTGAAAAAAAATAAAAAATCAGGTGAGCGATTCAAGGGCCATCATGGCCCTCTTGTTTATTGTATCTCAACCAAACTTATACAGTAGTTAGATATCCATGAGAGCTTGATTCCTTTCGAAAACAAGCCAGATCCGCCCCATGCATGACTGAATTATAGCCCTTGAAATGGTCATAATTGCTATAATAGGGCTTGTTAACATGATACAGTCCTTATTTTTAATTGTATCTCAATCAAACTTATACAGTAGTTAGATATCCATGAGAGTTTGGTTCAGTTCTAAAAAACGGCCAGATCTACCCATGCATGGCTGGATTATGGCCCTTCAAATTGTCAAAATTGCTATAATACAGCTTGTGAACGCAATAGAGCTTCCATTTACTATCTGATCTTCACCAAACTTTAGATGGTATTTGAATATTGATGACATATTGGTTCCTTTTGAAACAAGCCAGATCAATGCCAGTAGAGCATAGGCCCTCATGGGCCTCTTGTTTCTCACAATGTTTTCCAAAGTCGTCTGCTGCATATGAATCAAAATGATTTGAGTAAGGTTTAAATCGTTATTTGACCTTCAGACCCTATATCGTGGGAACTCGATAAGATCGTCTCACCAGGACATTTCGGTTTTATTGAGTAATATTGTGAGCCAAATCGTATTCTACACTCTTTATCTGGACCGAGCCCCGGTAGTCAGAAGTGACCCTGGCAATCAATCCAGGGGTTGTGAGTGCGATCCCCAACTCGGCCAACATTATTTCCACGTTTGACAAGAGTCATTTGTCTCCCACCAATGGGCTTACAGTCTATGTGGAAAAGCAGCCAGTTGCTTGGAAAGAAGGTTGTGTGGAGTACTGGTGTAAGAAAGCCAGGAAACACATGAGTAAGTGAACTGGCCGCCGTCATATGTCTGAAAAATTGTTGAAAACGGCATTTAACTCCAATCAATCAATCCATCTCTTTATCAAGAAGTCTGGGGAGTTAACCCTTTCCCTCATACTTCAATTATGCAGCAGACAACTTCGAAATCTTCGAATCAAAAATATTGAAACTATCTAAAAAAAAAAGAAAGTATACTTTTCAAATTAAGTTGAAAATATTGTGGCAAAAGGTGAAATTTCTCATTATGAACAATTTTACCTTTTGCTACAATGTTTTTCAAAAGTCGTCTGCTGCAACGACGTCAGAAAGTGTCTGTATGGGGGAAAGGGTTAGAATTATACTGTCCATGAAATCTGCAATTCTGTCACTTTTCTGGCTGATTGGCCATGTGCCAATACAGGGCCAACCAAGCTTTGAAGTAAAAGCCAGGTAAAAGTTGACACTTACCTTTGCTAAGTGAGATAAAAATAGGAATGACCAACCATTTTGATACATCCAACTTGATTTAAATTATCTACTACCTTATCTTCTTGCTGAATTGGACTGGTTAACCTTTTCTCACATATAGTATATCTGCAATAGACAACTTTTAAACAATTTGAGCAAAAGTATGGGAAATCTTTATGAATGAAAGTAGAAAAATTTAATACAGTTGAAAACATTGTGGCATAAAGGAGAAGTTGCTCATTATGAGCACTATCTTGTTTCACCATAATGTTTTCAATAATAGTTGTCTGCTCAAGATGTGTCATAAAGCATCTACAAGTGAGAAAGGGTCAATGCTTGCAGATAGCACATGCGTTATTTCTCTTAAGCCAAATATTGCCAGAACAATTGCTAAAATATGGGTAAACATTCCGGATGCTGACAATCTGTATTGTAAACTGTGCTATGCGTTTACCAGCGCTTCCGTGTCTATAATTTGGAAACTGAGTACTAGCTGAAATAGTTTGCTTTTAATATGGCCATATTTTTGTTTGAGTTGATTCAGCCAACAAACTTTCAGTACTCTCAATACTTTGATTTTTGCTCCATATTTAAGTGACTTAACAATTTCCAACATTCCTACGCTTTCTAAAGACTCTGCAGCAGACAACTTTTGAAAAGATTTTTGCAAAAAGAGAAATTTCTCATAACAAACAATTTCTCCTTTTGTCACAATGTAATTAAATCTATTTAATTAAACTCATTTATTTAGATTTTCACGTTTTTGCCAATATAGTAAGTTTTCTAGTCATCTTCTGCAGATTTGTTGTATATTGTAAAGGTTTAAAAATGCATTGATTTACACACAATAAAGAAAAAATTGTGTTTGTATTTTAAATTTCCAGGTCTTGTCAGTGAGTGATAGTGGAGTGATGACACTGACCAACAAGCCCTGGGCACTTGAATCAAAATATCCGATTGTAACAGAATTGCAGCGGGTCAAAGTTGGGCAAGTCCTAGAAGGGTTTGTGTTAACAGATAAAAAACCAAACATTAAAGTGAAGTTTTATGGACAGTTATCGGTAAGATGCAGAGATTGATTTATAATCTGTGGATGTTTTGTTGCAATATTTTTTTATGCCCCCCCGGAATCTCCGATTCGGGGGGCATATAGTTTTTGGCCTGTCTGTCTGTCTGTCTGTCTGCGCGTTGGTCTGCACTTCTGTCTGTCTGTCTGCACAAAAAAAACTTTAACCTTGACCACTACTTTTGAACCATAACAGGTACGGCTACCATATTTCACATGTGTATTCCTTGTGACATTACCTTTCTGTCAGTACCAAAATTTTTGACCTTGCGACCTTGACCTTTGACCTAGATGTAGTTTTTGGCCTGTCTGCACGAAAAAAACTTTAACCTTGACCACTACTTTTGAACCATAACAGGTACGGCTACCATATTTCACATGTGTATTCCTTGTGACATTACCTTTCTGTCAGTAGCAAAATGTTTGACCTTGCGACCTTGACCTTTGACCTAGATGTTGCCATTCTCGAAAAAAACTTTAACCTTGGCCATTACTTTTGAACCATAACAGGTACGGCTACCATATTTCACATGTGTATTCCTTGTGACATGACCTTTCTGTCAGTACCAACATTTTTGACCTTGCGACCTTGACCTTTGACCTAGATGTTGCCATTCTCGAAAAAAACTTTAACCTTGGCCATTACTTTTAAACCATAACAGATACGGCTACCATATTTCACATGTGTATTCCTTGTGACATGACCTTTCTGTCAGTACCAACATTTTTGACCTTGCGACCTTGACCTTTGACCTAGATGTTGCCATTCTCAATTTTTTTTTAACCTTCCCCACTACTTTTGAACCATAACAGGTAAGGCTACCATATTTCACATGTGTATACCTTGTGACATGACCTTTCTGTCAGTACCAACATTTTTGACCTGGCGACCTTGACCTTTGACCTAGATGTTGCCATTGGGGGGCATCAGTGTTTCACAAACACATCTTGTTTTTTTTTAGTCTAGTTGACTTCTTAAATCCTTTTCCAGATTTTGTTATTCAACTTTCTGAAGTTTTCTTCTCATCTCTGTTTCATTATTATACTCTTACTTTTGGAGAGTCCATACTTTTCCAGAAACTGACTCCAGAAAAAGATATCCGATTAATGGTAAAGTGACAAACTCTGGAAGAATGATCTTAAAGTGATCAGCTTCTGATGACAGGACAGAAATGTTTCCACACTTGGTATTCAGGGTTTAATCACCATGACTTGTCAACAGAGCTCTAGATAAGAAGAGTATTTCACATCCCAAAATCCTTATTTGACCCTCAAACCCTATTTTGTGGGTACTCAAAAGAATCGTCTCAGTGAAATGATTCTGTTCAGTACCCACAACATAGGGTTTAGTGGAGTCATAACAGAGATATGGATGGGAAAAGACCAGTTCACTCCTCCTAATCTAGTCCTCTGTCTTGTAACTTGGCTGCAAGGTTGTTTGGACCTCTTGTGACCATTATTGAAGGTTAGGAAATAATTTGAAATGGCTAGTATATATTGTGATTTTATCTATCAGAAAATGGTCTTCGGATTAAAAATGGATCACATGTTTCATTTTAACAATTAACCTTTGTGATATTTTCAGAGTAAACTGCCTTGAAAACATCTAAGACAAAGATATAAAATAACTAGAAAATTGGATATATAATTATAATGCTTTGTTGAAAACATTTTTGGATAAGGAGAAATTGCTTAGAGCAACTTCTCTTTTTATACGCCGCCGGAGGCGGTCGTATATTGGCGTCATCTTCTCTGTCTGTCCGTCCGTACGTCCATTTCTTGTGAACGCAACTCCTACGTTTCTGACCGTATCTTTTCAAAACTTGGTCATTGTCATAACTATAATGTGTAGATGTGCATGAAGCGGCGATTTTCCGGTTCATTGATATTTGCAAGATTTATGTCCCTTGTAACTTAGTCTCTGTAGCTGATTGATATTGCAGCCTTGTGAGCGCAACTCCTCCTATGTTTCTGACCGAATCTTTTCAAAACTTGGTCAATGTCATTACTATAATGGGTAGATGTGCATGAAGCGGCGATTTTCCAGTTCATTAATTTTTGCAAGATTTTTGTCCCTTGAAACTTAGTCTCTGTAGCTGATTGATATTGCAGCCTTGTGAACGCAACTCTTCCTATGTTTCTGACTGAATCTTTTCAAAACTTGGTCAATGTCATGACTATAATGGGTAGATGTGCATGAAGCGGCTATTTTCCGGTTCATTGATTTTTGCAAGATTTATGTCCCTTGTAACTTAGTCTCTGTAGCTGATTGATATTGCGGCTTGTGAACGCAACTTTTCCTACGTTTCTGACTGAATATTTTCAAAACTTGGTCAATATCATTACTATAATGGGTAGATGTGCATGAAGCAGGGATTTTCCGGTTCAGCAATTTTTGCAATAGTTATGCCTTTCGAAACTTGGTCTCTATAGCATATTCACTTGAGAACGCAACTCAAGTTTCCAAACAGGTAGAAGTGCATAAAGCAGGGATTATCCGGTAGAGTGATTTTTGCAAGAGTTATGGTCAGAAGGAAAAAAGGATACATATCAACACTACCATTTGACCTACTTTCATATCGGAAGCCTCTATAGGGTTCTATCTCTGTTTATATGTATCCTATTTTCTTTAGTTAATACCAAAGTCAGCTAGGCTGGTAAGCAGAGTAAGACTTTCAACTCTGAACAAGTGTGGATAAACTGTTTTGCTCAAGGAAACACCCGGCTGCTCCTGCAGGGATCGAACCTACTACCTAGGCAACCATGATCTCAGGTCCCTGTCTCTTCCAGCTAAGCTAACTGGTCTCACAGACTTCATTTTGAGCTTATGTATACAGACATAATTAAAAGGACCAATCTTGATCTTTATATTTTGTGGCGGCACTGGCACTCTTGTTCCTGGTATGTTTTCAAAGTCAACTGCAGAGATGTCAAAATTCTGGGGTTAATCAAGTTGTTTACATCTGCATGATTAGACAATTATAAACATCTACATATTTTCAGGGCATCATTCCCAAAAAATGGACGGATGAAGGTGAACAATTGAAGCACGGAGAGAGAGTTGTTTGTCGTGTTTTGTTCTTTACAGATAATACTTTAATTCTTTGTCTGGAGGTACGTATTAGTTTTATATAAGTTTTAACTCTTTCAAAGCTGTATTTTTAGATCACCTGAGCCTGAGCTATTCTGATCACTTTTTGTCCGTCGTCCGTCCGGCGTTAACTTTTAGCTTTAAACATCATCTCCTCCCAAACTCCAAGGACAATTTCCGTGAAACATCACAGGACTGTTCCTCTGGTTGGCCTCTTTCAAAATTGTTCAAAAATTTAAATTCCGTTGAGAACTTTGGTTGCTGCGGCATCAGAAAGGGGACAAAATGTCCAAACTTTAAAAATCTTCTCCACCGAATCTGCCTGTCAGATTCAAATATAATTTGGTAGAAATGTTCCTTGGGTGACCCTCTATAAAAAATTGTTCAAGCCATACTGATTGGGCGAAAAACATGGCCGTCAGGCGGCATCAAAAAAGGGGCAAAATGACAAAATTTGAAAATTCCATTTTTATGAAAGTGCTTGTCTGATTTTAAGAAAATATAATACGAATCTTACTGTAATGATCCTCTATTTAATTTGTTTAAGCCGTTTTGATTGGTTACACAATCATAGCAACCAGGCGTCATCACAAAAGGGGTAAATTGAACTTTTAGCTATAAATGACAACCAACTCCTACCATTCCAATAGACCAATTTCCACAAAACATCACAAGAATGTTCCTTTGGTGGTCCTCTTTCAAAATTGTTCAAAGATTTAAATTCCATTGATAACTTTGGTTGCTGCGGCATCAGAAGGTGAGAAAAATACCCAAATTATTTTAAAATCCTTTTCCTCCATAAGGGCTATTCCAGTAAAACATATGTCCCACCCCAGGAAGGCACTTTCAAAATTGACCAACCCCCTTCAGAAGTTTATTTGACTAGAAAAGAACCCCCTTTAGAATATTTTCTGAGCAAATTCGGACCCCCTTCAGAAGTTTATATTTTTTGTTGCAAATTTCAACCCTCAATAGCAGTTTTGTCGGACTTCTGATTAGGACTTACTATAAGTGTATTCATGGTCCAACAGTAAGTTTCTGCTCTTGCATCGTAAGTAAAGATGTTGATTCTGACAGGAATTAAAATACACATGAATTTGTATTGAGGTTTAAGACTGATTTTCAACATCTTTGGTCATTTAAAGGCGGTCGGTTATCCATACCCTCTGTTCCTGGAAGACCCAATACTAAGCCAAACCCAAACAACTGACAGTTTCCTCATATAAATCAGAGGCGGAGGCCTCGAACTCGGAACCTTCAGGTTACTAACCTAGCATATTACCAACCACGCCACAAAGGCCTTCATTAAGATATTTCAAATTAAATTTGAACAAGAAAATGTGTCCATGGAACACAGATGCCCCAGTCGACAGTCAGATGAACAAATGTAGGGTCACAAATAGCTTTATTCAACAATTAAACAAAATAACTTTTTTCCGATTTTCAGTACCATACCGTTTTGATCGTATCTCGAAAATTTGTCTTCAAACGAATTCTGTACACTACGTTTGAGAAATATATTATGTGGTTAAAACAAAGCGGTTTTTCTTCATCGGGCAGTCTGTCTGTCACAGTGATTCAGATTGCAACTCGGTCTTTTAAGACAGCTGTCCTAAATGTAAAAAAAAAAACAGGCCATTTTGTCCTAAACTTAAACAAGAGGGCCATGATGGCCCTGGATCGCTCACCAGATTTTTCTTTTCACTATAGCAATATAAGCCCTGCCCCCTGGTAGTTTCCTACCTTGGCTTGGCTTGAAAAAATCTAAGAGGGTCACCCTAGGAACATTTCTAGTAAATCTTTTGAAAATAGATCAGACACTTTCGGAGGAGAAGATTTTTTAAGGTCCACTATATCCATATAAGGCAAAATAGCTCCGCTCCCTGGAGGCCATTTTTTTATGACCAATCAAAATGGCTTCAAGATATCTGATGGAGGGTCACCCAAGGAACATTTCTACAAAATTATTAAACAAGAGTACCGCGGTACATAATACGCCCGTCAGGAACTTCTTTACAAATATTCTAAGTCCAAAAATTGACGAAATCCCAGGAAATATGAACTTGATCTGTGACACATCACTACAAAGCCTTATACAAAATTTCAGCTCAATAGCTCAAAGTATGTAGGAAAAAAGTGTGGTAAACCCGAACGGACGGAGGGACGGAGGGAGGGACATGTATGACCATACCATAATACGTACCGTTTTTAAGAAACGGTCGTATAAAAATCGGCCTGACACCTTTGGAGGAGAAGATTTTTAAAGTTTTTACTATAGCCATATAAGTCAAATTAGAGTTAAATGATAGAGGGTCACCCAAGGAACATTTCTACAAAATTATTTGAAAATCGGCCAGACATTTTTGGAGAAGAAGATTTTTTAAGTTTTCACCTTAGTCATATAAGTCAAAATAGCCCCGCCCCCCTGGCAGCCATGTTTTTTGCTTCAAGGAATCTGATAGAGGGTCACCCAAGGAACATTTCTAAATAATGATTTGAAAATCTGTCAACCAGTTTGGCAGAAGAAGAATTTTGAAGTTTTTTTTCATTTCGTTGCCATGGAAACCAGAATTCTGCATGGATCCCAAAAATTTGAAGGAATTCTGGTGAGGCCATTGGGAGGATGCTTTCTGTGAAGTTTCAGCCCAATTGACCCACTGGTTACTGAGGAGAAAAAGTTGCCGGACAAAAGGCGATCACAATAACTCGCCTTGAGCAAAGCTCAGGTGAGCTAAAAATTCAAACCCAGAAAGGCCACTTTTAGATGCGCTTTCCAAACTTACACTTACTGATGAACACCTATTAAAAATCTGCAGCAATATTGAAAACCTTTTAGAATTACAGTTAATATACTAACAGGTTAAGAAAACATTGTGGCAAAAGGAGAAATGAGCAATTTATTCTTTTCTACAATGTTTTCAAGTCTTCTTCAGGTGACTGTCTAGCTTGTATTTTAAACTTATTTAGTGTTAAGCTGGAGTGAATTATTGTAATTTTCTCTTTAAACTAAATTTAAACATAAGTAAAGAGGGAAGAGAAAAAGTCATCTAATTGACTGTGGTTTCAGAGGAAAATGAAGCATTTCCACTACGGACAGGTGATATACCTGGACAGTCTAAAATGTTTAAAAATTCAAGTAGGCTTGTATATTTATGATGTGGGGGATTCTCTTCTTTTTTTTAGACCAAAAAACGTTTTGAGTGTCTTGTAAATTATGGCCTTTTCATTTTCGCTGCTGGCCTTTATCACAACTTGTTAAAAGTTTGGCAGCAGATTTGCACAAATCACAGAGGCCTTATGGTTTTTGCTGTCTGCGTGCCTCTTTAATGTACTGGTCCGAAAATAGGAAGTCCCGTCTGTCAATGCATTTTTTATATGTTGTGTGCACAAATTGTAGCCGTTTTTCTGCATTGAAATATGCTCAGCCAGAAATTTTGAAACGCTCTAGACGATTTGACAGGCAAATCAGGTACAGTACTTATTGAGGAGTTGGGCATTTGTTCTTAATCGGCTGAATTTTGATTATTTTTTCCGTTTTAATGCTTGTCGACGCGTTATCTTTCCGGAAAAAAAAAGCGATTGTCGAAAATGTTTTCGTTCCGACATTTTGAAAGGGTTTAATCCGGGTTCTTAAAAGAGGCCCTACGATTGGCTGATATTTAATGAGCCAGCCAATGAAATCAAGTTTTACATCAATGATCATTAGACGCTTTACATGTAGTATACTTTAATGCATTGTAACTGCTATGAAGCGCGTACGTAACTCGACAAAACGCTTTTTGTTTATTATGAATCAAAATGCGTCTACTGCACATGATATTTTTCAGTTGGCTTCGCGGAGATTAACTCTAGCGATGTCATATTTCCGATGCCCGACGCCAATCTGATTCTGAATCTCTGCAGTCAATATAAATGAGCAGATACGGACAGAGGCAAAAAAGAAAATGATGCCCCCCTTTAGAAGCGAAATTGGACTTTTCACCACCCCCTACAGTAGCAAATTAAGAAAAAGACCTTCCCCCTACAGAATTTTTTTATTTTGCCGTCCTGGGGTGGGACATATGTTCAACTGGAATAGCCCTAATCTACTTGTGCGATTGCAAGATAATTTGGTAGAAATGTTCCTTAAGTGACCCTCTAAATAAACTGTTGAAGCCATATTGATTTCGTTGAAAAACAGGGCAGCAAGGCGGCATCAGGAAAGGTGCAAAATGACAAAAACTTTATAATTCCATTCTTATTAAAGTTCTTGTTAGATTTCAAGATATAAATGGCCTTTACTGATAAGCTGTTTCTTGAGAAGTGTCCACTCCTTTGCAGTTTCATTTGCACTCTCTGATAAAATTTTCCCAGATATTTGCAGTTAAATATTTGCTACTAATTTACTATCAATTAGGTGATCGATTTAGGGCCATCTTGGCCCTCTTGTTAACATAGGCTTGTCCAGCTTTGCCTTTGGAATAGATCATAGCTTATTTAAGGAATACCTTTTTAAGAATGATGATTTGAGCATCCAGTAGTACAGAGCCTGGTTCGATGATGTGATGTGTACTTGCCTCTAAACTTGTGGCAAAGTGTTTAATAAAGGGATTCCTTAGTTCCATAGATGACCCTGTACTAAAATTATTCAAGTTATAATCATTTGTTAAAAAAGCATGGCTGCCATCATGCAGGAGAAAGGAGGTATGACAAAACATTAGATCTTTCTCTGATACTCAACTGTAGAACTCGGGTTAGGTAACCCATACAGGGCTACACTATTTGCTCTTTATGTCTTTAAATAGGAACAGACTTAAATCCACATAGTTTTCTTGTTAAAATTGTCTCGTTTTAACTCTAGAATAGATTGACTTTCTTGTTAGTATGTGAAATTTTATTATAATTTGATTACTGATTATAATTTTGTTTCTCTTTTTGCTTTTAGGAAAACTATGAAGAATTCAATGTGCCTCTGACAAAAGTGGGTTTTATTTTACGAAACGGGGCAAGTGCCATAAAAAGTATTCAAAATAGCACCACAACCTGGATCCATGTTGCAAAAGATACATGTCAGGTGTGTGGGTCCAAGGAGAACAGAAACAGAGCCAAACAAGAAGTCCTGCAGATTGTCAATATTACAAATGAAGGAGTAAGTAAAGATTCAGTCTCTGAATTTAATGTTATTTTGGTGACCTGTCAACCATTTCCACATACAACAAAGCATCAGCAGTCAATTTTGAAAAGCATATTGACAAAAATATGAAATATCATTTTGGCAAAAGGAGCAATTGCTCATTATGAGCATCTGCTGCAGATGTGTCAAAATGTGTGAAAGTGCGAAAGGGTTAAGCCGAAATATCTCAGTAACTGAGCTCCTTGTTATATTCCTGCAGAGGGGTTGAAAGTTTCCTACATCAGAATAAGCAACACCATGGGTGGTAGATTGATTGATTGACATGAAAACAAAAAGGGATCACTTCTCCATTGTCTGTCCATCTATCTGTCTGTTGAGCTTTAACCTTCTGAGATATTTGCAAGGTCTTCTTTTGATCTTTCAGACAAATTCGTTTAATTCTTTCCATATACATGTTCTCTTATTTTTAGAGTTCTCTTCTTTGAAAACATTGAATAAACACATATTATCTTGAATCTTAGATATTTTAAAATGAAGTTGAAAATGTTTTCAAAAGACTGCTACAGAAGTGTTATAGGTTGTTTACATCAGGAAAAGGTTTTGTGTTTGCAAGGCGTTCATATATCAGGAAAAAATCCCTTTTAAGACCTGATTTTCATAGCCATATTGGTTAGTTGAAAAACTTATCCACTAAGCTGCATTAAAATTGACAAAACTTAATAAACTTTTGTGCCCTGGAAGTCCTCGTCTTATTTCAAGATATGATGCAGGAAATGTTCCTTCGATAAACCTCTACCGAAATTGTTAAAGCTTTTGATTGTTTGAAATAAACATGGCATCTGCACAGGGGTAAAGTCACAAAACATTAAAATTCTTCTTCTCTGAAAGTGCTTGTCTGATTTTTTTCGAGCCCACTTGCAGTGAGCTCGATATAGCTGTGTCACAATAGTGATTTGGTGTATGTACATGTATTGTCTGTCTGTCCAAACCCTCATCTTAGCCATGCATCATAGGCTTTCCGAGAAACTTGGCTCAATCGTTCAACATGATGAGGCTGCTTGTCGCGCACAAGATCCAGGCCTGTACCTCAAAGGTCAAGGTCGCAATTAGAGGTCAAAGATCAAAATAAAGAATGTACCTTGTCCGGTCCACATCTCAACCATGCATCATAGGCTTCCCAAGTTACTGGGCACACAAGTTCACCATGATGAGCTGAAGTGTCGCGCACAAGACCCAGGCCTGTTCCTTAATCAAGATCATACTTAGAGGTCACAGGTCAAAAATGAGAAACCATGCATCATAGGATACACAAGTTACTGGCCACACACGTTTTCCCATGATGAGATGAAAATGGCAGAAGTGAAGGCAAATTTTGCAATAAAAGGAGACCGTTCTCTTTTAATGCTTTCCCACTTGTAGAGGCGCTTTGAAGCATATGCTGCAGACAATTTTTGTCATTACAATTATATAAACAAAAACTCACTTTCTACTCTACATAATGAACACATTCCAAAAGTGAGATGGAAGTACCAAAACTCAAAATATTCCATTATTCAAAAGATATTCAGTTTAGGGATTTTTTATTAGATCACCTAGAGCCAAAGGCTCAAGGTGAGCTATTCTGATCACTTTTTGTCCGTCTTCCGTCGTCCGTCCGGCGTTAACATTTAGCATTTAGATCATCTCCTCCTTAACCACATGACCAATTTAAACCAAACTTCACAGGAATGTTCCTTTGGTGGACCTCTTTTAAAATTGTTCAAAGATTTAAATTCCATCGAGAACTTTGGTTGCTGCAGCATCAGAAAAGGGAAATATTGCCGAATCTTAAAAAATCTTCTTGTCCAAAAGTACTGGCCCAATTTGAAAATTATTTTGCACAAATGTTCCTTGGGACTTTACCAAGATTGTTCAAAAATTTCCAATCCGTTAAAAAACATGGCCGCCAGGGGGCGGAGCTTATTTTCCCTATATGTGCATTGTTAAAACTTTAAAAATCTTCTTGTCGAAAAGTACTGACCCCATTTGAAAATTATTTTGCACAAATGTTCCCTGGGGCACCCTTTACCAAGATTGTTCAAATATTTCCCATCTGTTGAAAAACATGGCCGCCAGGGGGCGAAGCTTGTTTTCCTTATATGTGCATTGTTAAAACTTTAAAAATCTTCTTGTCAAAAAAGACTGGCCCGATTTTAAAATTATTTTACACAAATGTTCCTTGGGGCACCCTTTACCAAGATTGTTCAAATATTTCCGATCCGTTGAAAAAACATGGCTGCCAGGAGGCGAAGATTGTTTTCCTTATATGTGCATTGTTAAAACTTTAAAAATCTTCTTGTCCAAAAGTATTAGCCCGATTTGAAAATTATCTTGCACAAATGTTCCTTGGGGCACCCTCTACCAAGATTGTTCAAATATGACTGTCCATTCCCTGCAGTTTACATTCAGGTGATCGATGTACGGCCATTTTGGCCCTCTTGTTTAATGAGGATATGTATAGGGATTTTTAGCTCCTCTTGCTCAAGGTGAGTTATTGTGATCGCCTTTTGTCCGGCATCCGTCGTCCATCGTGCGTCGTCCGTCAACTTCTTCTCCTCAGTAACCAGTGGGTCAATTGGGATGAAACTTCACAGAAAGCATCTTCTCAATGACCTCACCAGATTTCCTTCAAATTTTTGGGATCCATGCAGAATTCTGGTTTCCATGGCAACGAAATGAAAAAAACTTCAAAATTCTTCTTCTCCCAAACTGGTTGGCAGATTTTCAAATAATTTTGTAGAAATGTTCCTTGGATGAACAAAATCTCTATAAGATTCCTTCAAGCCATGTTGATTGGTCAAAAAACATGGCCGCCAGGGGGGGCGGGGCTATTTTGCCTTATATGGCTATAGTGAAAACTTAAAAAATCTTCTTCTCCGAAAGTGTCAGGCGGATTTTCAAATAATTTTGTAGAAATGTTCCTTAAGTGACCCATTTTCAGATTCCTTCAAGCCATGTTGATTGGTCAAAAAACATGGCCGCCAGTGGACAGGGCTATTTTGCCTTATATGGCTATAGTGAAAACTTAAAAAATCTTCTCCTCCAAAAGTGTCAGGCTGATTTTCAAATAATTTTGTAGAAATGTTCCTAGGGTGACCCTCTATCAGATTCCTTCAAGCCAAGTTGATTGGTCGGAAACTATGGCCGCCAGGGGGCGGGGCTTATATAGTTAAATTGAAAATAAAAAATCAGGTGAGCGATCCAGGGCCATCATGGCCCTCTTGTTTTATTTAATGAGGATATGTACATGTGGTTTTCAATACATGTGTCAGTGTGTAGAGATATGTCTATGTATACACAAAACATACTAAAAATGATGTATGTTAAACTTCAGAATAATAAGGTATCTCAAAAATAAAAACAAAATGTTAAGTTATTGTACTTTTAACATTTAACAACCACTTCGATATTGCAAAAACTGCTATCAGGTCAACCTTTTTGTCAGTCTGTGTTGCAGTTGCATGGAAGAGCACTATGTCTATGACAAAAGCTTTGGAGCACGCTCGACATGTTGCCTGTGGGCATCTAGTAAGGTAATAAGGCAAAAATGTTCCCTCTACAATAATGTTATATCATATTGATTTGTAGACAAACATGACCGTCAAGCATCATAAGAAACAACTAATCTTATCGCGAGATAATTTGGCAAAAAAGGTTCTTTGGTTGACCCTTTTTAAAAGTTATTCAAGTGTTCCAAAAATCGTGGCTAACGGTTCAATTCTTTGTAAAAAACGGTCCCAGGCGAGTGACTGGGACCATAAGCAACAACAAATTTTAGCAGATATCTTCTTGCAAAAATTTAAAACTCTCTTTTAATGAAAGTACAATGTTTTCATAAATTGTCTGCTGTAAAGGTGTCAAAATGCATTTGTTTTAGGGAAAGGATTAAAAAACTTCTTGTTTTATATTTCAGCATGGAAAGTTAAGTGTGCCAAAGTCACCTGGTATGTTTGAACATTCATCTTTCTCCTTGCTATCTCTGATATTGAAAGTTAGTGTAACCCTTTCCCACATGTAGGGGGTGTGACTTATTGTGCAGGCAACACAACATACTACTTTAAACACTCCTCATGAAAGGGAGACTTACTGTATTTGTCATTCTTCTTCTTCTTCTTCTTCTTCTTCTTCTTCTTCTTCTTCTTCTTCTTCTTCGCAGAACTCGGAAAGTAGAATTATAACTCTGGGCCACTTTGTTGCAAAGTTATCTCCCCTTGTTTAATATTTTATGATGTGGGAGACATCTGTTTTCGACGCAGCGCTCGAAAACAACCCTTTCTAGTTGTGTGTTGTTTTAAGCTCACCTGCGCACATAGTGTAGGGCAAGATTTTGTGATCACTCATTGTCTGTCTGTCGGTTCACATTTTCCTACAAACAACTTCTTGCCCCCGCCCCTATGGTCACATGGTTTACGTACAGATATATAGAGAGAAACTTTGAAATCTTCTTGTCTGAAACTGAAAAGCATATAGCTTAGATATTTGGTGTGTAGCATTGTCTCTTGGTTCTTTACCAAAATTGTTCAAAATTGTTCCTTGCCCGGGGGGTCACCTGTTTTACATATAAGATAAATATAAAAGAAACTTTGAAAATCTTCTTGTCTGAAACAGAAAGGCCTTGAGCTTAGATATTTGGTCTGTAGTCTCATAGTCCTCTAACAAGGTTGTTCAAATTATGCCCCAGGAGTCCAAATTGGCCCCATCCCTGAGTGCACCTGTTTAACATAGTGATATATAGAGGAAAACTTGTTCAAGCTCTGTCTGTTGGTAAAAACAACACATTACCATTAAGGCAGGGTTAGTTTTCACTAAAGTCGTATAGACGACATTTTTAAAATCTTCTTGAACAAATGGGCCCTCTTGGCGGAGCGAAAATAGACATTTGTACACCCCATGTAGGAGGTTGGAGTCACAAAGTGAAAGCTAAAAACTCACTAGTGTGGTTTTGATTTGAGTTGGATGCAAGAATATAATATTCCTTTCCAGTATTCATCCTCATCTTCATTATTGTCAATTTTTGCTCACCTCCTTTTTTCACTCCGGTCCTAATTGACCTCTGTTTGTGTCAGTGCCCCCCTAAAAACCCAACTCGTTCATTCTCTAACAAAATAAAAGGTATTAATATTTCAGGTGAGCGATCCAGAACAATCATGGTTTAAGTTTTATTCATGGACACTTTATCATATAGAGCCATGTTACTCCGGTGAGCGCTACAGGGCCACCATGGCCCTCTTGTTCATTCAGTAGTTGTCACATTAGGGAACATATGTCATGGCCCTCTTGTTCATTCAGTTGTTGTCACATAAGGGAACATATGTCATGGCCCGCTTGTTCATTCAGTTGTTGTCACATAAGGGAACATATGTCATGGCCCTCTTGTTCATTCAGTTGTTGTCACATAAGGGAACACAACATATGTCATGGCCCTCTTGTTCATTCAGTTGTCACATTAGGGAACATATGTCATGGCCCTCTTGTTCATTCAGATGTTGTCACATAAGGGAACATATGTCATGGCCCTCTTGTTCATTCAGTTGTTGTCACATTAGGGAACATATGTCATGTCCCTCTTGGAATCACTTAAGACTTTTCTCACAAACAACAAATTCGCAGCAGACAATATCTGGGAAAAAATTTAAAAAAAAAAAAAAAAAATACATTATTTGATGTTGTTGAAAACATTGTTGCAAAATACAAAATTGCTTATTATTCAAGTGGGAAAGAGTTAAGTGCTGTATTTGAAGTTTGTGCTGACAGAATCTTTTATGTGTATTCTGCAGGTGGGGAAAGTTCTTCAGAAGGACAGATTTCAGATTCAGAAGATTCAAGTGACTCAGACCCCTCAACACCAAAACATAACAACAAAACTAACAGCACTGATAGCTTGATGCCAAAATCAGGCGTGAAAAGAAGTATTTTAGAGTCCAGTGTGGGTGAATCTAGCTCAAAGAAACGGAAATCATCATCTGTAAGTCAACATGTGTGTTCTTACAAACAACAAATCTCCTGCAGACGTATTTGAAAATGTCTATTCAAAAATGTTGAATTCTCTTTAAATGTATGTGTAATGAATAAATCAAGTTGAAAAAATTGCTCACCATTTGCTTAGTGCATCTACAAGTGGGAAAGGGTTAATTAAATAATGGAAGATTAATCCCTTTCTCAACATCTTTCTCATGGAAACGACTTTTGAAAACATTGTGGAAAAAGAAGCAATTGCTCAATTCTATTCAATAAATATACTTTCATTCACAGAGATAAAACCTTGAAGAAGAAGTTATAAAAACGTGTTTTACCAAATCTTACAATGGTTTTTACCCTTTCCCACTTATAGACGCTTTCTGACGACTCTGCAGCAGATGACCTTTTGAAAGCATCGTGACATAATGTGCAATTTCCTCTTTTGTCACAATGTTTTCAACTCTATTCACCAACTACACGTTCATTTATAGAAAATTTCCCTATTTTTTCCTACATGTGTTTTTGAAGATGTCTGCTGCAGATTTGTTGTATTTGGGAAAGGGTTAACCTATTCCCAAATACAA
Organism: Serripes groenlandicus; assembly: GCA_031761405.1. NCBI lineage: Eukaryota > Metazoa > Mollusca > Bivalvia > Cardiida > Cardiidae > Serripes > Serripes groenlandicus. The sequence goes on from JASEVX010000009.1 coordinate 42,709,723, forward strand.
TAAATAAGGAGCAGATAATTGATACAGAAATAGGGAAAATCTGTTTAAGTGAAAATGTAATTATCGAGTACAGTTGAAAATATTATGGCAAAAGTAGAAATTGCTCATCATGAGTAATATCTCCTGTTGTTTTTAAAAGTCATCTGCTGCAGATGTGTGAAAATTTGCCTGAATGATGAAAATGGAAACTCTGGATTGATGTTTTACTTCTAATTTACCTAAATGTTTATTTTCAAAAATTATATATCTGGTAAATGTTTGTAGAGCTATTGTGAATGCCCTTTTGTTGCCATCCGTTTTCAACAATGTGCCTATGGACACTACAGTTTTCATTTAATCTTCACCAAGTATTTATCAGTTTGTTTGATTTGATGATATCTAGGCCTTTTTAGATCACCTGAGCTGAAGGCTAAAGGTGATCTATTCTGATTACTACCGTTGTTGGATGACCAGCGTTAACTTTAAGCTTTAAACAACATCTCCTCCTTAATTACTGCACCATACTTCACTGAAATGTTCTTTTGGTGGTCCTCCTTTAAAATTGTTCAAAGATTTAAATTCTATGAAGAACTCGTTGCTACAGCATAGGAAAGGGGTTGAAAATTGCCAATCTTTAAAATTCTTCTCCTCTGAATCTGCTTGTTGGATTCTAATATAATTTGATAGGAATTATCCTTCAGTAACTCTATACATAATTTGTCCAAGCATTAATGCTTGGTTGAAAGACATAGCATACAGGTGACATCAGAAAGGACATAGCATACAGGTGACATCAGAAAAGACATAGCATACAGGTGACATCAGAAAAGACATAGCATACAGGTGATATCAGAAAGACATAGCATACAGGTGACATCAGAAAAGACATAGCATACAGGTGACATCAGAAAAGACATAGCATACAGGTGACATCAGAAAAGACATAACATACAGGTGACATCAGAAAAGACATAGCATACAGGTGACATCAGAAAAGACATAGCATACAGGTGACATCAGAAAGACATAGCATACAGGTGACATCAGAAAAGACATAGCATACAGGTGACATCAGAAAAGACATAGTATACAGGTGACATCAGAAAAGACATAGCATACAGGTGACATCAGAAAAGGTGTAAAATTTAATTTTAGCTTCAAATGTATCTCCTAAACCATTGGACCAATTTCAACCAAAATTAATACAAATGTTCCTTTGGTGGTCATCTTTCAATATTGGTTCAAGATTTAAATTCTATGGAGAACTTGCAGCAGTATCAGAAAGGGGGAAAATAACCAATCTTTAAAATTCTTCTCTTCTAAATCTGCATGTCTAATTTCGAAATAACTGCATAAAAATGTTCGTTCAGTGATCCTCTGCTCATTTCATTCGAGCCATATTGATTGGTTGAAAGACAGCAATTTGGCAAGTAGGTGGCATCAGAAACGGGGTAAAATTATCATTTAGCTTCAAATGACAGCTCCTCTGAATCAACTTTAATAATTTCACCCAAACGTCACAGGAATGTTCCTTTGGTAGTTCTCTTCCAAAATTGTTCAAAGATATGTTCTATGTAAAAATTTGATTGCTACAGCATCAGAAAGGGATAAATATGCCTGGACTTTAAGATTCTTCTCCTCTGAATCCGCTTATCTGATTCCAAAATCATTTGGTAGAAATTTTCCTTTAGTGACCCCTTTACAAGTTTCAAATGACATCTCCCCCTAAACCATTGGACGGATATCAACGAAACATCTTTTCCTTTTCTTTTTAGCTCACCTATGCACGAAGTGCAAGGTGAGCTATTGTGATCACATTTTGTCCGGCGTCCGTCCGGCGTGTGTCGTCAACATTTGAGCTTGTTAACACTCTACAGGCTACATTTTGCATCCAATCTTCATGAAAGTTTATCAGAACATTCATCTCCATTGAATCTTGGACAAGTTCGAAACTGGGCCATATGAGGTCAAAAACTAGGTCACTAGGTCAAATTGAAGCGAAATCTTGTTAACACTGGTGGCCACATTTTCAACTTGAGCATGTTGAAACTTTATCAGAATGTTTGTCTTAATGATATGTAGGTCAAGTTCGAACATGGGTCATGTCGGGTCAAGAAGTAAGTCACTAGGTCAAATTGAAGGAAAATCTTGTTAACACTCCGGAGGCCGCAATTTTTGCTTCAGCAGTTAGAAATTTTGTCAGAATGTTTTGTCTTTAAAATATCTAGGTCAAGTTCGAATATGGGTCATGCCGGGTCAAAAACTAGGTCACTAAGCCAAATTGAAGGGAAATCTTGTTAACACTGTAAAAGCTGGATTTTTTGCTTCAGCAGCTTGAAATTTGGTCAGAATGTTGAGCTGAATCACTAGGCCAAATTGAAGGGTAATCTTGTTAACACTCTAGAGGCCACATTTTCAACTTGAGCATGTTGAAACTTTATCAGAATGTAGGTCAAGTTTAAATATAGGTCATATTGGGTCAGAAACTAGGTCACTAGGCCAAATTGAGGGAAAATCTTGTTAACTCTGTAGAAGCCGCATGTTTTGCTACAGCAGCTTGAAATTTGGTCAGAATGTTTAGCTGAATGATATCTAGGCCAAGTTTGAATATGGGTCATGCCGAGTCAAAACCTAGGTCACTAGGCCAAACTGAAGGAAAATCTTGTTAACACTTTGGATGCCGTAATGTTTGCTTAAGCAGCTTGAAATTTGGTCAGAATGTTTGTCTAAATGATATCTAGGCCAAGTTCGAATATGGGTCATATGGGGTCAGAAACAAGGTCAATAAAGGAAAATATTGTTCAAACTCCGAGGCCGCATTTTTACTTTGAGCAAGTTAAAAATTTGTCAGAATGTTGTCTTGATGATATCTAGTCTATGTTGGAATATGGGTCATATCAGGGAAAAAAAATATAGATCACTAGGCCAAATGAAGGAAAATCTTGTTAACACTGGAGGTTGCATTCAGAATAATTGTCTTGATGTGTTTTGCATAACAGTACATTGCGTAATTAAGGTGAGCGATCCAGGGACATCTGGCATCATGGCCCTCTGATTTAGCTCACCAGAGCACAAAGTGCTCGAGGTGAGTTTTTGTGATCGCCTTTTGTCCGTCGTTCGTCTTCCGTCATCAACATTTGCTTGTTAACACTCTAGAGGCAACATTTTGCATCCAATCTTCATGAAAGTCTAGGACAAGTTTGAATGTAGGTCATGTCGGGTCAAAAACTAGGTCACTAGGCCAAATTGAAGGAAAGTCTTGTTAACACTCTGGAAGCTACATTTTTGGCTTTAGCATGTTGAAACTATGTTGGAAATTTTGTCTTGATGATATCTAGGCCAAGTTCGAATATGGGTCATTTCCGGTTAAAAACTAGGTCACTAGGCCAAATTTAAGAAAAATCTTGTTAACACTCTGGAAGCTACATGTTTGGCTTGAGCATGTTGAAACTATGTTGGAAATTTTGTCTTAGTGATATCTAGGTCAAGTTCGTAACTGGGTCATTTCGGGTCAAAAACTAGGTCACTAGGCCAAATTTAAGGAAAATCTCTGGAAGCTGCATTTTTGGCTTGAGCATGTTGAAACTTTGTCAGAATGTTCATCTTAGTGATATATAGGCCAAGTTCGAATATAGGTCATTCGGGTCAAAAACTAGGTCACTAGGCCGAATTGAAGGAAAATCTTGTTAACACTCTGGAAGCCACATTTTTGGCTTGAGCATGTTGAAACTTTATCAGAAAGTTTGTCCTGGTGATATCTAGGCCAAGTTCGAATATGGGTCATGTCCTGTCAAAAACTAGGTCACTAGGCCAAATTAAAAGGACATTTTGTTAACACTGGAAGTCGCATTTTTAACTTGATTAAGTTGAAACTTTGTCAGAATGTTTGTCTTGATTATATATAGGTCATATTGGGTCAAAAGCTAGGTCACTATGTCAAATTGAAGGAAAATCTTGTTAACACTCTTGAAACCGCATTTTGAACTTGAGCATGTTGAAACTTTATCAGAAAGTTTTTCCTGATGATATCTAGGCCAAGTTCGAATATAGGTCATGTCCTGTCAGAAACAAGGTCACTAGGCCAAATTTAAGGAAAATCTTGTGAACACTCTTGAAGCCACATTTTTGGCTTGAGCATGTTGAAACTTTGTCAGAATGTTTGTCTTAGTGATATCTAGGCCAAGTTCGAATATGTGTCAGGTCAGGTCAACAACTAGGTCACTAGGCTAAATTCTAGAACAATCTAGTTAACACTACTAGATCGCATTTTAGCTCACATGAGCTTTGCTAAAGGTGAGTTATTGTGATCGCCTTTTGTCCGTCGTGCGTCAACTTCTTCTCCTCAGTAACCAGTGGGTCAATTGGGATGAAACTTCACAGAAAGCAGCCTCTCAATGACCTCACCAGATTTCCTTCAAATTTTTGGGATCCATGCAGAATTCTGGTTTCCATGGCAACGAAATGAAAAAAAAATCAAAATTCTTCTTCTCCCAAACTGATTGGCAGATTTACAAATAATTTTGTAGAAATGTTCCTTGGATGACCCTCTATCAGCTTCCTTCAAGCCATGTTGATTGGTCAAAAAACATGGCCGCTAGGGGGGGTGGGGCTATTTTCCCTTAAATGGCTATAGTGAAAACTTAAAAAAATCTTCTCCTCCGAACGTGTCAGGCCGATTTTCAAATGATTTTGTAGAAATGTTCCTTTGATGACCCTCTATCAGATTCCTTCAAGCCATTTTGATTGGTCGAAAAACATGGCCGCCAGGGGGGGCGGTGCTATTTTGCCTTATATGGCTATAGTGAAAAACTTAAAAAATCTTCTTCTCCGAAAGTGTCAGGCAGATTTTCAAATAATTTTGTAGAAATGTTCCTTAAGTGACCCACTTTAAGATTCCTTCAAGCCATGTTGATTGGTCGAAAAACATGGCCGTCAGCGGACAGGGCTATTTTGCCTTATATGGCTATATAGAAAACTTAAAAAATCTTCTCCTCCAAAAGTGTCAGGCTGATTTTCAAATAATTTTGTAGAAATGTTCCTAGGGTGACCCTCTATCAGATTCCTTCAAGCCAAGTTGATTGGTCGGAAACTATGGCCGCCAGGGGGCGGGGCTTATATAGCTAAAGTGAAGAAGAAAAAAAATCAGGTGAGCGATCCAGGGCCATCATGGCCCTCTTGTTGACTTTTTGTGAGAAAGTTTGTCTTGATGATATTGCCATTGGCGCTGAAAGAGTTAAGTCTTAAATAGCCCATTCTCAGGTGAGCGATTCCAGGGCCTCATGGCCCTCTTGTTTAATAAGCTGTTTATTAACAGTTGCCACTCCTTGTAGTTTCATTCCCACCTTTTATAAAAAGAAATATATATCTATATTAGCAGTTGCACATTTGATACTATACTATCACTCAGGTCATCAATTAACCCTTTCCCTCATATGACAATTCTGCAGCAGACAACTTTGAACATATTTTGTCAAAACATAGAAAATCTCTATAATTGAATGTATAATCTATGACGAAAAGTGGAAAACATTGTGGCAAAAGGAGAAATTGCACATTTTGTGCCATTTCTTCATTTGTCACTATGTTTTCAAAAAGCTGTCTGCTGCAGAGGCGTCAGAAAGCGTCTATATGAGGGAAAGGGTTAAGTCTTTCCCACATACAACAACTTTGCAGCAGACAATTTTGAAAACAAATTGCACATTTGAGCCATTTCTTATTTTGTCGCCATGTTTTCAAAAGCCGTCTGGTGCAGAGGTGTCAGAAAGCGTCTATATGAGGAAAAGGGTTAAGAGCCATCTTGGCCCACTTGTCATAGTTAACCCTTTCCAACATGCAGGCTCATCTGCAGAAGACATCATAAGCAATTCCTCCTTTAGTCAGAATGTTATACAAACACTGTTCAATAATTAAACTTCAGTCATAGAAATTTACCATAATTTTTACTAGATATTTTTCGAAGTCTTCTTCTGTAGATATTTTGCACATTGTATGTGTTAGCTTAACCCTATCCCACATATAAATGCTTTCTGACATCTCTGCAGCAGAAGACTTGAAAACATTTTGACAAATGGAGAAATTTCTCACAATGAGCAGTTTCTCCTTTTGCCACAATGCTGTCAAATTAATTCAGTTATTAATTTTTCATATATTTGTCTAGATTTTTTTAAATCGTCTGCGGCAGATAAGCTGCATTTGTGAAAGGGTTCAATGGTATTGGCAGATGACACATGTGTTCCTATGAACTCTCTTATTTACTTTTTAAGGCAGAAGAAATGTCTATAGACGCAAAGGACTGTGGTAAAGTAATAGGTGTTGGGGGTTCAGTAATGAAGGAGATCATGAAGGAGTCGGGTGCTAAAATAGTTGTGGCTCCAAAGCAAAATGCCCCTAAAAGCACAATCACCATTTCTGGATCGCAAAAAGCTATCAAAAAGGCCAAAATCCTGGTAGAAAAATGCATTAAAAAAACAAAGGTATGTATTGTTTCCTGTTAACCCTATCCCATATATAGACGCTTTCTGCCGCCTCTGCAGCAGACGAGTTTTAAAATCATTGTGACAAAAGAAATTGCTCAAAACTTGCAATTTCTCCTTTTGACACAATGTTTTCATCTTTTTAGCTCACCTACGCACGAAGTGCAAGGTGAGCTATTGTGATCACATTTTGTCCGGCGTCCGTCGTGCGTCGTCAACATTTCAGCTTGTTAACACTCTACAGGCTACATTTTGCATCCAATCTTCATGAAAGTGTATCAGAACATCCATCTCCATCAAATCTTGGGACAAGTTCGAAACTGGGCCATATGAGAACAAAAAACGAGGTCACTAGGTCAAATTGAAGCGAAATCTTGTTAACACTCTGGAGGCCACATTTTCAACTTGAACATGTTGAAACTTTATCATAATGTTTGTCTTGATGATATGTAGATCAAGTTCGAACATTTTGTCAGAATGTTTGTCTTAAAGATATCTAGGTCAAGTTTAAATATGGGTCATATTGGGTCAGAAACTAGGTCACTAGGCCAAATTGAGGGAAAATCTTGTTAACTCTGTAGAAGCCGCATGTTTTGCTTCAGCAGCTTGAAATTTGATCAGAATGTTTGTCTAAATGATATCTAGGCCAAGTTCAAATATGGGTCATGCCGGGTTAAAAACTAGGTCACTAGGCCAAATTGAAGGGTAACTCTTGTTAACACTCTTTTTGCTTCAGAAGTTTGAAATTTTGCCAGAATGTTTGTCTTAAAGATATCTAGGTCAAGTTTGAATATGGGTCATATTGGGTCAGAAACTAGGTCACTAGGCCAAATTGAAGGAACATCTTGTTAACTCTGAAGAAGACGCATTTTTTGCTACAGCAGCTTGACATTTAATGAGAATGTTTATCTAAATGATATCTAAGCCAAGTTCGAATATGGATCATGTAGGGTCAAAAACTAGGTCACTAGGCCAAATTGAAGGAAAATCTTGTTAACACTTTGGATGCCACATTTTTTGCTTCAGCAGCTTGAAATTTGGTCAGAATGTTTGTCTGAATTATATCTAGGTCAAGTTCGAATATGGGTCATATTAGGTCAGAAATAAGGTCAATAAAGGAAAATATTGTTCAAACTCCGGAAGCCGCATTTTTACTTTGAGCAAGTTGAAAATTTGTCAGAATGTTGTCTTGATGATATCTAGTCCATGTTGGAATATGGGTCATATCAGGTAAAAAAATATAGATCACTAGGCCAAATGAAGGAAAATCTTGTTAACACTGTGGAGGTTGCATTCAGAATAATTGTCTTGATGTGTTTTGCATTGTAGTACATTGTATAATTAAGGTGAGCGGTCCAGGGCCATCATGGCCCTCTTGTTTCAGTAATTATACCTTCATTTCTAGAGATTTTCCATATCTTGAGTAGATGTTTTCAAAGTCGTCTGCTGCAGACGTGTTGTATGTGGTAAAGGGTTAATGTGGACTCGAGCTAAACACTCTTTCAAAATTTAACCCTTTCTTTGATACAGATGATATTTAGTGCCTTGAAAACATGGTGTGAAAAATTGCTTTTATTGTTTTCCATTTCCAATGATGTTTTCAGATGTATATGAAAACTATTCCTGCAACATTCAACATTTTTAAAACTACTATGATAGAGATATTTTAAACGACTGAAATTTCTGTATCAGATAGCCATATCTAGCCATCTCTCACATTGACAGATCTGCAGCAGACCATTTTGAAAATATCTTGACAAAAATACGAAACTCATTGTAGATATAATAAAATTATTGAAAAGAATAATAAGCATTTATTCCTTTTTCACAATGTTTCAACTCCTTTCAATGTTCATACTTCAAGTAAAGAGATCTTCAATATTTTTGCCTTCATCATGGCTATTGGAATGAAACTTTATAGCAATCATGTCCTATATCCTCTATTGAAATTCCCTTAACCCTTTTCCACATACACCAAATCAGCAGCACACGACTTTAAACACATCAAGCCAAAACATAAAAAACCTCTATGTATATGTATTAAATATGAATTTCTCCATTTGGCACTATGTTTTCAAAAGTCGTCTACTGCAGAGGCGTCAAAGTGCGTCTGTTTTAGGGAAAGGGTTAAATCTTTAATGCAGACTTCTCATAGGAGCCTTCACTGCTAACATTCATGTAAATTGGTTCTAAATGTAAGATCTTATAAAAAGGTAACAATGTTTTGCTTCTTTTGCTGATTCACCTTTTTGTGATGCTGGTTGAATTTTTTGCCTGACATGACACTTTATTTTCCAGGCAGTAGAAATTTCCATACCAACAAAGTGTTGTGGTCAAGTAATTGGTAAAGGTGGAACTGTTATACAAAAAATAAGGATAGACTCTGGAGCTAGCGTTAAGATAGATACAAACAATAGTAAAGAAGGGGAAAGCGCTATAACAATTTCTGGATCTGAGGAAGCTATCACTAGGGCCAAAACAATGATACAACAGTTTGTAGAATCTTAGGTGAGTATCATCATATGCAACACATGTGATATTTTTTTGACTTTGCAAAATTGAAAGAATTAAAAGAATTTAGAGAGGATTTTCTAGACAAAAAAGAAACCATTGTAGCAGATGGAGAATTATTATCCGTTTCCTGACATGTGATCAGTTTTCTGTGTCTGGGAAATGGTTATCTTTCTGTATCCAAGATTGATGGGCCTCTTTAGATGATGCAACATCAAAACAGCTTTAGATTTTATTGGTTGCTGCCTTTAAATTGCTGTAGAAACTCTTTAAGTTATATCAGATGTAAATACGTGTTGTGGCTTAATATTTATGCTCCCCGAAATGTTTTTGGGACGAGCATAGAGTCACTGCTCTGTCTGTCTGTGTGTCAGTCCATTCATCCGTTCTGGCTGTTCGGTCCGCTTTTGTTCAGGCTATATCTCAGCTATTACTGACTTGAATTCAATGAAAGTTCATGGAAAGCTTCACTAACAAGAGGATATGGGCATATCATCACCATGTTCCTGTTCAATGATTTACCCCAGAGTTATTGACCTTTTAATTTCTATATAATATGACACAGGACAATCTTGTCAGGGATATTTCTCAGCAACTACTGACTTGATTTCAATGAAACGTTATGGGAAGCTTCACCTACAAAAGGAGGGGTGCATATTATCACCATGTTCCTATTCAATAATTTACCCAAAAGTTATTGCCCTTTTTAATCTCTATATAAGATGACATAGGGAAATTTTGTTAGGGATGTTTCTTGGAAACTACTGACTTAAATTCAATAAAACTATGGGAAGCTTAACTAACAAGAGGAGATGTGCATATTTTCTCCATGTTCCGGTCCAATGATTTTTCTCAGGGTTATTGCCCTTTTAATTTCTTTATGATATTACCGCTTTTGTCAGGGCTATTTCTCCGCAACTACTGACTTGAATTCAATTAAACTTTATGGAAATCTTCACTAAAAAGAGGAGATGTGCATATTATCAGCATGTTCTGATTTGTTAATTTTTTCACTATTTGTTCATTAACAATAAAAGCAATGTCATCCTCCATCATCCAATCTGATTAATACATTCATTATATACAATTTATTGTGTAAGTGGAATAAATATATCCACTTTTGTACTCACCTTTCTAACTATACTTACTTATGGCCCATTCATTTTGCTACATAATAGTACATTATAGCGCCATTCCTGTATACTTCGGGGAGCATCCATTGGTTCCACGGATATCTTGTTTTATTTTGCTAGTTTGCATTTTTTTATCGGTCATGCTTTAACTTACTGACAATTGGCAGGTGATACATGTGTTTCTACAAACACTCTTTATTTCTTTGCAGAAATGGAAACCTATAAGAAGAAAAAAGAAACTGTGATCTTGTTTTCTAAGACCTTTAACAGTTGCATTGTCTTGTATTCCATAAACAATATTTTTCTCTTTACCTTATTAAAACGCGTTTTGTCGCCTACACAGCAGACGACTTTTGAAAACATTTTGAGCAAAGGAGAGATTGCTCTTGATGAGCCACAATGAGGCTTTTGCCACAAGCTTTTACACTTCAAATCATTTGCTGCAGATTTGTTTTATCTTAGAAAAGGTTAAAGATTTAAATGATTTAGTACTGTGATATATGCACAAGGTCAACTGTGGAATGATAGATACAGTAAGACCAGCATCATTTCTCAGAACTAGTGTATATTTATTAGGGATGGGAACGAATACTGAAAACGATATTCGAATATTCGTTTTACTTATTCGAATATATTGGAATATTCGTTTTTCGAATCAAAAATCGGTATCCGATTTCAGATTTAGCCGAATGCTGGTACTCTTCCGTTTCCTTTTTCAAATAATTGCAGTTTTCCTAGTATAAGTGTAAGCTATTGTTTAGGTATATATTGCATGTTTTCAACTGTTCTTACACTCTTTTTCTTTTCTCAACAGATATATTTGAATTTCAAGTTGAGGTAAATCAAGAAAAATATCCACTCGAAACGATCAACAGAATTGCAACGTTTTCTGATCCGTATATTCATTCAGGTGTCGCTTGGTTACCGAATTTAATATTTATCCGAATCAAATAATTAACGAAGTAATGATATATTTTATTCATACAAAAAGTAAAGGGAGTTGGAAGAAAACAAAATTGCGAACTTAATTTGTTCGCTGATGTGAATTCGATTTTAAAGATGTAAAGAGGAAAGTTGCATACTTTTGAGACGTACTGCTATGTTAAATATGATTTATGCAATTGTTGCAATAGCTGTCTTTGATGTAAACATCGGCTAGGTTTTGGTTAAGCTGGGAGGCATTTACGAAACTTGACTTTCACTTTCGTAATGATATGCAGACTGTCACTTTTTAGCTCACCTATGCACGAAGTGCAAGGTGAGCTATTGTGATCACATTTTGTCCGGCGTCCGTCCGTCGTGCGTCGTCAACATTTCAGCTTGTTAACACTCTATAGGCTACATTTTGCATCCAATCTTCATGAAAGTGTATCAGAACATTCATCTCCATCAAATCTTGGACAAGTTCGAAACTGGGCCATATGAGGTCAAAAACGAGGTCACTAGGTCAAATTGAAGCGAAATCTTGTTAACACTCTGGAGGCCACATTTTCAACTTGAGCATGTTGAAACTTTATCAGAATGTTTGTCTTGATGATATGTAGGTCAAGTTCGAACATGAGTCATGTCGAGTCAAAAAATAGGTGACTAGGTCAAATTGAAGGAAAATCTTGTTAACACTCTAGAGGCCGCAATTTTTGCTTCAGCAGTTTGAAATTTTGTCAGAATGTTTGTCTTAAAAATATCTAGGTCAAGTTCGAATATGGGTCATATCGGGTCAGAAACTGGGTCACTAGGCCAAATTGAAGGGTAATCTTGTTAACACTGTAGAGGCCACATTTTCAACTTGAGCATGTTGAAATATTGTCAGAATGTTTGTCTTAAAGATATCTAGGTCAAGTTTAAATATGGGTCATATTGGGTCAGAAACTAGGTCACTAGGCCAAATTGAAGGAAAATCTTGTTAACTCTGTAGAAGCCGCATGTTTTGCTTCAGCAGCTTGAAATTTGGTCAGAATGTTGAGCTAAATGATAACTAGGTCAAGTTCGAATATGGGTCATGCAGGGTCAAAAACTAGGTCACTAGGCCAAATTGAAGGAAAATCTTGTTAACACTTTGGATGCCGCATTTTTTGCTTAAGCAGCTTGAAATTTGGTCAGACTGTTTGTCTAAATGATATCTAGGCCAAGTTCGAATATGCCGGGTTAAAAACTAGGTCACTAGGCCAAATTGAAGGGTAATCTTGTTAACTCTCTGGATACTGCATTTTTAGCTCACCAGAGCACGTAGTGCTCAAGGTGAGTTATTGTGATCGCCTTTTGTCCGTCGTCAACATTTGCTTGTTACTACTCTAGAGGCAACATTTTGCATCCAATCTTTATGAAAGTTTATCAGAACGTATATCTCGATCAACTCTAGGCCAAGTTCGAAACTGGGTCATGTGGGGTCAAAAGCTAGGTCACTAGGTCAAATTTAAGGAAAATCTTGTTAACACTCCTGAATCCGCATTTTTGGCTTGAGCATGTTGAAACTTTGTCAGAATGTTTGTCTAAGTAATATCTAGGCCAATTCCGAAACTGGGTCATGTCCGGTCAAAAACTAGGTCACTAGGTCAAATTTAAGGAAAATCTTGTTAACACTCCTGAAGCCGCATTTTTGGCTTGAGCATGTTGAAACTTTGTCAGAATGTTTGTCTTGGTGATATCTAGGCCAAGTTCGAAACTGGGTCATGTCCGGTCAAAAACTAGGTCACTAGGTCAAATTTAAGGAAAATCTTGTTAACACTCTGGAAGCCACATTTTTGGCTTGAGCATGTTGAAACTTTGTCAGAATGTTTGTCTTCGTGATGTCTAGGCCAAGTTCGAAACTGGATCATGTCCAGTCAAAAACTAGGTCACTAGGTCAAATTTAAGGAAAATCTTGTTAACACTCTGGAAGCCACATTTTTGGCTTGAGCATGATGAAACTTTGTCAGAATGTTTGTCTAAGTGATATCTAGGCCAATTCCGAAACTTGGTCATGTCCGGTCAAAAAACTAGGTCACTAGGTCAAATTTAAGGAAAATCTTGTTAACACTCTGGAAGCAACATTTTTGGCTTGAGCATGTTGAAACTTTGTCAGAATTATTGTCTTACTGATATCTAAACCAAGTTCGAAACTGGGTCATGTCCGGGTAAAAACTAGGTCACTAGGTCAAATTTAAGGAAAATGTTGTTAACACTCTGGAAGCCACATTTTTGGCTTGAGCATGTTGAAACTTTGTTAGAAAGTTTGTCTTGGTGATATCTAGGCCAAGTTCAGTTATGGGTCATTTTGAATCTTTGTCGGAATATTTGCCTTGAAGATATCTAGGCCAAATCAAATATGGGTTTGGTCAGGTCAAAAACTAGGTCAGTAGGCCATATTGTATAAAAATCGTGTTAACACTATAGAGATTGCATTTTTGACTTGGAGCAGCTTGATTGAAATTTTGTCAGAAAGATTGTCTTGATGATATTGCCATTGGCGCTGAAAGAGTTAAGTCTTAAAAAGCCTTTTCTCAGGTGAGCGATCCAGGGCCTCATGGCCCTCTTGTTAACTTTAGCATGATGAAACTTTATCAGAATGTTTTTCTTGATGATATGTAAGTCAAGTTCGATCAAGGGTCATGTTGGGTCAATTTTTGCTTCAGCAGTTTGAAATTTTGTCAGAATGTTTGTCTTAAAGATATCTAGGTAAAGTTCGAATATGGGTCATATTGGGTCAGAAACTAGGTCACTAGGCTAAATTGAAGGAACATCTTGTTAACTCTGTAGAAGACGCATTTTTTAGTACAGCAGCTTGACATTTTATGAGAATGTTTATCTAAATGATATCTAAGCCAAGTTCGAATAGGGATCATGTAGGGTCAAAAACTAGGTCACTAGGCCAAATTGAAGGAAAATCTTGTTAACACTTTGGATGCCACATTTTTTGCTTCAGCAGCTTGAAATTTGGTCAGAATGTTTGTCTGATTTATATCTAGGTCAAGTTCGAATATGGGTCATATTGGGTCAGAAACTAGGTCACTAGGCCAAATTGAAGGAACATCTTGTTAACTCTGTAGAAGACACATTTGTTGCTACAGCAGCGACATTTTATGAGAATGTTTATCTAAATGATATCTAAGCCAATATCGAATATGGATCATGTAGGGTCAGAAACAAGGTCAATAAAGGAAAATATTGTTCAAACTCCGGAGGCCGCATTTTTACTTTGAGCAAGTTGAAAATTTGTCAGAATGTTGTCTTGATAATATCTAGTCCATGTTGGAATATGGGTCATATCAGGTAAAAAAATATAGATCACTAGGCCAAATGAAGGAAAATCTTGTTAACACTGTGGAGGTTGCATTCAGAATAATTGTCCTGATGTATTTTGCATTGTAGTACATTGTATAATTAAGGTGAGCGATCCAGGGCCATCATGGCCCTCTTGTTCTTTTATTTCTTAAACAAAAAATTGTAAACTGAAAACGAATATTCTTAATCGAAAACAATATTCGAATATTCTTCCATTTTTAGCTCTACTGGCCAAAGGCCAGAAGGGCTTATGTCGTGGTGATTTGTCTGTCGTGCGTGCGTCCGTAAACAATTTCTTGTTAACACGATACAGTCTTCACTTTTGATTGTATCTCAACTAAACTTACACAGTAGTTAGATATCCATGAGAGCTCGGTTCCTTTCGAAAACCAGCCAGATCCGCCTATGCATGACTGGATTATGGCCCTTGAAATGGTCAAAATTGCTATAAAAGAGCTTGTTAACACGATACAGTCTTCACTTTTGATTGTATCTCAACCAAACTTATACAGTAGTTAGATATCCATGAGAGCTCAGTTCCTTTCGTAAACCAGCCAGATCCGCCCATGCAAGACTGGATTATGGCCCTTGAAATTGTCCAAATTGCTATAATTGAGCATGTGAACACAATAGAGGCTCCATTTACTATCTGATCTTCACCAAACTTAGATAGTAGTTAAATATTGATGAGAGCTTGGTTCCTTTTGAAAATCAGCCAGATCCACCCATGCAAGACTGGATTATGGCCCATGAAATTGTAAAACTTGCTATAATACAGCTTGTGAACACAAAAGAGCCTCCATTTACTATCCGATCTTCACCATACATACATGCTCTGGATTGAAAATGACCAAAGAACCATACCAGTAGAGCATAGGCCCTCATGGGCCTCTTGTTCGAATATTCGTTCCCATCCCTAATATTTATCCAACTAAAATGATGTTCCACATGCAAATATTCAACTTTATTTGATATTATGAATGAAAATATAATTATAAAATATTGTTGAAAATAGCGCACTTAAGAGAAAAACTGTTCATCATGAGCAATTTCTACTTTTGCTACAATGTTTTCAAAAGTGAGTCGTCCATGAGGGAAGGGTTAACACGATAGGTCTTATATTGTCTGTGTAAACTGAACTGTCGCAAGATGAATACATAAAAAAGTCAGTTCACATTCAAAAGATAGTAAACTGTCCTTTGTATGTATCCATCAGGCAACAGTTTAATTTACAGGGACAATACATATATCTCACTCACATGACATGAAATAAGTGTTAACTGTTTAACATGAATATCGTTCAACACATTGTAAAGTTGGAAATATTGACTCCTTGTGCTTCATAGGTAAATAGAGGGGTCTGAGATTTGTATTTGTACATATGTAATATACATGTATATGGATGGCATTGTCATTCCCATTTACATATTGGAAATAAATGTTCCCAAACATATGATCTTACTGAAATTTCTTTGTTTATTGTATGTTCTGTATTTTTAGCTCACCTATGCACGAAGTGCAAGGTGAACTATTGTGATCACATTTTGTCCGGCGTCCGGCCGTCTTGCGTCGTCAACATTTGAGCTTGTTAACACTCTACGGGCTACATTTTGCATATGAGGTCAAAAACTAGGTCACTAGGTCGAATTGAAGGGAAATCTTGTTAACACTCTGGAGGCCACATTTTCAATTTGAGCATGTTGAAACTTTATCAGAATGTTTGTCTTGATGGTATGGGCCGCAATTTTTGCTTCAGCGGTTTGCAATTTTGTGAGAATGTTTGTCTTAAAAATATCTAGGTCAAGTTCGAATATGGGTTATGCCGGGTCAAAAACTAGGTCACTAGGTAAAATTGAAGGAAAATCTTGTTAACACTTTGAATGCCGCATTTTTTGCTTCAGCAGTTTGAAACTTAGTCAGAATGTTTTTCTTAAAGATATCTAGGTCAAGTTCAAATATGGGTCATATTGGATCAGAAACTAGGTCACTAGGCCAAATTGAGGGAAAATCTTGTTAACTCTGTAGAAGCCGCATGCTTTGCTTCAGCGGCTTGAAATTTGTTCAGAATGTTGAGCTGAATGATATCTAGGCCAAGTTCGAATATGGGTCATGCCGGGTCAAAAACTAGGTCACTAGGTCAAATTGAAGGAAAATTTTCTTAACATTTTGGAAGCCGCATTTTTTGCTTCAGCAGCTTGAAATTTGGTCAGAATGTTTGTCTAAATGATATCTAGGCCAAGTTCGGATATGGGTCATGCCGGGTTAAAAACTAGGTCACTAGGCCAAATTGAAGGGTAATCTTGTCAACACTCTGGATACTGCATTTTTAATTTCAGCATGATGAAACTTTATCAGAATGTTTTTCTTGAAGATATGTAGGCCAAGTTCGAATATGGGTCATGCTGGGTCAAAAACTAGGTCACTAGATCAAATTGAAGGAAAATCTTGTGAACACTTTGGATGCCACATTTTTTGCTTCAGCAGCTTGAAATTTGGTCAGAATGTTTGTCTGAATTATATCTAGGTCAAGTTCGAATATGGGTCATATTGGATTAGAAACTAGGTCAATAAAGGAAAATATTGTTCAAACTCCGGAGGCCGCATTTTTACTTTGAGCAAGTTGAAACTTTGTCAGAATGTTGTCTTGATGATATATCTAGTCCATGTTGGAATATGGGTCATATCAGGTAAAAAAAATATAGATCACTAGGCCAAATGAAGGAAAATATTGTTAACACTGTGGAGGTTGCATTCAGAATAATTGTCTTTATGTGTTTTGCATTGCAGTACATTGTATAATTAGGGTGAGCGATCCAGGGCCATCATGGCCCTCTTGTTTTAATCCTTCGACTTAAAGAGTGTTCTTTTTTCAAATGTTTGCCGGACACTTAAGTCATTCCTCTTTAATTAAACTGGGGTGATGAAACTTTATATATGCACTTGTAATGACTCGATGAATATAAACTGGCTTGAGGGTTTCTTACCCTTACCCTCGTATAGACACTTTCTGACACCTCTGCAGCAGACGACTTTTTGAAAACGTTATGACTAAAGAAGAAATTCCTCAAAACGAGCAATGAGCAATTTCTCCTTTTTCCACAATGTTTTCAAGTCGTAATGGTGTTCGAAGTAAACTGGAGAGTGCACATATGAAACATTGCCAGTATGAGACACTTAAATGGTGTATGAAGTAAACTGTAGAGTGCACACATAAAGCATTGCCAGTATGAGACACTTAAATGGTGTCTGAAGTAAACTGTAGAGTGCACACTTAACTTAAAACTATAGGCATCCTGTCTGTTTTCACACGTTATTTAAATGTACTGAACTACATCTGCTTCCTTTAAGTCATGCTTCAAAATCATGCGCGGCGTCTTTGATGCTCTGCATCAAAATTCATCTTGTATTCAATTGTAATAACTTGTTTGTGTGTGGCATAATTATCTACTCGGCTAACGAATTTTGCGAGGGGATATAGTAACGGGACTGTCCGTTTGTCCGTAAAAACCTTGTGACCACTCTACACTGAACATCCTTCGACCGATCTTAACCGAACTTGGTATACAGTTAGTATATGGCACTATTGTGCCTATTTATTTTCAAGGTTAAAGGTCAAGGTCAAAATTGGACTGTTGACTATTTTCCCATATCAATAACCTTGTGACCACTCTACACTGAACATCCTTCAAACGATCACGACCAAACTTGGTATACAGTTAGTATATGGCAAGGTCTAGAAGCCTATTTATTTTCAAGGTCAAAGTTGAAAGGTCAAGGTCTGACTATTCCATATCAACAACGTTGTGACCACTCTTCACTGAACATCCTTTGACCGATCTTAACCAAACTTGGTATACAGTTAGTATATGGCAAGGTCTAAAAGCCTATTTATTTTCAATGTCATAGGTTAAAGGTCAAGGTCAAAATTGGACTGACTATTTTCCCATATCAACAACCTTGTGACCACTATACACTGATCATCTCTTGGCAGATCTCATAACCAAACTTGCCATACATTAAAATATATGTAATGTAATAATTATAAAAATAGTTCATGGTACTGAGGGCCATATAGCAGTTTATTGACCAAGATGTCACTTAATATGATTTGATAAATTTTGTTTTGGTCAAGGAAACAACTATTTTTAAGGTAAATTAGTAGTTCTGTTATTTTCGATCACAACAGATCTCGATGTGATGATTGAATACCGAGGGGATGCATCCGCTTTGCGGTGCCCTTGTTTATGGGGTGTTTTGGCATTTTGATATGCCCATCATTCTTGGTTCGAATAGAGGTTTTAATAGTAATCTGTTTGGTTGTTAGTGTGTATCTATTCGTCGTAATGCTATCCTAGCAATCCGGAGATCCAAGAAGGGAAGCCACAGCTACCATTTTAACCCATTCCCACATGCAGCACAAATATGCAAAATCTCTATAAATGAAAGTATCTTCATGGAATAAGAGTTGAAAGCATTCTGCCAAGGAGAACTTGCTCATTATGAGCAGTTTTCTTTTTTTGTCACAATGTCTGCTGCAGATGCTTCAAAATGTGTCTGTATTTGGGAAAGGGGTAAAGTCTGGTCTCTCGCTTACGAGATGAGCTCTCTGACCACTTGAGCACCATGTCAGCGTCCCTGCTATAAATTGCTCTACCAGAAAATAACTCTAGTTCCATTTGATCCGTGCTGTTGGAAACTATTGATCGCTTGATTGGATTAAATTTTCGTTTTCAGCTTTTTATTACTGAATTTTTAAAATAACCTAGATCTGCATTTGGATCAGCCAGTTTAAGGAATATCAAGCTAAATATCTTGAACTCGGCAGCCAACGATATAGAGCCAGGCCTTCTGACCAGGTTTTTTCAAAAGACGTCTGCTGCAGAGTTGTCAGAAAGCGTCTATATGTTGGAAAGGGTTAAAGAGTTTCAGTATCACAGCACCAAGTTCATCTAACCATGCGTTTCTGGCTTTCTCGCATAAATACTATATACATACGCCATTCTTCCCAGGTAACTGGTTGCCACAATTTCCCAAAAATTATTTAGCGCATCGATGGATGACATTTATCACAGTTACTTTAGACAATCATCGGAAAGAACTAATGTTCGAGGCGAGGTTTGAATCTGTGTCCCCTTGATCGTTACCGACTGATATGACGGCTCGACGGTAAAACTATTCCTTAGCATTTAAAACAAGCATAGTCGAAGATATATGTGCAAATCTCGACTATGCAACTCCTCGAATTCTTCGTTGGCGATAGTGCAGAGTCAATCCAGACTGTTCATATGCGCATTGATCTTTATCTATGCTTCTGTGTTTAAAAAAAAAAAGCCTATAACAGCAAATTTATAGGTAGCAATACAATGTGTATATAGGCCAGCCAGTCCCAATGTAGCAATACAATGTGTATATAGGCCAGCCAGTCCCAATGAAGCAATACAATGTGCATATAGGCCAGCCAGTCCCAATGTAGCAATACAATGTGTATATAGACCAGCCACTCCTAATGTAGCAATACAATGTGTATATAAGCCAGCCACTCCTAATGTAGCGATACAATGTGTATATAGACCAGCCACTCCTAATGTAGCAATACAATGTGTATATAGGCCCAGCCACTCCTAATGTAGCAATACAATGTGTATATAGGCCCAGCCAGTCCCAATGTAGCAATACAATGTGTATATAAGCCCAGCCGCTCCTAATGTAGCAATACAATGTGTATATAAGCCAGCCACTCCTAATCTAGCAATACACTGTATATAAGCCTAGCCACTCCTTATGTAGCAATACAATGTGTATATAAGCCAGCCACTCCTAATGTAGCAATACAATGTGTATATAGACCAGCCACTCCTAATGTAGCAATACAATGTGTATATAGGCCAGCCACTCCTAATGTAGCAATACAATGTGTATATAGGCCCAGCCACTCCTAATGTAGCAATACAATGTGTATATAGGCCCAGCCAGTCCCAATGTAGCAATACAATGTGTATATAAGCCCAGCCGCTCCTAATGTAGCAATACAATGTGTATATAAGCCAGCCACTCCTAATCTAGCAATACACTGTATATAAGCCTAGCCACTTCTTATGTAGCAATACAATGTGTATATAAGCCCAGCCACTCCTAATGTAGCAATACAATGTGTATATAAGCCCAGCCACTCCTAGCAATACAATGTGTATATAGGCCCAGCCACTCCCAGCAATACAATATGTATATAGTGCCAGCCACTCCTAGCAATACAATGTGTATATATGCCCAGCCACTCCTAGCAATACAATGTGTATATAGTGCCCAGCCACTCCTAATACAATGTGTATATAGGCCTAGCAATACAATGTGTATATATGCCCAGCCACTCCTAGCAATACAATGTGTATATAGTGCCCAGCCACTCCTAATACAATGTGTATATAGGCCCAGCCACTCCTAGCAATATAATGTGTATATAGTGCCCAGCCACTCCTAGCAATACAATGTGTATATAGTGCCCAACCACTCCTAGCAATACAATGTGTATATAGACCCAGCCACTCATAGCAATACAATGTGTATATAGTGCCCAGCCACTCATAGCAATACAATGTGAATATAGGCCCAGCCACTCATAGCAATACAATGTTTATATAGTGCCCAGCCACTCCTAGCAATACAATATGTATATAGGCCCAGCTACTAGCAATACAATGTGTATATAGGCCCAGCCACTCCTAGCAATACAATGTGTATATAGGCCCAGCCACTCCTAGCAATACAATATGTATATAGTGCCAGCCACTCCTAGCAATACAATATATATATAGTGCCAGCCACTCCTAGCAATACAATGTGTATATAGGCCCAGCCACTCCTAGCAATACAATGTGTATATAGTGCCCAGCCACTCCTAGCAATACAATGTGTATATAGTGCCCAGCCACTCCTAGCAAAACAATGTGTATATAGGACCCAGCCACTCCTAGCAATACAATGTGTATATAGTGCCCAGCCACTCATAGCAATACAATGTGTATATAGGCCCAGCCACTCATAGCAATACAATGTGTATATAGGCCCAGCCACTCCTAGCAATACAATATGTATATAGGCCCAGCCACTAGCAATACAATGTGTATATAGGCCCAGCCACTCCTAGCAATACAATGTGTATATAGGCCCAGCCACTCCTAGCAATACAATGTGTATATAGTCTCAGCCACTCCTAGCAATACAATGTGTATATAGTCTCAGCCACTCCTAGCAATACAATGTGTATATAGTCTCAGCCACTCCTAGCAATAAAATGTGTATATAGGCCTAGCCACTCCTAGCAATACAATGTGTATATAGCCTCAGCCACTCCTAGCAATACAATGTGTATATAGTCTCCGCCACTCCTAGCAATACAATGTGTATATAGTCTCAGCCACTCCTAGCAATACAATGTGTATATAGTCTCAGCCACTCCTAGCAATACAATGTGTATATAGGCCCAGCCACTCCTAGCAATACAATGTGTATATAGCCTCAGCCACTCCTAGCAATACAATATGTATATAGGCCCAGCCACTCCTAGTCTGAGCCGTGTTTAGCTATCTCCGTACACTGAAGACCAAATAATTTACACTTTCGCTTGCTCGTTTTATCATGTTATTTATTTAGCAACCGAACAAAATGAAAAATCAGCATATGCGATGTCTTTCTATGAATGACTTCGTACATTGAAGTTTCAGGTGAGTCTGTAGCACAGTCTCATCAAAGTGATCACGGTCCGCATAGATGTACCTTCTGACAAAAATCTAGAAGTGTATCCCCCAAGTTCTATGTCAACTTGTCTTTTACAGACGACTTCTGAAAACATTGTTCGAGGTGAAATTGCTCGTGGTGAGCAATTTCGACTTTGGCCACAATGTTTTCAGCTTTATTTAACAATTAAGCTATCTTTTATGGAGATTTTTCAGGTTTTTGTCACCATGTTTTCAAAGTCGTCTGCTGCAGATTTGTTGCAGAGGTAAAAGTAGATAGTTATTAATATATGACCTTAACTCGCTGGTCGCATCTCATTTATAAAAGCTTCGCCATAGGAAAAATGATCTTATGAAGTGTGGCAATTAATAAGCCTACACGTGCCTGAATTCGGAGACATATGTTTCTGCTATATAGTGATGAGTGTTTGAACTCTATCCGATAGGCAAAGGGACCGTATAAAACAATTCAGGGACACGATATGTAATATAGTGTCCCTGTAGAATTGTAATATACGATCCCTTGATAGGCCTATAAATACTGTTAAAGGCGACTTTAAACGTAAATGGCAACTAACAATTCGACTGTATCTTATTTCAACCATATTTAGAAACGAAAAGAGTCTGAAACGGTAATAACTTCATTTGAAAAAGCAACTTAGAAAGTCGGGCTCAATTGCGAAGCAATTCAACCGACCTATTGCGGTCGAAACGACTCGCAAACGTCGTGTGAGAACGCAGTAACTGTTGAAATCGTGCCACTGGAAACACATATATTCATAGTTTTGATTCAGCATAAATTCAGCTTAAAGTCATTTAAAATCGGGAAGTTAAGTTATACGGAAAATACTATAAGCTAAGGCATATGTTCTTGTTATTATTAGATTTAACGTCATTCTTATATGTATTTGTATATATATTTTTAAATTGTGCATAATTGGCATGAATCCTAGATATTAAAACAAATAAGTTTACTATTCGGTTAAAATTGACTTCTGTGTATCAGATTTAATGTATTAAACCTTTCCTGTATGCAACACAATTGCAACATCAAGTTTAAAAACATGTAGACCTAAATATAGATACATTAAATTATTGAAGGTATAACTTTGTAATAGAGAGGAAAGCCCTTTTACACAAGGAGTGATGAACATAATGAACGCTTCCCTCTTTTGTCATGATGTTTTAAAATATATGTACTGCTTATAATCGCATTCAGAAGATGTTCTATACTTCAATCTCTTTAATGTGGTTTCACTCATGTTTATATGTAAATTTGTATAATTGGCCGGAGGCCCAAATTACTGAATACACATATTGTATTGTATTCGGTTACTTCCGTGATGTGTCCGGAGACCCGTGTCACATACATGTAATCGTGCTCAGTAGCGGAAAGGATCCGATGTCAAGCCTCATTTCCTTTTTGGATAAATTAATATCCTGCAGAAAAATATCCAATGTGTTGGTTTTTTAAAAAAGAATATAAGTTATATTTACGCAGGCACTCAACCACATGTTGCGCGCCTTCCTTCGGAAATGCGTCATTGTGTTTCATGAACGCGTAACAGTTTTAATAGACATCAGTTGAAAATGGTGATTATTGTTATGTTTAATTAATTCATATTTACCAAATTACGTCCCTATATTTCAAAAGTTATAAAACAATTTCCAAAATATTGATTGTTATAGTTGATTCCATAGTAAAATACGCCAATAAAAAAGATGCACATCATTTGTTAAAAATTAGTTTACGCAATGCTAAGATAAGTCCAATGGTCACTTAAATTTGTAATACTTTACACATGAAAAGAACCTGTTTAAAGCTTTCTAAGTTAGGTTCAAATAACGACATCGTGTCCATAAGTTGGGTAGGAGTACATGATGCAGAGATTACTGTACGCATTCCGTAGGCCCTTAGGTTTTGATGCGCTTAGTCCATCTGTATTGCTTTAATTAATATTCAATAATTTACAGTTTCTGCTCTTGCAATACTGTTTTAAACTATACTGAGAAAAAAAAGTTTAGTCAGTATAACTTCCCGTGAGTATATTTTTACAGGAAAGGCAATAATGATAAAAGCATAAGGCATTTTTGAATGCATAATCATTTTATTGTACCCGAGTTAACAATCAGAAACTGACAGAACAGAAACATGAAAGTCTGTTTGTCTGGTATGCCCTCCGTTTCTTTGAATTACGGCTTGGCATCTTCGTCTCATGCTGTTTATTAGGGTCCTGATAACGTGTAGCGGTATTCTACGCCATTCCCGGTGGAGTGTGCGCTCCAGTTATATGACGTCATTGACGTTGTGACGTTCCCTTAATTGTCAGATAATCCCAGAGATGCTCTATCGGGGACAAGTCCGGAGAACGCGCCGGCCAGTCAATGGTTGGGATGTTAAGTTGCTGCAAAACATTTCTGGTATGTCTTGCAACGTGGGGTCGAGCACCAGCGGTCAACATCCCAATTGCAAAATGACGTTGTTCCAATGTCATTCCACGACGGCGTTCCATGTTAAAAATCTTTAAAACTTAGAGCGGTTTTCTTTGTACGGCTAGATTGCAGGTTGATTACAACGTGTGCAGACTAACACCACCCTTCAGCACCACACATTTTGCAAATTGTGTTTACCTACCTGCAATAACCACGGACCACTCAAGGTTTGGCCTGGGGCGAATCCGATTCGATACACAGTTATATTATTGGAAGATTTGTATTGTACACTTTGAATTATATAGCAATTTAAAAAGTATGACTAAACTTTTTTTTGTTCAGTATATATGTAAAATAACTTAATTTTCAGTCGTGTTCAATTACACGATTTTAACGGATATTGACTGACTGACCGTGCAGTCGCCAACAAAGCGTGCATATTGTAAAATAGTTCACGAATTCTTATTTAATACTCAAAATAGGCAAATGTCATGTGTGAATAACTTCGTAATTACGCAGTAACTGTTGAAAACATGCCTCTGGAAACACACATATACTAGCGGAAAAACCATAACTGTGCATGGGTAAAACGTCATATAAAACAATAACTTCAAAATGTACAGAAATAATTTCTTTCAAGATTGTAAAATACAGATTTCATCAAAGATCATTTTAATAAATATCGTCATGCCAGCAACCATTTCATCACGAAAGGTGTCTCCTACTAGTTCAGTTCGCAAAGTCAATAACGCGTATGTCCACTTTTGGCATTGATGCATGCCCGGCACCTACGCTGCATGTACCTGTTGTTGAAAAATGCCTTATTGGGAATGTCATTCCAGATGCGAAGTAACACACGTGATTACTCTGCTAACGTCACGGGTCGGTTAGGAAGTTGCCGCAACCGACGTTGAATCTCGTCCAATGCGTGCTCGATTGGCGAAGGGTCGGGTGAGACTGCAGGCCATGGCAAAACATCCACATTCTTCTGCGTCGGGAAATCAGTCACAACCCGTGCTACATGAGATCTAGCGTTGTCATATTGAAGCGGGACGTGATGTTGTTGCAAGAACGGGATAGATAACGTTGGCTTGCAGTATTCCATCACAGTAGCGGTATTCGATGCATTGCCTAACCAGATGATAATACTACCTCCGCCGAATGGACGTCGTTCTACCACACAATCACCAACACGGCGGTACACTTTGGAACGGCCGTCACTACTGTCCAAGTGAAACCGAGACTCCTCCGTGAATAATTACTCGCCCACTCCCGTCTAATAAAGCGAATATGCCCCCTACACCAAGCGAGATAGGCAACACGATGGCGTAGTTTCAGAACGAGACGCGTAGCTGCACGTCGCGGACGAATGTGATGTCCGCGCAGGCGATTGATCACAGATTTGGGACTGAATCTCCGTAATCCAGGAATGCATCTCGCAGTCAAAGCTGCAGTTTGAAAGCGGTTTCGTAGACGTCAAATCCGACATGTGCGCAATGAGAACGGAATGTACGTGAAAAAGATGGTATCAGGAAGTAAAGGCCCAATTATTTACGGCCCATTGCATTTATTGCCCATGTTTGGAAGATATGGCCCATATATGAAATATATATAGTGGTAGCTATAATACCCTATATATTATGTTTTTTATTTATAAACAAGAAGAAAGAATTTTGATGCAAAGCATCAAAGAGGCCGCGCAAGCTTTTGAAGCATGACTTAAAGGAAGCAGATGCAGTTCAGTACATTTAAAACCCTGTGCAAGCAGACAGGATGTCAATATTTCGAACAAGAAGGCCAAATGTCCCTTTATTTCAAACAAGAAGGCCAAGATGAGCCTATATTGCTACCATAGCCTATATAAAAAGGTTACCAAGAGCAGAAAGGGTCAATATTGACGTAGGGATTAAACGTGTTACATGCTACGATCTATGTGATATTCAGCATGTGAAATTTAGTCGTGAAATGACAAGTTTAGTCCTGAAACCACTATAATGTGTCATTCAAGCTGAATTTCTCATTTTTTGTTTACCAATAAACTGTTTTAAATCTTCTAACTAGATCCATTAGATAAAAAAACCCATAGGTGCTTAAATATTAACATATATTAAGGTGTATTGCCTCTAGTTATAAGTTAAGTGTGACACAAGCTTAGGAAGGAGAGGTGGAAGTCTATTCTCCTTCCAGTTTAGCAGAAGTATGATAGCAAAAACGGGAGTATATAAACAAAATATACGAAGTAATTAAAAAAGAAAAGAAAGATATGTATGATCAAGATTGAGCATTATGAAAGTTCACATGTATAGTCAACATATAGCAAGAATGATTAAGTCTGTTTTGTTTGTTTGTAATGTCACTTTAATCGTTTTGAACATGCCAGTAGAAAACTGAAAAATAAACAAAAGAAAGTGGTCAAGTCAGTTCCCCAAGAGCAAAGAGCGCGAACACCAGTTGGTACGAATTGTTCATCTCGAACGAAACATGAACAATCGGGTACGAATCCAATGAATTTTAGAAATCGGATGAAATCGTGAAAACAGCGAAGTATTCATAGCGGAAGGAAGCAGAGCAACTTAATTTACTCTATGGGAACCGATGACACCTTGTCGTCTATTAAATAAGAAAATCGCCAAGCGATGACATGCTGCATTTACAAATAATAGAACAGGTCACGTTACGGCCATGCGTATTGCATAGTTGGGTTAACGTTGTTTTTACAGTTACTGTAATATTATGGAACGCCAAATCTACATAAACTCAAATATTTGAAGAGCTCTTCAAATATTTAGAGAGCTCTCCAATTGAATTGATGATATCATTAATTCAATTGAAGAGCTCTTCAATTGAATTGGAGAGCTCTCTAATTCAATTGAAGATATCTCCAAATCAACTTAATTGAAGATATCTCCAAATCAATTAGAGATATCTTCAAATCAATTGGAGAGCTCTGCAATTCAATTGGAGATATCTCCAAATCAATTATGGATATGTTTGATTTGGAAGAATTGGAGATATCTCCAATTCATTTGTTGCTATCTCTAATTGAATTAAAGATATCTCCAATTCATTTGGAGAGCTCTCTAATTCAATTAGTGAGAGCAACAAATGAATTGTTGATTTGGAGATATCTTCAATTGAATTAGAGAGGTCTGCAAATCAATTAGAGAGCTCTCCAATTGAATTGATGATATCAGTAATTCAATTAGAGAGCTCTCTAATTATTTGAAGAGCTCTCTAAATATTTGAAGAGGGAACGCAAATCTACATAAACTCAAATATTTGAAGAGCTCTCCAATTGAATTGATGATATCATTAATTCAATTGAAGAGCTCTTCAATTGAATTGGAGAGCTCTCTAATTCAATTGAAGATATCTCCAAATCAACTTAATTGAAGATATCTCCAAATCAATTAGAGATATCTTCAAATCAATTGGAGAGCTCTGCAATTCAATTGGAGATATCTCCAAATCAATTATGGATATGTTTTATTTGGAAGAATTGGAGATATCTCCAATTCATTTGTTGCTCTCTCTAATTGAATTAAAGATATCTCCAATTCATTTGGAGAGCTCTCTAATTCAATTAGTGAGAGCAACAAATGAATTGTTGATTTGGAGATATCTTCAATTGAATTAGAGAGGTCTGCAAATCAATTAGAGAGCTCTCCAATTGAATTGATGATATCAGTAATTCAATTGGAGAGCTCTCTAATTATTTGAAGAGCTCTTCAAATATTTGAGTTTATGTAGATTCGGCGTTCCATATAATATGTAGTAATTAAAATGAATCATCATTGATTTTTTAAAGATTACCCATTTATTTAAAAATCTCAATATCGTAAAGAGGCAAAAACATCGCCAGAAACTTTTTTCTGAGCTTTGGTGAATCAATATTTTATTGATGATAAATATTTAAAAATGTGAAAAAATACTAAAAATGCATATTAACAAAAAAAATAATAATATATTTTATGATAATATAAAAGGGAATAACTTATTTTTTTTTATATTTTCTATCTAAACTCTTCATTTGTTGGTTTAATTAACAGATTATTACAGTAGTTGTGATCAAACTACATTAATTAATAGATTGTTGCAGTTTTTTGGTGATCAAAGTTCTTTAACTAAAGGATTGTTGCAGTTTTTGTTTATCATTTATATAAACACTTTGCTCCATAATAAATCGTTAAATGCAATTAATAAGGTAAATAAAATGAATGATATAAATGAAAATACATAATATTCAATTTTATATGAATTGACATTTTAAAACAACTGAATTGAATGTATTCATTATTTAAATCTTATAAAAGTGTAATTTCATATGATACACAATTAAGATTATTGACAGTCACCTGTTAGGTGTTAATACCACCTCCAGGGTATTATAATTAACACTATATATTTCATATATGGGCCATTGTACACATGCTAGCTAATTGTGTCAAGTTATATGTTGAAACATTTCTTACAACTTTGTATATTTTAATCTTTATACATTGCAAAGTTACATTTTTCCGTAAGTATATTAATGGCTTAGATTCAGTAGATAAGTTTGCATGTTAAACGAAATTCGGTTACTTCCGTGAGATGGCCGGAGACACACGTGTCACATACATGTATTCATGCTCATTATTTGCGGAAGGATCCGATGTCAAGCCGCTTGTTTTCGGGTGGTGTTAGTTTTTTACAAAAGAATATGAGTTACATTTATGCAGGTACTCAAACACATAGGAATTTATAATTCATTCAGCGGAGTAAAGAGGTATCGAATTTCTGCTGTGAAAGGTTTTACGTTGTATTTAAACACACACATGAGTACATTTTTTGTAACCCTCCACACACAACTATCCATGTTTTCTTTGTACGTTCAACATCTTTGAATTTGTTTAATCTTTGGGGTTTTCAATACTCCTAAGTACTTTGATTCTTATTTAGGTTCAAAAGTGTGTTTTCATCACAAAATTGGTGATTCTAACGATCACAAAATGGCAGCTTCCATGATTTGAAAACATGTGTTGTTTGTTTACAAATACATTTACAATCTTATAGCGAGTTTAATCACCTTACGATTGCTTTAACGTTGAAGGCAAGTATTTTCATGAACGTTTTTATTCTTTACAGGTGGAACATATCATATATCGGTGTGACAGAAACGCGCTAACACTATTATTTTTCGCCGTTTCTCATCCCTTTGTATTCTCATTAGATTCGTGCATGTTTTGATAATTATTTTAATGGTTAAGAATACTTGCGAACTAAAATCAGTTATATCACTGGCCATACAAAACTAAGATCTTAACTCTTGCTCTCAATCAATATCTAGACAAACCACCAGACAATTGATATATACATGTACTTCGGTCTCCTAAGTTTGCGATCCAAAGTATTTAAAGAACGACGCTACCAAGGACTAAATGAATCATTAGACATCAGAAAAGAGTTCAACACTTCTCAGTTGACTGCTACTTCAAAGCAAAGACGTAATCCAAATATTAGGTCATAACATCTAAAATAATTGTAAGCCCACAAAATTAATTAAAGACCTTGACTGGCAAAGACATGGAAGTTTGTTTAGTCTCTAGAAATAGTGGCAAGATATGAAGGTGGTTAGAGCCCCAAGCTAGTATGTTATTCATTATTGGGGTCGAAGGTTTGCATCCCATATCGGGCAGACATTTCCCCCTCGTACTAGTCTCCTAGTCATGTTATTTGGATTCTGGAGATTTCGTCTAACTGTTACTATAGAGTAAGTGGGGTAGAGATTTTGGGGTCCCTAGACTTACTGAAATCGACCTGAATACCGGAATCCACTGAAATCGACGTCCAATTACTGAAATCGACCTGTATTATTGTTGTTTGTGTTATTTAATAATCAATGAATTATTAATAGTATACATTAATATGTTTCTTTCAATAAAATATGGGAAAAAAAACATGGAAGTTTGTTTAGTCTCTAGAAATAGTGGCAAGATATGAAGGTGGTTAGAGCCCCAAGCTAGTATGTTATTCATTATTGGGGTCGAAGGTTTGCATCCCATATCGGGCAGACATTTCCCCCTCGTACTAGTCTCCTAGTCATGTTATTTGGATTCTGGAGATTTCGTCTAACTGTTACTATAGAGTAAGTGGGGTAGAGATTTTGGGGTCCCTAGACTTACTGAAATCGACCTGAATACCGGAATCCACTGAAATCGACGTCCAATTACTGAAATCGACCTGTATTATTGTTGTTTGTGTTATTTAATAATCAATGAATTATTAATAGTATACATTAATATGTTTCTTTCAATAAAATATGGAAAAAAAAATATTTTTTATGAAATCGACTTCTCAATGTCCAAAATAAAGGTTAAATAACCGTTAGAACGGCAACGGTGTCGTGTGCGATTTGAAAATCTATGAAAGTTACTCCAATTCTCGGTAATCTCCTTATCCAAAGGTGTGAAAGAAAAGGTCTAACACCTATATACTTAATTTTCTGTTAATTTGTAGGGATTTTAATTAACTAATCTACATAACATGCAAGAGTGTTTAGTTATTACATTTCTCAATAAATAGAATAAAAATCGGTGTTTCCAAAAGAAAAATAAATATAATTCATATATTTCATAAAAGCATTTTGCGAAATGTAATATCCAGGCCACACCACGGGGAGGAACTCTCTCATGGCCCAACATTAAATTTATATAAAAATATACAAGTTACGAAAAATACATATCATTAAACCAGAAGTGAACTATACTTTAAAAAAAATATGACAAATATCAAAAAAATAAACAATGAAATACAAAGGATTCATGCATTAAAATAGCCACCGATATAATATAGACAGAAATTTACTTGGTAGAAGATGTATTAGAACACAATAAAACACATAGGCTACATGTATTAGAAAAGATGGCAATGCTACAAACAAAAGTACACTTACACACAATAAAACACATAGTACATGTATAATACAGAGCAAACATCACGTTATCTCATTTACGATTACCGAAATAGAGTATGTGCGCCCGACTAGGTCACGGGCCGTGAAAGACCCTACACAGAGCTCCATTTACAGTTATCTCATGTATAAACAATAAAACACATAGGCTACATTTATTAAAATAATACAGAGAGCAAATACCTAACATACAAAATGGTGAAACGGTTGCTTGTTATACATGTATTTCATTTCCTTCCCTTTATCCGTTATCTCATATTCGATTACCGAAATGGAGTCTGTGCGCCCGACTAGGTCACGGGCCGTGAAAGACCCTACACAGAGCTCCATGTTTAGTTTTTATTTTATGTACATTACCGAACTCATTTCATTTGATAGAGATTCAAAACATGGCCAAGCAGCATCACCCAGCTACCGGCCGTGTCTGCACCACTGTTTAGCATGCAGACATTGCCGACATCTGGACCCGGGGCCATCCATACCCGAGAAACCTATAAATCAACATAGAGCTTGCAAACCAGGAAATCTCCCGTAAAACATTAGTATGAGCCTGAATCTCTAACAGATGTCATTTTCTTTCGATTGCTTTTTATACATGTATTTCATTTCCTTCCCTTTATCCGTTATCTCATATTCGATTACCGAAATAGAGTCTGTGCGCCCGACTAGGTCACGGGCCGTGAAAGACCCTACACAGAGCTCCATGTTTAGTTTTTATTTTATGTACATTACCGAACTCATTTCATTTGATAGAGATTCAAAACATGGCCAAGCAGCAGCACCCAGCTACCGGCCGTGTCTGCACCACTGTTTAGCAATTAAAATATGAGCGAAGACTCAATTCGGCCAGTTCTTAAGTTTTTAACCAAAGTGTGAAAAATATCGGTGCTTCAAAGAGCATATGTAATGATGAGTAAGGTATGACACTTAACGTTCGGCGTTTTTGATAGAAAGATTATTTTAATTGTGTAATTACTTTGGATTAAAACAAAATTAAATGATTGATAATTGCGATTTATTTTAACAAAAGTGTGATAAATGTCCGTTAATTAAAGAGCTTCTATAATGATGAGTAATTTATAAACAGAGAATTGTAGAAATGTTCATCAAAGTATCAATATGGATAGATTCATGCTGTTCGGTGATAGTTACATTACACGACTTAGTCTTCACTGCAAAAACAATCTGGGTGTTCCAGGTCATGTCTTATTTCTCGGTAAGGGCGGTTTACGAACTGACCACATGGATAACCGTATGTATTGTGTGAAAGAAACGGTCAAACACCTATATACTTTCTTCTCTGTTAATTCGATAAGGAGATTACCGAGAATTGGAGTAACTTTCATAGATTTTCAAATCGCACACGACACCGTTGCCGTTCTAACGGTTATTTTGGACATTGAGAAGTCGATTTCATAAAAAATCTTTTTTTTTTCATATTTTATTGAAAGAAACATATTAATGTATACTATTAATAATTCATTGATTATTAAATAACAACAATAATACAGGTCGATTTCAGTAATTGGACGTCGATTTCAGTAGATTCCGGTATTCAGGTCGATTTCAGTAAGTCTAGGGACCGGAGATTTTG
Organism: Serripes groenlandicus; assembly: GCA_031761405.1. Classification (NCBI taxonomy): domain Eukaryota; kingdom Metazoa; phylum Mollusca; class Bivalvia; order Cardiida; family Cardiidae; genus Serripes; species Serripes groenlandicus. The sequence goes on from JASEVX010000009.1 coordinate 42,742,788, forward strand.
TCTAACTTATCTATATCAATATGTACAGTAGGTGTAATAGTAAGGTGTTAATTGACCGATTATAGTGAAAGACAACACACAATTTGAATTAGTTTGAAAATGTTATCATTTTAATAATTTGTAATTTAATTTGTATTTGATCATTGGAGATTTTGTCCTCGTCCCGCAATGTTTTCAATCCCTATAGTATACTCTTCATATGTTTCGACATTATTGGTACAGTAGAATATTATTTGCGACGGCTGAATTATTGCTTTCGACACTATAACAAGCAAGATTACGAGAAGAGAAGAACTATATCACATTCAGTCACTCGTCAATTCAAAGGAGAAGTCGTTTATTATATGAAACGGCTGCTTACACAATTTCATATATTACATGCTTTATCACATTCAGTCACTCATAAATTGAAATCATTATTGTTCGGAGCAGTAGATAAATTATTGAATCATTATAGGAAAAAGAAATCGTTAAAAATTAGCTCGGCTCCTTTTCTTACAAGAATTCTACTCTTCATATATCGACATTTAAAGTGATATTTATAAATTGAGTTTATAAAAAAATATAATATTTAAGTATATTTTACATACAAGACATAATAATCCTTCTTATTTACAAGTTAGACGAAATCTCCAACATCCATGTTATTTTAATGTTATCAGAAGTAAACTGGAAACATTGCCAGCACAGCCAACCAACCACACACTTGCTTTTGTCAGAAGGAACATCAATATTGGTTCTACCCAAGTGAAGGAGCAAGCATTCAGTTTTTACGCATTCACTCGATCAAAGCGAAATTGACTTTGCAACCAATTTTGTCCTAAGTTATCTGCCGCTGTAAATCATCACAGTCACGTGTCATGTTGTATCGCTTAATTCAATTCTCGGTATACACAGAACTTACGTAATCATGAATTTGACAACTGATAGTGTATACCTCATTTAAATCAGAAGTCTAATCACTTAACACACGCAACGACGTAGAACCGATTGTCCAATCAACCATCGTGTCTTTATACACTAATTTGCATTACTAATAACCAATTGTCAAATCAACCATTACGACCACTGTGCTTAATCATTTAATACAAATCTAATTTAAATGAGATCAATGTCAAATGAAACCTTATGTTTCATCCATTTGAATGGTATAAAAAAATGGCAGCTTATCACCGTTGAAAATAATTACGAAATTTATGACACATACCAATGACTTCTTATATTTCGAACTCAATTTTGTCTGGCACATGGGGAATCCCGGTTGCTATGAACACTTTTCATACAAATAACGCAATATACAGTCAAAATTGCGATAAGCAGCCACCCAAGGGACATGATTAAACTGGCTGCTTAAGACAGGTGGCTGCTGATCACAAATTTCATGACTTTGTGGGATTTGTTCAAGTTTTGTCAGTTCACATAATATTACATGTAACTGTTAGGAATAGTCATTACATCACAAATAGTAAATTGTCTTTATAAACATTATTATGAAGATTTGTAGCTTTTTTCTATCAAATATTTCATTTTGCTATCTATTCTTTAGTTTAAACCGACGTTTTCAACTAACTTGACTATCAAATATTTTTTCAACTTCACTTTGAAATCACCAAATAACGTATCCGGAAAAAAATAGCATCTGAAACACGTCTACATCTTGCACAAAGTTTTACTCGATTATCTTTAGATTTAAAATGGAAATGGGAATATAAATTGACTTGGGGCTTCAAAGTGGACAATAACTTTCATTTTAACATATAAATGTACTGTCTTTCGGTCTATAAAACGCTCATAAATATCTTTTTCAATTAATCAATTTTGCCTGGCGTCCTTAACAGAAAAGAAACCAAAATCGCAACTTCTTGTTGATGAATCATACAACTATCATTCGGCACACGTCAGCTGTTTTGGTACCCTAGATCTAACATGTAAACAGCTTACGCATATGAAAAAAACCGATAATGTGATTGTCACAGTGTGCTTTATTACCTGTATGTATTAAACACCAATAATTTAACACCTTGCGAATCCAAGTCGTGTGTTGATTGACCGTTGAACACAATAAGATTAGAGTTAATCTCGACCAATATGTGTGGCCGCTGGCCGTGTTTCAAAGGGGACCGCTGATCAAGGCAGTTTATAGAGTATAATTGGTTGGGAGGGATTTAAAGTGACCGTTTAACGCCGATGACTGCTGATCGCATGTGACCGCTCGCTCACACAAGTTTGACTGTATACATTAACAACAATACATAGATAACGATATCTACAAGGTCACTTACGTAGTAACGTCGTTTTCTTGTAACGTCCAAACAATAATGCTGTTTTAATGCAGTTTCCTAATTTGACTCCTTCTCAAGGAATCGCCAGAAAAATATCAAAATTTAGAATCGCTTTAACTAGTCTTCGAACATCATCACAAAATTAAAATTGGTCGTCATCACATCATCCAGAGAAATGAATAATTTTGTGAAAATTGACTATTAGACATAAATATTTTTTCATTGTGTGTATATATATAAATATGAGAATAATTCTGGGTTAAATATATACGGTAACACGTGGGGCTCTTCAGAAAAACCATTGTCTATGTTATGATTTTTATTTGTTAAACTTGCTACAAAACTTGTAGTTTTTATGCAATAAAATATATTGTATTGTATTGTAAAATTAAAGTTAATCCTTTCCCAGATACAAACTCTTTCTGACGCTTCTGTAGCAGACGACTTTTGAAAACATAATATGTTTTTGCCTTTTGATACAATATTTCAATTATTTGCAGATTTTTATCTCTACTGGCCAGAAGAGCTTATGCCATGTGGCGTTGTGTCCGACGTCCATCCGTGCATCTGTAAACAATTGCTTGTGAACGTGATAAAGTCTTCAGTTTTGATTGTATCTCCATCAAACGTATACAGTAGTTAGATATCCATGAGAGCTCGGTTCCTTTCGCTAACCAGCCAGATCCACCCATGCAAGACAGGATTATAGCCCTTGAAATTGTCAAAATTGCTATAATACAGCTTGTGAACGCGATTAAGTCTTCAGTTTTGATTGTATCTCCATCAAACTTATACAGTAGTCAATGAGAGTTTGGTTCCTTTCGCAAACCAGCCAGATCCGCCCATGCAAGATTGGATTATGGTCCTTGAAATTTTCAAAATTGTTATAATAGAGTCCATTTACTATCCGATCTTCACCCTACATACATGCTCTGAATTGAAAATGACCAAAGAACCATCCCAGAAGAGCATAGGCCCTCATGGGCCTCTTGTTCCAATTATTATACTTTAATTTATAGAGATTTTCCTCATTTGTACCTACATATTTGCAAAGTCGTCTGCTGCTGATTTGTTATATGTGGGAAAGGGGGGTTAAATAATGTATTTTATGAATCATTATGACTGTGATGAACAGCAATGAATCTGGGCTCTTGTAGCTTACATTGCAGATAATGACAGAGAAAGAATATGCACCAAAAAAACCTGTTACATGAGAGGGGGAGAAATTTGATAAAATTGCTGATTTGTTAATTAGTGAACCACATGCTTCATTTTAAAATGTCTTAATTCTATTTTGGTGCATGACTTATGATATATGAGCCCCTCCATTTGAAAAGATACAAGTTGGCTTTGGTGAACAGTGCTGCTGCACAGATCAAGATACATCCACAGTCTGAAAAAGATCTACACTGTTCACAACATCACATTTTATTTACACAGTCTTGTTAGATGCTTCCTTAAACTTGTGAACATTCTGCTGAAGCCATAAATATACCGGTTACGGTAGATCGGAACCTTCAATATAATTATGTCTGTCATTTTCACTTTTTAGGTAAACAATGGTAAAAAGTTTACCAGGTGGAAGAGTGCAGAAGCATGATCTGAAAGATAAGAAAAAGAAAGTCAAAGGTGGATTTAAGGTAAGTTTTTTGTATTCCTTACCCTTTCCTTCATATATGAACTCCTGAAGGCAACTTTTTTTATTATTCAAAACAAAGTGGGAAACTTCTCATGATTTCATGATTAAAAAAGAATCTCATTTTGCAAATTGTTATATGTTATTTAGTGTGCCTTTTAATTTATCAAAGCAATTTTAGTCTTAGATATTTCCAACTTTTCTGCAAAAATCAGAGCTCTAAGGGAGTAGTACATGTTCTTAAATCTGTATGATTCTTTGACACTGAAATCATATATTGTGGACCTCGAAAGAATCGGCTCACTAGGACAATTCTTTTGAGTACCCAGGTCAAACCTTTCCCATATACAATAAATCTGCAGTAGACGAATTTCTCCTTTTTGTCACAATGCTTTCAAAAGTCGTCTGCTGTAGAGGCGTCAGAAAGCGTCTCTAATATGCGGGAAAGGGTTAATATGGTTTTAAGTAATAAGGGAAATATTGGAAGACAAAGACATGTTAACCCTGACTAAAGAAAATGTCACAGATTTTTCATTGTTTGGTTTTTCCACGACAAATAGTCCGGGTATTGTGATACACATGGCGTCATCACAAAACTTGAACCTTACCTCATAGTCATAATTCAAAAAACGTTTAACATTTTCAAATGAAACTCAGTACACATGTTCCTAGGAACAATAAGCATGTATATACTAAGTCACATAACTCTGACTTGAATTATTATTTGTTAATGCCACTTTTCCGATTTAGAAAAAGAAGACGAGCATTGGCTCCTTGATAAATGGTTGAAATTATATTTTGTAATGAGATGTTTCTGTTTTAGAGGCTAAAAATTGGTGTTAGGGAAATGTTTTAACCTTTCCCACATACAACAGATCTGCAGCAGATGACTTTACAAAAAAGGAAAATCTCTAGAAATGAAATTATTGAATAAGAGTTGAAAACAAAAAAGAGGAACTATTCATTTTGAGAGTTTTTCTCTTTTGCCACAATGTTTTTTTCCCCAAAAGTTGTCTGCAGAGAGCCAACAATGTGCATCTCTGTTTGTAGAAAAGGGTGAAATGTTTATCTAAATTGGGGAAAATAAATGGCTAATAAAAAATAAAAGTGACGAATTATTTTTCAATATGGCGAAAGAGGTAGCGAAAAACAAAATCCAACCCAGAGCAAGCCTTGTATAGATGCTTTCTGAGAAAAAAATGCTCATAATGGTTGATCCTTTTGTTACAATTTTTCAACTTGATTCAATAATTATAGTTTTTTTTAGCCAGATGTTTTCAAAGTCATCTGCTGCAGATTGTTGTATAGTTGGAAAGGGTTAATATCCATGTCAATTATTGAAAATTAATATTCTTCAGGATGCCAAGAAAAAACAAAATACTAAAGACAAGAAAAAAACCAAAAACTTACAGAGAAGGATTGAAGAAACTGAAAAATTAACAACCAAACCAAATTTGGTTTCGACAAATTCCAAGAAGGGAAAAAGAAAACTTGAAGAAGACATCAAAGATGAGGTAAAAGGAGACAAAATGAAAGGAAATATAGATGTTGATATGAAAACAAAGGTGCACAAAATGTCTCGCCAGGAAATAAATGTTGAAAATATGGATTGAAAAGGAGATGGTGTAATTCCTTCCCTTCCTTGAAATGTTTTCAACTCGGTATCAAAATAATGTATTGCAGATGTGTTTAACCCTTTCTAACACGCTGATGCATTTGGAAGCATCAGCAGCAGTTGAATTGATTATACAAAGATTTTAAGTTTGCCCAGAAGTTTTCATAAAGTTGACTGCTGCATATTTGTTGTTTGTGGGATAGGGTTAAAGCAGATAATGATCAGGAGGTAAAAGGTTAATTTTCACCATAGAAACGGATCTCTCTTCCCTGTAATGATTTGGAGAAAAATAGAAAATTGAAGAAATCAACCTTTGAAGGGTATTTCAATTATAGCATGGCCGTCAGTTCACCTAACTAGTGTTTCGAGGCTTTCTCGCATGGGTACGCTACACTACATTCCTCCCAGGCAACTGGCTACCTTCCCACAAAGACTATTTATCCCATCTGTGGAAGTAAAAAGACGCTAGTCACAACGACTAGAGTCAAACAACAAAAAGAATGAATGGTCCTGCCAGGTTTAATCTCAGGACCTCTTGATTGATAGTCCTTATCTGAGCTAGCTGGGTATAACAAAGAAATACATGTACATGACTTAGACTGAAGTTCTAATAAATCTGCTGATCCATATATGACAAACATAGTCGTCTTGTTCAATTTTCTTGTTAGCTCACCTGAGCACAAAGTGGGGGTGAGCTATTGTGATTTCATCCATCTGTCCAGATTTTCCAACAATTTTTTTTTTCTCCTGAACCAATAGATACATTTTAAAATAATTTCACAGGAATGTTCCTTTAGTGGTCCTCTTTCAAGGTTGTTCAAAGAATTACATTCTATGAAAAACGTTGGTTGCGGCGGCACCAGATAGAGTGAAAAATGTCAACATTTTCTGGTCGAAAGTACTGGCCCGATTTGAAAATAATATTACATAACGTTAAGATTATTCCAATACGTTATGGCACCTGTCCACCATGGCGTGGGTGGGTTTTTCTTTATTAGCTCACCTGAGCACGAAGTGCAAGGTGAGCTTTTGTGATCACTCACCGTCCGTCGTCGTCGTCGGCGTCTGTTAACAATTTCCTACAAATGACTTCTCCTACTAAACCAATGGACAGATTTCAAAATTACTTCACAGGAATGGTCCTTAGGTGGTCCTCTTTCAAAGTTGTTCAAAGAAATTAATTCCAAGTAGAACTTTGGTTGCTGCGGCATCAGAAAAGGGGAAAATTGCCAAATCTTAAAAAATCTTCTTGTCCAAAAGTACTGGCCTGATTTGAAAATTATTTTGCACAATTGTTCCTTGGGACACTCTTCACCAAGATTGTACAAATATTTTTGATCCGTTGAAAAACATGGCCGCCAGGGGGCGGAGCTTGTTTTCCTTATATGTGCATTGTTAAAAATTTGAAAAATCTTCTTATCCAAAAGTACAGGCTCGATTTAAAAATAATTTTGCACAAATGTTCCTTGGGGCACCCTTTACCAAGATTGTTCAAATATTTTTGATCCGTTGAAAAACATGGCTGCCAGGGGGGCGAACTTGTTTTCCTTATATGTGCATTGTTAAAACTTTGAAAAATCTTCTTGTCCAAAAGTATTGGCCTAAAAAGAGTAAAAACTTTGAAAACTATTGAAGTTCTATTAAATCAGGTGAGCGATATAGGGCCATCATGGCCCTCTTGTATTATATATATATTCTTAAAACTTCAAAAATCTTACTGTACAAAAGTTCTGGTACTATTTGTCACAAATATTCCTCTAACTATTTCTAAAATTCTATTGAATTTATTCGATGATAATGGTCCCCTCCCTTCTTTGTAGTAATTCCCCTTTCTCGATTTTTGCTTGTCCAACCATTTGCTCTTTATTATACAACTTCTCGTAGGCAACCATGTGTTTCCTGGATCACTCTTATTTTAAGAATATATGTTTGGCATATTAGGGAAAGATTAAAGGTAATTGCATCTTTGATTTGTAGTCACCAGACAAGAAAGTAGAATTCACTATACCTAGCGCTGATGTTGGTAAGGTAATAGGCAAAGGTGGATCAATCATGAAAAGAATCACTCAAGAATCTGGTGCCAGGATTCATCTAGAAGAGATGGAGGAAGGCAAGACGTGTACCATTTCTGGATCAGATGAGTCCGTCAAAAAGGCCAAAACTATGATAGATGAATGTCTTAAGGTATGGTAAATAAGTCATTCAAGGTTCTTGTTTTTAGTTCCCTAATACAAGCCACTCTCAATACTGTATGCTGAATTAGCTGATTTGATGATTAAAAGTATTTTATAATTATATATTAATGGCCTTAACTAGTTTGTAGATTGCATTCTACCTTGAGTGTTGACAACTTGGTACAAACCAGTTTCACAATATAGTTTTTCACACATAACCTCCCGTTAATTAGACTGTTTGAATAATTTATCTCGTAAATGCCTGTAATAGTACCAGATAAAATGCTATTGTTAATATTGTTTCAAGCGACAACATAAATGTATTAAAAAAGTTCCTTTCCATTGTGTGGTGCTTTCTATCTGTGTGAAGATGATGTTGCACCGTTTCCGATATTTGACGAAGCCGATGTCGGGAATTCATGAAAATGAATGCTAAAGATTTAGCTGATTTTGGACAAATATCTAACTACAGAAAAAAAAATTTTTTTTTTAGGAATTTTTCCTAAACGGAACGTATTAAAGTTTCGCATGCGGTCTGCGGCGTCCAGTATTTTGTCGGCTGAATAACTTGAGAAGCCTTTGTCCAATCACCACCAAATTTAATCAGATTGTGAATTGGCATAATATCTTGTATAAGTTCGATAGCTAGCCATGTTGCTTAAATCACTCAAGAGTTATCACCCTTTAATTATATAAGTTACCTAACATTGGTCTTGTCAGCCCAATAACTTTTGAAGCCTTTTTCCAATCACCACTAAATTTAGTCAAACTGTGTATTGGCATAATATCTTGGACAAGTTTGATAACTAGCCATATCGCTCCTGTCACTCGAGAGTTATCACCCTTTAATTATAGAAATTACCTCAAATTGGTATTGTTCGACCAATAACTTTTGAAGCCTTAATCTAATCATCACCAAAGTCAGAATGTGTATGGGCATAATATCTCAGACAAGTTCTATAATCAGCCATATTGCTCATATAACTCTACATATATAGCCCTTTAATGACAGAAATTACCTAAAATCAGTCTTGTCCACTCAATTACTTTAGAAGCCTTTGTCCAATCACCACTAAATTTAGTCAGAATGTGTATTGGCATAATATCTCGGACAAGTTCGATTACCAGCCATATCGCTGTAGTCACTCTTGAGTTATTGCCCTTTAACTATAGAAATTACCTCAAATCGGTCTTGTCTGATCAATTACTTTTGAAGCCTTTATCCAATCATCACCAAATTTAGTCAAAATTTGTATGGGCATAATATCCCGAACACATGCTATAATCAGCCATATCGCTAGAGTCATTTTATTTGATCATCACCAAATTTAGACAATATGTTGATGGGCAGAATATCTTTGTCAGGTTCGATAACTAACCACGTTATCTTAGTCACTCCACACTTATTTCCCTCGAAATGGCCAAAACTGTATAAACAGTGTCAACTCTCTAAATTTGCCTGATGTACAAACAATTATCACTATACTTGGTCTCAAAAAACAGGACGGGCGTATCTTGTGACAGTTGGCGCTCTTGTTCTCAATGTTTTCAAAAGTCCATCTGATGTGTAGCAGGGTCGTTTGTGAAACAACCTTTTAACATCTATATTTGAAGAAACAAACCGTTTTTTAGACTTCAGATTCTGACAGCACTTCAGAAGAACTATCGTTATTGAAAAAACATGTGGGGAAAATTATCGGAAATGGAGGAAAACGAATTGCTCACATAAGTTCTAAAACTGGTGTGGTAATAAGGATAGAGAAAAGTAAAGTTGAGGGAAGAGACAGTATTTGTCATATCACTGGCTCTAAAGTCAATGTTAAGAAAGCCAGGAGTATTATTGAGAATTTGTTGAATGATCAGGTATGTAAATACTGCTTTATTGTGTCACCTGTCTTTGCAAGACGACTCATTGGGGTCACTTCTCAATGGACTGTCAATCCATCTGTCCGTCAAGCTATCACTTACTAATATATTCCTTCAAACTTTTCAACTTAACCCCTTGCCTGGTATGCCATTTGAAGAGTTCTTTATTTTGAACATTATTAAATGGTTGTCTACATGTGGAAAACGTCAAGTATTAGCGAAGCCTTTATAAATTGTGGATGGCAGTTTGACTAGATTTTGATGCTGTTTTAACTCTTTATGCTTCACAAAACTTTGCGAACGCATTTTGTCACTTAGTTGTTTGTGTGACTGATTCTTTCTAATTTCTGTGGTTGGGTTAACACTAGCTGGAATTAAATTTTATGGGAAGTGCCAATACTATATGTACCCTTTACCACATACAGACACTTTCTTACACCTCTGTGGCACAAGATTTTTTAAAAACTTGTGGCAAAAAAAGAAATTGCTCATAATGAGCAATACTCCCATTTGAAAATATATTTTCAAAATTGTCTTCTGCAGATTGTGAAAGGGTTTAAGAGTGAAAATTGTTATTTTGTTCACTTTATAAATCACTCTAGACACCATTAATAATTGTTTTCTTTTACAGAATGATTCAACTCCTAGAAAACGAAGTATCTCTGAAAACAATGAGGCAGAGCCAAAGTCAAAGAAAACAAAAGCATCTGTAAATACTATGTATTCATGTATCTTTAATTTTATTTTAATATATCATTGGTGTTTCCATATGATTCCTTATTTATCCACATACAGCAAATCTGCAGCATAGCAGACGACTTAAAAAACATCTAGGCACAAATATGGTAAATCAACAGTATATTTATTGGAATTTTTTTTAAACTTACTGACAAAAGAAAAAATTGCTCATTATAATGTCTCCTTTTGCCATAAAGCTGTTAAAGTACATCAATATGTGGGAAAGGATTAAGTGTTGACTGCTCCAAATACACATTTAAAAATATTGCAAACAATTGAAACCGTAATAGTTAGATCCCCAGCCGGTTCATCCCAAAGACTTTAAAAATGGCTTCACCTCCTTGACACTCAGGATTGTGGTGTTAGTATTACGACTGGCTCACTGGTGTCGGGTTAAATGGACCAATAGTACTGGTAACCTACCCAGGAAATGATGTGATATAGCTGAAAAATTGTTGTAAGTGCCGTAAAGCACCATACAAACAAATCATTTGATGCATAAAGATAACCTTTGGCTGTCATCTGTTCATCCTTTAACCCTTTCCCTCATATAGACGCTTTCTGATGCCTCTGCAGCAGACGGCTTCTTGAAAACATTGTGACAAAAGAAGAAATTGCTCAAAACAAGAAATTTCTCCTTTTGCCACAATGTTTTCCACTTTTAGTCATAGGTTATCCATTCAATTATAGAGATTTTCTATCTTTTTGACAAAATTTGTTCAAAGTCGTCTGCTGCAGAATTGTCGTTTGAGGGAAAGGGCTAAGACTTATTAACAGGCGACACAGGTGTTCCTTTGAGCACTCTTGTGCTCCAAATATATTAGACTTGTCTGTATGAGGAAAAGATTTTGTAAGCAGCACTGTGAAATGCAGTTGGATCTATAGCTCTGCACTGTTTCCCCAAATAGTCATAAATGGTTTCAAGGAACACAAGTGAAGCAGTATCCATTTAGAGCCTTAGCATGCATGCGCAGGCAGGCCTTGTTCATCAAATGTTATTATAATCACAATTAGGTTGGTTTTTGCAGAGCAACAGTTTCTATTCTCGAAGGGGGATAGAGCTAATGTTTAAACTGTTTTAAATACCCCCCCCCCCCTAAAATTGTGTAGAAAGGGGGCCGGGGAATTTCTTACATAGACAAAGAAAGAAAACTGTCACAATTTGTTTTCAGATCATGTGTAGAATTTCAGAAATGAATTCATTGGGATAAGGAGTTATATTCACGTTTTTTATATTTTGCAGACCACGGATAAGAATGAACAGGTAATAATCACTATACCTAATGAATTGGCTATCAAAGTGATTGGTAAAGAAGGATCAGTCTTGAAAAAAATCATGCAGAAGTCAGGAGCTAGAATTTATTTTGAAAAGAAGAAAAATGAAAGAGAAGATAGAATCTGCAAAATAGCGGGATCAGAAGTGTCAATTTCCAAAGCCAAGGCCATGATAGAAGATATAAGAAATAGAAAGTCAGAGGTATGAACTTTCAACCGTTTACATCATACAGAAGCTTTCTGATGCCTCTGCAGCAGACAACTTAAAAATATTGTGACAAAAGAAGAAATTGCTCATAATGAACAATTTCTATTTTGCCACAATGTTTTCAACTCTATTTAATTATTATGCCCCCTTCAAAGAAGAGGGGGTATATTGCTTTGCACATGTCGGTTGGTAGGTCGGTCGGTCCGTCGGTAGACGAAAGCTTGTCCCATTGATAACTCAACAATGCCTCACTTTATGGTCCTCAAACTTAACTTGGAGATTGGGCCTGACCAGTAGATAACCCCTATTGATTTTGAGGTAATCAGTTCAAAGGTCAAGGTCACAGTTACCTTGAATGTGAAAAGATTGTCCCAGTGATAACTCGACATTGCCTGCACCTATGGCCCTCAAACTTGACATGGAGGCTGGGGGCTACAAGAAATGACCCCTATTGATTTTGAGGACATCGGGTCAAAGGTCACTGAATGACCTTGAATGCGAAAAGCTTGTCTGAGTGATAACTCGACATTGCCTGCACCCATGGCCCTCAAACTTGACATGGAGGCTGGGGGTGACCATTAGATGACCCCTATTGATTTTGAGGTCATCAGGTAAAAGGTCAAGGTTACAGTAACCAAGCTTGTCCGAATGATAACTCAACAATGCCTGGACCTATATGCACCCATGGCCCTCAAACTGGACATGGAGGCCGGAAGTGACCAGTAGATGACCCCTATTGATTTTATGGTCATCATGTCAAGATCCTCAAGTCAAGGTCATCTTGTCCGAGTGATAACTCAACATTGCCTGCACCCATGGCCCTCAAACATGTCATGGAGACTGTGGGTGACCAGTAGATGACCCCTATTGATTTGAGGTCATTGTGTCAAAATTTGTCCAAATACTCCTATCAACATGGCGCTCAGGGGGGGTTAATGTTTGACAAACATCTCTTCTTTTACTTTCATTTACAGAGATATCCCCTGTTTCTGCTTAATATGTTAAAAGTCTGTTGCAAATTTGTTGTATGTGGGAAAGGGTTAAATCATTTTTACCATACTAGCAAAGTAAATTGTCTCCGTAATGAAGTGGTTAGAGCGTCCACCTTTGGAGAACATGGTTCGATCCCTGGTCGGTCATACCAAAAAAGTGGTAGTAATCTCTGCCCTCCTTGGTGGTACAAGGCTGCCCTCAAAGTAATTTTACAAGAAGGTTCTCAAGGTGGCCATCATCAAAAATTGTTAAAATAATTTAATTTTAAGTAGAACTTACTGCAGCATCAGAAAAGTGTAAAAGTGCTAAAACTTTAAAAGTCTTCATGTCCAAAAGTACAGGCCCGATTTGGAAAAGTAATGCACAAATGTTCCTTTGGCGAATCTCTACAAGATTGGTCAAATTTGTCTGATCCGTTGAGAACATGGCTGCTATGGGGCAGGCTTGTTTTCCTTATAATATGTATATATTGTGATATTTTCTTGTTCAAAAATATAAGCCTGATTTTAAAATAATTTGGCACAAATATCCTTTGAGTGACCCTCTACCAGGTTTACTGACCTAGAACACCCAGCAAACTCAGTCAGTCAGTTTTATTTGTTGGTAATTTAAGCCATGTTAGTCTCTGTCTGTCTGTCTGTAGTTGAGTCATGTTAGTCTCTGTCTGTAGTTGAGTCATGTTAGTCTCTGTCTGTAGTTGAGTCATGTTAGTCTCTGTCTGTAGTTGAGCCATGTTAGTCTCTGTCTGTCTGTCTGTAGTTGAGTCATGTTAGTCTCTGTTTGTCTGTCTGTCTGTCTGTAGTTGAGCCATGTTAGTCTCTGTCTGTCTGTCTGTTGTTGAGCCATGTTAGTCTCTGTCTGTCTGTCTGTAGTTGAGTCATGTTAGTCTCTGTCTGTCTGTTTGTCTGTAGTTGAGCCATGTTAGTCTCTGTCTGTCTGTCTGTCTGTAGTTGAGTCGTGTTAGTCTCTGTCTGTCTGTAGTTGAGTTATGTTAGTCTCTGTCTGCCTGTAATTGAGTCATGTTAGTCTCCGTCTGTCTGTCTGTCTGTAGTTGAGCCATGTTATTCGCTGTCTGTTTGTCTGTAGTTGAGTCATGTTAGTCTCTGTCTGTCTGTCTGTCTGTAGTTGAGTCATGTTAGTCTGTGTTTGTCTGTCTGTCTGTAGTTGAGCCATGTTAGTCTCTGTCTATCTGTAATTGAGTCATGTTAGTCTCCGTCTGTCTGTCTGTAGTTGAGCCATGTTAGTCTCCGTCTGTCTGTCTGTAGTTGAGCCATGTTATTCGCTGTCTGTCTGTGGTTGAGTCATGTTAGTCTCTGTCTGTCTGTCTGTAGTTGAGTCATGGTAATCTCTGTCTGTCTGTAGTTGAGTCATGTTAGTTTCTGTCTGTCTGTAGTTGAGTCATGTTAGTCTCTGTCTGTCTGAAGTTAAGTCATGTTAGTCTCTGTCTGTCTGTAGTTGAGTCATGTTAGTCTTTGCCTGTCTGTAGTTGAGTCTTGTTAGTCTCTGTCTGTCTGTCTGTCTGTAGTTGAGTCATGTTAGTCTCTGTCTGTTCTCAAATTTTTAGTTTCAAAAAGAATATCCTTCTAAAATAACCTGCACCAATTTCAACCAAACTTCTTTCAGAAATGTTCCTTTGGTAGTCCTCTTTCAAAAGAAAATCAAAGATTTAAATTCTACATAGACTACATAATTGCTGAGAAATTTAGGATCTAGTTTTAATGAGATTGTGTTTTTCCTAAAATACCTTTGACACCCAGCCACCCTGTTGGGAACTATGAATTGTCTACAATATTTTTTCTTCTTTCTCAATCAATGTGAAATGAGTAAGTTGAAACTAATAGATACTTTTTTAAAGAGTTTTAATCAACATATCTGGAATGGTTAAAGGCATTTAATTTTTTATTTACAGCCGCCAAACAAGAAAGTAGAATTCACTATACCTAGTGCGAATGTTGGTAAGGTAATAGGCAAAGGTGGATCAATTATGAAAAGAATCACTCAAGAATCTGGTGCCAGGATTCATCTAGAAGAGATAGAGGAAGGCAAGACGTGTACCATTTCTGGATCAGATGAGTCCGTCAAAAAGGCCAAAACTATGATAGATGAATGTCTCAATGTTTTAAAGGTATGGGCTTTGAAGTCATTGAAGAGTTTTGCTTTAACCTTTTCCCACATACAACAAATCTGCAGCAGACGCCTTTGAAAACATGGTGACAAAAACCTGAAAAATCTTCATAAAAGATAGCTTACCGTAATTGTTAAATAGAGTTGAAAACATTTTGGCCAAAGGAAAAATTGCTCATCATGAGCAATTTCACCTTTGGCCACAATGTTTTCAAAAGTTGTCTGCTGCTATTGCGTCAAAATTCGTTTGCATGTGGGAAATTGTTTAGCGTTATTATGTCTCCCCCTGTATACAGGGGAGATATATTGTTTTTGTCCTTGGGGTCTGTCTGTCTGTCTGTCCGAAATCGTGTCCACTCCATATCTCCAAGACGGCTTGAAGAATTTTCATGAAACTTGGGTCACATGTTCATCTCATCATGGCGATGTGCAGAACCCATGTCTCAACTGTCTTGTCTGTCTGTCTGTCCCAAATCGTGTCCGCTCCATTTCTCCAAGACGGCTTGAAGGATTTTCATGAAACTTGGGTCAAATGTTCACCTCATCAAGGAGATTTGCAGGTCACACTTGAAGGTCAAAGGTTTGGGGATTTATTTCGTGTCCGCTCCGTATCTCCAAGATGGCTTGATTTTCATGAAACTTGGGTCACATGTTCACCTCATCAAGGCGATGTGCAAAACCCATGTCTCAACAATACCGGTTCAAGGTCAAGGTCACGCTTGAAGGTCAAAGGTTGGTTTGAGGCTTTATTTCGTGTCCGCTCCATATCTCCAAGACGGCTTGAAGGATTTTCATGAAACTTGGGTCACATGTTCACCTCATCAAGGCGATGTGCAGAACCCATTGTCTACTTTATAGTTGGAATGTTTTGAGAGATTTTGACAGATATTTGAGGGGGAGACATCTGTTTTTTGCAAAAACAATTCTAGTTTTTATCTCCTTTTGTCCGGCATCTGGTGTGCTTTGTCCTTGTATCAACATCTTCTCCTCTGTAACCAGTGGATTAATTATTTATGTTTCACAGAAAGCATCATCTCAATGTACTCAAAAAAACTCCTTCAAATTTCTTTGATCCTTGCAGAATTCTGGTTTCCATGGCAACTGAAAGAAAACTTTTTAAACTCTCTCCTCCCAAACCTGTTAGCAGATTTTCAAAAAAATATAAATTGTAGAAAGACTCCTTTGTTGGCCCTCTATCAGATTCCTTCAACCCATGTTGATTGGTTAAAAAAACTTGGCTGCCAGGGGTTACCTTATATGGCTATAGTGGAAACTTTAAAAGTCTTCTCTAGAGAGTATCTGGCTGATTTCTATTTTGTGGAAATGTTTCTTGGGCGACTCTCGTGTACCGGCTGAAAAGTCTTTGAGCCATAGCTTGAGCTATCTTTGCGACATATTGGCTTTGATATTTTTTGGTCTTTTTAATAATATCTCTCTCCACATTGAAGGTCCCTGCAGCAGACTATGAAAGACTTTGGATAAAACATTTATGGAAAATAGACAGTGAATGTGTAAATTAATATTATCAAAGTAGACTAAAATATTAAAAATTTCTCTATTTTCAAATTTCCAAAGTGTTTCAAAATTTGTCTACTGCAGATAAATGCATCTTTATGTTGGTAATACTTAATTTGTTACAATTCTTTGCTGTTCATTTGCTACATATCTGACTGCAGTCTGGCTTGCCCATTCTGCCAGACCAAATTATTTGTTTTAGAGCTTAACTCTATAAACAAAGTTTTTTGATCCGCAAATCTTTTTCTTCACTTTTAAAAAAGACAACAAACGTAAATTCGCTGTACAAAGTATACGGTAAAAAAAAAGTCATGTCCGCATATATGTCTACTTTTTGCACTAGTTTTATCTGGGGATATTTCTATTTTTAATTGTAAAAGGAATATATACTTTTCAATTAACCAAAATCGCATCATCTCGGACTATTGAGGTTTGTAGAACTGTTCCTTGGTTAACCCTTCATCAGGTTCCTTTAAGTCATAATGATTGGTCAAAAACATGGCTTATTTTGAGAAGTTTCTCCTTTTGTCACCATGTTTTCAAAAGCTATCTGGTACAGGGCATCAGAAAGTGTCTGTATGAGGGAAAAGGTTGATATGTCAATACATCTAGTGCAAGAAATATGATCACTGTGACCTGGACCTTTGACGCTATTGAAGTAAAAGCTCTGTCAAGGCACCGTTTCCATGCCAATGTGACACAGCAATATTGTGAGAGTATAAATCACTCAGTGATGCCTCTAGTTTTGCGTCTTTATTATATATTAAGTCTTCTTGAAAATTGGTCAAGTGTGTTCAAGAATGGTAAACCTCTGGTGAGCTATTAAAGGCAAAGACTTTAGAAATGGTAGTAATGCACTCACGGTTGTGGGGTTAGCATAACAACCAAATCACTTGTGTCAAGATAGATGGACCAGTAGTACTGGTATGGTTACTTTCCTAGGAAACTCTGTGATATAATTTAAAAAATGTTGAGAGCAGCTTAAAACACCATACAAACAAAGCTGTCAAAAAGAGGTCGTGTTTTATTTCAATGAGCTTGAAATAATATCATCAACTTTTCATGTATGTTATATCTCAATAGTTATATTTTGAGCGCTTTACTTATGATTTGATCGCCCCTTGTGAAAATACTACATCCAGATCAGTCAGTGCATCTGCATAGTCTAATCAAGATCTACACTGTTCATGTAATTATTATTTACATTTGTTTGTTAGAGGCTTCTGTAAAAATGTGTAGATCCTGCTAATAGGGAGCCGACTGATCTGATACTGCATTGTTCAGAAAATACAACTTGTACCTTTTTCCATCAGACGGCCCTTTATATAAGCGTATCATAGTTAGTAGATGGTTATAACTAGGATAAGGTATTACATCAATAACGAAAAAGGAATACAATACAGTGGATTTTTAGCTCACCTAAGCACGAAGTGCAAGGTGAGGTTTTGTGATCACTCACCGTCCGGCGTCATCGTCTGTTAACAATTTCCTACAAATGACTTCTTCTACTAAACTAATTGACAGATTTCAAAATAACTTCACAGGAATGGTCCTTAGGTGGTCCTCTTTCGAAGTTGTTCAAAGAATTTAATTCCACGTAGAACTTTGGTTGCTGCGGCATCAGAAAAGGGGAAAATTGCCAAATCTTAAAAAATCTTCTTGTCCAAAAGCACTGGCCCGATTTGAAAATTGTTTTGCACAAATGTTCCTTGGGGTACCCTCTACCAAGATTGTTCAAATATTTCCGATCGGTTGAAAAACATGGCCACCAGGGGGCGGAGCTTATTTTCCTTATATGTGCGTTGTTAAAACTTTAAAAATCTTCTTGTCCAAAAGTATTGGCCCGATTTGAAAATTATTTTGCACAAATGTTCCTTGGGGCACCCTTTACCAAGATTGTTCAAATATTTCCGATCCGTTGAAAAACATGGCCGCCAGGGGGCGGAGCTTGTTTTCCTTATATGTGCATTGTTAAAACTTTAAAAATCTTCTTGTCCAAAAGTACTGGCCCGATTTAAAAATTATTTTGCACAAATGTTCCTTGGGGAACCCTTTACCAAGATTGTTCAAATATTTCCAATCCGTTGAAAAACATGGCCGCCAGGGGGCGGAGCTTGTTTTCCTTATATGTGCATTGTTAAAACTTTAAAAATCTTCTTGTCCAAAAGTATTGGCCCGATTTGAAAATTATGTTGCACAAATGTTCCTCGGGGCACCCTTTACAAAGATTGTTCAAATATTTCCGATCTGTTGAAAAACATGGCCGCCAGGGGGCGGAGCTTGTTTTCCTTATATGTGCATTGTTAAAACTTTAAAAATCTTCTTGTCCAAAAGTACTGGCCCGATTTAAAAATTATTTTGCACAAATGTTCCTCGGGGCACCCTTTACAAAGCTTGTTCAAATATTTCCGATCCGTTGAAAAACACGGCCACCAGGGGGCGGAGCTTGTCCTTATATGTGCATTGTAAAATCTTTAAAAATCTTCTTGTCCAAAAGAATTGGCACGATTTAAAGATAATTTTGCACAAATGTTCCTTGGGGAACCCTTTACCAAGATTGTTCAAATATTTCCAATCCGTTGAAAAACATGGCCGCCAGGGGGCGGAGCTTGTTTTCCTAATATGTGCATTGTAATATCTTTAAAAATCTTCTTGTCCAAAAGCACCTGCCTGATTTAAAAATTATTTGGCACAAATGTTCCTTGGGTGACTTTCTACCAAGGATGTTCAAATAAACCCGATCCGTTGAAAAACATGGCCACCAGGGAGGGTTGCTTGTTTTCCTTATATGTATAGAGTATAAAACTTTGAAAACTACTGAAGTTCTAAATCAGGTGAGCGATATAGGGCCATCATGGCCCTCTTGTTCATACCTACTGGCCAGATGATGGGGAAACATTGATTATCTGCAATGAGTTCTAATAGATTTCTTTAACCCTTTCCCACTTTTGGATACATTTTGATGCATCTGCAGCAGGAAAATTAAGAAATCATTTAGGCAAATGGAGAAATTGCTCAATTTCTTCTTTTGCTACAATGTTTCAATCAAATCCAATAATTATACAATACCTTATAAAGATTTTTCATATTTTGCATAGATGTTTTCAAAGTTATCTGCTGCAGATTTGTTGTATGTGGGAAAGGGTTAATTGCAAAACATGTTTAATGCCAATAATTTTCAACAATTTGGTTTGGTATCTATAAGAAATTCATAGTACTTGTATTTAGATTAAAAAAAGAAAACCCATTTCAGGTTGCAGATTCTGACAAGGCTTCAGATGAGCTATCGATATTAAAAGAAAAAATGGGCAGAATCATTGGTAAAGGAGGAAAAAGCATAGCTCGCATACGGTCCAAAACAGGTGCAACAGTATGGATTGTGAAATCTGAAGTTGAAGGGGAAGCCAATATATGTCATATCAAAGGCTCCGAAAAAAGTGTAAGGAAAGCCAGGAGGATGATCGAGATGTTTATGAATGATGAGGTATGTAAATACTACCTTAATTGACCAATTCCTGATACTGTAAAACAAGTTTTATTCATGTAAGATTAATTTTTGCTAATATTCACAAAATAATAAACATCGCAAATAATATTTGAAATGTTTTATACATCTGAAAATTTGCTTTTTTTTGGCAAATTTGATGATTAAAAGTTGGTTATAGTTACACATAAATTGATTTAATTGATAACGAGTAGACTGCATTCTACCTTGAATCTCAAACAACCAGTTAGGCATTATAGTATAATTTTTCACACATAGCCTCTCTTTAATGCTGCTGTCTGAACAATTTAGATCATAAATGCCTGTTCTAGTACCCTATTAATTCTTTTGTTAGGGCCGGCAAGTGATAACAGGTAAGTATAAGATGGCACCTTTTAATTGCATGTGTGTCAACCAGTTTGATGACTTTGTATTGCACCATTCCCATTTTTTGACAATGCAGATGATGCATATTAAAAAAAAGAGGCCATTTTGGCTAAAAATCGTGAAATGTTGACCTTGCTAATTTAATGTGTCTTACAGTTTGCTATTTGAAGAGTTATCTGCATTTAAAATATTGAGTTCACACTGAATGTAGAAATATCATCTGGAACCTAAGGTATATAATTTAAGAACCAATGTGGGAATTTTACTAATCTCGAGCAATATCCCCTTTTCCCAAACTGTTTTGATTGTTCTACTGCTGAGGTGAGCATAATGAGCAATTTTTAGCACTACTGGCCAAAGGCCAGAAGGGCTTATGTCGTGGCGATTTGTCCGTTGTGTGTGCATCCGTCCGTCCATAAACAATTTCTTGTTAACACGATACAGTCTTCACTTTTGATTGTATCTCAACCAAACTTATACAGTAGTTAGATATCCATGAGAGCTCGGTTCTTTTCGAAAACCAGCCAGATCCGCCCATGCATGACTGGATTATGGCCCTTGAAATGGTCAAAATTGCTATAAAAGAGCTTGTTATCACGATACAGTCATCACGTTTGATTGTATCTCAACCAAACTTATACAGTAGTTAGATATCCATGAGAGCTCGGTTCCTTTCGAAAACCAGCCAGATCCGCCCATGCATGACTGGATTATGGCCCTTAAAATGGTCAAAATTGCTATAAAAGAGCTTGTTAACACGATAGTCTTCACTTTTGATTGTATCTCAACCAAACTTATATAGTAGTTATATATCCATGAGAGCTCGGTTCCTTTCGAAAACCAGCCAGATCTGCCCATGCATGACTGGATTATGGCCCTTGAAATGGTCAAAATTGCTATAATAGAGCTTGTTAACACGATACAGTCTTTATTTTTTATTGTATCTCAACCAAACTTATACAGTAGTTAGATATCCATGAGAGCTTGATTCCTTTCGAAAACAAGCCAGATCCGCCCCATGCATGACTGAATTATGGCTCTTGAAATTGTCAAAATTGCTATAATAGGGCTTGTTAACATGATACAGTCCTTATTTTTGATTGTATCTCAATCAAACTTATACAGTAGTTAGATATCCATGAGAGTTTGGTTCATTTCTAAAAAACGGCCAGATCTACCCATGCATGGCTGGATTATGGCCCTTAAAATTGTCAAAATTGCTATAATACAGCTTGTGAACACAATAAAGCTTCCATTTACTATCTGATCTTCACCAAACTTAGATGGTATTTGAATATTGATGACATATTGGTTCCTTTTGAAACAAGCCAGATCAATGCTAGTAGAGCATAGGCCCTCATGGGCCTCTTGTTCCTTTTGCCGCAGTATTTTCAATTATTTAATAATCAAACTTCTTGTAGAAATGTTCAATAATTTTGTGTAGATATGTCCAGTTGTATGCTGCAATTTTGTTAGTATGTGAGAAAGGGTTTAAGGAGCTTCAACTTTTTTATGCTCCCCAAACATATGTGGTAAACATATCATTCACCATATTGTAGGAGAAATTGTTCATTATGAGCAATTTTGTTCTTTTGCGACAATGTTTTCAAAGTTTTCTGCTGCAAATTTGTCAAAAGAAATAGGTTAACATATTTGAGGTGGAAAAGGCTTGTAGACTCTTGGAAACAACAAAGAAGAAAATTTTAGAGGAAGGAAAACAGAAAATTCTGATAATGTACAAATTTTAGATCACCTGAACAAAAGGCTCAAGGTGATCTATTCTGATCACTCTCTGTCTGTGGTCATCTTCGTTAAGTTTCGGCTTTAAACAGCATCTCCTGGAGTGATCTTTGGTGGTAATCTTTCAAAATGGTTCAATGATTTAAATTCCATGAAGAACTTTGGTTGCTGCAGCATAAGAAATGGGTAAAACTTACAATATTTAAAATTCTTTTTCCTCTGAATCCGCTTGTTAGATTCCAATATAATTTGAAAAACATGGCCACCAGGCGACATCTGAAAAGGGGCAAAATGACAAAACTTTAAAATTCCATTCTTATTAAAGTTTTCGTCCGATTTCAAGATAGTTTAGCAGAAATATTCTTGCGCAATTTGTTTAAGCCATATTGATTGGTTAGGGAACTTTTAGCTTCAAACGACATCTCTTAAACCAATGAAACAATATCAACCAAACTTCAAAGAAATGTGGTGGTCCTCTTTGAAATTGTTCATAGATTTAATGCATTATTATACCCCCTTTGAAGAAGAGGGGGTATATTGGAGTCACTGTGTCAGGCTGTCGGTCGGTCAGTCGGAAGCCATATTTTGTCCGGCCTATTTCTTACAAACCATTGGGTGGAATTCAATACAATTTTACATGAAGCTTCTATACCAAGAGGAGATGTGCATATCCTAAAGGTCTTACAATTGCATGTTATTTTACAGAGTTATGGTCCTTTTACTTATTAAGTTATGGTGTAGGAGAAGGTGCTGTTTTGGGGGTATTTATCATCTTCAGTGATAGTTCTAGTTATACCCCCAGATACATAGTATATGGGGGCTATATAGGAGTCACGCTTGTCAGTTGGTCGGTCGGTCCCTTGGTCTGTAGACATTTCTTGTGAACACTATTTCTCAGCAACCCTTGGTCAGAATTGAATATAACTTCACAAGAATGATTGATACTAAGCCTAGTTGTGCATATTGTCGGCATGTTGCACTGGAATTATTTTTTAATGAGTTATGGCCCCTTGAATTTCTCATACATATGTATATTTGTAGACATTTCTTGTGAACACTATTTCTCAGCAACCCTTGGTCAGAACTCAATATAACTTCACAAGAATAATTGATACTAAGCCTAGTTGTGCATATTGTCGGCGTGTTGCACTGGAATTGTTTTTAAATGTGTTATAGCCCCTTGAATTTCTCATACATATGTATATTGTCAGGCACCAGCTGGGGGTATTCATCACCTTCAGTGATATTTCTAGTTACAAATGGCCTTAACTGATAACATTTCACATTTGTAGTTTGTTCATACTCTTGATAACATTTTCACCATTATATGCAGTAGCATTTGCTACTATACTATAACTCAGGTGATTGATTTAGGGTCATCTTGGCCCTCTTGTTGTAATGTTTCTCAAAGTTGTTTGCCACTGGGTAAATTTAACCCTTTCCCACAAACAGATGCCTCTTCAGCAGACAACTTATGAAAACAGTTTGGGAAAAGGAGAATTTGTTTGTAATGAGCAATTTCTCCCTTTGCCACAATGTTTCAACTAAGTGTTTTCAAAGTTGACTCCTGCTGATCTGCTGTATGTTGGAAAGGGTTAATCCTAAATCAGAATGTGTTTCATGTGTGATAAGCTGGTGCAATATCTCTTTCAGCTTTAAAATTGGCACACTTTTAAAATTTAAATTTGAGGCTATTGAAACCATGATAGGAAAAGGATTGATTTATATATATCTGACTTATTATAATTATGCAGAGGTCCAGATGAGGAGGTGTATACAGCTCTTTTCCCCACAATATCTCTCTTATAATCCAATCAAACCCTATGATGTTGGTACATACAAAAAGTGTCTCAATGAGACAATTCTTTTGAGTACCCACAACATAGGGTTATAAGGTCAAATAAGTTTTTAGAACATCAAAAAAACAACCTTATCTAGAGCTCTGCCTGTTATGTATCTTTATTTTCAGAAACCAAATAAGACAGTCAAACCAGGTGAAGAAACAACAATTGAAGATGATAGAATAGTCCGATCAGTTGATGAAGAGTCAGACATGTCTGATACTGATGAGGAAGAGGAACCAGACAGCAATGTAGAAGTACCTATCCTAGTTTCCAGCTCATGTGTACAAACACTCTTAGACGATAGTAAATTTAAGAAACTACAAACTGAGTCCATCGCGAAGATAGTGATTGACAAGGAAGAAGATCAAGAAGAAAGTTTTTGTAGAATTTCCGGTGAGGAAAAAGATGTTATGGAAACAAAAAATAAGTTGGAAAAATTACTTCAGAAAGTGGAGAAAAAGGTCAGTCTGCATCATGATTTTTAGCTCTTCTATTCCGAGAATATGACAGCTGTGGTATTCACCCTAGCGTCACACCTTCGTTTAAGGTTTCTGATTGCAGGTACATAAATTACAGCAAAGCTCAGTTACTATTAGATGTATTGTATTGAAGCTTTCTACTACCCTACCCAACTATCACACCTTTGTAAATAATCAAGTTAGATATCTCTATCCTGCATGTAATGTTTTGCGTGCAACTACATTAAAAGTCCATATCTCAGTAACTACTTGCACAACTATATACACAACCAATTAAGATAACTCTATCCTGCATATGATTCAAATTGTTGCCCTTGTTTGACTTAGAAATCATGGTTAAAGGTTTGCGTGCATCTACATTAAGAGTCCATATCTTAGTGACTACATCGATGCATTCCATTGAAACTTGATACAACCCTTCCCAAACATCACACCTATGAAAATAATGAAGTTAAATAACTCTATCCTGCATATAATGCAAATAATAACCCTTTAAGATATTCTGGTTAATGTTTTGCATGCAACTGTATGGAGTCAATATCTCAGTTACTTAAATAAGTGGTGGAATAGTCAAGCAGCTGTCCTCCAAAACCTCTTGTTGTATACAGAGTTGAAAACATAGTGGAAAAGGGAGAAATTGCTTGTTTTGCTTGTTTTGAAATACTTCCTTTTCCGTACAACTTTTCAAAAGTTGTCTCAATATTTATATCCCCTGGATGATTAAACTATATTTTACATTACATATGAGAAAAAAATCTTACCGTTTATGTGTCAGTAATTAATTTGTGAAAGTGATAACTTAAGGCAGATGCTGTTTTGCCTATTCGTTCCAACAAATTCAGGGCCAGGTGACTATAAGAAACATTCCTACCCAATTATATCTCGAGTAGACAAGCAGTTTCGATGGAAACAATATCAAAGTACCGTCTTTTTAACCCCTTTCTGATGCCAAAATGTGCAGATTTTTATACGATCGTATTATAGTTTTACCTGCGGCGTACGGGCGGGCGGCGTCCAGTATGTTGTCAGCTCAATAACTTTAGAAGCCTTTGTCCAATCATCACCAAATTTGGTCAGAATGTGTATTAGCATAATATCTCGAACAAGTTCGATAACTAGCTATATCGCTTTAGTCAATCGAGAGTTATCGCCCTTTAATTATAGAAATTACCAACAATTGGTCTTGTCAGCTCAATAACTTTAGAAGCCTTTGTCCAATCATCACCAAATTTAGTCAGAATGTGTATTAGCATAATATCTCGAACAAGTTCGATAACTAGCTATATCGCTTTAGTCAATCGAGAGTTATCGCCCTTTAATTATAGAAATTACCAACAATTGGTCTTGTCAGCTCAATAACTTTAGAAGCCTTTGTCCAATCATCACCAAATTTAGTCAAAATATGTATTGGCATAATATCTCGGACAAGTTTGATAACTAGCCATATCACTTTAGTCAATCAAGAGCCTTTTATTAAAGAAATTACCTAAAATTGGGATTGTCAGCTCAATAACTTTAGAAGCATTTGTCCAATCTTCACCAAATTTGGTCAGAATGTGTATTGGCATAATATCTTGGACAAGTTCGATAACTTACCACTTTATCTTAGTCACTACACCCTTATGTCCCTCGAAATGGCCAAAACTGTACTAACAGTGTCTGCTCTCTAAATTTGCCTGATGTACAACCAATTATCACTATACTTAATTGGTCTCAAAAAAACAGGACGGGCGTATTTTGTGACATTTGGCACTCTTGTTATTCCCATGAGAATCGAGTAAAAATTTGGGATTTCTTTGCAAAGTTGGGGCAAGTGCTGTTTTAGTGATTAATATAAGTAATTTAATTAAAATAATCAATGAGTTTAATCATCTCCAACCATCAACAAATCTGCAGTAAATGACTTTGAAAACAACTAGTAATACATGTCTAAAATCGCTCTGAATGGAAGTGTAATAATTAGATAGACTTGAACATTTTGTGGTAAAAAGGGAAATTGTTCATTACTGGTATGCGCAATTTTGTGGTGGAGATCGTTTTATTTAGTTTTTATTTAATTCTCCACACATTGGAATTATTTGGTTAAGAATTGGAAGTCTGTTTTATCATTTATTTTCATTTATTCATTCAAGCACAATCTCGTTATTTTACGGATCTAAACTTTTAAGATACTGAAACCTTTCCTTCCAAGTCGGAGCTTATATACTCATCAACGGAGCAACGAATATTCAACACCAGAGCAACGTATATTAAACAGCGGAGCAACGGAGTTAAATAACAAAGCCACCGGAGCCTTACCGGAGCAAACAGAAAGAACAAATCGCTAATTCGCGACACTCCCACCTGGAAGGCAAAGTTTCTAAAATAGAAATACATACATATTAATCATTAAACTTAACAGATCAACAAATTATATCCAACATTAATTACATTTATAAAACTCTTGATCAACGTTTCTTCTGCAATATAGCCAACTTTATTTTTAGTTAATGTTTTCACTGTTCAATGTCATATTGTCCACTTCGCCTTTCGATTGGATATCTTTGGTTGTCGCAATGTCTTTGTCGTAGGTGACATCGGGTAAATTGCTATGTTGGTCCCACGAACATAACTCCTCAATGAAACTTAGATCAGCGTTTGAATTTCGATCACAGTCTAAATCAGATTTGTTTTCAATTCACTTTCACAAACAATATTTGTTCTGTGGTCAACCGTTTATCGGCTGACATTTTCGGTTTGTCTTTCATTGCTAAATAAGACAGTTTTCTAGCACAATCAATATCTTCTTTCTTGTCATCCCAATCGATATTTCTGCTCCAAATTGTTTATAGGAGCACTTTCCACGCAGCAAAACAGGCGTGAACATGCCCATTGGATCAAATACAGACGAAATCACATTTAACATTTTTAAAAATTCTGTAGATTCAAGGTCAAGGTCACAGTGATAAGAAATAGACTTTAATTGAACTTTTCTTGTCCGGACCATAACTTTGTCATGCATAGAGATATTTTCAAATAACTTGGCACAAACATGCACCATATCAAGACGATGTGCCAAATGCAAAAAAAAATCTGTACATTCAAGGTCAAGGTCATTTAACTTTTCTTGTCCGGACCATAACTTTGTCATGCATAGAGATATTTTCAAATAACTTGGCACAAACATGCACCATATCAAGACGATGTGCCAAATGCAAAAAAAAATCTGTACATTCAAGGTCAAGGTTATTTAACTTTTCTTGTCCGGACCATAACTGTGTCATGCATAGAGATATTTTCAAATAACTTGGCACAAATATGAACTATATCAATATGATGTGTCACATGCAAAACTTTTGTCTGTAGCTTTAAGGTCAAGGTCACAGTGACAACAAATAGACATCAGTTGAACTTTTCTTGTCCGGACAATAACTTTTTCATCCATAGAGATATTTTCAAATAGCTTGGAACAGATATACACCATATCAAGACGCTGTGTCATATGCACAATTTATGTGTTTAGCTTCCAGGTCAAGGTCACAGTGACAGAAAATATACTTTACTTGAACTTTTTTTGTTCAGACCATAACTTTACCATGCATATAGATATTTTCAAATAACTTCGCGCAAATATGCTCCATATTAAATAACTTGGTAATTTAAAAGAATATAGCATAGATATGAGTAAGTTTCTTAACCTCGGGCCCTGGATCTAGTCTGTTTGCAAAGGCATAAACGCGTTACTATCAAGTAAAGGGTTAAGGCAGATCACTGATTATCAACCTGGCAATAGGGATCCTAAAATGTGGCTGCTTACAACAAAAGGTTGCTTAATATCTGTTATCTATTATATGTTCTTAATAAATGAGGCCATCAACACGATTGACTGTATTGAACTGATATTTGTTAGATAAAATTGTGATATATTTAATTGACAAAGTAATTATGATTATTCATCAATAGAAATATTCCCTGTTACGTGAATTACTAGCTTTGATTAACTATTAACAGAAAGATTTGACAGATCTGTTAATTCTTAATTAAACACCTTCCATTATAGAAAACCTGGTTACATGGAATTTCCATGTCTTGTTCTTTTTGTAGCGTCCGCTATGTCCACTGACAAGTTCTTTGATTTTTTAATTGACAGACGGTCGGATTTGGAGTTCCAAATATGTCCAAAAACAGTCATATTTTCTGACTTTGCTTTGTCTTCTTCTGGTATTAAATTATTCACACTTTCACTATTTGATAACCATGCAATCCCGAATATTCATCGATGCATCTTGGAATATGGATTTTGAGTGTAGATATAACTGGAATGCCTCATTCTCAGATTCTGTTTCAGTAATCAAATTGTCTACATATATATGATATATGTCATCCTTCAATTTGAGTGATGTAGCTGTGTTATGCTTTTCAAGGTTGTGTTTGATTACTGCTCCCAGTAGAAACGGACTCGAAATCACACCGAACGGAATACGGCAAAATCGGTATTCCTGAATGTTACTTTTTGATTTAGTGTAGGATTTACACTGTCCTTTAACCAAAAGAATCGTGTTACATCTCTCTGACTAGGTTGAAGGCCTATCTGAAGAAATGCCTTTTCAATGTCTGCTACCAGCACTGTTTTGTGAAGCCTGAATCTCATAAGTAATCCACATAAATTGTGTAACATTACAGGTCCCCTTAATAAGCACTCATTTAAACTGTTATTGTTTACATTAGTTTTAGCGGAAGCATCATACACAACACGTAGTTTGGTTGTTGTTTTCAGGGGAGTTACAATCGCATGGTGTGGTATGTAATGTTTCAAATCTGTTGAATTTGCTCTATCACACCTTGTTTTAATTGCTCCTGTATAACGGAGTCATATTTCTTTAGCATTTCAAAATTTCCCGCCAATTTCTTTACACAAGACTTTAAACGTCCCAGAGCTAGTTGTTTGTTTTCTGGTAAATCGGGATAATCTTCCTTCCATGGCCACATTACCTGGTATCTGCCGTTTTCGAATTTTAACGTTTCTTTGAAATTCTCCATGGCTCTTTCATCGTCACATTTCGGAGCATTGTTTTTAATGCAAATAGCTTCAATATTCAAAAAGTCTTCAAGATCAGGTTGAATTGAACTGTCAATACTTTGAAATATTTGAGAATGTGTCAAGTTTGGACCGTATGTAAGACTCAGTAAGTTCGTTTCCCTGTTATCGGCACCATTATCATTTGTACGTCCAGTGAGTATCCAACCAAATTTTGAGCCAAGTAGGTAGAGTCCAGATTGAAGTTCGAGCCTCTGCGGCAATACAACGTCCAGGTAATAATCGTTACCAAGCAAGAGTTCGACAGTCGAACATTCCCTTTCTTTAGGTATTGTATCCGCTAAATCCTTTATGTTCACTAGGTGTTCCAAGTGTCCTAGTGTTGACACGTCAACTCGTTTTCTGACGATATTTCCACTTATAACCGGTACAATGTTAGCAGTCACGTTCATGTACTTTCCGTTGTTGAGTTTCAAACTTAGTGTTGTTGATGATGTCTTGATCACCTTAGATTTTTCACTACCAAATGTGGCTAACCTTATTTCTTGCTCCTGTTCACGTTTCAGTCCCAAAATATCTGCGAGTGCCTTTGTTATGTATGTTCGCTGCGAACCACAGTCGAGCAAAATTCGCGTCTGTTGACATTTTGAGGTTTCCGGATTTTGTATCTCTCTTAAGGCAGTTTGCATTAGGACCATCTCATTTGAAGATATTAAGGAATTTTCTTCTGGAACATTGTCATCCGCAGGTTTATTTACTTCTGACAAACTGACACTTGATGATTCACAAATTAATATTCCATTATACTTTTTCGGGCACAGACTTCTATGGTGCGTTTTAGTTTCGCCACAATGAACACACGTTTTGTTTGTTTTACAGTCATTAGCTAAATGTCCTTCTCTTAAACATCTGAAACAACTTCCCTTTATCTGATGCTTCCTTTCGCTAACAGTCTTGTATTTCTTACACTCATCACTATAATGTTGATTAGTACAATATTTGCATTGGTCAGCCGATAATCTTGGTGCAGGCTGGTTGCTCCGGTTCACATTCGCCACTAGAGCTTCCGATGAACTAGAAGCTACTTCGAGTTATTCCACTTTCCTCTAAAACCGCTGTTTTTGCGATAATTATCATAGGGTTTCACGTTTTGCGTTTGTGAGGTTTGCCTATTTGGAATGGCTTCTGCTGATTCGAGTGCCATGATATAATGTATCAAACTATCCCGTAATCGGTTAACTGTCCATGGGATAGTAGGGCCTTTCTGCATTTCAAGCTGAACAAGTATTTTACTAGGCACCTTTGACTTTATCATAGAGACAAACACAGCTTGATTAATATCCTGTTTTAAAACTTTGAGGCTTCTCAAGTGCCTTTCAATTTCGTCGAAGAACGAGCGCAAACTTGCAGTTGATTCTTGTGCCGCTGGTAAGTTCAACATGTGGGTATAGTGTAAGTCAATAACTTCCTGGATATTTCCGAATCTCTCTTTCAGCGTTTTTATCGCAACCGCGTAATTGTCGTTTGACAATGCCAACCCAGAGATTGCATTTTGTGCTTCATCAGTGAGTTTACTTTTCAGATAGTTCATTTTTAGCTCCACTGGCTGAAAGTCCGTGCGTGCGTGCGTTAACTTTTTTCCTTTAAACGACTTCTTCTCCCTAACCACTTGGCCAATTTGGTTGAAACTTCATGGGAAGCATCCTCTCAATGTCCTCTACTAAATTCCTTCAATTTTTTTTGTTTTGATCCATTCAAAATTCTGGTTTCCATGGCAACCGAAAGAAAAAAATAGTGAGAACTTAAAAAATCTTCTTCTCCGAAAGTGTCAGGCCGATTTTCAAATAATTTTGTAGAAATGTTCCTTGGGTGACCCTTTATTAGATTCCTTCAAGAAATTTTGATTGGGCGAAAAACATGGCCGCCAGGGGGCGGGGCTTTTTTGCCTTATATAGCTATAGTGAAAACTTAAATAATCTTCTCAAAAAGTGTTCAGCAGATTTTCAAATAATTATGTAGAAATGTTCCGTGGGTGACCCTCTATCAGATTCCTTCAAGCCATGTTGATTGTTAAAAAAACATGGCCGTCACAGGGCGGGGCTATTTTGCCTATATGGCTAAAGAGCAAACTTAAAAAATCTTCTCCTCCAAAAGTGTCAGGCCGATTTTCAAATAATTTTGTAGAAATGTTCCTTGTGTGAACCTTAATTAGATTCCTTCAAGAAATGTTGATTGGGCGAAAAACATGGCCGCCAGGGGGCGGGGCTTTTTTGCGTTATATAGCTATAGTGAAAACTTAAAACATCTTCTTCTCCGAAAGTGTTCAGCCGATTTTCAAATAATTTTGTAGAAATGTTCATTGGGTGACCCTCTATCAGATTCCTTCAAGCCATGTTGATTGGTCGAAAAACATGGCCGCCAGAGGGCGGGGCTATTTTGACTTATATGACCATAGTGAAAACTTCTTTATGGCCGTGGAGCGATACTGGCCCTCTTGGGCCTCTTGTTCATTTGATCTATCACCATCCTTTGCATTTCAGTTTGTAGATGAACTAAGTGTTCCATGTGTGCACCGCTTTCCACATTTTCTTCCATTTTTATTTTAGGTTTAAGTAGTCTTTCTTTAAATTCCTCCAAATCGATGTAACACTTAATAGCGTTTTCACAAAGTGTCCCATCTTGTTCTATGATTGTATTTAGTAAGTCATCGTCGTCTTCGATTGCATTACACAATTTCTTTGATTGACTTTCTAACCGCTCGCGGTATATTTCTAGTGTCTTCATGGACGTATTCACATTTGTCAAAATGTCTTCTTCTTCGATTGTTTCGGTGTCATAATCCATAATTGTCAATCCATTTTTAATTTCTTCCACCAAAACGTTCTGATATCTTGTCCTCACACCTTTTATATATTTTAATTCCGTCATCGTGCTAACTTTATTACTTATAAGTCTTATATACTTATTACTGAGTAGCTCTATTCAAACTTAACAGCACTGATTCAGTTCCCGGGTTCCGGCGCCAAACAATGTGGTGGTGATCGTTTTATTTAGTCTTTATTTAATTCTCCACACATTGGTATTGTTAAGAAATGGAAGTCTGTTTTATCATTTATTTTCATTTATTCATTCAAGCACAATCTCGTTATTTTACGGATCTAAACTTTTAAGACACTGATATTTCCTTCCAAGTCCTTATATACTCATCAACGGAGCAACGAATATTCAACACCGGAGCAACGGAGTTAAATAACAAAGCCACCGGAGCCTAACCGGAGCAAAGAACAACACGCACGGCTCACCGGAGCAACAGAGCTATATCACAAAGGCCACCTGAGTCCAACCGGAGCAAACAGAAAGAACAAATCGCTAATTCGCGACAAATTTCTCCTTTCTCCACAATGTTTTCAAAAGTCTGCTACAGATGGGTTTAAATGTGTCTGTGAGTGGGTTATAAACTAAAGAATCTTACACTACTTACTTTGCACAAGAAAGGAGTATATCTGCCGGAGGTAACTGGTTTGATCCTCAGAATAATCTTCTTAGCATAGAATTAGGAACTTTGACTTTGGAAATACTTCGAGCCAATCCTTTAGATACTCACTGTACATCCCAACCCGCAAATGTACCTGAAAGTACAGGGTGTTTACAACCCTTCCCAACCATCACGCCTATGTCAAACAATCAAGTAAGATTACTCTATCTTGCATATAATGCAAATTATGGCCCTTTCTTTACTTAGATGTTCTGGTTCAAAGTTGTGTGTGCAACTACATTAAGAGCCCATATCTCAGTAACTACTACATGCATTGCATTGAACTTATCCTGCAGACTATGCAAATTAATGCCCTTTATTATAACACTTAGAAATTCTGCTTAAAGTTTTGCATTCAACTCCATTAGAGTCCATATTTCAGTAACTTATAAGCGGTAGAAAACAGACAGCTCTTGTTATGCTAAAAATGCATGGAATATGTGTTAACCTGTAGTCACAATTTGACGCATTTGCAACGGTCAATTTTCTTTTCAACTCTATTCCAGGATTAACCTTTTATTTATAGAAATTTTTCATCTTTGGGCATCATGGATGTTTTCAAAGTCAACTGCTGCAGATTTGTTGAATTTGGCAAAGGGGTTATAGTGACTACATTTGAAAAACACTATTTTTCAAAATGGAAATCCATCCATATACCAGTATTGTATAGTAATTGAAGTTATATCATAATCTTGTGTTTTAGCCCTTTCCCACATATAAACACTTTCTGACTCAACTGTGAGACAATCTCTTTAATTAATTAAGGTTGAATACATATGGTGCTTGTTTACCAATTATTCTCATATAATTCTGATTTATCAATTGAAGAATATTTTAAACTCTAATATATGATTATTTCACTAGTTGAATCATTTACTTTAGTCTTAATACTTAAACATTTTGATTTATAATTGTTTGTTATTTTACAAAGCTTTCAAAAATTGTTCAGTTATATCACAGTGATTCCTGGGTAAGTTACCAGTACTACTGGTTTATTTATCCTGACACCAGCCAGTCAGTCTTAATGTTAACCCCGCAACTTTGAGTGCCAAAGAGGGCAGCAATTACTACCACTTTTAAAGTATTTGGTATGACCTGACAGGAGTTCGAATCTGATACCTCCTACACCTGAGGCGGATGCTCTACCACTTCACCACCAAGGCTGTTTAACATTTTGAAAGCGATAGACGAAAAGAAGTATTTGCTCAAATTGAGCAGATTCTCCTTGGCCTGCAATTTGTTCAAATGTAAGAAATACATCATTAGCCGACAACTCTAAAATAATATCATATTATTTAAGAGGTTATATTTCATGAAAGCAATTAATCCTTAACCACATGCAGACAACATTTGAAAATATTGTGACAAATGAGAATTTGCTCCTTCCACCTAAACGTTTCCAACTCTATTGAATAATCAGGACTTACTTTTATTGAATTTTCCATATTTTTGCCTTGATGTTTTCAAAGTTGTCTGTTGCAGGTTTAATGTATGAAAGAAATGATTTTATTTTATTTATATATTTTAGGAAAAGAAGGAAAAACCCACTCTACAGATAGCCAGCTCATTAACATGGGACACAGAGTTTAAGCTGCCAAAAACAAACAAAGGGGAGTCCAGCTCGGAAGACTCGGATGAAGAGGAAGTTCAGGTATAGAAAGGGAGCTTTAACCCTTCCCATCTGCAGCAGTCGACTTTTGAAAACATTGTGGCCAAAGGTGAAATTGATCATGATGAGCAATTTCTCCTTTGGCCACAATGTTTTCAACTCTATTTCACAATTAAGCTATCTTTTATGGAGATTTTTTTCAGGTTTTTTGTCAACATGTTTTCAAAGTCGTCTGCTGCAGATTTGCTGTATGTGGGAAAGGGATAAGCTATAGAAAATAAACCTTTGTTATCAGGATCTTCATTTACTCTTTCCAACAAAGAACACATTTGCACCAGATGTCAAAATGAGTAATTTCTACTTTAGCCAATTCATTTTTAGCTCCACTGGCTGAAAGCCAGTCGAGCTTATGTCATGGCGAATTGTCCGTCGTGCGTGCGTAAACTTTTTCCTTTAAACGACTTCTTCTCACTAACCACTTGGCCAATTTGGTTGAAACTTCATAGGAAGCATCCTCTCAATGTCCTCTCTTAAATTCCTTCAAATTTTTTTGATCCATCCATAATTCTGGTTTCCATGGCAACCAAAAGAAAAAAATAGTGAAAACTTAAAAAATCTTCTTCTCTGAAAGTGTCAGGCCGATTTTCAAATAATTTTGTAGAAATGTTCCTTGGGTGACCCTTTATTAGATTCCTTCAAGAAATGTTGATTGGTCGAAAAACATGGTCGCCAGAGGGCGGGGCTATTTTGCCTTATATGACCATAGTGAAAACTTAACAAATCTTCTTCTCCGAAAGTGTTTAGCCGATTTTCAAATAATTTTGTAGAAATGTTCATTGGGTGACCCTCTATCAGATTCCTTCAAGCCATGTTGATTGGTCGAAAGATATGGCCGCCAGAGGGCGGGGCTATTTTGCTCTATATGACCATAGTGAAAATTTAAAAAATCTTCTTCTCCGAAAGTGTTGAGCAGATTTTCAAATAATTTTGTAGAAATGTTCTTTGGGTGACCCTCTATCAGATTCCTTCAAGCCATGTTGATTGGTTCAAAAATATGGCCGCCATGGGGTGGGGCTATTTTGCCTTATATGGCTATTGTGAAAACTTAAAAGATCTTCTCCTCCGAAAGTGTCAGGCCGATTTTCAAATAATTTTGCAGAAACATTCCTTGGGTGACACTCTACAAGATTCCTTTAAGCCATGGTGGTTGGTAAAAAATTTGGCCACTAGAGGGCAGGGCTGTTTGGAGATTTTATTTTTGCCTTATGGCCGTGGAGCGATACTGGCCCTCTTGGCATTTTGTTCGAATTGACTTGTCCAGCTTTTTAGCTCACCTGTGCACGAAGTGCTCAGGGTGAGTTATTGTGATCGCCCTATGTCCGGCGTCCGTCAACATTTTCTCCTCTGTAACCGGTGGGTCAACTGGGATGAAACTTCAGAGAAAGCATCCTCGCAATGTCCTCACCAGAATTCCTTAAAAATTTTGGGATCCATGCAGAATTCTGGTTTCCATGGCAACGAAATGAAAAAAACTTCAAAATTCTTAAAAATCTTCTCCTCCCAAAGTGTCAGGCCGATTTTCAAATTATTTTGTAGAAATGATCCTTGGGTGACCCTCTATCAGATTCCTTCAAGCCATGTTGATTGGTCGAAAAACATGGCCCCCAGGGGGGGCGGGGCTATTTTGCCTTATTAGGCTATAGTGCAAACTTAAAAAATCTTCTCCTCCAAAAGTGTCAGGCCGATTTTCAAATAATTTTGTAGAAATGTTCCTTGGTTGACCCTCTATCAGATTCCTTCAAGCCATGTTGATTGGTCGAAAAACATGGCCGCCAGGTGGGACGGGGCTATTTTGCCTTATTAGGCTATAGTGCAAACTTAAAAAATCTTCTCCTCCAAAAGTGTCAGGCCGATTTTCAAATAATTCTGTAGAAATGTTCCTTGGGTGATCCTCTATCAGATTCCTTCAAGCCATGTTGATTGGTCAAAAAGCATGGCCTCCAGGGGGCGGGGCTATTTTGCCTTTTATGGCTATAGTGAAAACTTAAAAAATCTTCTTCTCCATAAGTGTCGGGCTGATTTTCAAATAATTTTGTAGAAATGTTCCTTGGGTGACCCTCTATCAGATTCCTTCAAGCCATGTTGATTGGTCGAAAAACATGGCAGCCAGGGGGCGGGGCTTTTTTGCCTTATATGGCCAAAGTGAAAACTTAAAAAATCTTCTCCTCCGAAAGTGTCAGGCTGATTTTTAAATAATTTTGTAGAAATGTTCCTAGGGTGACCCCTTATCAAATTCCTTCAAGCCAAGTTGATTGGTCGGAAACTATGGCTGCCAGGGGGCGGGCTTATATAGCTAAGTGAAGAAAAAAAAACAGGTGAGCGATTCCAGGGCCATCATAGCCCTCTTGTTTAAACACTGTTTTCATCAGTATTTCAGTTAAATCAGGGCTACCATTTCACCCAACATGTGTGTCCTGGCTTTCTGGCACCAGTAGTCCCACACTACATTCTTATTAGGCAACTGACTACCTTCCCACATATTCAGCCCATTAGTGGAAGGCAAATGAAGTTAGAAACAATTACTTTTGTGAATCATCTAAAAGAATGAATAACCAGAGTTGGAACCACGACCTGTAGATTGATAGCTTGTCTTTACCAACTGAGCAATCGAGACCCTGATCAGACAGTGAGGATATGATACAATGTATTTTTAGATATTTCATCTTTGTGAGTTTAGTTTTATTCATTCTTTTTACCATTTCAGAAGCCTGTGAAGAAAACCAAGGGAGAGAAGCGTCGTGAAAAACTTGAAGAGGAAAAACAACTCTACGAGGTATGCAATAAAGTTGTACAAATGTATAACAGTATCTAGTGTGAATCTTTATCTTTTTTAACCCTTTCAAATGTATTAACAGTATCTAGTATGAATCTTTATCTTTTTGACCCTTTCTAATGTATAACAGTATCTAGTGTGAATCTTTATCTGTTTAACCCTTTCTAATGTATAACAGTATCTAGTGTGAATCTTTATCTTTTTAACCCTTTCTAATGTATAACAGTATCTAGTGTGAATCTTTATCTGTTTAACCCTTGCTAATGTATAACAGTATCTAGTGTGAATCTTTATCTGTTTAACCCTTTCTAATGTATAACAGTATCTAGTGTGAATCTATCTTTTTGACCCTTTCTAATGTATAACAGTATCTAGTGTGAATCTTTATCTTTTTAACCCTTTCTAATGTATAACAGTATCTAGTGTGAATCTTATCTTTTTAGCTCACCTGAGCTTTGCTCAAGGTGAGTTATTGTGATCGCCTTTTGTCCGGCGTCCGTCGTGCGTCAACTTCTTCTCCTCAGTAACCAGTGGGTCAATTTGGATGAATCTTCACAGAAAGCATCCTCTCAATGACCTCACCAGAATTCCTTCAAATTTTTGGGATCCATGCAAAATTCTGGTTTCCATGGCAACGAAACCGAAAAAACTTAAAAATTCTTCTCCTCCCGAATTGGTTGGCAGATTTTCAAATAATTTTGTAGAAATGTTCCTTGGATGACCCTCTATCAGATTCCTTCAAGCCGTGTTGATTGGGCGAAAAACATGGCCGCCAGGGGGGGGCGGGGCTATTTTGCCTTATATGGCTATAGTGAAAACTTAAAAAATCTTCTCCTCCGAAAGTGTAAGGCCGATTTTCAAATAATTTTGTAGAAATGTTCCTTGGGTGACCCTCTATCAGATTCCTTCAAGCCATGTTGATTGGTCGAAAAACATAGCCGCCAGGGGGGGCGGGTCTATATTGCCTTATATGGCTATAGTGCAAACTTAAAAAATCTTCTCCTCCAAAAGTGTCAGGCCGATTTTCAAATAATTTTGTAAAAATGTTCCTTGGGTGACCCTCTATCAGATTCCTTCAAGCAATGTTGATTGGTCGAAAAACATGGCCGCCAGGGGGCGGGGGCTATTTTGCCTTATATGGCCAAAGTATAAACTTAAAAAATCTTCAACATCTTCTCCTCAGTAACCAGTGGGTCAATTGGGATGAAACTTCACAGAAAGCATCCTCTTAATGACCTCACCAGAATTTCTTCAAATTTTTTGGGATCCATGCAGAATTCTTGTTTCCATGGCAACGAAACGAAAAAAAGTATAAAGTGTCGGCCCGATTTTCAAATAATTTTGTAGAAATGTTCCTTGGATGACCCACTTTCAGATTCCTTCAAGCCATGTTGATTGGTCAAAAAACATGGCCGCCAGTAGGCAGGGCTATTTTGCCTTATATGGCTATAGTGAAAACTTAAAAAATCTTCTCCTCCAAAAGTATCTGGCCGATTTTCAAATAATTTTGTAGAAATGTTCCTAGGGTGACCCTCTATCAGATTCCTTCAAGCCAAGTTGATTGGTCGGAAACTATGGCTGCCAGGGGGCGAGGCTTATATAGCTAAAGTGAAAAAAAAATAAAAAATCAGGTGAGCGATTCAAGGGCCATCATGGCCCTCTTGTTAACCCTTTCTAATGTATGACAGTATCTAGTGTGAATCTATCTTTTTAACCCTTATCCTGCTGAATTCCTTCAACTGGTTTAACCATCTTCAACCAGACGGCATTTGAAAACATTGTGACAAAAGAAGAAATTGGTCATAATTAGTGATTTCTCCCTTTGCCACAATGTTTCAACTCGATTAAAAAATTACTTTCATTTATAGAGATTTTCCATATTTTTGACATGTTTTCAAATCTTCTGCTGCAGATTTTTTTGTATATTGGAAAGGGTTGATTTGTTAAAAAGTTATTACTTGAAAAACAGTGTAAGCTGAGATTAGACTGCATGAATGTCAAGGTGGATCTTGGGCTTTAGTATTTTGTTTGAGGTTATTTATATTACTGGTAGTATGAGCAAATCTTGTTTAACCCTTTCCCACATACACCAAATTTGCAGCAGACGACTTTATAAACATATTGGCAAAAATATGAAAGTATAATAATTAAATAAAGTTGAAATTTTTGCAATTTCTTCTTTTGCCACAATATTTTCAAATTGTTTAAGATGTGTAAGAAAGCGTCTATATGTGGGAAAGGATTAAGGTAGAATCAGGGTAAATGTTGTATGCAAATGTGGTGATCTTAGTTTTCAATGTACAAATTGACTTGTTAGTACTAGTAGTAAGACAGGAAATACAATATTAAAAATGTAATACGAGGAACGTAGATCTTATTTACGTCTCTGGTAATACTGATCACAGCATCAATGATCTATTGGTTATTTATGTCCCTGGTAATACTGATCACAGCATCAATGATCTATAGGTTATTTACGTCCCTGGTAATACTGATCACAGCATCAATGATCTATTGGTTATTTACGTCCCTGGTAAATACTGATCACAGCATCAATGATCTATAGGTTATTTACGTCCCTGGTAATACTGATCACAGCATCAATGATCTATTGGTTATTTACGTCCCTGGTAATACTGATCACAGCATCAATGATCTATTGGTTATTTACGTCCCTGGTAATACTGATCACAGCATCAAGGATCTATAGGTTATTTACGTCCCTGGTAATACTGATCACAGCATCAATGATCTATAGGTTATTTACGTCCCTGGTAATACTGATCACAGCATCAATGATTTATTGGTTATTTACGTCCCTGGTAATACTGATCACAGCATCAATGATTTATTGGTTATTTACATCCCTGGTAATACTGATCACAGCATCAATGATCTATAGATTATTTATGTCCCTGGTAATACTGATCACAGCATCAATGATCTATTGGTTATTTACGTCTCTGGTAATACTGATCACAGCATCAATGATCTATAGGTTATTTACGTCTCTGGTAATACTGATCACAGCATCAATGATCTATTGGTTATTTACGTCCCTGGTAATACTGATCACAGCATCAATGATCTATTGGTTATTTACATCCCTGGTAATACTGATCACAGCATCAATGATCTATTGGTTATTTACGTCCCTGGTAATACTGATCACAGCATCAATGATCTATTGGTTATTTACGTCTCTGGTAATACTGATCACAGCATCAATGATTTATTGGTTATTTACGTCCCTGGTAATACTGATCACAGCATCAATGATTTATTGGTTATTTACGTCCCTGGTAATACTGATCACAGCATCAATGATCTATTGGTTATTTATGTCCCTGGTAATACTGATCACAGCATCAATGATCTATAGATTCTTTATGTCCCTGGTAATACTGATCACAGCATCAATGATTTATTGGTTATTTACGTCCCTGGTAATACTGATCACAGCATCAATGATCTATAGATTCTTTATGTCCCTGGTAATACTGATCACAGCATCAATGATTTATTAGTTATTTACGTCCCTCGTAATACTGATCACAGCATCAATGATCTATTGGTTATTTACGTCCCTGGTAATACTGATCACAGCATCAATGATCTATTGGTTATTTACGTCCCTGGTAATACTGATCACAGCATCAATGATTTATTGGTTATTTACGTCCCTGGTAATACTGATCACAGCATCAATGATCTATAGATTATTTATGTCCCTGGTAATACTGATCACAGCATCAATGGTCTATAGATTCTTTATGTCCCTGGTAATACTGATCACAGCATCAATGATCTATAGGTTATTTATGTCCCTGGTAATACTGATCACAGCATCAAGGATCTATAGGTTATTTACGTCCCTGGTAATACTGATCACAGCATCAATGATCTATAGGTTATTTACGTCCCTGGTAATACTGATCACAGCATCAATGATCTATTGGTTATTTACGTCCCTGGTAATACTGATCACAGCATCAATGATTTATTGGTTATTTACGTCCCTGGTAATACTGATCACAGCATCAATGATCTATAGATTATTTATGTCCCTGGTAATACTGATCACAGCATCAATGATCTATAGGTTATTTATGTCCCTGGTAATACTGATCACAGCATCAATGATCTATTGGTTATTTATGTCCCTGGTAATACTGATGACAGCATCAATGATCTATAGATTCTTTATGTCCCTGGTAATACTGATCACAGCATCAATGATCTATAGGTTATTTATGTCCCTGGTAATACTGATCACAGCATCAATGATCTATAGATTCTTTATGTCCCTGGTAATACTGATCACAGCATCAATGATCTATAGGTTATTTACGTCCCTGGTAATACTGATCACAGCATCAATGATCTATAGATTATTTATGTCCCTGGTAATACTGATCACAGCATCAATGATCTATAGGTTATTTATGTCCCTGGTAATACTGATCACAGCATCAATGATCTATAGGTTATTTACGTCCCTGGTAATACTGATCACAGCATCAATGATCTATAGGTTATTTACGTCCCTGGTAATACTGATCACAGCATCAATGATCTATATATTATTTATGTCCCTGGTAATATTGATCACAGCATCAATGATCTTTAGGTTATTTATGTCCCTGGTAATACTGATCACAGCATCAAGGATCTATAGGTTATTTACGTCCCTGGTAATACTGATCACAGCATCAATGATCTATAGGTTATTTACGTCCCTGGTAATACTGATCACAGCATCAATGATCTATTGGTTATTTACGTCCCTGGTAATACTGATCACAGCATCAATGATTTATTGGTTATTTACGTCCCTGGTAATACTGATCACAGCATCAATGATCTATAGGTTATTTATGTCCCTGGTATAACTGATCACAGCATCAATGATCTATTGGTTATTTATGTCCCTGGTAATACTGATCACAGCATCAATGATCTATTGGTTATTTACGTCCCTGGTAATACTGATCACAGCATCAATGATCTATTGGTTATTTACGTCCCTGGTAATACTGATCACAGCATCAATGATCTATTGGTTATTTACGTCCCTGGTAATACTGATCACAGCATCAATGATCTATTGGTTATTTACGTCCCTGGTAATACTGATCACAGCATCAATGATCTATTGGTTATTTACGTCCCTGGTAATACTGATCACAGCATCAATGATCTATAGATTATTTATGTCCCTGGTAATACTGATCACAGCATCAATGATCTATTGGTTATTTACGTCCCTGGTAATACTGATCACAGCATCAATGGTTATTTACGTCCCTGGTAATACTGATCACAGCATCAATGATCTATAGGTTATTTACGTCCCTGGTAATACTGATCACAGCATCAATGATCTATAGATTCTTTATGTCCCTGGTAATACTGATCACAGCATCAATGATTTATTGGTTATTTACGTCCCTGGTAATACTGATCACAGCATCAATGATTTATTGGTTATTTACGTCCCTGGTAATACTGATCACAGCATCAATGATTTATTGGTTATTTACATCCCTGGTAATACTGATCACAGCATCAATGATCTATAGATTATTTATGTCCCTGGTAATACTGATCACAGCATCAATGATCTATTGGTTATTTACGTCTCTGGTAATACTGATCACAGCATCAATGATCTATAGGTTTTTTACGTCTCTAGTAATACTGATCACAGCATCAATGATCTATTGGTTATTTACGTCCCTGGTAATACTGATCACAGCATCAATGATCTATTGGTTATTTACATCCCTGGTAATACTGATCACAGCATCAATGATCTATTGGTTATTTACGTCCCTGGTAATACTGATCACAGCATCAATGATCTATTGGTTATTTACGTCTCTGGTAATACTGATCACAGCATCAATGATTTATTGGTTATTTACGTCCCTGGTAATACTGATCACAGCATCAATGATTTATTGGTTATTTACGTCCCTGGT
Source organism: Serripes groenlandicus (assembly GCA_031761405.1). Classification (NCBI taxonomy): domain Eukaryota; kingdom Metazoa; phylum Mollusca; class Bivalvia; order Cardiida; family Cardiidae; genus Serripes; species Serripes groenlandicus. Next base: position 42,786,126 of record JASEVX010000009.1, read on the forward strand.
AATACTGATCACAGCATCAATGATCTATTGGTTATTTATGTCCCTGGTAATACTGATCACAGCATCAATAATCTATTGGTTATTTACGTCCCTGGTAATACTGATCACAGCATCAATGATTTATTGGTTATTTATGTCCCTGGTAATACTGATCACAGCATCAATGATCTATAGATTATTTATGTCCCTGGTAATACTGATCACAGCATCAATGATCTATAGGTTAGTTATGTCCCTGGTAATACTGATCACAGCATCAATGATCTATTGGTTATTTATGTCCCTGGTAATACTGATCACAGCATCAATGATCTATAGATTCTTTATGTCCCTGGTAATACTGATCACAGCATCAATGATCTATAGGTTATTTATGTCCCTGGTAATACTGATCACAGCATCAATGATCTATAGGTTATTTACGTCCCTGGTAATACTGATCACAGCATCAATGATCTATAGATTATTTATGTCCCTGGTAATACTGATCACAGCATCAATGATCTATAGGTTATTTATGTCCCTGTTAATACTGATCACAGCATCAATGATCTATAGGTTATTTACGTCCCTGGTAATACTGATCACAGCATCAATGATCTATATATTATTTATGTCCCTGGTAATATTGATCACAGCATCAATGATCTATAGGTTATTTATGTCCCTGGTAATACTGATCACAGCATCAAGGATCTATAGGTTATTTACGTCCCTGGTAATACTGATCACAGCATCAATGATCTATAGGTTATTTACGTCCCTGGTAATACTGATCACAGCATCAATGATCTATTGGTTATTTACGTCCCTGGTAATACTGATCACAGCATCAATGATTTATTGGTTATTTACGTCCCTGGTAATACTGATCACAGCATCAATGATCTATAGGTTATTTATGTCCCTGGTAATACTGATCACAGCATCAATGATCTATTGGTTATTTACGTCCCTGGTAATACTGATCACAGCATCAATGATTTATTGGTTATTTACGTCCCTGGTAATACTGATCACAGCATCAATGATCTATAGATTATTTATGTCCCTGGTAATACTGATCACAGCATCAATGATCTATAGGTTAGTTATGTCCCTGGTAATACTGATCACAGCATCAATGATCTATTGGTTATTTATGTCCCTGGTAATACTGATCACAGCATCAATGATCTATAGATTCTTTATGTCCCTGGTAATACTGATCACAGCATCAATGATCTATAGGTTATTTATGTCCCTGGTAATACTGATCACAGCATCAATGATCTATAGGTTATTTACGTCCCTGGTAATACTGATCACAGCATCAATGATCTATAGATTATTTATGTCCCTGGTAATACTGATCACAGCATCAATGATCTATAGGTTATTTATGTCCCTGGTAATACTGATCACAGCATCAATGATCTATAGGTTATTTACGTCCCTGGTAATACTGATCACAGCATCAATGATCTATATATTATTTATGTCCCTGGTAATATTGATCACAGCATCAATGATCTATAGGTTATTTATGTCCCTGGTAATACTGATCACAGCATCAAGGATCTATAGGTTATTTACGTCCCTGGTAATACTGATCACAGCATCAATGATCTATAGGTTATTTACGTCCCTGGTAATACTGATCACAGCATCAATGATCTATTGGTTATTTACGTCCCTGGTAATACTGATCACAGCATCAATGATTTATTGGTTATTTACGTCCCTGGTAATACTGATCACAGCATCAATGATCTATAGGTTATTTATGTCCCTGGTAATACTGATCACAGCATCAATGATCTATTGGTTATTTATGTCCCTGGTAATACTGATCACAGCATCAATGATCTATTGGTTATTTACGTCCCTGGTAATACTGATCACAGCATCAATGATCTATTGGTTATTTATGTCCCTGGTAATACTGATCACAGCATCAATGATCTATTGGTTATTTACGTCCCTGGTAATACTGATCACAGCATCAATGATCTATAGATTCTTTATGTCCCTGGTAATACTGATCACAGCATCAATGATTTATTGGTTATTTACGTCCCTGGTAATACTGATCACAGCATCAATGATCTATAGATTCTTTATGTCCCTGGTAATACTGATCACAGCATCAATGATCTATTGGTTATTTATGTCCCTGGTAATACTGATCACAGCATCAATGATCTATTGGTTATTTACGTCCCTGGTTATACTGATCACAGCATCAATGATCTATAGGTTATTTACGTCCCTGGTAAATACTGATCACAGCATCAATGATCTATAGGTTATTTACGTCTCTGGTAATACTGATCACAGCATCAATGATTTATTGGTTATTTACATCCCTGGTAATACTGATCACAGCATCAATGATCTATAGGTTATTTACGTCTCTGGTAATACTGATCACAGCATCAATGATTTATTGGTTATCTACATCCCTGGTAATACTGATCACAGCATCAATGATTTATTGGTTATTTACGTCCCTGGTAATACTGATCACAGCATCAATGATTTATTGGTTATTTACATCCCTGGTAATACTGATCACAGCATCAATGATCTATAGGTTATTTACGTCTCTGGTAATACTGATCACAGCATCAATGATTTATTGGTTATTTACATCCCTGGTAATACTGATCACAGCATCAATGATCTATAGGTTATTTACATCTCTGGTAATACTGATCACAGCATCAATGATCTATTGGTTATTTACGTCTCTGGTAATACTGATCACAGCATCAATGATCTATAGGTTATTTATGTCCCTGGTAATACTGATCACAGCATCAATGATCTATTGGTTATTTACGTCTCTGGTAATACTGATCACAGCATCAATGATCTATAGGTTATTTATGTCCCTGGTAATACTGATCACAGCATCAATGATCTATTGGTTATTTACGTCTCTGGTAATACTGATCACAGCATCAATGATCTATAGGTTATTTACGTCTCTGGTAATACTGATCACAGCATCAATGATTTATTGGTTATTTACATCCCTGGTAATACTGATCACAGCATCAATGATCTATAGGTTATTTACATCTCTGGTAATACTGATCACAGCATCAATGATCTATTGGTTATTTACGTCTCTGGTAATACTGATCACAGCATCAATGATCTATAGGTTATTTATGTCCCTGGTAATACTGATCACAGCATCAATGATCTATTGGTTATTTACGTCTCTGGTAATACTGATCACAGCATCAATGATCTATAGGTTATTTATGTCCCTGGTAATACTGATCACAGCATCAATGATTTATTGGTAATCCATTCCCTGGTACAGACGACATGCAGCAGCCAACAGTCTCTAATTCTGTATGATGATTTGCTTTAAATAAACCCAATTTTACATACAGGGATCGTCAGTGCCTCCCTCCGTCTGTCTTTCCCTCACTGACTTTCTGGCAGACGATAAAGGCGTACCTTTGAATGCTCTTGTTTTCTTTAATGTTTTCGAAGCAAACAATTCAAAATGTGTTTACTTAGATAAATGGTTAAGATTTGAATCATTTTTTTATCTAACTTTTATAGTATGAGAGGAAGAAGCTGGAAGGAGAGATTATTCCAGAAACAGCAGACGACTTTGATAGACTGGTCGTCAATTCTCCGGATAGTTCTGTTGTCTGGTTGCGATACATGGCTTTCCATCTGGAGACATCAGAGTTTGACAAGGCAAGAAGTGTGGCAGAGAGAGCTCTTAAAACAATATCATTTAGGTACAGTTTAACTCTTAACCACATACAGATACATTTTGACGCATCTGCAGCAGATGAATTTTGAAAATATTTTAGCAAAAGGAGAAATGGCTCATGATGCGCCATTTCTCCTTTTTTCACTTTGTTTTCAACAGTATTCAATAATAAAACTTATTATTCATAGCGATTTTTTCATATGTCTTCCAGGATGTTTAAAATGTCTTTTGCTGCAGATTTGTTGTATTTGGAAAAGGGTTAACAATTTTACCCATAACATTTTCCTTGGAATGGCATAGATATTTACCTGTTAATTTGTACGACTATATTAAAGTGCCTTCATTCATGATTCCTGTGTTTAACAAGAGCGCTGGGGTGTATTCACTCATGATTCCTGTGTTTCACATGAGCACTGTAGTGTATTCACTCTCAAGATTCCTGTGTTTCACTTGAGTTTGGAGTATATTCACTCATGATTCCTGTGTTTAACATGAGCACTGGGGTATATTCACTCATGAATCCTGTGTTTAACATGAGCACCGGGGTATATTCACTCATGGTTCCTGTGTTTAACATGAGCACCGGGGTATATTTATTCATGGTTCCTGTGTTTAACATCAGCACTGGGGTATATTCATCCATGAGTCCTGTGTTTAACATGAGCACTGGGGTGTATGCACTCATGATTCCTGTGTTTAACATCAGCACTGGGGTATATGCACTCATGATTCCTGTGTTTAACATGAGCACTGGGGTATATTCACTCATGATTCCCGTGTTTAACATGAGCACTGGGGTATATTCACTCATGAGTCCTGTGTTTAACATGAGCACTGGGGTATATTCACTCACAAGTCCAGTGTTTAACATGAGCACTGGGGTGTATGCACTCATGATTCCTGTGTTTAACATTAGCACTGGGGTGTATGCACTCATGAGTCCTGTGTTTAACATGGGCACTAGAATATACTCAATCATGATTCCCATGTTTCACATGAGCGTTGGAGCTAAAGGTAAGGGAGTCATATTAAAAAAAAATCCATAACATGCTTGTTCAATAACAAAGCGTTGAAAATGGATTTTTCCTCCTATCAGCCATTGCCAATTCATGGAAGGTCAACAGACAGTGATCTATTTAGAAAGTACACATAATATTTATATGAAAGTTTAGTCATTCCTCTGATCAAGATTATGCAATACAATTGGCCATTGATTCTCTTTGATGATTTCGACAAAAGACTGTCGACTAGTGTCATTGGGCTAAAATAGTCTTATGTAGAAAGGAAGCAGATTGTCAAGGAAGAATGGTGTGTGGAATTCTTAAGCGAGGAAAGCCAGGAAACATATGTTTAGATAAACTGGCTGCCTTGGTAAAGCTGAAAAACTGTTCACACAGAGACATTAAACTCAAACCAATCAATGCATAAGACGTATAAATGAATGTAAGTTTGAAATACCCTTTCTGTTAACTTTTACAGAGAAGAGAGAGAGAAACAGAATATATGGGTGGCCTACCTGAACCTGGAGAACATGTATGGTACCAATGAGACAATTGGTAAAGTCCTGGCACGTGCAATAACACAGTGTGAACCTCTCGATGTGTATCTCCCCATGGTGGACATATATGTTGACTCTTCAAAAATAGAGGTTTGTTTAGTTAGTGTTGCGAAATTCATCATCCACATCAGAAAAAAAGGGGGTCTTGATGCTCATGGGAGAAGTGAAGACTTGGCCAAGCATGCATTTGCCCTCAAACACTCGAAATAAGTCCAGCTTAACCCCTTTCAATGTTGAAAGTTTAATAATTGACTTTTTCAGATTTGGACAAGTTCATTGCAAATTATAGAAGTATCAATATGAAATTTGAGCAGGCAACAGTATAGCGACTGGTCACACAGTGTGAATACTGATCTTGCTCTATACTAGTGAAAAGGGCTTTTTAAAATCATTCCAGCAGTCAAAGAGTTCAAGTTCATTAATGGCGTAATGTGCAAGGGGAATAGGATCAAAAATGAAACCCTTTCCCATCTTCACATCTAGACTGAAAGTAACTAGACAAAATTATGGAGAACGAACATTATAATTATTGAATAGGGTTGAAATCATTGTGGCAAAAAGCTGCTGCTTCAGTTTTGGCAAAATACCTCTGCAAGTTGGAAAGGGTCAGGTAAGAGAATACAAGTCTTTGCCAGACAATTAAAGCCATAAACCTTTCAAATGCAGGCACCTAAAAGAATCATCTCTCTGAAGCTGTTCTTTCCAGCACCCAAAAAAGTACTGTTTGGAGGATTTTTGATCATGATAGACTTATTAACCAGGTTTTCCGAAGGAAAAATCTGGTTATTAGTTTGGCGAAGTCGTTGGGCGGGCGGGCATCAACTTTCCTTGTCCGGACCATAACTTTGCCATGCATAGAGATATTTTCAAATAACTTGGCACAAACATGCACCATATCAAGACGATGTGCCAAATGCAAAAAAGAAATCTGTAGATTCAAGGTCAAGGTCGTCACAGTGATAAGAAATAGACTTTAATTGAACTTTTCTTGTCTGGACCATAACTGTGTCATGCATAGAGATATTTTCAAATAACTTGGCACAAATATGAACTATATCAATATGATGTGTCACATGCAAAAAACTTTTTCATCCATAGAGATATTTTCAAATAGCTTGGAACAGGTATACACCATATCAAGACGCTGTGTCATATGCACAATTTATGTGTTTAGCTTCCAGGTCAAGGTCACAGTGACAGAAAATATACTTTACTTGAACTTTTTTTGTTCAGACCATAACTTTACCATGCATATAGATATTTTCAGATGATTTTTTTTTGTGAATAATCAAATCTATAACATTCTATAAGCAAACAGAGCAGACCCTGATCAGACAGCTCCTACAGGTCATGAAACTTTCTCAATTTGAGCATGTTAACATAATTATTACTATTGTAGTTACACACTTAGATTACAAGGCTAGGAAATTGGCTCGTTGCAAAGTAGATTTTTTTTTTTCCAAACTTTGTCCTCAAGCTAACAGAGCTTTTTTAGTTTGAGCATCAAACTAAAAAAATGCTTCGTTACCATGGCGACAAACTCCAAACATGGATTTTATTCTCATCTCACCCAATTTTGCAATGAGCATATTTCATAAACTTGTAACTCAAGCATCTAACTTCAACAACAATATTTCTATTACATGCTCAAATTGAGTAAGTTTCATAACCGCGGGCCCTGGATCTAGTCTGTTTGCAAAGGCATAAATGCGTTACTATCAAGTAAAGGGTTAAGGCAGATCACTGATTATCAACCTGGCATTAGGGATCCTAAAATGTGGCTGCTTACAACAAAAGGTTGCTTAATATCTTTTATCTATTATGTGCTCTTAATAAATGAGGCCATCAACACACAATTTACTGTATTGAACTGATATTTGTTAGATAAAATTGTGATATATTTAATTGACAAAGTAATTATGATTATTCATCAATAGAAATATTCCCTGTTACTTGAATTACTAGCTTTGATTAACTATTAACAGAAAGATTTGACAGATCTGTTAATTCTTAATCAAACACCTTCCATTATAGAAAACCTGGTTTCATGGAATATCCATGTCTTGTTTACAGATATGTGTATGTTTTCACCCATCCCAAATACAACAAATTAGCAGCAGACAAAAATATCCAGGAACAAATTTGGAAAATCTATAACTGAAAGTATTATTATTGAACAGAATTGAGAACCTTATGGCAAATGGAGAAATTGCTTATCATGAGGATTTTTTTTTTTTGGCGACAATGTTTTTTAAAAATCCTCAGCTGCAGATGCATAGGAAAGGGTCGGTTAGTGGGAAAGTGCTAAAAAAATCTTATATTTTTAGGAGGCAGAGCGTTTATATTCTGTGATGACCAAGAAATATTCCACAAACAAGATGGTATGGACAAAGTTTGCAGAGTTCTTTTTTCAACAAAACAGACCAGACTCTGCAAGAAAACTCTTACAACGAGCCTTGAAAAGTCTGGAAAATAGACACCGTAAGATATTTGAGTCAAACTTATGTCATGGTGAATTGTCCGTCGTTAGTTTCAAATTACTTCTTCTATGTAACCACTGGGCTAGTTAGGATGAAACTTCATAGGTAGCATCCTCTCAATGTTTCTTACAACATTTTTGTTTCCATAACAACCAAAAGAATTTTTTAAAATCTTCTCGCCCTAAACTGGTTGGCTCATTTTCAAATAATTATGCAAATTTTTTCTTTGGGCTACCCTTTATCAGATTCCTTCAAGTCATTGTGAATATTCCATAAAGATGGCCACCAGGGAGCAGGTCTAATTTGCTTTATATGGCTATAGTGAAAACTTTAAAAAAAAGTTTGAAGCAGATTTTAAAGTGGCATTTCTATCCAGAGGGAAGAAAACTCATGTAAAAAAGTTCAAATTTATTTTTTTAAAAGTAAATAGCTGAATGGGTTTGGGATTAACCACAAACATGTTACCCAAGAGCCCACACTCACAAATTATACTTTTCTCCAAGATTTCAGGATTTTAAAAACGGAGCCGTTCATGTACATTTTCATTCCAGAATGTATTTAAAGGTTGGATGTCATATACAAACCGTGTTGAGATAAAATGTACATAACGGTTATAAAAACACACTCAGTTCAATGAGGCATATACATTGTATATCCCATACACAGCATAATTGTATAATGCTTTAACACTAGATAAACACACTTATTGTGTATCTGTGCTTCAATGAACTGAGTTATTTTATAACAGTTGACTTGTGTACTACAGTCTAATTAGAATCAAACATGTTCTCATAAAGGTTTCTAAGGGAAAAGAATTGTTATTTTACTTATTTTTTTTATGAATTTCTATAATAGTGCAACTTTAAAGATATTTTGAAGAAATGTTCCTGGGTGATCCTCTATCAGATTCCTTCAAGCCATGTTAATTGGTCGAAAAACATGGCCGTCAGAAGGTTGTATGACAATAGTGATTAAAATTTCCCCTTATGAAAGTGGAGCAATACTGGCCCTCTTGGGAATCTTAAACTTCATTTTTGGCCGGATTGCTCTAGCAATTCCGGTCTATAGATTGGCGATGTCCGTCCGTCTGTCCGTCAACATTTTGGTTAAAGTTTCAGGTTAAGGCAAAATCTCGGCACTGGAAAGGGTTACAAACTTGAAACTTTGCCTGAAGGTAACCAGTAACAATTTCTATTGATTTCTATGGTTACTTTGACATTGACCTTGGTTTGTCGATTTTCAAGGTCAAATTGCCGACAATCCGGCCTTACCGTCTTCAGCGGTTTCTTGTTTATAGGGTTTTTTGTGAGCAAAATAACTGATCTCTGAGAACAATGGCTTTTTTCCTTTTCATTGTTATTATGCCCCCGGAATCTCTGATTCGGTGGGCATCTATTTTTTGGCCTGTCTGCACGTGTCTGTCTGTCTGCTCGAAAAAAACTTTAACCTTGACCACTACTTTTGAACCATAACAGGTACGGCTACCATATTTCACATGTGTATTCCTTGTGACATGACCTTTCTGTCAGTACCAAAATATTTGACCTTGCGACCTTGACCTTTGACCTAGATGTTGCCATTCTCGAAAAAAACTTTAACCTTGGCCATTACTTTTGAACCATAACAGGTACGGCTACCATATTTCACATGTGTATTCCTTGTGACATGACCTTTCTGTCAGTACCAAAATATTTGACCTTGCGACCTTGACCTTTGACCTAGATGTTGCCATTCTCGAAAAAAACTTTAACCTTGGCCATTACTTTTGAACCATAACAGGTACGGCTACCATATTTCACATGTGTATTCCTTGTGACATGACCTTTCTGTCAGTACCAACATTTTTGACCTTGCGACCTTGACCTTTGACCTAGATGTTGCCATTCTCGAAAAAAACTTTAACCTTGGCCATTACTTTTGAACCATAACAGGTACGGCTACCATATTTCACATGTGTATTCCTTGTGACATGACCTTTCTGTTAGTACCAACATTTTTGACCTTGCGACCTTGCCCTAGATGTTGCTATTCTCGAAAAAAACTTTAACCTTGACCACTACTTTTGAACCATAACTGGTACGGCTACCATATTTCACATGTGTAATCCTTGTGACATGACCTTTCTGTCAGTACCAACATTTTTGACCTTGCGACCTTGACCTTTGACCTAGATGTTGCCATTCTCAAAAACAACTTTAACCTTGACCACTACTTTTGAACCATAACAGGTACGGCTACCATATTTCACATGTGTATACCTTGTGACATGACCTTTCTGTCAGTACCAAAATGTTCACCTTGCGACCTTGACCTTTGACCTAGATGTTGCCATTCTCGAAAGAAACCTTTAACCTTGACCACTACTTTTGAACCATAACAGGTACGGCTACCATATTTCACATGTGTATATCTTGTGACATGACCTTTCTGTCAGTACCAAAATTGTTCACCTTGCGACCTTGACCTTTGACCTAGATGTTGCCATTCTCGAAAAAAACTTTAACCTTGACCACTTCTTTTGAACCATAACAGGTACGGCTACCATATTTCACATGTGTATTCCTTGTGACATGACCTTTCTGTCAGTACCAACATTTTTGACCTGGTGACCTTGACCTTTGACCTAGATGTTGCCATTCGGGGGCATCAGTGTTTCACAAACACATCTTGTTTTATACAATTTAAAATTATTTTAATAAAGGGATAAACAATATGCAAAAAGATATCATAGTTGGAACTTAAAACATTGAAATTGAAGAGTGTTATTTTTCCTTTTTCCACAATCTTTATTTAATACATAGGCATTAATTCTTTCCCACATACTGCAAATATGCAGAAGACCAGAATCTCCATAAATGAAAGTTTATTTGTTGAATACATTCTGGCAAAAGGAGAAATTATTATCAATTTCTCCTTCATCACAATGTTTTTGGAAGTAGTCTGCTGCAGAGGCGTTAAGAGTCTTGATAGGATCTACACTTTTCAAGTCTTAACCCTTTCCCACCTGCAGACACGTTTGACGCAATAGCAGCAGACGACTTTTGAAAACATGTTGAGAAATTTCTCCTTTGGTCACAATGTTTTCAACTTTATTACACAATTAAACTATCTTTAATTGAGATTTTTCAGGTTTTTGTCACCATGTTTTCAAAGTCGTCTGCTGCAGATTTGTTGTATGTGGGTTAATGAAGATCTCAAAGCAAACTTGAGTTGTTTACAAGCAATCCTTATTTTAACAGATGTAGAGACCATCACCAAGTTTGCTCAGATGGAATTTAAACATGGAGAACCTGAAAGAGGGAAAACCATGTTTGAAAATGTTCTGAATACCTACCCAAAGCGTACGGACATTTGGTCTGTTTATGTTGATCTTCTCACTAAAATGAAAGACCATGAAGTAACACGGTAAGTGGGCTAACTTTTTTCTCCTTTTGTCACAATGTTTTCAAATCTATTCAATAATTAAACTATCATTTATAGAGATTGTCTGGCTTTTTAGCTCACCTATGCATGAAGTGCAAGGTGAGCTATTGTGATCACATTTTGTCTGTTGTGCGTCATCAACATTTCAGCTTGTTAACACTCTACAGGCTACATTTTGCATATAATCTTCATGAAAGTGTATCAGAACATTCATCTCTATCAAATCTTGGACAAGTTGGCCATATGAGGTCAAAAACGAGGTCACTAGGTCAAATTGAAGCGAAATCTTGTTAACACTCTGGAGGCCACATTTTCAATTTGAGCATGTTGAAACTTTATCAGAATGTTTGTCTTGATGATATGTAGGTCAAGTTCGAACATGGGTCAAGTCGGGTCAAAAAGTAGGTCACTAGGTCAAATTGAAGGAAAATCTTGTTAACACTCCAGAGGCCACAATTTTTGTCAAGTTCGAATATAGGTCATATTGGGTCAGAAACTGGGTCACTAGGCCAAATTGAAGGGTAATCTTGTTAACACTGTAGAGGCCACATTTTCAACTTGAGCATGTTGAAATTTTGTCAGACTGTTTGTCTTAAAGATATCTAGGTCAAGTTTAAATATGGGTCATATTGGGTCAGAAACTAGGTCACTAGGCCAAATTGAGGCAAAATCTTGTTAACTCTGTAGAAGCCGCATGTTTTGCTTCAGCAGCTTGAAATTTGTTCAAAATATTGAGCTAAATATTATCTAGGCCAAGTTTGAATATGTGTCATGTGGGGTCAAAAACTAGGTCACTAGGCCAAATTGAAGGAAAATCTTGTTAACACTTTAGATGTCGCATTTTTTGCTTCAGCAGCTTGAAATTTTGCCAGAATATTTGTCTAAATGATATTTAGGCCAAGTTCGAATATGGGTCATGCCGGGTTAAAACTAGGTCACTAGGCCAAATTGAAGGGTATTCCTGTTAACACTCTTCATACTGCATTTTTAACTTGAGCATGATGAAACTTTATCAGAATGTTTTTTTTGATGATATGTAAGTCAAGTTCGATCAAGGGTCATGTTGGGTCAAAAAATAGGTCACTAGGTAAAATTGAAGGAAAATCTTGTTAACCCTCTAGGTTCCGCATTTTTTGCTTCAGAAGTCTGAAATGTTGTCAGAATGTTGTCTTAAGTCACTAGGCCAAATTAAAGAAACATCTTGTTAACTCTGTAGAAGACGCATTTCTTGCTACAGCGGCTTGACATTCAATGAGAATGTTGATCTAAATGATATCTAAGCCAAGTTCGAATATGGGTCATATTGGGTCAGAAACAAGGTCAATAAAGGAAAATATTGTTCAAACTCTGGAGACCGCATTTTTACTTTGAGCAAGTTGAAACTTTGTCAGAATGTTGTCTTGACGATATCTAGTCCATGTTGGAATATGGGTCATATCAGGTAAAAAAAATTAAGATCACTAGGCCAAATGAAGGAAAATCTTGTTAACACTGTGGAGTTTGCATTCAGAATAATTGTCTTGATGTGTTTTTCATTGCAGTACATTGTATAATTAAGGTGAGCAAACTAGGGCCATCATGGTCCTCTTGTTAAGATCAATTTCTCCTTTTGCTTTCAACCCCTTTCAATAAAGACACATGATTTATGGAAACGTTTTAAGTTTCCTGTTAGAAAGTTGTTTTATGATGGAAAAGGTTAACCCTTTCCCACATACAACAAATCTGCAGCAGACAACTTTGAAGACATTTAAACATAACTATAGAAACTCTCTATAAATGAAAGAACAATTATTGAATAAATTTAAAACATTGTGGTAAAAGAAGAAATTGCTCATTTTGTGCAATTTTTCCTTTTGTCAGTATGTTTTCAAAAGTCATCTGCTGCAGATTCGTCAGAAAGCATCTATATGTCGGAGAGGATTAACCTTTCTTCTTTGTAACGGTTCATAAAACACTACTTCGGCCAAACAATTGGAATAAATTTGAAGGTGGATCCCTTAAATCAGCAGGGGTTTCATTTGGTTTGGAGTAGCAGGATAATAATTGAAAGTATGCGGGTGTCTGGGGGTCCTCCCCCAGTAAGGGTAAAGGAAATTCTGTTAAAGTTGCCAAGTAAAGGTGCTTTAGTAGATGGGTAATTTACCCGGCTACCGGGTAATTTTGAAACCCCTGAATCAGACCTGGATCTCTGGGAAAGAAACATTGCCTTCTCTTCCCCCGAGTCAAGTACCGGTAACTTATGGTGCATCTGAAATAGTCATCTGTTGAAATCATGGGAAAAGGAGAAATTTCTCAAATATACATATCTCCTTTCACACAATGTTTTATGGTTAATTTCCAAGATATTATATTGCTTTTCCTGAATACATCTAAAACAAAAATATGAAAAAGCTCTATAGTTTTAAGAACAATTATAGAAAAGAGTTGAAAGCCTGGTTTCAAAGGTCGTCTGCTCATGAGGCTTCAGAAGGATCAGTAGTGGGAAACTTTGTATACAAATATAAGTTTTACTTTCAATTTTATGAGTCAAAAATCTCAAATAGATGAAATTATGTTTTTTCAGAAGCGTATATAAAAGAATGATTGGCCTTAAACTTGCTGCTAAAAAGATCAAGTTTTTCTTCAAAAAGTATCTAGAGTTTGAGGAGAAATATGGAAATGAGTCCCAGATAGCTGAAGTCAAAGAGAAAGCCTTGCAGTATGTGGAGTCAGGTGGAACAATTGACTGAAAAATCATATTAATATCAACCTTTTTCCATAGCAGATGCATTTTGGATGCATCTGTAGCAGATGACTATTGTCACAATGTTTTAATTTCAGCGAATTGTACTTTGGTTTTTATGAGATTTTACATATTTTTGCCCTTAATGTTAAAGTTGTCTACTGCAGATTGGTTGTATGTGGGAAAGTGTGGATTTATCAGGTCAGGAGAAATATCGAATTGATGCCTAGATAGCAGAAGTCAATGAGAAAGCCCTGCAGTATGTGAAGTCGGCTGGAACAATTGACTGAAAAATCATATTGAAATCTACCCTTTTCCATATGATGACATTCGTCACAACGTTTTCAATTTCAGTGTACATTGCATTATACTTTAATTTTTAAGAGATTTTACATATTTTGGCCATTATGTTTTATAAATTCGTCTGGTGCAGATTTGTTGTATGTGTCAGTTCAGGATTAGCATTTACTAGCCTAACACGATATGTGTTTGATAATCATAGCTTTGCTTTGAGTAATGTTTTGGAATACTTCCTGACGAGAAGATTCCTTCGAGCCAGGAATGTGCGAGGTTTTGAGGAATGAAGGGAGTGAGTCATCATTGTAATGGCTCTTTCATGAGTACATAAACAAGGTCAGTTAACCCTTTCCCTCATACGACAATTCTGCAGCAGACAACTTTGAACATATTTTGTCAAAAAATAGAAAATCTCTATAATAGAATGGATAACCTATGACTAAAAGTGGAAAACATTGTGTCAAAAGGAGAAATTGCACGTTTTGTGCAATTTCTTCTTTTGACACTATGTTTTCAAATAGCCGTCTGCTGCAGAGGCGTCAGAAAGCGTCTATATGAGGAAAAGGGTTAACATAGAATTATAACATGTATTCATCATAGGACAAGAGTTTTAACACATTCCCACACTTAGACGCTTTCCGACGCCTCTGCAGCAATCACCTATTGAAAACATTGTGGCAAAATGAGACATTGCTAATAATGAGTAATGTCTCCTTTTGCCACAATGTTTTCAACTCTATTCATTGAATAAACTTTTATTCAGAGAGATTTTCCATGTTTTTGCCTAAATGTTTTGAAAGTCGTCCGCTTGTTATATGTGGGAAAAGGATAAAACAATGTAATAGAGAGTCATCTAAATTAGGTAATGGGTTTAATCTTTCCTGGATTTAAAAATAAATTGGTTCCTTTAACCCTTTCCCACTTACTGCATTTCTGTAGTAGACACCTTTGAAAACGTCAAGGCAATAGCATGAAAAGTCTCTGCAAATGAATGCATAAATATTGAAGAGCAAAATCTCCTTTTGCCACAATGTTTAAAAAAGTTGGGAAAGGGTTAGTATAAAATCTTGCTAAATGTGTTAGAATTTTAGTGTGTATGAGATGGTGGGAAAAGAAGAGTAATTGCTCAACGTGACCAATTTCATCTTCACTGCACTAAAAGTTGTTTTTAGCAGCAAATCTATTAAAATTGTAAAAAATATTTGTTATGAATTATTAAGTAGATTTAGGTGTTCTTCATGTTCATCCTCAACATTTGTTTGTTGGCTGCCTTGGCAGGGTGACCTTTCTTGATTGATATGGATTTAACGCCGCTTTTAACAATTTTTCAGTCCTATCACAGTGGCCAGTTCACCTACTCATGCATTACCTGGCTTTCTCACACCAGTACTCCACACAGCATACTTTTCAAGAAACTGGGTGCTTTTCAAAATAGACTAAGTCCATTGGTGAAAGACAATTAATGCATGTCACAGTGACTTTTGTCAAACATCGGAAAGAATGTTGGCCGATCTGGGATTCAACTCACAACCCCTGGATTGACAGCCCACGTCACTAATGGGCTCAATCTTTGCAGGGTGACACAATTGGATCACTTCTCTGTCCATCTTGCGGTCACTTACTGACATGGTGACATGTGACAGTTTGGGTTTCATCATCCGGATTTAATTAGCATGGCAATTTTGGATAATCCCAGATTACTTCAAATGATGTCTTTCCATCTAATGGGGGAAGATATATTTTTTGCTTGGGTTTTCCATCTGTCCAAATTGTGTCCGCTCCATTACTTTTGAATGGCTTGAAGGATTTTGAAATAACTCACCATTAGTGATTACTTGCCACAAATATTCACTATATTGAGATGATAAAAGCAAATATTTCTGCCAGCTCAGTTGATGGTAAAAAATCATGACTATTTTGAAAGCCTGGTACCTCTTGAAAGATTTTGAAGTAACTTGCCACAAATGTGATGATGTGCAGAGTGCATATTTCTGCGAGCTCAGTTGGTGGTCACTGAGGTCAAAGGTCATTTGATTATATTTTGTATCCGCTCCATTATCTCTACAGCTTGAAGGATTTTGAATTAACTCGTCACAAATGTTCACCATATTGAAAACATGTTTCTGGTAGCACCGTTGAAAGCCAAGGTCACATTTACAGGTCAAAGGTCATATGATTATATTTTCAAATTTTGTATCCGTTTCATAAAGATTTTGAAGCAACTCGCCACAAATATTTACCATATTGAGATGATGTGCACATGTTTCTGTTAGCTGAGTTGGAGGTCACTCATAGAGGTCAAAGGTCATATAACTATTATGCTCCCTGATTTTTTTTCAGGACGAGCCTTTAGTCGGCTGTCCGTCCCATTTTATAGAGGTCAAAGGTCATATAACTATTATGCTCCCTGATTTGTTTTCAGGATGAGCCTTTAGTCGGCTGTCCGTCCCATTTTGTCCGGGCTATTTCTCGGCAACTACTAACTTGAATTCAATGAATATATTTTGGGAAGCTTCACTAAAAAGAGAAGATGTACATATTATCACCATGTTCCGGTTTGATGATCAAGTTATTGCCCTTTTAATTTCTATACAAGAGGGCCATGAGGCCCTGGAATCGCTCACCTGAGAATGGGCTATTTAAGACATAACAAGATTTTACTTAAATTTGGCATTGTGACCTAGTTTTTGACCCGACATGACACATATTCGAACTTGACCTAGATATCACTAATTCAAATTTTCCGACATAGTTTCAGCATGCTCAAGCCAGAAATGTGGCTTCTAGAGTGTAAACAAGATTTTCCTTAAATTTGAACTTTGCCTAGATATCATCAAGACAAACTTTCTGATAAAGTTTCAACATGCTCAATTTTAAAATGTGGCTTCCAGAGTGTTAACAAGATTTTCCTTCAATTTGGCCTAGTGACCTAGTTTTTGACTGGACATGACCCATATTCGAACTTGGCCTAGATATCATCAAGACCAACTTTCTGACAAAGTTTCAACATGCTCAAGTTTAAAATGTGGCTTCCAGAGTGT
Organism: Serripes groenlandicus; assembly: GCA_031761405.1. NCBI lineage: Eukaryota > Metazoa > Mollusca > Bivalvia > Cardiida > Cardiidae > Serripes > Serripes groenlandicus. The sequence continues at coordinate 42,803,371 of JASEVX010000009.1, forward strand.
TAACAAGATTTTCCTTCAATTTGGCCTAGTGACCTAGTTTTTGACCGGACATGACCCATATTCAAACTTGGCCTAGATATCATCAAGACAAACTTTCTGACAAAGTTTCAACATGCTCAAGTTTAAAATGTGGCTTCCAGTGTTAACAAGATTTTCCTTCAATTTGGCCTAGTGACCTAGTTTTTGACCCGACATGACCCATATTCGAACTTGGCCTAGATATCATCAAGACAAACTTTCTGACAAAGTTTCAACATGCTCAAGTTTAAAATGTGGCTTCCAGTGTTAACAAGATTTTCCTTCAATTTGGCCTAGTGACCTAGTTTTTGACCCGACATGACCTATATACGAACTTGGCCTAGATATCACTAAGACAAACATTCTGACAAAGTTTCCACATGCTCAAGCTTCAGGAGTGTTAACAAGATTTTCCTTAAATTTGACCTAGTGACCTAGCTTTTGACCCCACATGACCCAGTTTCGAACTTGGCCTAGAGTTGATGGAGATATATGTTCTGATAAACTTTCATAAAGATTGGATGCAAAATGTTGCCTCTAGAGTAGTAACAAGCAAATGTTGACGACGAACGACGGACAAAAGGCGATCACAATAACTCGCCTTGAGCACTACGTGCTCTGGTGAGCTAATAACGGTAATATGACAGGGAAATTTTGTCAGGGCTACGTTGTGCGTCGTCAACACTCTACAGGCTACATTTTGCATCCAATCTTTATTGACATAAAGGTCTTGATGATATGTAGGTCAAGTTCGAACATGGGTTACGTCGGGTCAAAAAGTAGGTCACCAGGTCAAATTGAAGTAAAATCTTGTTATGAGGCCGCAATTTTTGCTTCAGCAGTTTGAAATTTTGACGGAATGTTTGTCTTAAAAATATCTAGGTCAAGTTCGAATATGGATTATGATGGGTCAAAAACTAGCTCACTAGGTCAAATTAAAGGAAAATCTTGTTAACTCTTTGGATGCCGCATTTTTTGCTTCAGCGGCTTGAAATTTGTTCAGAATGTTGAGCTGAATGATATCTAGGCCAAGTTCGAATATGGGTCATGCCGGGTTAAAAACTGGGTCACTAGGCCAAATTGAAGGAAAATTTTGTTAACACTTTGGATGCCGCATTTTTTGCTTCAGAAGCTTAAATTTTGTCAGAATGTTTGTCTTAAAGATATCTAGGTCAAGTTTAAATATGGGTCATATTGGATCAGAAACTAGGTCACTAGGCCAAATTGAGGGAAAATCTTGTTAACTCTGTAGAAGCCGCATGTTTTGCTTCAGCGGCTTGAAATTTGTTCAGAATGTTGAGCTGAATGATATTTAGGCCAAGTTCGAATATGGGTCATGCCGGGTCAAAAACTAGGTCACTAGGTCAAATTGAAGGAAAATCTTGTTAACACTTTGGATGCCACATTTTTTGCTTCAGCAGCTTGAAATTTGGTCAGTATGTTTTTCTTGATGATATGTAGGCCAAGTTCGAATATGGGTCATGCTAGGTCACTAGAACAAATTGAAGGAAATTCTTGTGAACATTTTGGATGCCACATTTTTTGCTTCAGCAGCTTGAAATTTTGTCAGAATGTTTGTCTGAATTATATCTAGGTCAAGTTAGAACATGGGTCATATTGGATCAGAAACTAGGTTAATAAAGGAAAATATTGTTTAAACTCCGGAGGCCGCATTTTTACTTTGAGCAAGATGAAACTTTGTCAGAATGTCGTCTTGACGATATCTAGTCCATGTAGGGTCAAATACTAGGTCACTAGGCCAAATTGAAGGAAAATCTTGTTAACACTTTGGATGCCGCATTTTTAGCTCACCTGAGCTTTGCTCAAGGTGAGTTATTGTGATCGCCTTTTGTCCGGCGTGCGTCGTCCGTCATGCGTCAACTTCTTCTCCTCAGTAACCAGTGGGTCAATTTGGATGAAACTTCACAGAAAGCATCCTCTCAATGACCTCACCAGAATTCCTTCAAATTTTTGGGATCCATGCAAAATTCTGGTTTCCATGGCAACGAAACCGAAAAAAACTTCAAAATTCTTCTTCTCCAAAAGTGTAAGGCCGATTTTCAAATAATTTTGTAGAAATGTTCCTTGGGTGACCCTCTATCAGATTCCTTCAAGCCATGTTGATTGGTCGAAAAACATGGCCGCCCGGGGGGGCGGGGCTATTTTGCCTTATATGGCTATAGTGCAAACCTAAAAAATCTTCTACTCCATAAGTGTCAGGCCGATTTTCAAATAATTTTGTAGAAATGTTCCTTGGGTGACCCTCTATCAGATTCCTTCAAGCAATGTTGATTGGTCGAAAAACATGGCCGCCAGGGGGCGGGCTATTTTGCCTTATATGGCCAAAGTGAAAACTTAAAAAATCTTCAACATCTTCTCCTCCGTAACCAGTGGGTCAATTGGGATGAAACTTCACAGAAAGCATCCTCTTAATGACCTCACTAGAATTCCTTCAAATTTTAGGGATCCATGCAGAATTCTGGTTTCCATGGCAACGAAACGAAAAAAAAAATCAAAATTCTTCTTCTCCCAAACTGGTTGGCAGATTTTCAAATAATTTTGTAGAAATGTTCCTTGGATGACCCTCTACTAGATTCCTTCAAGCCATGTTAATTGGTCAAAAAACACGGCCGCCAGGGGGGCGGGGCTATTTTGCCTTATATGGCTATAGTGAAAACTTAAAAAATCTTCTTCTCCAAAAGTGTCCGGCTGATTTTCAAATGATTTTGTAGAAATGTTCCTTGGGTGACCCTCTATCAGATTCCTTCAAGCCATGTTGATTGGTCGAAAAACATGGCCGCCAGGGGGGGGGGTGGGGCTATTTTGCCTTATATGGCTATAGTGCAAACTTAAATCAAAGTACTGAAGTACTGGTAACGAATTATTTTGAACATTTGTAAAATCTAATTTATGAATGCAATTGATCATGCTATTGCACAATTTAGTCTATTTTATTATTATTAATATTTTTGTCCAGAGATTTTTTTTTATCAGTTGACAGTTTTAGTAAATGTAGCATTTCAACGGCGATGCGAGCGTTTAACATGCACACTAACTCTTTCACTGAGCTCTGCGTAAAGTCTGTCAAAACACCCATGGCATATTTGTGAGATTTACATTGTTAGTTCGATTTGTTTTCGTCACCAGGATTTCGGCTTATAACTATGTTTCATGTGAGTGAATTAATTATTATAAATCTATAATGTTTAACAAATCGCATAAAATAAGAATTAAAAAAAAAAAAAAAAAGAACAGTTCCTATTAGGACTCGAACTCGCGTCCATAAGTAGTCCATGATTAGTAGTTCTACATGCTCTCCATTGCACCACGGTACTTTGATACAACGTTTGAGCGTTACTTTCGTATATATATTAAGCTAACTGAATGCGCGCGTATGTAAACCATGATCTATAATTAGAAAGCCCCTTTGATACGGCGATGCGAGCGTTTAAAATGCACACTGACTATTTCACTGAGCTCTGCGTAGTGGCATATTTGTGAGATTAACATTGTTCTATACAGCGTGGGGTCGACTTCTAGTGAATGGGCATACGACTAAAATTCATACTCGTGGCTTATACGTACCTGCCGACAAATGAAATATATATGCGCGTACTGTTAATTTGATATTTTCTAGAAAATTGATTCGATAGTATAATTATGACTTCACTGTATTGAAATAACACGTAGAAGTCATTTTAATATCGAAAAAATACTAGGACTATTTAGGTGCAGCGAATGTGTATTCTAAGCGGAAGTGTAGTTTAACCGTGACTTCCGGAATCAAAAACGATCGCGTTAACTGTATTATTTTTTGAGAAAAAATAATTCGTTAAAAATCTTCTTCTCCAAAAGTGTTGGCCTGATTTTCAAATAATTTTGTTGAAATGTTCCTTGGATGACCCACTTTCAGATTCCTTCAAGCCATGTTGATTGGTCAAAAAACATGGCTGCCAGTAGGCAGGGCTATTTTGCATTATATGGCTACAGTGAAAACTTAAAAAATCTTCTCCTCCAAAAGTATCTGGCCGATTTTCAAATAATTTTGTAGAAATGTTCCTAGGGTGACCCTCTATCAGATTCCTTCAAGCCAAGTTGATTGGTCGAAACTATGGCTGCCAGGGGGCGAGCCTTATATAGCTAAAGTGAAAAAAAAATAAAAAATCAGGTGAGCGATTCAAGGGCCATCATGGCCCTCTTGTTTGCTTCAGCAGCTTGAAATTTTGTCAGAATGTTTGTCTGAATTATATCTAGATCAAGTTTGAATATGGGTCATATTGGGTCAGAAACTAGGTCAATAAAGGAAAATATTGTTTAAACTCTGGAGGCCGCATTTTTACTTTGAGCAAGTTGAAACTTTGTCAGAATGTTGTCTTGACGATATCTAGTCCATGTTGGAATATGGGTCATATCAGGTAAAAAAATATAGGTCACTAGGCCAAATGAAGGAAAATATTGTTAACACTGTGGAGGTTGCATTCAGAATAATTGTCTTGATGTGTTTTGCATTGCAGTACATTGTATAATTAAGGTGAGCGATCCAGGGCCATCATGGCCCTCTTGTTTACAAACCACTGGGTGGAATTCAATAAAGATTTACATGAAGCTTCTATACCAAGAGGAGATGTGTATACCCTAAAGGTCTTACAGTTGCATATTATTTTAGGTCCGTCTGTCTGTCTGTTAGTCCCACCTAACCTTGTCCGGCCCGTATCTTAACCATGCATCATAGTATTTGAAAGAAACTTGGCAAAAACATTCACCAGGGTGAGGCGGTGCGTATTGCGCACAAGACCCAGGCCAGTACCTCAAATGTCAAGGTTACGCTTAAAGATCAAAGGTCAAAATGAGTACTATTTGATAGAACTGTACCTTGTCTGGCCTGCATTTCAACCATGCATCATAGGATGTCAAAGAAACTTGGCACAAACATTCACCTTGATGAGGCAGCATGTCGCCCACAAGACCCAGGCCTGTACCTCAATGTCAAAGGTCAAAATGAGTACTATTTGATAGAACTGTACCTTGTCCGGCCTGCATTTCAACCATGCATCATAGGATTTCAAAGAAACTTGACACAAACATTCACCATGATGTGGTGGCGTGTCGCGCACAAGACCCAGGCCTTTAACACTAACCCTTTCTCACATACAGCAAATGACTTTGAAACATCTAGGCAAGCATATGCAAAATCTCTTCAAATAAAAGTAGGATTGTTTGAAATGAAATAATTGCTTATTATGGCGTCAGAAAGCTTCTTTATGCGGGAAAGAGTTAATAGAGTTAGAAACATTGTGACAAATGGTGAAATTGCTTGTTTTGAGCAACTTCTCCTTTTGCCATGATGTTTTTAAAAGTCATCTGCTGCAGAGGTATCAGAAAGTGTATATGTGGGAAAGGGTTAAAAACAAAAAGTAATATAAAGGGTCCAAACTGGTAGTGTTTATTTTACATTAGGTGCTTCACTTCAATTACACATAAAGGTTTAAACTCTTTCCCGACCACTGGAAGATGACTTTTGATAACACCTTTCTTTTTTTAATAATCAACATGGCTTGAAGGAATCTGATAGAGGGTCAACCTAGGAAATGTTTTCACTACAGCTATATACGGCAAAATAGACCAGCCCCTGGCGGCCATGTTTTTCGACCAATCAACTTGGCTTGAAGGAATTTGATAGAGAATCACTCAAGGATACATTTCTACAAAATTATTTGAAAATCGGCCCGACACTTTCGGAGGAGAAGATTTTTTAAGTTTCACTAAAGCCATATAAAGGCAAAAAAGCCACACCCTCTGGTGGCCATGTTTCTGACCAATCAACATGGCTTGAAGGAATCTGAAAGAGGGTCACCCAAGGAACATTTCTACAAAATTATTTGAAAATCGGCCCGACACTTTCGGAGGAGAAGTTTTTTTAATTTAAGTTTTCACTATTTATTTTTTTCCGGTTGCCATGGAAACCAGATCAAAAAAAAATGAAGGAATTTAGGAGGGGACATTGAGAGGATGCTTCCTATGAAGTTTCATCTCAATTGGCCACGTGGTTAGGGAGGAGTATCAACTGGAATCAATAATTACTTTCATTAATAGATATTTGCTTTGTCTTTGTGTGAATTATTTTTCTGAAGTAATCTGGTTGCAGATATCTTTTGTGTGGGAAAGGTTTAAACATAAATACATGCTCTGACCACATCCACATTGTAATGGACCAACATAGTCTTGTGTTTTCCAGTTCTAAACGATTCCCCGGACAACCTTGGTAAACATTAGACAAAAAGGAGAAATTGGTCATTTCAAGCATATTCTTCTTTTCCTACAATGTTTTCAATTCTTGATTATACTACTAAGTATTCAGATCTTACAGGGGTTTTGTCTCAGAAGTTTTGAAAGCACCCCACTCTTAACCCTTTCCAACATATTAACGCGCCTGCAGCAGAGAACTTTTGAAAACATTTTTGTAAAAGGAGTAATTGCAAAGATTGTTTCCCTTGATGTTTTCAAAGTTGCCTGCTTCAGATTTATTGCATGTGGGAAAGGGTAAAATATCATAATAGCTAATCAAGTGCATACATTATCAGAATACAGATTGAAAAGAAGCTTACAATACAATACAAGACAACTAAAACTGTCACTAAATGCAATTTAATTCCCTGCAAACAGCTTTGATAGCATATAACAAGAGGGCCATGATGGCCCTGGAATCGCTCACCTGATTTTTTCCCCCTTCACTTTAGCTATATAAGCCCCCTGGCAGCCATAGTTCCCAACCAATCAACTTGGCTTGAAGGAATCTGATAGAGGGTCACCCTAGGAACATTTCTACAAAATTATTTGAAAATCGGCCAGACACTTTTGGAGGAGAGGATTTTTTAAGTTTTCACTATAGCCATATAATGCAAAATAGCCCTGCCCACTGGTGGCCATGTTCTTTGACCAATCAACATGGCTTGAAGGAATCTGAAAGTGGGTCATCCAAGGAACATTTCTACAAAATTATTTGAAAATCGGCCTGACACTTTCGTAGAAGAAGATTTTTTAAGTTTTCACTATAGCCATATATAAGGCAAAATAGCCCTGGCGTCCATGTTTTTCAACCAATCAACTTGGCTTGAAGGAATCTGATAGAGGGTCATCCAAGGAACATTACAAAATTATTTGAAAATCGGCCAGACACTTTCGGAGGAGAAGATTTTTTAAGTTTTCACTATAGACATATAAGGCAAAATAGCCCTGCCCAATGGCGGCCATGTTTTTCGACCAATCAACATGGCTGGAAGGATTCTGATAGTGGGTCATCCAAGGAACATTTCTACAAAATTATTTGAAAATCGGTTTGACACTTTCGGAGGAGAAGATTTTTTAAGTTTTTACTATAGCCATAAGGCAAAATAGCCCCGCCCCCCTGGTGGCCATGTATTTCAACCAATTAACATGGCTTGAAGGAATCTGATAGAGGGTCACCCTAGGAACATTTCTACAAAATTATTTGAAAATCGGCCTGACACTTTTGGAGGAGAGGATTTTTTAAGTTTTCACTATAGCCATATAAGGCAAAATAGCCCCGCCCCCCCTGGCGGCCATGTTTTTCAACCAATCAACATGGCTTGAAGGAATCTCATAGAGGGTCATCCACTGAACATTTCTACAAAATTATTTGAAAATCTGCCAAACAGTTTGGGAGAAGAAGAATTTTGAAGTTTTTTTCATTTCGTTGCCATGGAAACCAGAATTCTGCATGGATCCCAAAAATTTGAAGGAAATCTGGTGAGTCATTGAGAGGATGCTTTCTGTTAAGTTTCATCCAATTGACCCACTGGTTACTGAGGAGAAGAAGTTTACGGACGACGCACAAAAGGCGATCACAATAACTCACCTTGAGCAAAGCTCAGGTGAGCTAAAAACAAGAGCACCGCCTGCGGGTGCCTGACGCTCGTGTGATATTATCCTTTTGCGGTTTTTTATTTCATATAAAAATCTTCAAATTGGTAATGAATATTTACATATATTATAATGACCTCACAACTCCTATTTTTCAAGTACATGATAAGCAAGAACTTCACGTCAGATGGCTGTCACAATCAGTCAAGATCATAAGCTTAGTCTTGTTTATGGACAGGAAAGTCATAACAAATCAGGGTACTAAATGTAAAATGTAACAATAGATTTACTATATTACCATTTTTTATGTAAAAGTGACCTTGACCCCAGTAGCCCAAAAACACAATACCGTTAATGATCATAAATAAATACTTACTACAAACAAAAGATGGTTACATTAAGTCAACTGTAACTAAAGATATATAATACTGTTTTTAGTAACAGTGACCTTGACCCCCAAAACGCAATTTGATTAAAGATATTCATAATATGTTGAAATACATTATGTTTTTATTGTTTGGGAAAAATTTGGAATCGGTAACAAAACTATTATTGAAGAAACTGCCCAATTCTCAAAATCGATCAAAATTTATGTTTTTTACCCCAAAAAACAGGCAACGTTCAGCATCTTTAGCATACAATGTGAAGAAGGGTATTAGATGAACAAGTTTTCCAAGTTTCAAAGTAGGTTTGATAGTTTTCATGTAAGTGACCTAAACGCAAAATTTAACCAACACTGCCAATTCTAAAAATCAACCAAAATACATCAAAATTAATGTTTTTTACCCAAAAAACCAGGCCACATTCAGCATCTTTAGCTTACAATGTGAAGAAAGGTATTAGATGAACAAGTTTTACAAGTTTCAAAGTAATAGGTTTGATAGTTTACATGAACGTGACCTAAACACAAAACTTAACCAACACCGCCAATTCTCAAAATCAACCAAAATACATAAAAAATTATGTTTTTTACCCCCCCAAAAAAGAATACACTCAGCATCTTTAGCATACAATTTAAGGAAGGGTATTAGATGAACAAGTTTTCCAAGTTTCAAAATATTAGGTTGGATTGTTTCCATGTAAGTGACCTAAACGCAAAACTTAACCAATGATGATCAAGTGATGACAATAGCTCGTCTTTTTTTCTTCAAAAAATCCAGATGAGCTCACAAGGGGGCCAAGATGGCCCTCAATCGATCACCTGAGTGATGGTATAGTAGCAAATGTGTATTTGCCAATATCAGGGATAATTTGATAAAGCCTGGGAATCATTTACCCTTTTTGTTATGTCACCTAGTTGCCATGTTTTTCAACCAATTAACATGGCTTGAAGAATTTTTGTAGAAGGTCACCCAAGGAACATTTCTATTTAATTGTCTTAAAATACAATGAGCAAATTCAGAGGAGAAGAATTTAGGCATTTTGCCTTAAGCAACCAAAGTTCTCCATGGAATTTAAATCTTTGATCAATTTTAAAAGAGGACCACCAAAGGAACATTCCTATGTAGTTTTGATGAAATTAGTGAATAAGAAGATGTAATTAGAGTTATTGTCATTTTGCCCCTTTTCTGATGCAGTCTGGTTGCCATGTTTTTCAACAAATCAATATGGATTGAACAATTTTTGTAGAAGTTCATCCAAGGAACATTTCTACCAAATTTATAGGAATCTGACAATTGGATTCAGAGGAGACGAATTTGAAAGTTTGGACATTTTGCGCCCTTTCTGCTGCTGCAGCAACCAAATTTCTCTATGGAATTTAAATCTTTGAACTGAAGGAACATTCCTGTGAAGTTAAGTTGAAATTGGTCCTGTAGTTTAGGAGGAGATGATGTTTAAAGCTAAAAATTAACAACAGACGACAGACAAAGAGTGATCAGAATAGATCACCTTGAGCCTTTGGCTCAGGTGATCTAAATAAGATTAAAGTTCAAGGGGAAATAACTGTAGATCACCTGACGAAATATGATCTAAAATTATGCACATCTACAATTCAGGATTATCATCATGTGTCATTAAAATATCGTGAAAATTGAAGTTTGCTCAACAAAGATCATAATAATGTCACATTGACAAACCAACAGACTGAGTGAATCCAGTGAATCACACTTTAGGCTGTACAGGTAAGTGTTACCCTTTCACTCATACAGATGCTTTATGATGCCTCTGCAGCAGACAACCTTTTTGAAAACAGTGTGACAAAATGAGAAATTGCTCAAAATAAGCAATTTCTCCTTTTGTCAAAAAAGTTATAAACTTTTTAACTTAACTCTCACTTATTGATTTTGTTCACGTTTTTGCCAAAATGTTTTCAAAGTCGTCTTCTGCAGACTTTGTGTTTGTGGGGAAGGAATTAACAGTCGGTGAAAAAACACACATCCACTATCTCGTGAGTTAGGGCTCACAATTCAAAATATGAAATTAATTCAATTATTACTTCCCACTAGGGATGTCAATGGATACCGGTATTACTGTGCGGTTAATCGTATAATTTTTTACCTGGTTAATCGGTTAACCGTATAGATTCATAGACAATCAATATTCACTTGCTTCAAGGTTTTGTTATTGTATTTGTTGTTTTAACTCACATTTCCCGGTCATGTATAAATCAGACTAGAACGTCGTTATCGCAACGTTTTCATTCATGTCAAATAACTTTTTTTTTTTTTTTTTTTTTTTTTATTTACAGTTAAGATTTAATATCATAAATAAGTCATAATCATATTATTTCTGCCTTGTATAAGACATCAGAGGTTTTTTAAAAGAAAAAAACTGTCCTTTAATTAATCGTTAGACCAGCCACAATTATTCGATTAACACTACACAAACAAAGGATAAATCAATAAAATTGAGTGCGGCCGTTTTCACAGTTATGTAAACACTCCTGATCGAGGTGTGAATATTTCCTCTGGTCAGTTACGTGTGACAAATTGAAAAGAACAAAAGGTGAAACACAACTGTGTATATTTTATCTATTTTTCCGAGTACTTGGTTACTTGAATTACTAACCGATTAATCGAATAACATACAGTTACCCGAGTAACTGATTAATCGCCGACATCCCTACTTACCACATACATGTATAACAAATGTGCAGCAGACGACTTTAAACATATATAGGCAAAAACATCTATGTACATTATGTATGAAAGTATGATTATTGAATAGGGTTGGAAACATTGTGGCAAACGGAGAAATTGCTCAATATGCCACAAAGTTTTCAAAAGTCGTCTGCAGCATCAGAAAGTGTATGTATGTGGGAAAGGATTAGTCAAAAGAAAGCAAAACAATACAGTCCTTATTAATTTTCAAGAATTTGCCAATATTTAAACATGTATAATGTAGTGGACAAAGGAGAAAGCAATTTTACTTTTCTCCACAGAGAAATCACTCAACACTGGCAGAAATATTTCTGAAGATTTTCCCCATGACATAGAAAACAGTAGGCAGATGGTTAAAATATATTGGGTAAACATTAAAATTCATGAAACCATGCAGGTTTTTCCATTCTTTTCACCATCAGAAGCCTTATCTGTGAATAATCAGGTAACATAATGAAGGGTTTTGTTCATTAATAGGCCGAGTACTAGGGCTGTTCCTCGTCGTACTGTACCTTCGAACACTTCATTTGTGTGGCAGCCAGAATCTGCTCCGGTGTTAATTTCATCCTGTTGTAAAATGCACATCCAGTAAGACGTACACTATGATTGGTGTACAATATTGTGAGGGGAATTTTATCTCTCAGCTTTGGCATGAATTTAGCCAATGAATCACGGCCCATGGGTTTGTTTTGGTACCACGTTCTGTCCGACTTGCGGAACTGATCTTTTGGGACCTGCCATAGCTTGTCACAGTTTGGGTGCAGCTTCGAAAGGTAGGTTTCAAAATTTTTGACAGGACAATTTCTTGGATCGTTCTTGTCTTCCGGCATGTATTCATTTATCGGTTCATTTGCACGAACCACGCATTTATTACCATTTGGGAAAACATCGACTATGAAGGTGTCCTTATTCATTTTCTCCAGGTAGTCACGTGACTGCCGACAGAAGTACAGTCGGACATTCATTTGTATCCGATTAATCAATCCGTTTGCTGTATCCGGGTTAAGTTGCTCACTTCCAAATAAAGCGAGAAAGTCTATTGGTACAATAGTCTGGTGTCTCTCCGGTACCCCTTTCATTGTTTTCTTAACAACTTCTAGGACTGTATTAAAACTTTCATTTGCCTCTTTGAACTCTTCCCCGTTGATGATATCATGTGGTGAATTGTGAGGAGCACATTTCAGGTACCTGGCCAGCGAGTATCGGATATTTTCAAATGAGTGAACTTTGAACATTTCACCATCTTTTGTCTTCACTTCCGGGTAAAATCCAATTAAATGTTTGGCAAGTGTTTCTGCATCAAACTTTTCAAAGTAATCATCAATATTCTTCCTTTTCAAATATTTCCTGAACTTTTCTGCCACACACATGTTCACTCGCAGTGTGTTTTTAGGTACTGGCTGGTTCAAACGTAAAGGAAGGTCATCATCAAGCAGGGAGCTATCGTAGAACGTAGTGACACCCATATCCTCACTGAAAAGAAACAAATCAAGTCAATACATTTATAGATAATATAGGCCTTTGTCCCAAAATATTTTACAATACATGTACATGAAATACATTGTGTGTCCCCTATTGTGACTTTGGTAATCAAAAATTATATAATGGACATGACATAGAAAGATACAGATATTTTTTATTGTCGTCTTGTAATCAGAGCTCATAAGAAAATAAAATAAAAGTCTTCTAAAGATGTTCCATTACTATACCAACTGAATAGAAATTGCTCACGCTGAATAGAGTATTTTTGGCAATGGAAAAAAGCATGACATTCACAGTGAATTAGTTACCAAATAGATAACCAGTGCTACAGGAAAATCAAGCTTTTGCGAGCATTTTAAATTAGTTCATCCTATGCATCTACAGTCTTATCTGAATCTACACTGTTTGTCTATTACCGGTATTTACAGAGGTTTTCCTGAAAAGCCCGACATAATGTGCATGCTTCAGTCGAATAACATGGACATACAGGGAAAGAAGTTCATCTAAACAATAACACAGGTCAGTTACATTAACACCGAGATTGGTTTCCTGGAGTGCCGCTGAAATAGTCCTTACAATGATATATTAACTACAACAGATATTTCATAAGAAGGCTAGAAAACAAGATATTTTACCAATTTCTCCCATATATCTGTTTCCTTATTTTAATCCTTTCCCACCTGCAGACGCATTTTGACGCAATAGCAGCAGATGACTTTTGAAAACATTGTGTCCAAAGGTGAAATTGCCCATGATGAGCTATCTTTTAAAGAGGTTTTTCAGGTTTTTGTCACTATGTTTTTAAACTTGTCAGCTGCAGATTTCTTGTATATAGGAAAGGGTTAATCCTTGTATCAATATTTGTTTTTTGTAAAAAAAACTTTTGTCTCTTCTTTTTCCTCTGACATAGGTTTTCAATTTATATGTGAGAGAGCCAAAACTGAAAATATGTTTGTATCACCTGACTGGACTGGACTGACTATGAATTTTAAATGCATTGAGGAAAATAAGAGTAAAAACTCATAATAACGTCTCCTTTAACCCTTTCTGCAGCGGACGACTTTTGAAAACATTCTGGCAAAAGGAGAAATTGCTCAAAACGAGCATTTTCTCCTTTTGCCACAATGTTTTCAAATTTTTTCAGTAATAATACCAACAATTATAGAGATTCAGATTTTCCATATTTTTGAGTAGACATTTTCAAAGTCTTCTGCTGCAGATTTGCTGTATGTGGGAAAGAGTTAAGTCATCTGTATCAAGAACAAATTAACACTTTCCAACTATACAACAAATCGAAGACAACATTGGAAAAAATATATTCATTGAATCCAGCTTAAAATGAGAAATTGTGGTAAGAGGGGAAACCACAATGATTTCAACTCTTTTCAAATATTTAACCTTCATTTATGGAGAATTTCCATATTTTTACCTAGACATTTTCAAAGTTGTCTGCTGTATGTGGGAAAGGGTTAACAGTTGTAGTGTCCTATTAAATTTAACTAACCTGCTTGGGTTGTGACTTTTAAGATGTTTCAAAAAGCTGCTGTAGATCTTGAATGTAAAACTATCTCCACAGTTGAAGCATACAAATATGCACTGTCCAGCTTTCTTGTGCTCCTTGTAATGTTGTTCTTCCGGGAAAACGTATTTACATTCTGTACAATAATACACAGACAAGTTCTTACAAAAACCAGACACAAGTTCTCCTGCAATAATTTCCAGTCCATCTGACTGAGGGGCCTTTTTGGCTAAATGTTCTGTCAGTAACTCAATACTCTCCATTGCTTCTAAATCTTGAAAAATGTTTTCTGGTTCTTTCATCAATTTATTTAAATCAAATTTTTTACCAGCTTCTGATTCGGCTGGAGTAATTTTTACTTTTTTCTTTGGTCTAGCTTGTTTTCTTTTCATAGATGAACTTTGAGCTGCAGCCTTAAACTTGCGCTTCACTGGACTTTTTGATTCTTCTTGCTTAACAGTTTCACTTATTTCTTCTTTCACAATCACATGCCCGTTACCATCTTCACTTGATCTCGATGTACCCTCATCTGCTGATGGTATCGATAGAATTTCTTCAGAATTATCCATTTCTAAAGCTGGAGAAATATTTCTTTCTGTAATCTTTCCTAGTATCTCTATAAATAGAAATAAATTATTGAATTTGAAAATGCTTAATTAAAAAGGAACATAATAAAAGAAATTGCATTTTGTCATATTATAAGTTCAGTCTAGAAGTAGAAACTACTTGAACACATTTACACAGTTTAAACATGCATGAATATGTTTTAGTGTTTGGATGTGGTAGCAAGACATCTGACATGATGGCCCAGTTGATTAGAAAGCATTTTGTTAAAGCTAATGTCAAAGGGGTCATTTTGTAGTGCGCGTAACAAAATAAATGAAACTATGTCCAATTTAAAAACCACTAAAATTCATGTTTTTTCTCTTAAAAAAGTTGATTACATTCAGCAATTACAGCCAATAATTTGATAAAGGGTATAAGAATAAGATGTCCAAGTTTGAAAGCCCTAGCACTTGAAATCTTTGTATAAAATTTAAAAAAAAAAGAGAGAAACTTCCAATAAATGCACATGACAAAATGTCAAATGTCCAAAGACACACAAATTTAAAAAGAATATCAAATGTATGATCCCAAAAGCCTTTATATTTATTAAATATGTGTGCATATTTTATTGTCAATCTTTCAATAAATGAACAAACTTTGTCAAATTCAAGTATTTATCCATAGAATAGGCAACAATTATCATCTTAGAAGATAGTAAACATGAAATGTGATTAATACTTTTCCACTTGTATATGCATCTGCAGCAGAGGATTTTTGAAAACATTTAGGCAAAAGTAGAAATTTATCCATTTGCCTCAATACATTTTATTTTCAAAAATACTTAATGTATACAAAGTCAAACCTGTAAAAGTCTGAAAGACCACCTTTGTATAGCAATTCAGTCTATAGCAACCGCAGGCACACTTTTATTTTCCCAATAACTCATTTTCTGCATAAATGACCCTGTAATTAAAGACCACCTGCGAACAAAGACCAGATTGTTCTCTTTCCATGGGTGGTCTGTAAACACAGCTTGGACTGTACTTCTATTTAAAGAGATTTTTCATATCTATGCCTAGATGCTTTCAAAGTCATCTGCTATTTGTTTTATGTGGTAAAATGTTAAGGGTATCATTATGACACATAACTACGATCCAAGTTTGTAACCCATAGCTCAAAATTGCTGTTAAGTGCACACTGAACTGAATGCAAATCGTTTCTTTTGCAATATATCAATATATTTTCACAGTTTAACCACTTTCTAACGTTTTTTCTTGCATGAATAAATGTAAAAATCTTGTTTGTAATGAACAATGTGTAGGCATAATATAGATCTGCCGATCTACTGTTTCAATGTTCTGTAAATTTATCATAAACTGCATAAAGTTTTTTGTTTTGAAGAATCTTAGCCAGAAATAATGATGATATCAGATTAAAACTTAACTTCATTTTACAAAGTTCTACACCTTTTCAGAAATTTATTTTTATTCAGTAACAAATCATGTGATCCATAACACACTCACTCGATTCGGAACTCCCTGAATTACCCAGGTAAATAAAATCAGTCCAGAACCAGAAATGTTCATGTGTGTGTCAGAGAGAAAACACATATTAGATGAAACGTGGGATATTTTGCCATTAAACTGCAAAAGTTCCTTTTAAATTCTCGATTCCTTTATTCAAGCTATCAATATTTTTTTCGTTAGTGATCCGGAACCCTCACGTTAACTGTATAGTTGAAAACATTGTGACAAAAGTAGAATTTGCACATCATGAGCATTTTCTTCTTTTGCCACTATGTGTTCAAGAGTCACCTGCTTCAGATGCATCAAAATCTTCTGCAATTAGGAAAGGGTTAACTCCTTGCAACAGGTTTGTCAGTGTACAACCATCTATAGAAATTCCTTCTATATCAGAACAGTGGCAAACAGCCAGGTACCAGGGATACATCCTGTCACATCAAAGACCTAATAATACATCATTAGGTCTTTGGTCACACTAACCAAATCATATGGGAGCCACATCATATGCACGCAGTTTATGCCAACATTGGTTCCATGCAATGTACCGATATGAGATACATGTATACAGAATGCTGTAGATATCAAATGATGCATGCAACTAGCCAGATAATTAGGCATTTCTTGGCAACTTGGAGACTGCTTAAATTCGATTAAAAGTGAATGTCAATAAAATGAGATATAATTTACCCGTAAAAACATTTTAAAATAACACCAGCAATTATTTAATTGGCTGCACAATCACAAGCCATGAACAAAGGGTTTTGGTCGCCTTCAACTTTTGCCGGAAATTACAACTGCTGTGTTTGATCTGAGTAAAGCGGCCTGTGAAAATTGTTCCATTTATAAAATCGAATAAATAAAAATCGGACTTGATCTCTTTGAAACTTAGTCTTGATTAAAATGTTACAAAACTTAAAGTATTGAATATAATTAAAGCAATTTATAATACACAGAGTCTACATTTATCTAATAATTCGTGGTAATTTTTTTCAATATAGATTTCGAATATAATTCTAAATATTGTCATTGTTTTAAACGAGTATTACGAAAACGTGTTTACATTGCCGAAGAACTTAATTAACATTATTTTCGCTATCTGAGCTGATTTAAGAACGGTAAAAATACATAATATATTGCTTGAATATCGGATTTTCTTTATTTCAGACAATTTTAATTTTAGAATGTGATAAAGGAAGAAATATGACGAATTATTTTGGGTATTCGTGCAATTCTCACTTTGGAATCGATTCGCATTCATCGATGAAATCATGATTTCATTTTCACAGCATATGTGTTGGTTGGTACCGTGAGAGGGATAAAAACCTTTCTCTACCAAATGAATTGATGATATTCAGATGATACGGATGAATTTGAAGTCTGACAACCATCATTTTTATTGTGTACAGTATTTAAATAATACCATAAAGTACTTACCTGCCAATTTATACACAATAATTTTGTCTAATAAATTAGTTAGCGTGTCTTAAACATTAAAGTGATCCGCTATTGGTTATGATCCGCTAAGGGTTAGTTGACTGTATTTGACGAATCGGGGTCAAAAAGGACCAAAACTAAAAAGGCCCATTACCAAAAAGGCCCACTTTGAGAAACCAGTATTCTACTTCATTTTAAATTTTTTAATATGAGTATAGGTGCTACCTATTTAGGGTAAACATTTATTAACTTTTGTGATCAGTAAATAATTCCCCATGAACTGCAGTTAGCCCCATGCTTGCAGCATGATCAGTCGTCAATTACGAGTCGTACCGACCTAAGCAAAGAAAATAAAAATCCTCATCAGGTTGAGCTTATATTTAACTTTAAAATATGACCAAGATTTTAAATCCATGAAATTATGATGACAGGTACAACAAAAAATCAACTTGTCCTTCATAAAGTTCTTCAAAAGAAACGATTCCATAATTTACGGAACTACATGCACTTGTGACAAGTCAAACTAACCTTTCCTATTATTTAATTCTGTCTTTTTCCTTTTGGTTATTTATTCATCATTTGCGTTACGCTAATAGAATGACGTCGTATTACAGGAATTTGGATTTGTTACTTTTGTAACTTCCGGAAAGTCAGAAAACCCTTATGAGTTTTTATTTGAACTCGTTTTAGAAATAGACGACGAGTATTATTAAACTGAAATGATCACACATAAAATTACTTATGCTCGTTCCTTTATCGAGTACGTTTTATCAAATTTAAATATTTCCTCTTGAAATTGTTTTTATTTCAATATTTTCTTTTAATCCAATCAAAACGTAGCAGAATCGTGACTGCATCGAAAAATCCACTGTGGACACAATTTTTGGAAAGACGGTATAGCAAAGTTTTGCAAAGTTCATACACATTACCTATTGACGGGAAAATTCGCCGCCTTCGCTGTCGATTTGTTTACCCGTATAACTATAATATGAGTATAGGTGCTACCTATTTTGGGTAAACATTTATTAACTTTTGTGATCGCGGTTAATAATTCCCCATGAACTGTAGTTAGCCCCTAGCTTGCAGCACGATCAGTTATTTACGTCAATTACGAGTCATACCGACCTAAGCAAATAAAATAAAAATCATCATCAGATTAAGCTCATATTTAACTTTAAAATATGGCCAAGATTTTAAATCCATGAAATTATGATGACAAGTACAACAAATAATCAACTTGCCCTTCATAAATTACTTCAAATAAAACAATTCAATAATTTACGGAACTACTTTTGTGACAAGTCAAACTAACCTTTCCTATAATTTCTGTCATTTTCCTTTTGGTTATTTATTCATCATTTGCATTAAGTTAATAGAATGATGTGATATTACAGGAATTTGGATTTGTAAATTCCGGAATGTTGGGAAACCATTATGATTTTTTATATGAACTCGTTTTAGAAAAAGACGGCGAGTTTTATTAAACGGGAATTATCACACATAAAATTACGTGTGCTCGTTCCTTTATTGAGTACGTATTATCATATTTAATTATTTCCTCTAGAAGTTTTTTTTGTTTCAATATTTTCTTTTCATCCAATCAAAACGTAGCAGAATCATGACTACATCGAAATATCCACTCTGGACACAATTTTTGGAAAGACTGTATAGCAAAGTTTTGCAAAGTTCATACACATTATCTATTGACGGGAAACATCGCCGTCGGTG
This sequence comes from Serripes groenlandicus, assembly GCA_031761405.1. NCBI lineage: Eukaryota > Metazoa > Mollusca > Bivalvia > Cardiida > Cardiidae > Serripes > Serripes groenlandicus. The sequence continues at coordinate 42,822,603 of JASEVX010000009.1, forward strand.
TTTTTACCCGTATAATAGTAGTTGACTTTCATCAAGATATTTTGTCCAATCTCTTAAATATTTTAGTAGAATTTCACATGTAAGGGCATATAGGATAATTATAATATCATTATGAGTATAGGGCTACCTATTTCAGATAAACATTAATTAACTTTTGTGATCGGTAAATAATTCCCTGTGAACTGCAGTTAGCCCCTTGCTTGCAGCACTATCAGTTATTTACGAGTCCTACCGACCTAAGCAAAGAAAATAATAATCATCATCAGGTTAAGCATATATTTAACTCTAAAATATGAACAAGATTTTAAATCCATGAAATTATGATGACAGGTACAAAACATGATCAACTTGCCCTTCATAAAGTACTTCAAATGAAACGATTCCATAAATTACGGAACTACATTTGAGACGAGTCAAACTTTCCTTTCCTATCATTTCTGTCGTTTTCCTTTTGGTTATTTTTTACATCATTTGTGTTACGCTGCGGCTAATAGAATGACGTCATATTACAGGAATTTGGATTTATAATTGTCGTTTTTTGGATAGACAATATAGCAAACGGTAAAGCAAAGTTCATACACATTACCTATTGACATGAAAAAAATCACCGGCTTCCCCGTTGATTTGTTACCCATATTATATGAATATATAGTAATAAATATAGGTGCTACCAGGGACGTAGATATCTATGCCCTGGTGCTACTTATTTCAGTTAAACAAACAAATCTTAATGGTGATGCCGGTTATCATAACCTTTGATTGAATCGACAGCTCTACAATGTCAGAACATTTGCATCAGTGCATAGTTATTATGACGTAGAACTAAAGACTTACACCGCTAAAAAAGGTCAAAGGACGAAAAACCTTATCAGTTAATTTTGGACTCAGTTCTAAGATTGAAAACGAGTGTAATTACACACAAATTACCACATATCATAATCCTTGTTTTCATTCGTTTAGCGAGTGGGTATTATCTTGTTTTATTATGTCCTCTTAATGGCTCGAGATCAAGAAAAAGTTTTTGTTTTGAATTTTTCTTTTCATCCAATTAACGCTTTCCCCCATACAGACGCTTTTAAGCGCCTCTGCAGCAGACGACATTTTTAAGAAATTGCTCAATTTCTCCTTTTGCCAAAATATTTTCAGTTCTATTCAATATTTAAACCTTCATTTATAGAGATTTTGCATATTTTTCCCAAGATGATTTCAAAGTTTGTTGTTTGTTTCACTTACCCTCATGATAAAAGTATTTGTAAATGATACAAGAGTGAATAAACAAACACTAATTTAACCAAGAACACACAGTCTCTTCTTGGCTATTTATCATGTGAAGTAATCTCCCAAGAAAAAAAAAAAAGATCTAAATTTGTCTGCAACAAATGCCATGTTGAGGAAACTTACACTGCAGGGATGGCTTTGTTTTGTTGACAAAACATTTGACCTTTGTAACTTATATATCATCAAACTGCAAAGAATGAAAGAATTTTACATTCTTCACCACCACACCACACTTATGTTTAATTGTTGTGACCCTTTGAAAATAAGTTATCCACATATCTGTCAGATTATTTCCTTTTCACAGCTTCGTTAATGTGTTTTATTAACATCAATACAATTTTAAATATCATGTAAATTTATGATTTGTACGTGACTTAATTTTTACAGATTTGAAAGACAACTGAAAAAATGGGAAAGAAAAACAAGCCAAGTGCAGACAATACTCGCAACAGAAAGCGGGAAAGAAATGAGAAAAAAATGAACCCATTCGAAGTGAAAGTAAATCGACAGAAGCATGATGTCCTGGGACGAAAGATTACTAAACACGAAAAGGGGATGCCTGGAGTGTCAAGATCTAAAGCAATAAAAAGGGTATATTTCTTTTTCTGTCATTTTAAAATTTACTGGAAAATAAACAAAAGCCATTTCTCATATATGCAAACACATTTTGAAGCATCTGCAGCATACAAGTTAATTAAAAAGAAGATTTGGCAGAAATTGCTCATAATGATTTGTAAAAACAGCACCTGAAAAAACATGGCATCGAGGTGCTGGAGTGTTTTGTCTTACACATTTAAAAATCTTCTCTATATCAACTGGCCCATTTTCAAAAGAGATCCACTGGAATGCTCCTTTGGTGACTATTAGATTCAGCTTACTAGTATTAATTCATTTTAAAACAGGGCAACATGGGTACATGGGTATCACATTTTTGCCTCATTTAACTTATGAGCAAACTTAAAAAAGTTCCCCTCAAAAAACACTGGTCAATTTTTGAAGAACATTCTCGGGAATACTTCCTTTCCACTTCAAAATTTGCGAGTACCCGTAAGCCCTTTGTTTTATGCTCCAATGGCTAAACGCCAATCTAGGTTAAAACATGGTGCATTGTCTGTGTGTTTGTGCTTAAACTTTTTGCTTCAAATAGCTTTTTGTCTGTAACCTCAGCACCTAATGTGACCAAACTTCATAGGTAAGATACCTTGTCAATGTTCTCTCCTTTATTCCTTCAAACTTTTTATCCCCCGCCTGATTTCATCAGGAAGGGGGATATTGAAATGGCGTTGTCCGTCACGTCCGTCCGCACCCATTTCTCAGTAACTAGCTGGTAGAATTTCATGAAACTTGAAATATATATGAACCAGCATACTGGGATGATGCCCGTCCATTGTTTTTTTGGATTGGTAAATTTTCCTTAGAGTTATTGCCCTTGATATATTGAAAAATCCACGTCCGCAGCCATTTCTCAGTAACTAGCTGGTAGAATTTCATGAAACTTTGAAATAAATATGAACCAACATACTGGGATGATGCCCGTCCATTGTTTTTTTTTATTGGTCAATTTTCTTTAGAGTTATTGCCGTTGATTTAAGGAAAAAAATTGAATAAAGGGAGCTATTGCACTTGCGTCACCGTTGGTTAAAGTAGCAAAAAATTGTTTTCACATTTTCCTTTGGGATTTAATTATGAAAAAATGTCTTTAATTCACACTCTTAGTTTAATAAAGTTGTTTATAAAACCAGTGTCGTTATTTAATTCTTTCAGGAAGAATATGTTTATCTGTCTCAATTTCTGTTCATACCCCTTGTTCTTGTGTGAATAAGTTGAAATAATTTTGCAGGTCAATTGCACATTCAACATAAAGGCCTTCATTCACAAACAAGCCATCATTGGCGGGGGATATCAATTCGGTGAAATTGCTTGTTGATCATTGCAGCAGTCTGGTTGGCATGGCAACCTTAAGAAAAAACCTTTACAATCTCCTTTCAAAACTATTTAAACAAGTTTCAAAAAGATGTTTAGAAATGTTCCTGAGGTGACTCTATATGGCCTCCAAGGGCTGGGGATGTTTGATTTTTAGCTCTACTGGCCAAAGAGCATAATCTGCGCACAGAGAACACACAGTCGAGGTAAAGTCTCACAAGAACCTTCATTGTCTCAGGGGTAGACTTAAGGCTGAAATTTCTACTAGCCAGCAGGGCCAGTTGATATGGAAAATTACTGGCCCAACATGTTTACCACTGGCCCAAACTTTTTAATGAGGAAAAGGCAGCATTCAATGGTTATTTATTTAATTGAAACAATTCAACTTTTTGAACAGTTTACATATCTGATACAATGTACAGGGTTTTCCCTAAGCTTTGAAACTTGAGGGTCATTCAGTGACCCCCATGTCATCAAGGTTGAGGGTCATCTTATAAATGTTGGGGGTCCAAATTAGAACTTTATTATCAAGTGATTGATATAAAAAACATTGTGTTGTTCTTTGTTTTTATTATCCCTTTAATATTAATAATGTCAATTACATTACCGATAATGTTATCGATAAAGCTTAAACCAGTCATTCAGAGTTAAATATAGTCCAAATAATTTAAACTTTCGGTTTCTCAATTATTGGTCAACCGAAGTCTAAATCCAGAGCATGTTTCAGACAGACTCGATTCACGTTATTATGCCGTTTATATCCTTGACAGCTATCGCAACGATAATAAAAAACGTATCTATAAGTATTATTATATTAATTTGAGCCTAAAATTTATGCAGCTTACCTCTTTACCACTTTAATCTATCAAAATTCAATTCACAACGGCGAAAAATTTGAAATCTGTAACACATTTGTTTTCGGTTAAATAAATTAGACAAAATCGGTAAAAAGAAATAAACGAAATATCGCCCAAACTTGTTTGAATAAGATATATAACTATTTCGTTAAATATCCATTTTGGTCTACTTTAACAACAATACCCACAATACCGTATTCGGTTATCCTCAGTTCAAATCGACCACATTGTGAGTTATTAAATGTCAGGCCTCTAAGAGATGGATTAAAAAGAGATTAAAACACATAAAAACGTGAGTAAGACCGTTTGTGTTTACTTTATACGATAGATAAATGGTCAAATTTTGTCCCGTATGTGTATTTTGGTGTGACAAACATTACGTACGCCAGATTCGACCCTGGAAGCGTCGGAATTTATTTCGCATGTTTTGGTGCAGGATAAGGACTAAGTTAAATATAGATTTCTGGAAAACCGAGATTATAGAAAAATAGAAGGGACGCACAGATGTTATTTTTGGGGGTCATTTGAGTTGAAAATGCGTCAATGAAGCAGGATTTGTGCGTCATGAAAAACCCTGAATGTATTTATTCACCAAACCGACCAAATTCGTTAACTAAAAGTTTGTTTCAAGGTGATATTATTATTTACAGTGTGTCGCCATTTTGTGTACGTTGCCAAGCGGATATTAAGACGCGGCATACGATTGGTTGTTTTCGCGCACCTGTCCAATCAAATTTTAGTTAGCAGTATCGTGTGCGGAAATCAATACGGCCATTACTCGGCGCACTCGATTGTGAAACATGCGTTTTTTAACGTTTTCTGACAGAACAGAATGGTCAGAACGAAATAAAAACGTATATATGCAACTCGATATTTTCAATTTCTTACAGACTAGCTTATTATCCCATAATTTTCAGCAGGCCCGACGGACTAGCTTATTGCATGTACAGCTGGCCCGAGGTAAAATCAACTGGCCACGGGCTAGCGGGCCAGCGGTTAAATCGACCCCTGTAATGTCTGTCTACATGTACTTTAATCGTCATCTTCGCGTGCGTCCTTAAACAATTGCTTGTGAACGTGATACAGGCTTCAGGTTTGATCTTATCTCAATACAGTAGTTAGATATCCATGAGAGCTCGATTCCTTTCGCAAACCAGCCAGATCCGCCAATGCAAGACTGGATTATGGCCCTTGAAATTGTCAAAATTGTTATTCTAGAGCTTGTGAACACAATAGAGGCTCCATTTACTATCTGATCTTCACCAAACTTACACAGTAGTTAGGTATCTATGAGAGATTGATACTTATTGCAAACCAGCCAGATCCGGCCATGCAAGACTGGATTATGGCCCTTGAAATTGTCAGAATTGCTATAATAGAGCTTGTGAATGCAATTAAGTCTTAAGTTTTGATTGTATCTCAATCAAACTTATACAGTAGTTAGTTATCCATGAGAGCTCGGTTCCTTTCGCAAACCAGCCAGATCCGCCCATGCAAGACTGGATTATGGTCCTTGGAATTGTCGAAATTCTTATAATAGAGCTTGTGAACAAAATAGAGGCTCCACTTAGTATCTGATCTTAACCAAAGTTACACAGTAGTTAGGTATCCATGAGAGTTTGGTTCCTTTCGCAAACCAGCTAGATCTGCTTATGCAAGACTGGATTATGGCCCTTGAAATTGTCAAAATAGAGCTTGTGAACACGATAAAGTCTTTAGTTTTGATTGTATCTCAATCAAACTTATACAGTAGTTAGATATTCATGAGAGCTCAGATCCGCCCATGCAAGACTGGATTATGGTCCTTGGAATTTTTGGAATTCTTATAAAAGACCTTGTGAACACAATAGAGGCTCCATTTAGTATCTGATTGTCAAAATTGCTATGATAGAGTTTGTGAACACAATAGAGGCTCCATTTACTATCTGATCTTCACCAAACATATTCAGTAGTTCAATATCCATGAGAGTTTGGTTCCTTTCGCAAACGAGTCCATGCCAGACTGGATTATGGCCCTTGAAATATTTAGTCAAGAACTGCATTCCATCTTCCTTTGTTTTATCAATACTATGTCTGTAATTCATTTTTCAAACACATCACCAGTTACACTCAGCAACTTGCCAAATTACTTGTTCATTTTTATGAATACACAGTTCATTATAAACTAGACTTGCTTATTCCTCTTTCCTTTGTTGTCCCCATCCCATTAGAGCATATGCCTAAAGTGTAAGGGGTTATTTTGCCTTATGGCACTAGCAATGCTGACCCTCTTGGGATTCTTGTTACTATAGAACATATAGAATTTATGATAATTTTTCAGAGGAAAGAAACTTTACTCAAAGAGTATGAAACACAGTTCAAGGTGAACACAATTGTGGACAAGCGATTTGGGGAATATGATTCTTCACTCACAAAAGATGACAAAATGATGAAAAGATTTGCAATGGAGAGAGCTGTAAGTTTTACAAATAGATACTTGTAAGTTGTAAGTTCACGTAAGGTGAAAAGGCGTCTTGTTTATAATTCAAACAGTGAAGACCAGATGAGCCTGTGCTTGCGCTCAGTCTGACCTGAAGTAATATACACCCAGTAATATTTAGCAATTGATAAAAACATGGAGCATATCTCCATTGAATGAAGGCCAAATTTACTATTCTTTTCAACATTTTTTTTTGCAAGACATAATGTACCAACAAATACAATACAATTGGCAACTGGGTTTGTGAGGGGAAAAAGTTTTCAATCCCTAAATTCGCAAACATTTTCCACAGCATAAATTTCTATCAAGCATAATTTCCTATACAGAAATTTCCCATCCAAAATTGTATAATTCTTCATTGAAACATTGGTTTGTCTCTATACAAAAGGTCTCTTCAGACTGTTTTAAACACACGCTGCTAAGATGACAATTGGCGTCTGTATTCGAGAATAGGGAAAAAGTTGAAATGGGTTGACCCTTTTTCCACGTATAGGTCAGATCTTTCATTTCCTTTTCTTTCTGCTACTGGTTTCAATATGGGTGAGTGTAAAAAAGTTTATATCTGGTAAACGGCCTGTATTTGTTTCCCCCCCCCTGTTTCAGAAATCCGGTGTGAAGGACAAATACAATCTAAATGAGGATGCAGAGTTGACTCATTATGGCCAGTCTTTAAGTGAGATTGAAAAGTTTGATGATCCAGTGAATAGCGACGATGATGATGCTGATAATGATGATGACAAGAGAGCAGCTGGTAGGATTTTTCCCTATCCCACATGCAGGCGACTTTTGAAAACATTGGAAATGCGCAATTGCAAATGTCCCTTACTGATATACTGCTTCTTTTACAGGTTCTAATCCTTACAATTTCTTTCCCGCTCTTAATAAAATTTGGCGATGGATTTGTTACATTTTGGAAGAGTTAAAATTTAAGCACAGAAAATGCATCAGCAGATTTTGAAACTAGGTTAGTCATTTGCACTATAAAAAAACACAGTATAATTCCAGGTCGGCCTGCACATCCACAACTAGTACATAACCTTTCAAGAGGCTTCTAATGAATCAGACATGTCTTCCGCCTCTGTAGCAGGAGATCGGGGTTCGATCCCTGGTTAAGTCATACCAAAGACTTAAAGATAGTAATGCAGAGGTCCAGATAAAGAGGGGTATTTAGCACAATAACTCACTTATTATCCAACTAATCCCTATGCTATTACTGAGACGATTCTTTTGGATACCCGCAACATAGAGTTTAAGGGTCATTTAGAACATGCAAAATGCCACTTATCTAGAGCTCTGGTAGTGGCTTCCCTCCTTGAGGCTCCGAGTAAAGGGGAAAACATACAACTTGTGCGTTGGTGTCAAGATAAATCATACAGGTATGTACTGGTAATTTAGTGAGGAAATGCCGTTATATAACTGAAATACTGTTGAAATAGACATAAAACACCATTTAAAGAAACATTGAATGTTTGGTGTTTTATGCCAATTTCAAAAATTCTTCAGTTTTATCATGGCATTTCCTGGGAAAGTTACCGGTACTACTGGTCCATTTATCCTGACACCAGCCAGTCAGTTGTAATGCTAACCCCAGCAACCTTGAGTGCAAAGGAGTGTAGCAATTGCTACAAAAAAAGTATTTGGTATGACATGGCCAGGAATCAAACCAGCAGCCAAGGCAATATTCAGAGAAACAGATGTACTCTTGTTACAAATACCCTAGAGCTGGTTTTTCAGGAGCACAGCTCAAATGTTTCATTTTCTGTTTTAAAGCTAAATTTGTTGCCGAGCAGCATTTTGGAGGGTTTCTAACCAAGAAAGAAGATACTGATGGTGAGATTCCGAAATCATGGAAAGAAAAGATGGGAGACATGATCCTTCAATCAAAGAAAGCAAAAGTAAGTCAACTTAACCAATTAACTGATTTGACATTCCAAATACCTGCCAGAGAGAAAATATGTGTTACCTCTTGAAATATAGAAGAACAGCAAACAACTTTTGATAACATTCTGTTCAAAGAAGAAATTGCTTATAATTTGTGAGCTACAGGAAATTTCTCATTATTCTCTGCTTCTGTAAGGTTTTTATTACATGATGGCTAAAATCACAACCAAAATTAATATAAGACATATATATTTTATTTTTAACAATGTGGCAAATTATGGTCCAAAATGCAGCGGAAAACCCCAAAGAAATTCTCAATACTTTCATTGATAAGGGAACTGGACTGTTACTCCCCAATGTTTCAAATCACCACCTTACTCCATTGATGCTCTCCTCACATGGAGCTGGCCCAGCGTTAGAGATCCAATCACTGGGCCTGGTGTCCATGTTCTACCCGCAGGGTCCAATCCCCGGGGGAACTCCCTTGTCGCTTTCCACCGAAGATATTCTCCAATGGAGGTGGCCCAGCGTTAGATATCCAATCACTGAGTCATGCGACGAACCATCATCTTTCCTTTAATACTAAGTGGATCGGCAATCAGCCAGTTCCCTTTACAGACCCAATTTTTAGCTCTTCCAACGACTTCGAACATAAATTTCCCATTACAATAACCATGGTTTTATAATTAAAGATATTTCTCCGGAATTTTCCGCCACACAAACCATGTTCGCCCCAAAATTCCTAACCAAACTTATGAGCCAAAAACATTTTCAAGAGAGTCTTTACATGATAATAAAAACATATCACATCCCACGTCTGAAAGATGAATTCCATCCCTGAAATAAAATCCAGGAGTATCCGTAGTTATCTCCTCATGTGTGATGAAACTACCTCCAATGTAACTTATCAACCTCCTAAGGAACCTGTTCAAAAGTTTCCTTTTCTTTTCCGCCTTATCCCGAGATATACTAGCAGACCAGGCCATCCTCGGCAGCATTGCGGACACCATGAGTACAGCAGTTGGAAACATTTTAGCCAGTGCAAGTATATCTCAATACTTGGCGCAGAACATTACACCGTACTGAACCAATATCATTTGAACCCAAATGCAACATAATTGCACGAGGTGCAGCATTATGAAGTCCCAAATACTGAATCTTGTTCATCAGTTGGTCCCAGTGCATACCCCTGATGCCCAGCCATTTAATGCTTGTAATTCCCGGTATACCCAAATTACTGGCCATATGTCTGGTGGCTGCCCTCTGTTCTGCCCAATGGATGTATGAATCCCCAATGATCCACACATCTGAAAATAAACTTGTATAGGTGTCGGCAAAAGTGTAAACAATTCCTGCAGCTGACTGAAACACTTTATCTTATGTATTTTTTAAATGAATCTGATGTCCATCTTCCCATTCTTTTAATAGTATCGTCAGAAATACCCTGCTTAGCAAGCCAAGTTGCTGCACCAATGCGGAAAGAATGCGTTTTGAAAATTGCCTCATTTAACTGCAGACTTGTAATTACTTTACTTAGAACAGCCCCAAATTGATAGCTATTTAATGGGGAACCATCCGCATGGCAGAATAAGCAGTTATTGTTGTTGTTTCGAGGTTTTATTTTCAGATAATTAAACATAGCTTTTACGGGACATGATATAGTATTTATTGCCGAAATATGAACTATTTGTGGGGGCCCACACTGATTTGTTTTAGAATGTCGTAAACGAACTTGAAATTGTTTTCCCTGTTGGAAATTTAAGATATCTGTGACCTGAAGCGGTTTATCATAGTCGGACATAGAAAGTACAAGTTCGCCGACTCTAAACAGGCCAAAAAATGCTAATGCTGCCTGAAACAAAACTGCTTCATAATGAGAATTACATATTAAAACTAACTTTGCAGAAATCTTAACTAAAATATCATAAGTAATTGGTTGTCTAGTATCTTGGGAAAATTTAGACCTGCGATAGCCCTCTAGCATCTTTGAAATTGTGATATTATTTGGGTCAACTGACATTCACATAATCCTATGCTGAAATCTAATAGCAGAAATGTAAGTGCGGGCTGTGCTGTATGCATAGTCGCCATGAAACATGAAAGAGATGAAAGTCTCCCATTGAAAAATGGGGGCTGGCCAACTCAAATCAAAACTGTACAACTTCCTAAATTTTTCAAACAAATCAAGAGCCTGCTTATAAACAGCTCTAGTTTGTGCAGACAAGCCCGCACTCAAAAGCTGTCTGGCTCTATCTTGAAGATGTTCCAGAGATGGTTGAGCATTGTTACTGGGGCGCGCTCTGCTTCTGGGGCTAATTCTCGAAACCTGGACATCTGAAAGCGAGACAAACTGTCTGCAATATTGTTATGCACACCTGGGATATGCTCCGCTTTTAAAATCAGATTGAGTTGCAAACATTTCAATGTAAGAGCACGGACCAAGACCATTAACTCAGATGATTTAGAAGTCTGCTGGTAACCGACTTGTTATCACATTTAAACAACACTTTCTTATTTTTCAATTGGTCCCCCCAAATGTAAACCGCCACCAATATAGGAAAGAATTCTAATAGAGTGATATCCCGCAGACGATCTTCCTCAACCCATGTAGCTGGTCATGGTGCACAAATCCATTTCCCCCCGAAATATGCCCCAAAACCCTTGTCCTTGGCTGCAGAACTGTCAGTAAACAGGCACACATCAGCGTTTGAGCGCCAGACGGTGTCATGAAAAAAGGAAATACCATTGAACGCTTGAAAAAATTGTAACCACATCATCAAATCTTGACGCATCCCCATGTTAAGTTTTATATGATGGTGTGAATTTCGGATACCACATGTGGCATTAATCAAACGTCTACAAAATGGTCTTCCAGGCACAATCACCCGACACATGAAATTAAGAGAACCAAGAACTGACTGCAGCTCCTTTAGTGTCAAACTACGTTTATGTTTTAAGATATCTAGAATTTGAGATACCAATACTTGAACTTTCTCAATGGGTATACGAACTTGCATTAAGTTTGAATCAAGTTCTAAACCAAGAAATACTAAAGCTGTTTTAGGGCCTTCTGTTTTTTCCCAAGCTATTGGCACCCCGAAATCTTCACAACACGAAAGAAACATTTGCATTATACACGCACATTGATCTGTGTTGCTTCCCCCCCCAAAAAGAAAATCATCTAGATAATGTTCAAGTTCACCCTTTATGGAACTTGTTCTGACCACCCATTGCAAGAAAATTGAAAACATTTCAAATGTTGCACATGATATACTGCAACCAAATGGTAATGCCATATCAAAATAGTATTGGCCCTCAAATTTGAAACCTAGCAGCCTGTAATCTCTCCTACTGACTGGAATTAAACGAAAAGCCGATTTGATATCAGCTTTAGCCAACAATGCCCCTTTACCCAAATGTTGAACCATCTGTACAGCAGCATCAAACTTAGTATATTGCACATAACAAAGGTCCTGTGGAATATGGTCATTAACAGAATCTCCCCTTGGATATGAAAGGTGATGAATTAAACGAAATTCACCTGGTTCCTTCTTAGGAACCAAGCCTATTGGACAAACTCTGAAGTGCATGAAAGGGGGGTATTGATATGGACCTTGAACTCTCCCTGCTTGTATTTCCTTTCTAATCTTATCCCGAACAATTAAAACATTATTGCTGGCAGATTGCAAATTTTTGGCATCACAAGATTTTATAGGGCCTTCATAATGCAAAGGAAACCCATTGCTAAAGCCGCGAGACAAATTGCTTGCTGCAATCCTATCCGGATAATTCCGCAAAAAAACAACCATAGCACTCAGCCTAATAGGGGTCCCAGCCAGACCAGTATATCTACTTTCTGGCTTGCTTTGACTGCATCTGAAATGCATTTGGTTGGCCTTGTGGGCCTCGAAAATTAGGATCTAAAGATCTTTGACAACTAGGCTGAGGATGAGACCCTCTACAAGCAGAGCACACATGGTCATATTTACACTGTTTATATGAGCAACCACGCACCGAGTTAAAATCAAAACAAGGGCGTTGTCTTTGCTTGAACGCAGAACCTGAATTTACATGAGGCAGACTATTAGCAACGGCCTGAGAAGAAGCTGGCAAAGTCATCGTTCTCAGCCATAAATCTGCATTAATCTTCGACTAATCATCTGGCTGTATGGCCTGTCTCATTCTAAAATTCTCGTCATAAGAACGCCACGCAAATGATCCCCGCGACCGAGATTCTGCTTCCCTAATCAGAGACATATATTGCAGCATCTCCCCTGCCTTCTCAGGCTGTTTTTTAATTAGTACTGCTGCAAATATTATGAATGCATCGGTCCACTCCCGGATATTTTGTATAGGTCTTGGTTTTATTTCAACCTGTCCGGTCTCACTTATCGAGAATGTCGAACTTGACACATTCTCTGAGCCCTTTTTCAAAAGCGCTGCCAGGTTGATATAATCCCCAGACCAAATACTTTGAAACATTTCCTTCGAAACATGCATCGTTAAAACATCGTCCGCACAACGAAAGGCCGATGCGGGTAACGCAAAATTCTCTAGCACGGGGACGCTTGCTCCAGGTTCCTGTCGAAGCAAAGCTTCGAACGGGTTGCATATAATAGTCCCCATTATATGCTCGTTTTGAAAAAACATTGTATTATAGTTTTGCCTGGCGGCTTCCAGTATGTTCACAGCTAAATAACTTGAGAAGCCTTTGTCCCATCATCACCAGAATGTGTATTGGCATAATATCTCGGACAAGTTCAATTACCAAGCATATCGCTTCATTCACTGGAGAGTTATTGCCCTTTAATTATAGAAATTACCTCTAATTAGTCTTGATCCATCAATAAATTTGAAGCTTTTATCCAATCGTCACCAAATTTATTCAGAATGTGTATGGGCATAATATCTCGGACACGTGCTATAATCAGCCATATCGCTTTAGTCATTGTTTTTGCTCATCACTAATTTAGATAATATGTTGATGGGCAGAATATCTTGATCAGGTTCGATAACTAACCACGTTATCTTAGTCACTCCACACTTATATCCCTCAAAATGGCCCAAACTATATCAACAGTGTCCGCTCTCTAAATTTGCCTGTCGTACAACCAATTATCACTATACTTGATCTCCAAAAAATAGGACGGGCGTATTTTGTGACATTTGGCGCTCTTGTTATTAATCCGTTTGCTGAGGAGATGCATCAAAACAAGATTATGAGAAATCAATAATGCGCATTAAAATTTGAATCCAAAGGAATAGAACATCTACATCTAGTTTGATATGAATTAAATATTTATCCTTTCTTGTCCTAAAACCTTTTAAACTGTTTTAAAGAAAAGTAAGTCATAGGATTCTACATAAATCCATTTCAGCATGAACGCCAGGTAGAGAAGGAAGAAACAGAAAAATTGACGGAGGAAATGGATGCGGAATGGAAAGATATAAGACTTCTAGTAAAACCACCAATTAGTCAGGTACAGGTATTAATGTAAATAAAATGAAACTAATTCCAAGGAAGCATCTGATTAGTGTTTATGTTGTTTGACAGTTATTGCAATAACCTTTATGAAATCTTCTACGCTTTACGGGGAGACAACTTTGTTACCTTTTCCAGCATACAAATCTAAAGCAGACGACTTGGAAAACATATGGGAACCCTCTAAAAATGAAAGAAAAACTATTAAATAAAGTTGAAAACATTTTTGCGAAAGAAGAAATTGCTTATTAAGAGTAATTTCTCCTTTTGTCACAATGTTTTCAAAAGTTAACTGCTTCAGAGGTGTCAGAAAGCATCTGTATATGGGAAAGGTTTGAAACCAAATCTGATCATTGAGATGTATGACAGGAAAGAATGTTGTTTGTAGTTCTAATGCGAGAGAGTCAGAAAAATACATGTTATATTAACTAACTGCTGTGATATAACTGAAAAACTATCAAAAATGGCGTTGAACTTCTATAAATCAACGATCATTGATTTAACATATGTATTGCAATGTTCAATGTTATTTATTTTTATGCCCCCGGAATCACCGATTCGGTGGGCATCTAGTTTTTGGCCTGTCTGCACGTCTGTCTGCACGAAAAAAACTTTAACCTTGACCACTACTTTTGAACCATAACAGGTACGGCTACCATATTTCACATGTGTATTCCTTGTGACATGACCTTTCTGTCAGTACCAACATTTTTGACCTTGCGACCTTGACCTTTGACCTAGATGTTGCCATTCTTGAAAAAAACTTTAACCTTGGCCATTACTTTTGAACCATAACAGGTACGGCTACCATATTTCACATGTGTATTCCTTGTGACATGACCTTTCTGTCAGTACCAACATTTTTGACCTTTGACCTTGATGTTGCCATTCTCGGAAAAAACTTTAACCTTGGCCATTACTTTTGAACCATAACAGGTACGGCTACCATATTTCACATGTGTATTCCTTGTGACATGACCTTTCTGTCAGTACCAACATTTTTGACCTTGCGACCTTGACCTTTGACCTAGATGTTGCCATTCTCAAAAAAAACTTTAACCTTCACCACTACTTTTGAAACATAACAGGTAAGGCTACCATATTTCACATGTGTATACCTTGTGACATGACCTTTCTGTCAGTACCAAAATTTTTCACTTTGACCTAGATGTTGCCATTCTCGATAAAAACTTTAACCTTCACCACTACTTTTGAACCATAACAGGTACGGCTACCATATTTCACATGTGTATACCTTGCGACATGACCTTTCTGTCAGTACCAATATTTTTTACCTTGCGACCTTGACCTTTGACCTAGATGTTGCCATTCTCGAAAAAAAAACTTTAACCTTGACCACTACTTTTGAACCATAACAGGTACGGCTACCATATTTCACATGTGTATACCTTGTGACATGACCTTTCTGTCAGTATCAAAATTGTTCACCTTGCGACCTTGACCTTTGACCTAGATGTTGCCATTCTCGAAAAAAACTTTAACCTTGACCACTACTTTTGAACCATAACAGGTATGGCTACCATATTTCACATGTGTATTCCTTGTGACATGACCTTTCTGTCAGTACAAACATTTTTGACCTGGCGACCTTGACCTTTGACCTAGATGTTGCCATTCGGGGGCATCAGTGTTTCACAAACACATCTTGTTTATTATTGCCATGCAAAACTGTAACTTGCATCCGTAATGAGCCATTCATGTACATTCAATTTAATCCTTTCCCACATACAATAAATCTGCAGCAGGCAACTTCGAAAACATGGAATATCCATCAAGAAAGGTTTAATTACAAAAGTTGTCTGCTGAAAATGCATCAGAAAGTGCCTTCAAGTTGGAAAGGGACGTATTGTTTTTGAAGAAATACTGAATGAACAAGTGATTGTAAGAAGAATTTTATGGGAAATTGGGGTTGTTAAATGTTTCGTGTTTAATATTGTAGGGACAAAAAGATGAGGATATCAAACCACCTGCGGATGACTACGACAAGGCAGTGAGATCTCTTCAATACGAAATCAGAGCTCAGGTACTTCCATTTTCTTGATTGAAAGGTACCATGTACCCTTGTTAACTTGTAAGTAATATAAGTAATTTAAGCATATAGTTGTGTCTACGGTTTAAACTTAGAATGTACTTTAACCCATTACTTCACATGACTATTCAATGTTGTCTGCTTTACAATCATCAGACAAGCAATTTCAACAATCTAGGAAACTGAAAGATTAATATTAATCAAGAGTTGAAAAAAATGCAATTAAAGGTGAAATTGCTTGTTTTGAGCAATTTCACCACCTTTCATTGCAATGATTTCAAAAGTCATGTTCAATGGCAGGTGTCAAATGTCGTCTGCATGAAGTAATGGGTTAAGAAAACAGTCAGAAATTGCTTAGATCTCGGCAAAAATATCATTCACATCCGCCATTTTGGAATCTGCGCAGGTGGGAATTTCAGAAAATACCTCCTAAGAAAAGATACTTGACGTATTGTTTACTTCAATTCTGACCAATCAACATCAATAACTATAAATCTATTCAGAATGAGGCTGCATAATTAAACTAGAGGGGTTCCTTATGTAACATGATTATTTTAACCCTTTCCCTTATATAGACGCTTTCTGACGCCTCTGCAGCAGACGGCTTTTTGAAAACATAGTGACAAAAGAAGAAATTGCTCAAAACGAGCAATTTCTCCTTTTGCCACAATGTTTTCCACTTTTAGTCATAGGTTATCCATTTAATTATAGAGCTTTTCTATTTTCTGACAAAATATGTTCAAAGTCGTCTGCTGCAGAATTGTTGTATGAGGTAAAGAGTTAAACAAGTGTACCATTTATAAAGGGGAAAAATAGCTGGTATAAATTTACAACTTGTGTGATTTTAAACAGTCGTTTGTCTATTTTATGCCGCTTATGATTTAAAAAATTGAGCTTATCAACTAATAATACTTCTACATCAATTAGTGTCATAAATAGTGTGGGGAAAACAACTTGCCCGGACTCAACTTTTACTTGCCCCGGAAGAATCATACAACCGTAAATGTCAAGCCCTGTTGTTTAGTAATATTTTCACACTTAAAAGTACCACAATTTCTTGTTTACTTGTATTTTCACACTTAAAAAGTACCGTTTACCCTCATTAACTTGTATTTTAACATTTGAAAAGTTCCATTTAAGCTTGTTAAGTTATATGGGTCAGTGGCTGATTGTGTTTGTGTTCTCAAGCTTTTATCCTTTCCCACATAAATTAAATATGCAGCTGACAAATTTGAAACATCTTTGAATATATATGAATGATCAATAAAATTATAATTATTGAAATGAGTTGAAAACATTGTGGCAAAAGGAGAAAATTGCTCATCATGCTCTGCTGCAAATGCAACTGACAGATAGCATGCAGGTATACTTCGAAACAATTATGCAAATTGCCCTCTGATAAATCTTCCCTTGTAGGCAACTGACAGATTGAAGACAGAAGAGGAACTCGCCAAGGAGGAGAAGGAAAGACTTGACAATCTGGAGGTTAGCATGGTTACTTACTTGAAACATTCTACTGGTCCAATGTAATCGTCTTTTATCTTATCCCTTTACAAAATGCAGACACATTTTTAGCTTAGCTAAGCATGAAGTGGTAGGTGAGCTTTTGTGATCACCGTCCGGCCTCGCCATCTGTTAACAATTTCCTACAAATTACTTCTCCTACTAAACCAATGGACGGATTTCAAAATAACTTCACAGGAATGTTCCTGAGGTGGTCCTCTTTTAAAGTTGTTTAAATAATTTAATTCCAAGTAGAACTTTAGTTGCTGTGGCATTAGAAAAAGGGGAAATTGCCAAAACTTTAAAAATCTTCTTGTCCAAAGTACTTACCTGATTGTAAAATTATTTTCCTTATATGTATATATATATAGTGAAAACTTTTAAGAAACTTCTTGTCCAAAAGCAATGACCAGATTTAAAACTAATTTGGCACAAATAAGCCTTGGGTGACCCTCTATTAAGATTGTTGAAATTATTGAGATCCTTTGAAAAACATGGCTGTCTTGTTTTTAAATTTTCTTGTCTGAAACCGAAAGGCCTAGAGCTTTGATATTTGGTGTGTAGCAAAGATTGTTCAAGTCATGCCCCTGGGGTCAAAATTGGCCCGATCTTGGGGGTCACCTGTTTTTCAATGAGATTTATAGGGATATTTTTTGAAAATATTCTTCTCTGAAACTGAAAGGCCTAGAGCTTAGATATTTGGTGTGTAGCAAAATCTAGTAGTGCTCTACGAAGATTTTTCAAATTATGCCCCTTGGGTCAAAATTGGCTCCCCCTAGGTTCACTTGTTAGCTCACCTATGCACAAAGTGCAAGGTGAGCTTTTGTGATCGCTCATCGTCCGTCGTCGTCCGTCCGTTCACATTTTCCTACAATTGAGATTCTCCCCTTAAACCAATTAACCAAATTCAAAATAATTTTACAGGAATGTTTCTTGGGTGGATCTCTTTCAAACTTGTTCAAAGAATTCTATTCCATGCAGAACTTTGGCTGCCACGGCAACAAAAAAGGGGAAATTAACCAAAACTTAAAAAATCTTCTTGTCCAAAAGTACTGGCCCGATTTGAAAATTATTTTGCATAAATGTTCCTTGGGGTACCTTCTACCAAGATTGTTCAAATATTTCCGATCCGTTGAAAAACATGGCCGCCAGGGGGCGGAGCTTATTTCCCTTATATGTGCATTGTTAAAACTTTAAAAATCTTCTTGTCCAAAAGTACCGGCCCGATTTAAAAAATATTTTGAACAAATGTTCCTTGGGGCACCCTTTATCAAGATTGTTCAAATATTTCCAATCCGTTGAAAAACATGGCCGCCAGGGGGCGGAGCTTGTTTTCCATATATGTGCATTGTTAAAACTTTAAAAATCTTCTTGTCCAAAAGGACCGGCCCGATTTGAAAATTATTTCGCACAAATGTTCCTTGGGGCACCCTTTACCAAGATTGTTCAAATATTTCCGATCCGTTGAAAAACATGGCCGCCAGAGGGCGGAGCTTGTTTTCCTTATATGTGCATTGTTAAAACTTTAAAAATCTTCTTGTCCAAAAGTACTGGCCCGATTTGAAAATTATTTTGCATAAAAGTTCCTTGGGGTACCTTCTACCAAGATTGTATAAATATTTCCGATCCGTTGAAAAACATGGCCGCCAGGGGGCGGAGCTTATTTTCCTTATACGTGCATTGTTAAAACTTTAAAAATCTTCTTGTCCAAAAGTACTGGCCTGATTTAAAAAATATTTTTGAACAAATGTTCCTTGGGGCACCCTTTACCAAGATTGTTCAAATATTTTTCAATCCGTTGAAAAACATGGCCGCCAGGGGGCGGAGATTGTTTTCCTTATATGTGCATTGTTAAAACTTTGAAAATCTTCTTGTCCAAAAGTACCGGCCCGATTTGAAAATTATTTCACACAAATGTTCCTTGGGGCACCCTTTACCAAGATTGTTCAAATATTTCCGATCCGTTGAAAAACATGGCCGCCAGAGGGCGGAGCTTGTTTTCCTTATATGCAAGCGCATTGTTAAGGCCTTTGATATTTGGTATGTAGCATCGTCTAGTGGACCTCTACCAAGATTGTTCAAATTATAGCCCTGGGGTAAAAAATGACCCCATCCAGGGGGTCACTTGTTTTACATATATACTCATATAGGCGAAAAACTTAAAAAATCTTCTTGTCTAAAAGTAGAGGGCCCAGGCCTTTGATATTTGGTATGTAGCATCATCTAGTGGACCTCTACCAAGATTGTTCAAATTATAGCCATGGGGTTAGAAATGACCCCTCCCCTGGGGGTCACTTGTTTCACATAGACTTGTATAGTGGAAAAACTTAAAAAATCTTCTTGTCTAAAAGTAGAGGGCCCAGGCCTATGATATTGGGTATGTATCATCATCTAGTGGACCTCTACCAAGATCTTGTCTAAAAGTTTAATATTTGAAATATAACTTCAACGAGTGGACTTCTACCAAGATTGGTCAAATTATTATAGCCCTGGTTTCTAACATGGCTCCACCCTGGGGATCACTTGTTTTACATAGACTTGTTAAGATAAACCCTTTAAAAATATTCTTGTCCATTTGCCATGAATGGTGCCCCTCTACTAAGACTTCAACCTTTTTTGATAGGATGATAAACATGGCCACCAGGGGGTGTTGCTTGTTTTCCGTATATATGTATAGACAAAGAACAATGAAAACTTTTTAAGTTTGATTAAATCAGGTGAGCGATATAGGACCATCATGGTCCTCTTGTTTTACATAGAGATATATAGGGAAAACTTTGAAAATCTTCTTGTCTGATACTGAAAGTCTTCGATATTTATTGTGTATCATTGTCTATTGGTCCTCTACAAAGATTGTTCAAATTATGCCTCTGGGATAACAATTGGCCACCTGTTTTTATATAGAAATATATAGGGAAAAACTTTAAAAAATTTCTTGTCTGAAACCAAAAGGTCCAGAGCTTAGATATTTGGTGTCTAGCATTGTCTAGAAGTCCTTTACAAAGATTGTTCAAACTATGCCCCTAGGTTCAAAGGCCCCATCCCGGAATCACCTGTTTTACAAAGAGATATATAGGGAAAAACTTTGAAAATCTTCTTGTCTGAAACCGAAAGACCTAGAGCTTAGATATTTTGTGTGAAGCATTATCTAGTTGTCCTCTACCAAGATAATTCAAATTATGCCTCTGGGATCAAAACTGGCCCCACCCCAAGGGTCACCTGTTTATAAAGAGATATATAGGGAAAAAACTTACAAAATCTTCTTCTCTGAAACAAAAAGGACTAAAGCTTAGATATATGGTGAGTACAATAGTTTAGTGGTCTTCTACCAGGATTGTTCAAATTATACTCCAGAGGTCCAAATTGGCCCCGCTCTGGGGGTAACCTGTTTTACATAGAGATATATAGGGAAAAACTTATAAATATTCTTATTAGTCCCCTACCGGCGTGCCGAAGGGGACTATTAGGTTTGCACTCCGTCCATCTGTCAGTCCATCTGTCAGTCAGTCCGACAAATCAGTTTTCCGCACTTTTTTTCTACATGCATTGAGATATTGAGCTGAAATTTTGTATATGGCTTTGTAATCATGTGTCACAGATCAAGTTCGCGTTTCATGGGATTTCGTCATTTTTAGCTCTACTGGCCAAAGGCCAGAAGGGCTTATGTCGTGGCGATGTGTCCGTCGTCCGTGCGTCCGTGCGTCCGTGCGTCCGTGCGTCCGTAAACAATTTCTTGTTAACACGATACAGTCTTCACTTTTGATTGTATCTCAACCAAACTTATACAGTAGTTAGATATCCATGAGAGCTCGGTTCCTTTCGAAAACCAGCCAGATCCGCCCATGCATGACTGGATTATGGCCCTTGAAATGGTCAAAATTGCTATAAAAGAGCTTGTTAACACGATACAGTCTTCACGTTTGATTGTATCTCAACCAAACTTATACAGTAGTTAGATATCCATGAGAGCTCGGTTCCTTTCGAAAACCAGCCAGATCCGCCCATGCAAGACTGGATTATGGCCCTTGAAATGGTCAAAATTGCTATAAAAGAGCTTGTTAACACGATACAGTCTTCACTTTTAATTGTATCTCAACCAAACTTATACAGTAGTTAGATATTCATGAGAGCTCGGTTCCTTTCGAAAACCAGCCAGATCCGCCCATGCAAGACTGGATTATGGCCCTTGAAATGGTCAAAATTGTTATAAAAGAGCTTGTTAACACGATACAGTCTTCACTTTTGATTGTATCTCAACTAAACTTATACAGTAGTTAAATATCTATGAGAGCTCGGTTCCTTTTGAAAACCAGCCAGATCCGCCCATGCATGACTGGATTATGGCCCTTGAAATGGTCCAAATTGCTATAATTGAGCATGTGAACACAATAGAGGCTCCATTTACTATCTGATCTTCACCAAACTTAGATAGTAGTTAAATATTGATGAGAGCTTGGTTCCTTTTGAAAACCAGCTAGATCCGCCCATGCAAGACTGGATTATGGCCCATGAAATTGTAAAAATTGCTATAATACAGCTTGTGAACACAAAAGAGCCTCCATTTACTATCCGATCTTCACCATACATACATGCTCTGGATTGAAAATGACCAAAGAACCATACCAGTAGAGCATAGGCCCTCATGGGCCTCTTGTTTTATGAGTTAAAGCATGCTTTATTGTCTTGATAACCTTAAATATTGAGTTGCTATGACAACAGAAACCAAGTCAAAATGTGCAAACCGGTAGGGGATTATGGTATTGCTTGCAATCCTACAGTTACTTGTTTAAATAATAACTGGTACATAAACATTTCTTTGGTGACCTTTTTAGTCATTTTAACTTAACAAAATACAGGGTGTGGGTTTTTCGCTCTGTGGTCCTCTTGGGCCTCTTGTTTTAGCTTACTGGACTGCAAAATGAGTAATTGTGGTTGGCGTGACAAATCACATTTCATGACTCAGATAAGCAATCCAGGGCCCTCATAGCCCTCTTGTTAACTCTCTGCAGCAGATGACATTTAAAAACATAATTAGTTATTTCTCCTTTTGCCATACTGTTTTAAAATTCATTTAATAATCATTCTTTCAGCATAAATTTTGCTGACTTAGATTTGTATCCTATCAAACTTGAGAAATCCAAATTTTTTTTTTTATAAAACGAGGTGCAATCTTTATAGACATATTAATACCTATGTATTTAATTTCCACACGAGATTGCCTGGGTTATTTAAGAAAAATGCCCTTGATCAGATTGTGATGGGTACTCCTGTTCTCCTTTGAGAAATTTTGCTGAATTTAATTTTTAGGTTCCCAAACTTGAGAAATCCTAATGCAATTCACTAACCTGGGTCACAATCTTTATAGGCATAATATCTTGGGCATGAGTAATTTCTAACTAGAATGCCTGGAATATTACAGAGTTATGGCCCTTGATGTGTGTATATTGTGACAGTTTGGTACTCTTGTTCTCTTTTTATACGACCGTTTTTTAAAAACGGTACGTATTATGGTATGGTCATGTCCCTCCCTCCGTCCCTCCGTCCGTCCGTCCATCCCTCCGTCCGTCCGTTCGGGTTTTCCGCACTTTTTTCTTACATACTTTGAGCTATTGAGCTGAAATTTTGTATACGGCTTTGTAGTGATGTGTCACAGATCAAGTTCATATTTCCTGGGATTTCGTCAATTTTTTAATGAGTTATGCCCCTTTTTGGACTTAGAATATTTGTTTTCCGCACTTTTTTTCTACATGCTTTGATTTATTGAGCTGAAATTATGTATATGGCTTCGTAATCAAGTGTCACAGACCAAGTTCACATTTCCTCGGATTTCGTCAATTTTTGAATGAGTTATGCCCCTTTTTGGACTTAGAATATTGGTTTTCCGCACTTTTTTCTTACATACTTTGAGCTATTGACCTGAAATTGTGTATTAGGCTTTGTAGTGATGTGTCACAAATCAAGTTCATATTTCCTGGGATTTCGACAATTTTTGAATGAGTTATGCCCCTTTTTGGACTTAGAATATTTGTTTTCCGTACTTTTTTTCTACATGCTTTGATGTATTGAGCTGAAATTATGTATATGGCTTTGTAATCAAGTGTCACAGATCAAGTTCACATTTCCTCGAATTTCGTCAATTTTTGAATGAGTTATGCCCCTTTTTGGACTTAGAATATTTGTTTTCCGCACTTTTTTTCTACATGCTTTGATGTATTGAGCTGAAATTATGTATATGGCTTTGTCATCAAGTGTCACAGATCAAGTTCACATTTCCTCGAATTTCGTCAATTTTTGAATGAGTTATGCCCCTTTTTGGACTTAGAATATTGGCTTTCCGCACTTTTTTCCTACATACTTTGAGCTATTGACCTGAAATTTTGTATATGGCTTTGTAATCAAGTGTCACAGATCAAGTTCACATTTCCTTGAATTTCGACAATTTTTGTATTAGGCTTTGTAGTGAGCTATTGACCTGAAATTGTGTATTAGGCTTTGTAGTGATGTGTCACAGATCAAGTTCATATTTCCTGGCATTTCGACAATTTTTGAATGAGTTATGCCCCTTTTTGGACTTAGAATATTTGTTTTCCGCACTTTTTTTCTACATGCTTTGATGTATTGAGCTGAAATTATGTATATGGCTTTGTAATCAAGTGTCACAGATCAAGTTCACAATGTTTCAATGAGTTATGCCCCTTTTTGGACTTAGAATATTGGTTTTCCGCACTTTTTTCCTACATACTTTGAGCTATTGACCTGGAATTTTGTATATGGCTTTGTAATCATGTGTCACAGATCAAGTTCACATTTCCTCGGATTTCGTCAATTTTTGAATGAGTTATGCCCCTTTTTGGACTTAGAATATTTGTCAATTTCTGCATGAGTTATGCATTTTTAGCTCACCTGAGCTTTGCTCAAGGTGAGTTATTGTGATCGCCTTTTGTCCGGCGTCCGTCGTGCGTCGTGCGTCATCCGTCGTGCGTCAACTTCTTCTCCTCAGTAACCAGCGGGTCAATTGGGATGAAACTTCACAGAAAGCATCCTCTCAATGACCTCACCAGATTTCCTTCAAATTTTTGGGATCCATGCAGAATTCTGGTTTCCATGGCAACGAAA
The DNA here is from genome assembly GCA_031761405.1 of Serripes groenlandicus. Taxonomy (NCBI): domain Eukaryota; kingdom Metazoa; phylum Mollusca; class Bivalvia; order Cardiida; family Cardiidae; genus Serripes; species Serripes groenlandicus. Next base: position 42,847,172 of record JASEVX010000009.1, read on the forward strand.
TGAAAAAAACTTCAAAATTCTTCTTCTCCCAAACTGGTTGGCAGATTTTCAAATAATTTTGTAGAAATGTTCCTCGGGTGACCCTCTATCAGATTCCTTCAAGCCATGTTGATTGGTCGAAAAACATGGCCGCCAGGGGGGGCGGGGCTATTTTTCCTTATATGGCTATAGTGCAAACTTAAAAAATCTTCTCCTCCGAAAGTGTCAGGCCGATTTTCAAATAATGTTGTAGAAATGTTCCTCGGGTGACCCTCTATCAGATTCCTTCAAGCCATGTTGATTGGTCAAAAAACATGGCCGCCAGGGGGGGCGGAGCTATTTTTCCTTATATGGCTATAGTGCAAACTTAAAAAATCTTCTTCTCCAAAAGTGTCAGGCCGATTTTCAAATAAATTTGTAGAAATGTTCCTTGGGTGACCCTCTATCAGATTCCTTCAAGCCATGTTGATTGGTCGAAAATCATGGCCGCCAGGGGGGGGGGGGGGGGGGCTTTTTTGCCTTATATTGCTATAGTGCAAACTTAAAAAATCTTCTCCTCCAAAAGTGTCGGGCTGATTTTCAAATAATTTTGTAGAAATGTTCCTTGGATGACCCTCTATCAGATTCCTTCAAGCCATGTTGATTGGTCAAAAAACATGGCCGCCAGGGGGCGGGGCTATTTTGCCTTTTATTGCTATAGTGAAAACTTAAAAAATCTTCTCCTTCAAAAGTGTCAGGCCGATTTTCAAATAATTTTGTAGAAATGTTCCTAGGGTGACCCTCTATCAGATTCCTTAAAGCCAAGTTGATTGGTTGGAAACTATGCCCGCCAGATGGCGGGGCTTATATAGCTCAAGTGAAAAAAAAAATCAGGTGAGCGATTCCAGGGCCATCATGGCCCTCTTGTTCATAGTTTCCCATTATTCTTTAACAACTTATTCCTGAACGACTTTATTAACTTTTTACAAACAAACAATATATCAAAACAAAGAGGAAACTTACAAGTTCCTTACGGGCGTATTATGTACCGTTTGCGGTACTCTTGTTATATCTACTGCCTCGGTGGTGTAGTTGTAGGGCATACACCTTGGGTCAGGGAGGTCGCAGGTTCAATCCCCTGCCGGGTCATATCAAAGACCAGTAGTACTGGTAACTTACCCAGGAAATGATGTGATATAACTGAACATTTTTGAAAGCTGTGTAAAACACCAAAGAATCAATCTTTAAATAAATACAGTTTTATCGTTAATGGTATTTAATATGTACTAACTGTTCTTTGTTCTCTTCCATTGTTTAACCCTTTTCAACTTGCAGGAGAATTTTGAAAACATTGTAGCAAAAGGAGAAGCTGCTCATAATGAAAGATTTTTCCCCTTGCCATAGTGTTTTCAACTTTATTCAATAATTATAAAGTAAATTTCCATATTTAAGCCTAGTTATTTTCAAAGTCGTCTGCTGTTGCTGATGTTTTGTTTCTGAGAAAGGATTAGATTAATTGGGATCGTTTTCTGTGATTATAGACAGATCGTGTGAGGAGAATGAAAGGTATCAGTGTAGATGAGTCAAAAGGGCCTAAAATTCAACATAAATCCGCTGATGACTTGGATGATGGGTCAGTATTTTCATTGTAATATATGTTGTAATTAATTAGTGCCTGATCAAAGCATGAAGATCATGGAGTCCAGACAATGATGTGTTATTGTTATAACATTTCGTCCTGTGTAATTTGTTTGCACTTATTAATCTGGGTCAATTGTGTAACGCCTCGATCCCCGGATCATGCTCAATCTAGGGGGAACTAAAACCTTTTCCATCACAAAACAAATAGTTAATCTGACAGCTCTTCTTTGGCATTTAGAAACATATTTGATTTAAGTGATAGATGCAGTAAAGATTTAGTGTGTATGAATTATATTCTGTTAGTTTAAACCTATTTATTTTCCAAAAATATACACATTCTATGACATTTTAAACAAATATCAAAACATGTGGATTTAATTCAAAGCTTAAAGCTTATTGTAATTCTGTTAATGCTTCAGGTTACAATTTCAAGAAGAAGATTTTGAGTATGTGAGTTACAAGGATGGTAAATTATTGAGAGAGGAAACAGAGGACAAGGAGGAGCAGGAAGGGGATGAGGATTCAGATGAGGATGAAGAAGATGAGGAGGAGGAGAAGGACGAAGACAATCAGGAGGAGGAGGGAGAGTCAGGTAACTTTCAAATTAACCGTTTATTAGATACTACAAATCTGCACAATGTTTTCAACGGTATTATATGATTACATTCCCATTTATAGAGATTTTCCATATTTTTGTCAAATGTCGCAATAGTTGTCTGCTACAGATTTTCTGTATGTGGGAAAGTGGGGTTAAACTGTTCCAAATTATAGGTATCTGAAGAAAAGAACAAAAATCTGTTAAGCGCAATCTCCACCTGTTTTAACTCAATCCTACATAAAAAGAATCTGCAGCAGACAACTTTAAAACATCTAGCAGGAAAAGATGTGAAATTTTTCCAGTTTTAAAGAATAGTAGAAAATATTGCAGGAAAAGGAGAATTTATTAAGGGAAATTTCTCCTTTTCCTACATTGTTTTCAAACATTTTCTGCTGCAAACGCGTCAAAAGATGTGTACAAATGGGAAAGAGTTTATACTCCTAGTGTATTTTATTACAGACGAAGAAGGTAATGACAGTTATGATGACCTATTGTCTGATCTAGAAGAGGAAATCAAGCAGAAGAAAGAAACGAAGGAAACTACACTGACAATGAAACAGACAACTGGTGACAAAAAAGGCAGCAAAGCTAAGAAGGAGAAAATGGAAAAAGCAAAGAAAGAAATTCCTTACACATTTACAGGTAGATGTTTTGATTATTGTAAATGCATGTTTTTCAGTGTGTGTATACCGACTTTTGACGTCATATTTGCATGGTCAGACAGCTGGTCTTGATAAGAATGTAAAAACAATTATAACTTTTTTATTTCCTCACCATTTTTAATGAACCGTGGCGCAGTCTACGCCGCTCACAATGTCTTATCTCCGGTTTTTTACAGGAGTTTGATTGGTGGTCTAGTATTTTCAAACACTTTGATGAACCTGTTCTCAAAATCCAGTTTTGATAATGCTCCGGCTGTCGGCGATATTAATAAATTTTGAGAAAAAGGTTCATCGAAGAGTTTGAAGAAACTAAACCACTAATCAAACTCCGCTGAAAAACCGGAGATAGGGCTCTGTAAGCGGTTTAGACTGCTCCTTGTTTCATTAAAAATGATGAAGAAATAAAAAAGTTACCTTTGTTTTTACTTCTAAACCGAAGTAAAATATTTCTGTCTGTCGTAGCATTTGTGACGTCAAGGTCACATGGTATACACACACTGTTTTTGTACATGTGTATTAATTTAACTTTTTCTTTGATGCAAAACATTTTGACTTACCTGGAGCAGATGGCTTTTGAAGATATTTTGTTAAAAGGCAAGATTTCTCCCTTTTCCTTTTCTCACAATTTATTCAACTTGTATCTCTGAAACATTTTTAGCTTGACTATTCAAAGAATATGAGAGCTTTACTACTCGCCCCGGCGTTGGCGTCCGGTTAAAGTTTTAGGGCAAGTTGACATTTTTGTGTCACCTGCGTAGCATGGTAGGCACTTAGGGATTACTTTTTTTTTGTCCGGCGTCTGTCTGTCTGTCGTCACACTTTTTCGTCACGTTTTCAAATAGCTTTTTTTCTACTCAAAGGATTACATTGAAACTTCTGACAAATGTTTATATCAATGTGTGTGATGGGTTCACAAAAGGGGGATAATCCAAATATTTTTTACATCAGAGTTATTGCCCCTTTTTCTGTCAAAAATTAAAATTTTCTGACAAGGCCCCGGCAGGTGACACACATGCTCCGGGGAGCACTCCATTCTAGTTATTCATAAGTATTTGTGATAGGGCTTTCATATTTGGAATATAATTACATCTAATACCTTTCTTCATATTGTATGCTGAAGATTCCGAGTGTGACCTTCATATTGCGGTAAAAGACATGATTCTGGGTGGTTAAAGTTTTAGGGCAAGTTGGTATTTTCATTTAATTTTTAAATTTTTCTCAATAAGTACTTGTGTTAGGGCTTTCATATTTGGAATATAATTACATCTAATACCTTTCTTCATATTGTATGCTGAAGATTCTGAGTGTAACCTTCATTTTGCGGTAAAAGACATGATTCTGGGTGGTTAAAGTTTTAGGGCAAGTTGGCATTTTCATTTAATTTTTTAATTTTTCTCAATAAGTACTTGTGTTAGGGCTTTCATATTTGGAATATAATTACATCTAATACCTTTCTTTATATTGTATGCTGAAGATTCTGAGTGTGACCTTCTTTTTGCGGTAAAAGACATGATTCTGGGTGGTTTAAGTTTTAGGGCAAGTTGGCATTTTCATTTAATTTTTTAATTTTTCTCAATAAGTACTTGTGTTAGGGCTTTCATATTTGGAATATAATTACATCTAATACCTTCTTTATATTGTATGCTGAAGATTCTGAGTGTGACCTTCTTTTTGCGGTAAAAGACATGATTCTGGGTGGTTTAAGTTTTAGGCAAGTTGGCATTTTCATTTAATTTTTTAATTTTTCTCAATAAGTACTTGTGTTAGGGCTTTCATATTTGGAATATACTTACATATTATACCTTTTCCGCATCGTATGTTGAAGATGCTGAATGTGACTTTTTGGGGGTAAAAAACCTGATTTTTGTTTGATTTGAGAATTTTAGATAAATTCATATTTTTTGTTTACATTCCTTCTTAATTGTGATCATTCATTTATCAAATATAATTCTTCAACATATCAAACGGGTTTTGGTGTCAAACATTTGGAAAACCTTACCTTTTTTTAAGGTTTAAACATTTGCGTTTAGCTGAACGTTTAAGTTTCATCATTCAAATCACTTCATACTATACACATTTGTTAAGGACCATCGTACAATTAGGTTAGATAACTCCATTGTATCCTAAATATGGAGTTATGGCCCTTGATTGACTTAGGAAATTTGATTTTTAAATTATATATATTTAAATGTATGTATCTATTCAGTTTCTTTTACATATAGAGTACTATAATATGATTTAATAGTACTTAAGTGCAATACAGTGTATAATGAAATAGTGCTTTATGTGAATAGGCGGCATATATACTTGCCTTACCTATAGCTCTGCATGCGCTTTTTCACGCTTACAACAAATCTGCAGCAGATGGCATTGAAAACACCTAGACAAAAATTTGGAAAATCTCTATAAACATGCCATTTCTTCTTTCGCCACAATGTTTTCCAGAAGTTGTTTGCTGCAGTTATCAGCTATATGTATTGCTTGCTCAAACACATAGGGTACATTGTTTTTCAGCTCCAAACTCTTATGATGACCTCTTGGAAGTGCTTGAAGGTCATGACCTTGAAGGGCAGTTAACAATTATAGACAGAATAAGGAAATGTCATCATCCAAGCTTAGCAGAGGAGAATAAAGAAAAGCTTGAGGTAATATAAGACATTATTTAGCTGTGTCGCATGCCATGGCAGGAAGACACATATGGATCACTTCCTTGCTCATAGAATCCGCTGTGGTCGAGTGGTTAGCGTCGGGGATTTCGAAACCGGGTGTCCCGGGTTCGATCCCCAGTCGCGGCACTACGGTCATGGTGGAGTGACCTTGGGCAAGGCACATTTTCTAGCCTAGTACTGGTTTGTTTACCCAGGGATCATGAATAATTAAATTTAATTGCGCGCTAAATGACCTTAGCTGTTGATGCGCCATAAAACAATATACATTCATTCATTCCTTGCTCATAAGTCTGTCTGTCTGTCTGTCATGCTTTCACTTACTGACATAGTGACAGGTAAAACATTTGATCCTTTGAAAACTCCAGTAAGAAATTTTACAAAAATATGTAGTTATACCCCCTTCGAAGAAGAGGGGGTATATAGGAGTCACTGTGTCGGTTTGTCTGCCTGTCTGTCGGTCGGTCGGAAGCCATATTTTGTCCGGCCTATTTCTTACAAACTACTGGGTGGAATTCAATAAAAAATTTACATGAAGCTTCTATACCAAGAGGAGATGTCCATATCCTAAAGGGGTTACAATTGCATGTTATTCTATTTATCCTATCAGTTATGGCCCTTTTACTTATTAAGTTATGGTGTAGGTCAAGGTGTTGTTTAGGGGGTATTTATCATCTTTAGTGATAGTTCTAGTTTTAACATTTGCCACAAACACACGCTTTCCGACGCCTCTGTAGCAGACAACATCATGATGAGCAATTTCTCCTTTTGCCACAATGCTTTCAACTCATTTTCATAAATAAACCCTAATTTATGGAGAGATTCCATATTTTTGCCAATATGTTTTCAAAGTCTTCTGCTGCTGATTTGTTTTATGTGGGAAAGGATTAATTGTGTGTATCCTATTCTATGATTATGCTGCTGATTTGTTGTATGTGGGAAAGGGGGGTTAATTAGCTCTTGTCTAACATCTCTCTGTAAATATGCTAAATGGCAACAGGTTGCTTTTTGTAACTGTTCTGGTTATATTTGATGGAAAATATATTAGTGTAATGGAACTTATCAAAAGGAGAACAGTAAATGTATAAGCAATGTTTTTCTTTTTGTGGCATACTTTTAAATGTTCAGATTTCTTTTATTTTCCTCAAATTTCATTAACCCTATCCTTCATGTAATAAATCTGCGGCAGATGGTATTGAAAATATATACTCAAAAATATAGAAAATCTATATAAATGGAGATGAAAACAGTGTCACAAATTTTCATTTGTAGAGATTTTCCATATTTTGCCTAAAAAGTCATCTGAAGCAGATTTGTGCTATATGGGAAAGGGTTAATTAACAACTTCTGTATGATATTATATTTACAGACTTTATTTGGATACGTTGTCCAGTTGTATGGAGACTTGTGCCTACAGGACCCACCACAGTTAGAGTTTGTAGAGAGGTTACTGAAACCCTTGTTTGAAATGACTCAGATGTTTCCTGAACAGTCTGCACAGACTATTATCACCGAGATTGCTGACAGACAGGCCGAGTTCAAAGAAATATGTGACAGGAAGAGTGGAAGGGGCCTATTACCTGCACTGGACACTGTATGCTACTTAAGTCTAAACAATTATTTCCCAAAATGCAAAGAAATCTGCAGCAAACGACTTTGAAAACATCTCTGCAAAAATAACGAAAATCTCTATAAATGAATATTTCTCCTTTTAGTACAATGCTTTCAAAACTTGTCTGCTGCAGATTTGGTAAAAATGGGTCTGCATTCGGGAAAGGGTTAAGAGTTTACCTGATATAATATCTGCTCTGAATTCATAATAGTTAACCATTTCAATGCAGAATTTTTATAATGAACTTGTCCAGCTTTGCATTTGGAAGACTCCATAGCCAATTCTAGGAATATCAAGATAAAATATTATTTGTGGGACTTTCCTGTTGTTCAAGACATTTTTAGCTCGTTCGTTTTTCAGGGGCGAAAAGTCAGGGTATTGTGATACCCTTGGCGTCGACATCACAAAACTTTAACCTTACCTCATAAGTCAAAAAACTTTCAACATTTTCAAATAAAACTTGATACACATGTTTCTGGGAACAATACACATGACTATACCGAGTCACATAACTCTGGCTTTAATGATTATTCAGTAAAAGTAGAAGAGGGTTGGCGTTTGCTTGCGGCACTCTTGTTTTATCTTCAGGTTGAATTATTTAAGCTGGTGTTAATCCTTTCTCAGCATCACATAACCTCACACACCATGTAAATAGCATGCCAAAACGTGGTGCCATGAATACTTTGAGTTATTGTGTTACCGGCAGAGTGACACATAGGTATCACTTCTCTGTAATTTGTCTGTCTGTCACACTGTGGCTTATGTGCTTCTATGAACACTCTTGTTAATGCATTGTAAACATGCATAAGTGCAGTGGTAGAGGTCCTGGGTTCGAATTCCTTGATGAGCCGGTTCTGCACAAATGACGCGAGTACTGGTTATGTCTCTAGGAAGCATACATCGAGCGTGATTAATATAAGCTTAAAGCTGTTTTCGCAATCGATGTAAGATAAATCAGTTTAAACTAAACTTATGCATTGTATTTTACAGGTGATGTTATTCAAACTTGTGTCATTATTGTTCCCAACATCAGATTTCTATCACCATGTGACCACACCAACCATGCTATTTATGGGTCAGATATTGTCACAATGTGCTGTACACCATGGAAGAGATGTTGTGACAGGACTTCTTCTGTGTAATTTATGTCTCGAAGTAAGAATTCCTTTAACCTTGAATCATTTGCCACATGTATACACATTTTTGTCTTGATCAATATTTCCCCCAGATGTTTTTAAATTTGTCTACTGCATCTGTCTTGGCAGGGTGACACATAGGGATCACCTCTCCTTCGTCTGACCTTCAGTCTGTACATTTATGTATGTCTTTGACTTAGTAGCAGGCGACACATGTGTTAATTGTGTCTCAATTAGAGCTCCTTCTGTATACAATAACCAATAGTATTCATATAATGTGCCTCTCATACAAACATTATCGGAAAACATCCTCACGGAAACTAGTTCACTGAACGTGTTTTTAGCTCACCTGAGCTTTGCTCAAGGTGAGTTATTGTGATCGCCTTTTGTCCGGCGTCCGTCGTGCGTCGTGCGTCAACTTCTTCTCCTCAGTAACCAGTGGGTCAATTTGGATGAAACTTCACAGAAAGCATCCTCTCAATGACCTCACCAGAATTCCTTCAAATTTTTGGGATCCATGCAAAATTCTGGTTTCCATGGCAACGAAACCGAAAAAACTTCAAAATTCTTCTTCTCCCGAATTGGTTGGCAGATTTTCAAATAATTTTGTAGAAATGTTCCTTGGATGACCCTCTATCAGATTCCTTCAAGCCGTGTTGATTGGTCGAAAAACATGGCCGCCAGGGGGGGCGGGGCTATTTTGCCTTATATGGCTATAGTGAAAACTTAAAAAATCTTCTCCTCCGAAAGTGTAAGGCCGATTTTCAAATACTGTTGTAGAAATGTTCCTTGGGTGACCCTCTATCAGATTCCTTCAAGCCATGTTGATTGGTCGAAAAACATGGCCGCCAGGGGGGGCGGGGCTATTTTGCCTTATATGGCTATAGTGCAAACTTAAAAAATCTTCTCCTCCAAAAGTGTCAGGCCGATTTTCAAATAATTTTGTAGAAATGTTCCTTGGGTGATCCTCTATCAGATTCCTTCAAGCCATGTTGATTGGTCAAAAAACATGGCCGCCAGGGGGCGGGGCTATTTTGCCTTTTATGGCTATAATGAAAACTTAAAAAATCTTCTCCTCCATAAGTGTCAGGCCGATTTTCAAATAATTTTGTAGAAATGTTCCTTGGGTGACCCTCTATCAGATTCCTTCAAGCAACGTTGATTGGTCGAAAAACATGGCCGCCAGGGGGCGGGGGCTATTTTGCCTTATATGGCCAAAGTATAAACTTAAAAATTCTTCAACATCTTCTCCTCAGTAACCAATGGGTCAATTGGGATGAAACTTCACAGAAAGCATCCTCTTAATGACCTCACCAGAATTTCTTCATTTTTTTTGGGATCCATGCAGAATTCTTGTTTCCATGGCAACGAAACGAAAAAAACTTCAAAATTCTTCTTCTCCCAAACTGGTTGGCAGATTTTCAAATAATTTTGTAGAAATGTTCCTTGGATGACCCTCTACCAGATTCCTTCAAGTCATGTTGATTGGTCAAAAAACACGGCCGCCAGGGGGGCGGGGCTATTTTGCCTTATATGGCTATAGTGAAAACTTAAAAAATCTTCTCCTCCGAAAGTGTCAGGCTGATTTTCAAATGATTTTGTAGAAATGTTCCTTGGGTGACCCTCTATCAGATTCCTTGAAGCCATGTTGATTGGTCGAAAAACATGGCCGCCAGGGGGGGGCGGGGCTATTTTGCCTTATATGGCTATAGTGCAAACTTAAAAAATCTTCTTCTCCAAAAGTGTCGGCCCGATTTTCAAATTATTTTGTAGAAATGTTCCTTGGATGACCCACTTTCAGATTCCTTCAAGCCATGTTGATTGGTCAAAAAACATGGCCGCCAGTAGGCAGGCCTATTTTGCATTATATGGCTATAGTGAAAACTTAAAAAATCTTCTCCTAAAAGTATCTGGCCGATTTTCAAATAATTTTGTAGAAATGTTCCTAGGGTGACCCTCTATCAGATTCCTTCAAGCCAAGTTGATTGGTCGGAAACTATGGCTGCCAGGGGGCGAGGCTTATATAGCTAAAGTGAAAAAAAATAAAAAATCAGGTGAGCGATTCAAGGGCCATCATGGCCCTCTTGTTCCTTGCTTTCTCGCACCAGTTCTCAACACAACACTTATTCCAGGAAACTGGTTACCTTCCCACACAGACTATTTAAAGAAAGATGATGTATTAACCGAAACTCACCGGGCTCTTTCTTTGGAACTAGCCCCAACGGTGAAACGCGAAAGTCGGTGAAGGGCTGTTTAACAAATGGGCCCTCCACTCGCCCAGCTTGAACCTCCTTGTTGATTTGTCCCCTTACAATGTCTGGACATAAATTGACAGATTTTAAATTATTGGCTTGATATGATTTAATTGGCCCTGCATAACATAAAGGGAAACCAAATTTAAAACCATTATAGATTTTTGATGCAGCCAACTGATCTGGATAATTACGTAAATATTGTTCCATGGCTTCAATTCGAACAGGTGTGTTTGCAAGTGAAAACTCAGATGTAGCTTTAATTTGATTGCTTTTGAAATGCCCTGTTTGAATTGGCTCCCCCTCGAAAGGGCTGGTTGCCTAACGACCTAGGACACTTGTGCTGGGTGTGTGGACCCCTGCAAGCCAAACACACATGATCATACTTGCATTTATTGAATGTGCAGCCACGAATGGAATTGAAATCAAAGCATGGACGAACAGATCTCCTGTTAGAAGCTGATGCAGGGGTGAATACATTTTGAGTCGGCCTGTGTGCCATTGATGCAGAGGTTGGAACGACATGTGCAGACTGCTGTGGTTGTAAAGTCATAGTCCTAAGCCACAGATCCGAGTTAATGCTTGACCATGACTGAGGCTGTACAGCCTGTCGCATACGAAAATTTTCATCATATATGCGCCATGCTAATGACCCCCCACAGCGAGCTTCGGCCTCCCTGATCAAAGCCATATATTGTAAAAGCTCATTTGCTTTCTCTGGATGCCTTTTAATAATGATTGCCGAAAATATCAAGAATGCATCCGTCCATTCCCTAATATTCTGTACCGACTTTGTAGTTTTGGCCCTCATTTCAATTTGCCCCTGTTCATTCACAAACAAATTTGGTGCATGAACTGTTTCCGCAGATCGCTTAAACAGCACCGCTAAATTAATATAGTCCCCGGACCAAATCTTCTGCGAGATCTCATTCGCCACATGCAATGTCAGGGAATCGTCAGCACATTTAAAAGCCTCAGGTGGCAGTGCGAAATCATTGTTCTCATTTTGAACAGGGGTGGCATGTGAAGCAAACAAACGCTCAAAAGGATTGACCATACCCGCCCTGTTTTGGTCTGTGCCAAGCTGCACAACTTCGGGCGGCTCCCGATCACCTCCACCCACCGACTCGCTTGGTCTGGCATCCTCTTCTCTGGCCCCTTTCTTGGTATATGGCTCCTTACCAGGCCTCTTACTCCCCGTCTTCGCTCTCAGACGAGGCATGACAGGATTAACTTTAAAATATAAATGTAAAATCGCGAAGAAACCGATTGATTGAGCATGAAACGTTTTATTCAGCTATCCCGCGACAATTTGGATGAATCAGCGGTGAATCGTTTTATTTATGTTGTAGTAAAAAACACACAGCGGTGCTCTATGACCGTTAAACGGTGTTCAGGTAAACATTGACCATTCCCCTCACTCGCGTAAGCATGGAAATTTTGCCGTTGTAATAAAGAGTTCTATTAATATCAATAGCCCCTGTTATTTAACAAAAAAAGTCGTTTCTTGCTGTTTCCGTGCAATAACTGCCACAAATGTGAACCGGTTTTTTTAGCTCACCTGAGCTTTGCTCAAGGTGAGTTATTGTGATCGCCTTTTGTCCGGCGTCCGTCGTGCGTCGTGCGTCAACTTCTTCTCCTCAGTAACCAGTGGGTCAATTTGGATGAAACTTCACAGAAAGCATCCTCTCAATGACCTCACCAGAATTCCTTCAAATTTTTGGGATCCATGCAAAATTCTGGTTTCCATGGCAACGAAACTGAAAAAACTTCAAAATTCTTCTTCTCCCAAACTGGTTGGCAGATTTTCAAATAATTTTGTAGAAATGTTCCTTAGATGACCCTCTATCAGATTCCTTCAAGCCATGTTGATTGGTCGAAAAACATGGCCGCCAGGGGGGGCGGGGCTATTTTGCCTTATATGGCTATAGTGAAAACTTAAAAAATCTTCTCCTCCGAAAGTGTCAGGCCGATTTTCAAATAATTTTGTAGAAATGTTCCTTGGGTGACCCTCTATCAGATTCCTTCAAGCCATGTTGATTGGTCGAAAAACATGGCCACCAGGGCGGGGCTATTTTGCCTTATATGGCTATAGTGCAAACTTAAAAAATCTTCTCCTCCAAAAGTGTCAGGCCGATTTTCAAATAATTTTTTAGAAATGTTCCTTGGGTGACCTTCTATCAGATTCCTTCAAGCCATGTTGATTGGTCAAAAAACATGGCCGCCAGGGGGCGGGGCTATTTTGCCTTTTATGGCTATAGTGAACACTTAAAAAATCTTCTCCTCCATAAGTGTCGGGCCGATTTTTAAATAATTTTGTAGAAATGTTCCTTGGGTGACCCTCTATCAGATTCCTGCAAGCCATGTTGATTGGTCGAAAAACTTGGCTGCCAGGGGGCGGGGCTATTTTGCCTTATATGGCCAAAGTGAAAACTTAAAACATCTTCTCCTCCGAAAGTGTGTGGCTGATTTTCAAATAATTTTGTAAAAACGTTCCTTGGATGACCCTCTATCAGATTCCTTCAATCCATGTTGATTGGTCGAAAAACATGGCCGCCAGGGGGGCGGGGCTATTTTGCCTTATATGGCTATAGTGAAAACTTAAAAAATCTTCTTCTCCGAAAGTGTCAGACCGATTTTCAAATAATTTTGTAGAAATGTTCCTTGGATGACCCACTTTCAGATTCCTTCAAGCCATGTTGATTGGTCGAAAAACATGGCCGCCAGTGGGCAGGGCTATTTTGCCTTATATGGCTATAGTGAAAACTTAAAACATCTTCTCCTCCAAAAGTGTCTGGCCGATTTTCAAATAATTTTGTAGAAATGTTCCTAGGGTGACCCTCTATCAGATTCCTTCAATCCAAGTTGATTGGTCGGAAACTATGGCTGCCAGGGGGCGGGGCTTATATAGCTAAAGTGAAAAAAAAATATTAGGTGAGCGATTCCAGGGCCATCATGGCCCTCTTGTTCAAACTTGGTAACAAGGTTAAATGCCTTAAGGGCTAGGCCAAGTTTGATCATCACTTTCGGGGGACTTTATTCGGTGGAGTTATGGACCCTTATTCAACAAAAAATGTTGTTTCTTGCTGTTTCCGTGCAATAACTGCCACAAATGTGATTTTTTTTTTTCAAACTTGGTAACAAGGTTAAATGCCTTAAGGGCTAGGCCAAGTTCGATCGTCACTTTCGGCGGACTTTATTCGGTGGAGTTATGGCCCCTTATTTAACAAAAAATGTTGTTTCTTGCTGTTTCCGTGCAATAACTGCCACAAATGTGAACCGTTTTTTTAGCTCACCTGAGCTTTGCTCAAGGTGAGTTATTGTGATCGCCTTTTGTCCGGCGTCCGTCGTGCGTCGTGCGTCAACTTCTTCTCCTCAGTAACTAGTGGGTCAATTTGGATGAAACTTCACAGAAAGCATCCTCTCAATGACCTCACCAGAATTCCTTCAAATTGTTGGGATCCATGCGAAATTCTGGTTTCCATGGCAACGAAACCGAAAAAACTTCAAAATTCTTCTTCTCCCAAATTGGTTGGCAGATTTTCAAATAATTTTGTAGAAATGTTCCTTGGATGACCCTCTATCAGATTCCTTCAAGCTGTGTTGATTGGTTGAAAAACATGGCCGCCAGGGGGGGCGGGGCTATTTTGCCTTATATGGCTATAGTGAAAACTTAAAAAATCTTCTCCTCCGAAAGTGTAAGGCCGATTTTCAAATAATTTTGTAGAAATGTTCCTTGGGTGACCCTCTATCAGATTCCTTCAAGCCATGTTGATTGGTCGAAAAACATGGCCGCCAGGGGGGGCGGGGCTATTTTGCTTTATATGGCTATAGTGCAAACTTAAAAAATCTTCTCCTCCAAAAGTGTCAGGCCGATTTTCAAATAATTTTGTAGAAATGTTCCTTGGATGACCCACTTTCAGATTCCTTCAAGCCATGTTGATTGGTCAAAAAACATGGCCGCCAGTAGGCAGGGCTATTTTGCATATATGGCTATAGTGAAAACTTATAAAATCTTCTCCTCCAAAAGTATCTGGCCGATTTTCAAATAATTTTGTAGAAATGTTTCTAGGGTGACCCTCTATCAGATTCCTTCAAGCCAAGTTGATTGGTCGGAAACTATGGCTGCCAGGGGGCGAGGCTTATATAGCTAAAGTGAAAATAAAATAAAAAATCAGGTGAGCGATTCAAGGGCCATCATGGCCCTCTTGTTTTCAAAATTGGTTACAAGGTTAAATGCCTTAAGGGCTAGGCCAAGTTCGATCGTCACTTTCGGTGGACTTTATTTAGTGGAGTTATGGCCCCTTATTTAACAAAAAATGTCGTTTCTTGCTGTTTCCGTGCAATAACTGCCACAAATGTGAACCGTTTTTTTTTCAAACTTGGTAACAAGATTAAATGCCTTAAAGGCTAGGCCTAGTTCGATCGTCACTTTCGGCGGACTTTATTCGGTGGAGTTATGGCCCCTTATTTAACAAAAAAAGTCGTTTCTTGCTGTTTCCATGCAATAACTGCCACAAACTTGGTAACAACCTAGGCCAAGTTCGTTTAATTTACCCTGTAATACATGTTCAATAAAAAGTCTACTGACATGTTTAAACCTAACCTCAACATTTTCCTACAATATTTCCTGCAAGCGGGGGATATAAATTTCATGAATTTGCTTGTTGATCCAGGTATACACAACTTATTTTTGTGCCAAATGCTATTTTAAGTGCTTTCTCATTTATATATTTTCAAGTGTTGCAAACTTATGCTTCTATTTTGCTTCAATGTATCATATTTCTGATCTACGTATACACAACTTATTTTAGTGCCAATGCTTTCTGATTTATATTTTTAGCTCACCTGTGCACGAAGTGCTCAAGGTGAGTTATTGTGATCGCCCTTTGTCCGGCGTCCGTTGTCCGTCGTCCGTCGTCAGTCGTCCGTCGTCCGTCAACATTTTCTCCTCTGTAACCGGTGGGTCAACTGGGATGAAACTTCACAGAAAGCATCCTCTCAATGTCCTCACCAGAATTCCTTAAAATTTTCGGGATCCATGCATAATTCTGGTTTCCATGGCAACGAAATGAAAAAACTTCAAAATTCTTAAAAAATCTTCTCCTCCGAAAGTGTCAGGCCGATTTTCAAATAATTTTGTAGAAATGTTCCTCGGGTGACACTCTATCAGATTCCTTCAAGCCATGTTGATTGGTCGAAAAACATGGCCGCCAGGGGGGACGGGGCTATTTTTCCTTATATGGCTATAGTGCAAACTTAAAAAATCTTCTCCTCCGAAAGTGTCAGGCCGATTTTCAAATAATTTTGTAGAAATGTTCCTCGGGTGACCCTCTATCAGATTCCTTCAAGCCATGTTGATTGGTCTAAAAACATGGCCGCCAGGGGGGGGCGGAGCTATTTTTCCTTATATGGCTATAGTGCAAACTTAAAAAATCTTCTTCTCCAAAAGTGTCAGGCCGATTTTCAAATAAATTTGTAGAAATGTTCCTTGGGTGACCCTCTATCAGATTCCTTCAAGCCATGTTGATTGGTCGAAAATCATGGCCGCCAGGGGGGGGGCGGGGCTTTTTTGCCTTATATAGCTATAGTGCAAACTTAAAAAATCTTCTCCTCCAAAAGTGTCGGGCCGATTTTCAAATAATTTTGTAGAAATGTTCCTTGGATGACCCTCTATCAGATTCCTTCAAGCCATGTTGATTGGTCAAAAAACATGGCCGCCAGGGGGCGGGGCTATTTTGCCTTTTATTGCTATAGTGAAAACTTAAAAAATCTTCTCCTTCAAAAGTGTCAGGCCGATTTTCAAATAATTTTGTAGAAATGTTCCTAGGGTGACCCTCTATCAGATTCCTTAAAGCCAAGTTGATTGGTTGGAAACTATGCCCGCCAGATGGCGGGGCTTATATAGCTAAAGTGAAAAAAAAAATCAGG
>JASEVX010000009.1:42863827-42979273 GCA_031761405.1 Serripes groenlandicus
AAAACATGGCCGCCAGGGGGGGTGGGGCTATTTTGCCTTATATGGCTATAGTGAAAACTTAAAAAATCTTCTTCTCCGAAAGTGTCAGGCCAATTTTCAAATAATTTTGTAGAAATGTTCTTTGGATGACCCACTTTCAGATTCCTTCAAGCCATGTTGATTGGTAAAAAAACATGGCCGCCAGTGGGCAGGGCTATTTTGCATTATATGGCTATAGTGAAAACTTAAAAAAACTTCTCCTCCAAAAGTGTCTGGCCGATTTTCAAATAATTTTGTAGAAATGTTCCTAGGGTGACCCTCTATCAGATTCCTTCAAGCCAAGTTGATTGGTCGGAAACTATGGCTGCCAGGGGGCGGGGCTTATATAGCTAAAGTGAAAAAAAAAAATCAGGTGAGCGATTCCAGGGCCATCATGGCCCTCTTGTTTAATTTTTCTCAATAAGTACTTGTGTTAGGGCTTTCATATTTGGAATATAATTACATATTATACCTTTTTCCACATCGTATGTTGAAGATGCTGAATGTGACTTTTTGGGGGTAAAAAACCTAATTTTTGTTTGATTTTGAGAATTTTAGATAAATTCATATTTTTTGTTTACATTCCTTCTTAATTGTGATCATTCATTTATCAAATATAATTCTTCAACATATCAAACGGGTTTTGGTGTCAAACATTTGGAAAACTTTTTTTTAAGGTTTAAACATTTGCGTTTAGCTGAACGTTTAAGTTTCATCATTCAAATCACTTCATACTATACACATTTGTTAAGGACCATCGTACAATTAGGTTAGATAACTCCATTGTATCCTAAATATGGAGTTATGGCCCTTGATTGACTTAGGAAATTTGATTTTTAAATTATATATATTTAAATGTATGTATCTGTTCAGTTTCTTTTACATATAGAGTATATAATATGATTTAATAGTACTTAAGTGCAATACAGTGTATAATGAAATAGTGCTTTATGTGAATAGGCGGCATATATACTTGCCTTACCTATAGCTCTGCATGCGCTTTTTCACGCTTACAACAAATCTGCAGCAGATGGCATTGAAAACACCTAGACAAAAATTTGGAAAATCTCTATAAACATGCCATTTCTTCTTTCGCCACAATGTTTTCCAGAAGTTGTTTGCTGCAGTTATCAGCTATATGTATTGCTTGCTCAAACACATAAGGTACATTGTTTTTCAGCTCCAAACTCTTATGATGACCTCTTGGAAGTGCTTGAAGGTCATGACCTTGAAGGGCAGTTAACAATTATAGACAGAATAAGGAAATGTCATCATCCAAGCTTAGCAGAGGAGAATAAAGAAAAGCTTGAGGTAATATAAGACATTATTTAGCTGTGTCGCATGCCATGGCAGGAAGACACATATGGATCACTTCCTTGCTCATAGAATCCGCTGTGGTCGAGTGGTTAGCGTCGGGGATTTCGAAACCGGGTGTCCCGGGTTCGATCCCCAGTCGCGGCACTACGGTCATGGTGGAGTGCCCTTGGACAAGGCACATTTTCTAGCCTAGTACTGGTTTGTTTACCCAGGGATCCAAATTTAAATTTAATTGCGCGCTAAATGACCTTAGCTGTCGATGCGCCATAAAACAATATACATTCATTCATTCCTTGCTCATAAGTCTGTCTGTCTGTCTGTCATGCTTTCACTTACTGACATAGTGACAGGTAAAACATTTGATCCTTTGAAAACTCCAGTAAGAAATTTTAAAAAAATATGTAGTTATACCCCCTTCGAAGAAGAGGGGGTATATAGGAGTCACTGTGTCGGTTTGTCTGCCTGTCTGTCGGTCGGTCGGAAGCCATATTTTGTCCGGCCTATTTCTTACAAACTACTGGGTGGAATTCAATAAAAAATTTACATGAAGCTTCTATACCAAGAGGAGATGTCCATATCCTAAAGGGGTTACAATTGCATGTTATTCTATTTATCCTATCAGTTATGGCCCTTTTACTTATTAAGTTATGGTGTAGGTCAAGGTGTTGTTTAGGGGGTATTTATCATCTTTAGTGATAGTTATAGTTTTAACATTTGCCACAAACACACGCTTTCCGACGCCTCTGTAGCAGACAACATCATGATGAGCAATTTCTCCTTTTGCCACAATGCTTTCAACTCATTTTCATTAATAAACCCTAATTTATGGAGAGATTCCATATTTTTGCCAATATGTTTTCAAAGTCTTCTGCTGCTGATTTGTTTTATGTGGGAAAGGATTAATTGTGTGTATCCTATTCTATGATTATGCTGCTGATTTGTTGTATGTGGGAAAGGATTAATTGTGTGTATCCTATTCTATGATTATGCTGCTGATTTGTTGTATGTGGGAAAGGGGGGTTAATTAGCTCTTGTCTAACATCTCTCTGTAAATATGCTAAATGGCAACAGGTTGCTTTTTGTAACTGTTCTGGTTATATTTGATGGAAAATATATTAGTGTAATGGAACTTATCAAAAGGAGAACAGTAAATGTATAAGCAATGTTTTTCTTTTTGTGGCATACTTTTAAATGTTCAGATTTCTTTTATTTTCCTCAAATTTCATTAACCCTATCCTTCATGTAATAAATCTGCGGCAGATGGTATTGAAAATATATACTCAAAAATATAGAAAATCTATATAAATGGAGATGAAAACAGTGTCACAGATTTTCCTAAAAAGTCATCTGAAGCAGATTTGTGCTATATGGGAAAGGGTTAATTAACAACTTCTGTATGATATTATATTTACAGACTTTATTTGGATACGTTGTCCAGTTGTATGGAGACTTGTGCCTACAGGACCCACCACAGTTAGAGTTTGTAGAGAGGTTACTGAAACCCTTGTTTGAAATGACTCAGATGTTTCCTGAACAGTCTGCACAGACTATTATCACCGAGATTGCTGACAGACAGGCCGAGTTCAAAGAAATATGTGACAGGAAGAGTGGAAGGGGCCTATTACCTGCACTGGACACTGTATGCTACTTAAGTCTAAACAATTATTTCCCAAAATGCAAAGAAATCTGCAGCAAACGACTTTGAAAACATCTCTGCAAAAATAACGAAAATCTCTATAAATGAATATTTCTCCTTTTAGTACAATGCTTTCAAAACTTGTCTGCTGCAGATTTGGTAAAAATGGGTCTGCATTCGGGAAAGGGTTAAGAGTTTATCTGATATAATATCTGCTCTGAATTCATAATAGTTAACCATTTCAATGCAGAATTTTTATAATGAACTTGTCCAGCTTTGCATTTGGAAGACTCCATAGCCAATTCTAGGAATATCAAGATAAAATATTATTTGTGGGACTTTCCTGTTGTTCAAGACATTTTTAGCTCGTTCGTTTTTCAGGGGCGAAAAGTCAGGGTATTGTGATACCCTTGGCGTCGTCATCACAAAACTTTAACCTTACCTCATAAGTAAAAAAACTTTCAACATTTTCAAATAAAACTTGATACACATGTTTCTGGGAACAATACACATGACTATACCGAGTCACATAACTCTGGCTTTAATGATTATTCAGTAAAAGTAGAAGAGCGTTGGCGTTTGCTTGCGGCACTCTTGTTTTATCTTCAGGTTGAATTATTTAAGCTGGTGTTAATCCTTTCTCAGCATCACATAACCTCACACACCATGTAAATAGCATGCCAAAACGTGGTGCCATGAATACTTTGAGTTATTGTGTTACCGGCAGAGTGACACATAGGTATCACTTCTCTGTAATTTGTCTGTCTGTCACACTGTGGCTTATGTGTTTCTATGAACACTCTTGTTAATGCATTGTAAACATGCATAAGTGCAGTGGTAGAGGTCCTGGGTTCGAATTCCTTGATGAGCCGGTTCTGCACAAATGACGCGAGTACTGGTTATGTCTCTAGGTAGCATACATCGAGCGTGATTAATATAAGCTTAAAGCTGTTTTCGCAATCGATGTAAGATAAATCAGTTTAAACTAAACTTATGCATTGTATTTTACAGGTGATGTTATTCAAACTTGTGTCATTATTGTTCCCAACATCAGATTTCTATCACCATGTGACCACACCAACCATGCTATTTATGGGTCAGATATTGTCACAATGTGCTGTACACCATGGAAGAGATGTTGTGACAGGACTTTTTCTGTGTAATTTATGTCTCGAAGTAAGAATTCCTTTAACCTTGAATCATTTGCCACATGTATACACATTTTTGTCTTGATCAATATTTCCCCCAGATGTTTTTAAATTTGTCTACTGCATCTGTCTTGGCAGGGTGACACATAGGGATCACCTCTCCTTCGTCTGACCTTCAGTCTGTACATTTATGTATGTCTTTGACTTAGTAGCAGGCGACACATGTGTTAATTGTGTCTCAATTAGAGCTCCTTCTGTATACAATAACCAATAGTATTCATATAATGTGCCTCTCATACAAACATTATCGGAAAACATCCTCACGGAAACTAGTTCACTGAACGTGTTTTTCCTTGCTTTCTCGCACCAGTTCTCAACACAACACTTATTCCAGGAAACTGGTTACCTTCCCACACAGACTATTTAACCCATTGATAGGAGATGACGTTTGTCAATCATATAAAAAGATCCTATGGCTGGGTATGAACTCACTACCCATGAATTGATAGCACTTGTCATTATCGACTCAGCTATTGAGGCATGATTATTGAAGAAGGAAAACTATGATTATGTTTGAAACAAGCTGTTATGTATTATTGATTGTGTGCTATTTTTTAGCTCTAATGGCCAAAGGCCAGAAGAGCTAATGCCGTGGCGTCGTGTCCGTCGTCCATGTGTGCGTCCATAAACAATTGTTTGCGATACAGTCTTCAGTTTTGATTGTATCTCAATTAAACTTACACAGTAGTTAGATATCCATGAGAGCTCGGTTCCTTTCGCAAACTAGCCAGATCCGCCCATGCAAGACTGGATTATGGCCCTTGAAATTGTCAAAATTGCTATAATAGAGCTTGTGAACACAATAGAGGCACCATTTACTATCTGACCTTCACCAAACTTACACAGTAGTTAGGTATCCATGAGAGCTTGGTTCCTTTTGCAAACCAGCCAGTTCCAGCCATGCAAGACTGGATTATGGTCAGAATTGCTATAAAAGAGCTTGTTAACGCGATAAAGTCTTCAGTTTTGATTGTATCTCAATCAAACTTATGCAGTAGTTAGATATCCATGAGAGCTCGGTTTCTTTCGCAAACCAGCCAGATCTGCCCATGCAAGACTGGATAATGGTCCTTGGAATTGGCGAAATTTTTATAATAGAGCTTGTGAACATAATAGAGGCTCCATTTAGTATCTGATCTTCACCAAACTTACACAGTAGTTAGGTATAGATCTGCCCATGCAAGACTGGATTATGGTCCTTGAAATTGTCAAAATTGCTATAATATCACATTTTTATCCCCCGCTTTTTCGCAGAAAAAAAGGGGGATTATTAATTTCGGTTTGTCCGTCTGTCCGTCTGTCTGTCTGTCTGTCTGTCACACTTCGTTTCCGTGCAATAACTGCCACAAATGTGAACCATTTTTTTTCAAACTTGGTAACAAGGTTAAATGCCTTAAGGGCTAGGCCAAGTTCGATCGTCACTTTCAGCGGACTTTATTTAGTGGAGTTATGGCCCCTTATTTAACACAAAATGTCATTTCATGCTGTTTCCGTGCAATAACTACCACAAATGTGAATATTTTTTTCTCAAACTTGGTAACAAGGTTAAATGCCTTAAGGGCTAGGCCAAGTTCGATCGTCACTTTCGGCGGACTATATTTGGTGGAGTTATGGCCCCTTATTTAACACAAAATGTCGTTTCTTGCTGTTTCCGTGCAATAACTGCCACAAATGTGAACCATTTTCTTTCAAACTTAGTAACAAGGTTAAATGCCTTAAGGGCTAGGCCAAGTTTGATCGTCACGTTCGGCGGACTTTATTTGGTGGCGTTATGGCCCTTTATTTAACAAAAAAAGTCGTTTCTTGCTGTTTCCGTGCAATAACTGCCACAAATGTGAACCGGTTTTTAGCTCCACTGGCTGAAAGCCAGTCGAGCTTATGTCATGGCGAATTGTCCGTCGTGCGTGCGTGCGTGCGTAAACTTTTTCCTTTAAACAACTTCTTCTCACTAACCACTTGGCCAATTTGGTTGAAACTTCATAGGAAGCATCCTCTCAATGTCCTCTCTTAAATTCCTTCAAATTTTTTTGATCCATCCATAATTCTGGTTTCCATGGCAACCAAAAGAAAAAAATAGTGAAAACTTAAAAAATCTTCTTCTCTGAAAGTGTCAGGCCGATTTTCAAATAATTTTGTAGAAATGTTCCTTGGGTGACCCTTTATTAGATTCCTTCAAGAAATATTGATTGGTCGAAAAACATGGTCGCCAGAGGGCGGGGCTATTTTGCCTTATATGACCATAGTGAAAACTTAAAAAATCTTCTTCTCCGAAAGTGTTCAGCCGATTTTCAAATAATTTTGTAGAAATGTTCATTGGGTGACCCTCTATCAGATTCCTTCAAGCCATGTTGATTCGTCGAAAAATATGGCCGCCAGAGGGCGGGGCTATTTTGCTCTATATGACCATAGTGAAAATTTAAAAAATCTTCTTCTCCGAAAGTGTTGAGCAGATTTTCAAATAATTTTGTAGAAATGTTCTTTGGGTGACCCTCTATCAGATTCCTTCAAGCCATGTTGATTGGTTCAAAAATATGGCCGCCATGGGGTGGGGCTATTTTGCCTTATATGGCTATTGTGAAAACTTAAAAAATCTTCTCCTCCGAAAGTGTCAGGCCGATTTTCAAATAATTTTGCAGAAACATTCCTTGGGTGACACTCTACAAGATTCCTTTAAGCCATGGTGGTTGGTAAAAAATATGGCCACTAGGGGGCAGGGCTGTTTGGAGATTTGATTTTTGCCTTATGGCCGTGGAGCGATACTGGCCCTCTTGGGCCTCTTGTTTTAGCTCTACTGGCCAAAGGCCAGAAGGGCTTATGTCGTGGCGATTTGTCCGTCGTCTGTGCATCCGTAAACAATTTCTTGTTAACACGATACAGTCTTCACTTTTAAGCTCACCTAAGCACGAAGTGCAAGGTGAGCTTTTGTGATCACTCACCGTCCGGCGTCGTCTGCGTCGTCGGCGTCTGTTAACAATTTCCTACAAATGACTTCTCCTACTAAACCAATGAACAGATTTCAAAATAACTTCACAGGAATGGTCCTTAGGTAATCCTCTTTCAAAGTTGTTCAAAGAAATTAATTCCAAGTAGAACTTTGGTTGCTGCGGCATCAGAAAAGGGGAAAATTGCCAAATCTTAAAAAATCTTCTTGTCCAAAAGTACTGGCCCAATTTAAAAATTATTTTGCACAAATGTTCCTTGGGGTACCCTCTACCAAGATTGTTCAAATATTTCCGATCCGTTGAAAAACATGGCCGCCAGGGGGCGGAGCTTATTTTCCTTATATGTGCATTGTTAAAACTTTAAAAATCTTCTTGTCCAAAAGTACTGCCCCGATTTGAAAATTATTTTGCACAAATGTTCCTTGGGACACTCTTTACCAAGATTGTTCAAATATTTCCAATCCATTAAAAAACATGGCCGCCAGGGGGCGGAGCCTGTTTTCCTTATATGTGCATTGTTAAAACTTTGAAAAATCTACTTGTCCAAAAGTACTGGGCCGATTTGAAAATAATTTTGCACAAATGTTCCTTGGTGCACCCTTTACCAAGATTGTTCAAATATTTTTGATCCGTTGAAAAACATGGCCGCCAGGGGACGGAGCTTGTTTTCCTTATATGTGCATTGTTAAAACTTTAAAAATCTTCTCGTCCAAAAGTAATGGCCCAATTTGAAAATTATTTTGCACAAATGTTCCTTAGGGCACCCTTAACCGAGATTTTTAAAATATTTCCGATCTGTTGAAAAGCATGGCCGCCAGGGGGCGGAGCTAGTTTTCCTTATATGTGCATTGTTAAAACTTTAAAAATCTTCTTGTCCAAAAGAACTGGCCCGATTTAAAAATTATTTTGCACAAATGTTCCTTGGGGCACCCTTTACCAAGATTGTACAAATATTTCCAATCCGTTGAAAAACATGGCAGCCAGGGGGCAGAGCTTGTTTCCTTATATGTGCATTGTTAAAACTTTAAAAATCTTCTTGTCCAAAAGTACTGGCCCGATTTAAAAATTATTTTGCACAAATGTTCCTTGGGGCACCATTTACCAAGATTGTTTAAATATTTTTGATCCGTTGAAAAACATGGCCACCAGGGGGCGGAGCTTGTTTTCCTTATATGTGCATTGTTAAAACTTTAAAAATCTTCTTGTCCAAAAGTATTGGCCTAAAAAAAGTAAAAAGTTTGAAAACTATTGAAGTTCTATTAAATCAGGTGAGCGATATAGGGCCATCATGGCCCTCTTGTTATTGTATCTCAACCAAACTTATACAGTAGTTAGATATTCATGAGAGCTCGGTTCCTTTCGAAAACCAGCCAGATCCGCCCATGCATGACTGGATTATGGCCCTTGAAATGGTCAAAATTGCTATAAAAGAGCTTGTTAACACGATACAGTCTTCACTTTTGATTGTATCTCAACCAAACTTATACAGTAGTTAGATATCCATAAGAGCTCGGTTCCTTCCGAAAACCAGCCAGATCCGCCCATGCATGACTGGATTATGGCCCTTGAAATGGTCAAAATTGCTATAAAAGAACTTTTTAACACGATAGTCTTCACTTTTGATTGTATCTCAACCAAACTTATACAGTAGTAAGATATCCATGAGAGCTCGGTTCCTTTCCTAAACCAGCCAGATCCGCCCATGCAAGACTGGATTATGGCCCTTGAAATTGTCCAAATTGCTATAATTGAGCATGTGAACACAATAGAGGCTCCATTTACTATCTGATCTTCACCAAACTTAGATAGTAGTTAAATATTGATGAGAGCTTGGTTCCTTTTGAAAACCAGCTAGATCCGCCCATGCAAGACTGGATTATGGCCCATGAAATTGTAAAAATTGCTATAATACAGCTTGTGAACACAAAAGAGCCTCCATTTACTATCCGATCTTCACCATACATACATGCTCTGGATTGAAAATTACCAAAGAACCATACCAGTAGAGCATAGGCCCTCATGGGCCTCTTGTTTATTGTATCTCAATCAAACTTATACAGTAGTTAGATATCCATGAGAGTTTGGTTCATTTCTAAAAAACGGCCAGATCTACCCATGCATGGCTGGATTATGGCCCTTGAAATTGTCAAAATTGCTATAATACAGCTTGTGAACACAATAGAGCTTCCATTTACTATCTGATCTTCACCAAACTTAGATGGTATTTGAATATTGATGACATATTGGTTCCTTTTGAAACAAGCCAGATCAATGCCAGTAGAGCATAGGCCCTCATGGGCCTCTTGTTTTAAGTCCTTGTCTGATATTAAGAAAATTGAATAGGAATCTTACTTCAGTGATCCTCTACTTGATTTTTACAAGCCGTATTGATTTATTACAAAATCATAGCAACCTCGCGTCATCACAAAAGGGGTAAATTGAACTTTTAGCTACAAATGACAACTCCTACCATTCCACTCGACCAATTTCAACGTTACTTCACAGGAATGTTCCTTTGATGGTCCTCTTTCAAAATTGTTCAAAGACTTACATTCTATATAGAACTTTTGTTGCTGCGGCATCAGAAATTGAGAAAAATACCCAAACTTTAAAAACCTCCATCTCCATAATCCATTTGTCAGATTCCAAGATAATTTGGCAGAAATGTTCTTTGAGTGACTCTCTACAAAAACTGTTCAAGCCATATTGATTTCGTTGACAAACAGGGCAGCAAAGCCGCATCAGGAAAGGTGCAAAATGACAAAACTTTATAATTCCATTCTTATTAAAGTTCTTGTTAGATTTCAAGATACAAATGGCTTTTACTGATAAACTATTTCTTTTACTGAGTGTCCACTCCTTGCAGTTTTATTTGAACTCCTGATTAAATTTTCACAGATATTTGCAGTTAAATATTTGCTTCTAATTTACTATCATTCAGGTGATCGATTTAGGGCCATCTTGGCCCTCTTGTGTTAATATATCTATTCAAAACATGAATTAGACTTGCATGCTTCCTTATATGTATCATATATTTGATAAAGGCATACACAAAAATATTTAGTCAACAACTGCATTCATCTACCTTTGTTTTATCAATACTATGTCTGTAGTTCACTTTTTAATCACATCACCAGTTACACTCAGCAACTTGCCAAATTACTAGTTCATTTTAATAAATACACAGTTCATTATAAACTAGACTTGCTTATTCCTCTTTCCGAGTTGTCCCCATCCCAGTAGAGCATAGGCACTCTGACACGGGCCTCTTGTGTTTTGTTTATCATTTAATGTATTTTTTATTATCATTTGCAGTATGTTGCAATATCAGAGAGACTTGTACCTGAAGCTATTAACTTTCTACATGGAATTTTATTTTTGTCCTGTAATAAAGAATCTAATAAATGTAAGTACATAGTAGTCTTTCAGCAACCCTTTCCCACAACAGTTTAATTATTGAACAGAGTTCAAAACATTCTTGTAAAAGGAAAAATTGATCATCATGAGCAATTTCTTATTTTGTCATAATGTTCTAAAAAGTCGTCTACTGCAGATGTAGGAAAGGATTAAAGTATAGATTTGGTTTTGAATAAAGTTCATATACATATTGAGAGGGTTGACACATAGACATGTATTATCATTCGTCTTTTTATTTACTTTGAACCGCTCGTACCGAAGGTCCTAGGTTCGAGTCCAGTGATGAGCGTGTTCTGACTTTCGAATTTTTCCACACAAACGGCGCGAGTTGTGGTTAAGTCTCCAGGAAAGACATCAAGCGTGATTAATATAAGCTGAAAGCTTGTTTCACAATTGATGTAAAATAAATAAGTTTAAACTAACATGATATGATAGTATTCAAAACATTTGAGCCGAGCCCCCGATAGCTCAGTCGGTAGCGACGCAGGCTGTCAATCCAGGGGTTGTGAGTTTGAATCCCGGCTTGGCCAACTTTCTTTCCGACGATTGACAAAAGTCAATGCGACATGCGTCATTCATCTTTCACCAATGGGCTAAGTCTATGTGGAAAAGAAGCCAGTTGCTTGGGAAGACTGTTGTGTGGAGTACTGGTGTGAGAAAACCAGGAAATGCATGAGTAGGTGAACTGGCCGCCGTGATATAACTGAGAAATTGTTAAAAACGGCGTTAAACCCTAATCAATCAATCAATCAAAACATTTGAGGAAATCAAGAAGAATAAATTTGGAACAAGTTGAAAGCGTTGTGGGAGACAGTAGTACAGAGGAGGAGCATCGGCCTCTTGTACCAAAGGTACCGGGTTCAAATCCTGTGATGAGCGGGTTTTGTTTTAGGGTATTTCCACACACGGCGTGATTACTGGTTAAGTATCCAGGAAGAAGACATTGAGCGTGATTAATATTAGATTAAAGCTTGTTTCGCAATCAATGTAAAATAAATAATTTAAACTAAAGCATTGTGGGAAAGTGAGTAATTGCTCATTTTGAGCAATCTTCTAATTTTTCCTCAATAATTTAAAAAGATGTCAGCTTCAAAAGATGTTTCAGGGAAAGGGTGTATGAACTTTGAAACTCTTCTCCTTTGAAACATCTGCTGTGACAGTATGGATATCTGTTTTACCTCTTTGTGACTGGAGCTAACAGTCATCAGTACAAAACTGGGTTACACCTTAACCCTTTCCCACATACAGCAAAACTGCAGCAGACGACTTTGAAAACATGGTGACAAAAACCTGGAAAATCTCCATAAAAGTTAAAAGAAGTTGTTAAATAAAGTTGAAAACATTGTGGCCACAGGTGAAATTGCTCATCATGAGCAATTTCACCTTTGGCCACAATGTTTTCAAAAGTCGTCTGATGTTATTGCGTCAAAATGTGTCTGCAGGTAGGAGATGGCTAACTCCCTTACTTGACTGTATTAGGTAAATATGACTTGAAAAGTACAGTACTTACCCCTTTCCCTCATACAACAATTCTGCAGCAGATGACTTTGAACATATTTTGTCAAAAAATAGAAAATCTCTATAATTAAATGGATAACCTATGACTAAAAGTGGAAAACATTGTGGCAAAAGGAGTAATTGCACGTTTTGTGCAATTTCTTTTTTTGTCACTATGTTTTCAAATAGCCGTCTGCTGCAGAGGCATCAGAAAGCGTCTAAATGAGGGAAAGGGTTAATAGTATTTTAACATATAAGCACATTTAATGTGGCTTCTACTCATGTTCAATCATGTGAGCTATATACAACCCTCATGGTTCTCTTGCTTCATGTTCTCATAAGGTTTTTTGTTTGTTTTTCAGTTGAAAAAGTTGTTCCACCATTTAAGCCAGTGGGAAAAGCTATAAACCTTCTTCATGTAGCTTCACCTTACACCAAGTAAATATGTTACGTTTATACTTGTTTAAGTAAATATGTTATGTTTATACTTGTTTAAAAAAATAAATGTTTACAAAGTATATTCGTTTTATGTGAAACAGATAAATTTAGTTGTATCTGCAGACACTCTGTCACTTACTGACATTTAATAATGTGACACATGTGTTCCTTTGAACACTTTTGTTAATTGTCTTAATTATACCCCCAAAAAACAAAGTTTTGGGGGGGTATATAGGAGTCACTGTGTCGGTCGGTCGGTCGGAAGCCATATTTTGTCCGGACCATATCTTAACAATGCAACATAGGATTTGAACGAAACTTCATAGGATGATACAACACATTGAGATGAAGTGCGGTGTACAGGAACCATAACTCTATTTTATCTGAATACAGTGTTATTGCCCTTTGTTACTTTTTCTTGTCCGGAGAATTACTTAATAACTAACAGATGGAATCTAATAAAACTGCATACAATGGTAGAGCATAATGAGAGGAAGTGCAGTGTACAAGAACCATAACTCTAATTTACATAATTACAGAGTTATTGCCCTTTGTTACTTTTTTTTATTCGTAGAGTCTTGTCCAGAGCATAACTTTAAAACAAATTGTTGGAATTTAATAAAACTTCATAGGATGATACAACACATTGAGAGGAAGTGTGGTGTACAGGAACCATAACTCTATTTAATCTAAATACAGAGTTATTGCCCTTTGTTACTTTTTCTTGTCCGGAGAATTACTTAATAACTAACAGATGGAATCTAATAAAACTGCATACAATGGTAGAGCATAATCAGAGGAAGTGCAGTGTACAAGAGCCATAACTCTAATTTACATAATTACAGAGTTATTGCCCTTTGTTACTCTTTCTTATTCGTAGTCTTGTCCAGAGCATAACTTTAAAACAAATTGTTGGAATTTAATAAAACGTCATAGGATGATACAACACATTGAGAGGAAGTGTGGTGTACAGGAACCATAACTCTATTTTATCTAAATACAGAGTTATTGCCCTTTGTTACTTTTTCTTGTCCGTAGAATTACTTAATAACTAATAGATGGAATCTAATAAAACTACATATAATGGTAGAGCATAATCAGAGGAAGTGCAGTGTACAAGAACCATAACTCTAATTTACATAATTACAGAGTTATTGTCCTTTGTTACTTTTTCTTATTCGTAGAGTCTTGTCCAGAGCATAACTTTAGAACAAATTGTTGGAATTTAATAAAACTTCATAGGATGATACAACACATTGAGAGGAAGTGCGGTGTACAGGAACCATAACTCTATTTTATCTAAATACAGAGTTGTTGCCCTTTGTTACTTTTTCTTGTTAAGTTATGGTGTAGGTCAAGGTGCTGTTTTGGGGGTATTTATCATCTTCAGTGATAGTTCTAGTTTCCTATTCTGTTATAGAAACATCTGCAGCAGACAATGTTTGAAAAAACTAGGGAAAAGGAGAAATGGGCAATTTTTCCTTTGCAACAACGTTTTCAACTCTATTCAATAATTATACATACATTAGTTGGATTTATTTTTATGCCCCCCGGAATCTCCGATTCGGTGGGCATCTAGTTTTTGGCCTGTCTGCACGTCTGTCTGCACGTCTGTCTGTCTGCACGAAAAAAAACTTTAACCTTGACCACTACTTTTGAACCATAACAGGTACGGCTACTATATTTCACATGTGTATTCCTTGTGACATGAACTTTCTGTCAGTACCAAAATGTTTGACCTTGCGACCTTGACCTTTGACCTAGATGTAGCTTTTGGCCTGTCTGCACGAAAAAAAAATTAACCTTGACCACTACTTTTGAACCATAACAGGTACGGCTACCATATTTCACATGTGTATTCCTTGTGACATAATCTTTCTGTCAGTACCAAAATGTTTGACCTTGCGACCTTGACCTTTGACCTAGATGTTGCCATTCTCGAAAAAAACTTTAACCTTGGCCATTACTTTTTAACCATAAAAGGTACGGCTACCATATTTCACATGTGTATTCCTTTTGACATGACATTTTTGACCTTGCGACCTTGACCTTTGACCTAGATGTTGCCATTCTCGAAAAAAACTTTAACCTTGGCCATTACTTTTGAACCATAACAGGTACGGCTACCATATTTCACATGTGTATTCCTTGTGACATGACCTTTCTGTCAGTATCAACATTTTTGACCTTGCGACCTTGACCTTTGACCTAGATGTTGCCATTCTCAAAAAAAAATTAACCTTCCCCACTACTTTTGAACCATAACAGGTAAGGCTACCATATTTCACATGTGTATACCTTGTGACATGACCTTTCTGTCAGTACCAAAATTGTTCACCTTGCGACCTTGACCTTTGACCTAGATGTTGCCATTCTCGATAAAAACTTTAACCTTGACCACTACTTTTGAACCATAACAGGTACGGCTACCATATTTCACATGTGTATACTTTGTGACATGACCTTTCTGTCAGTACCAAAATGTTCACCTTGCGACCTTGACCTTTGACCTAGATGTTGCCATTCTCGAAAAAAAACTTTAACCTTGACCACTTTTTTTTAACCATAACAGGTACGGCTACCATATTTCACATGTGTATATCTTGTGACATGACCTTTCTGTCAGTATCAAAATTTTCTCCTTGCGACCTTGACCTTTGACCTAGATGTTGCCATTCTCGAAAAAAACTTTAACCTTGACCACTACTTTTGAACCATAACAGGTACGGCTACCATATTTCACATGTGTATTCCTTGTGACATGACCTTTCTGTCAGTACCAACGACCTGACCTGGCGACCTTGACCTTTGACCTAGATGTTGCCATTCGGGGGCATCAGTGTTTCACAAACACATCTTGTTTATTTTTGCCTAGATGTTTTCAAAGTCATCTGCTGCAGAATTGCTGTATGTGGGCTAAAGTGTTTCCTCCTAAACAGTTCTATAAATTTATCCCAATCATTATGTCTCCCCCTGTATACAGGGGAGATATATTGTTTTTGTCCTTGATGTCTGTCCGTCTGTCTGTCTGTTCGTCCCCAAAATCTTGTCCGATCCATATCTCCCAGACGGCTTGAAGGATTTTCATGAAACTTGGGTCACATGTTCACCTCATCAAGGCGACGTGCAGAACCCGCGTCTCGACAATATAGGGTCAAGGTCACGCTTGAAGGTCAAAGGTTTGAGGCTTTATTTCGTGTCCGCTCCATATCTCCGAGACGGCTTGAAGGATTTTCATGAAACTTAGGTCACATGTTCACCTCATCAAGGCGACGTGCAGAACCTGCGTCTCGACAATATAGGGTCAAGGTCACGCTTGAAGGTCAAAGGTTTGAGGCTTTATTTCGTGTCCGCTCCATATCTCCGAGACGGCTTGAAGGATTTTCATGAAACTTGGGTCACATGTTCACCTCATCAAGGCGACGTGCAGAACCCGCGTCTCGACAATATAGGGTCAATGTCAAGGTCACGCTTGAAGGTCAAAGGTTTGAGGCTTTATTTCGTGTCCGCTCCATATCTCCCAGACGGCTTGAAGGATTTTCATGAAACTTGGGTCACATGTTCACCTCATCAAGGTGACGTGCAGAACTTGCGTCTCGACAATATAGGGTCAATGTCAAGGTCACGCTTGAAGGTCAAAGGTTTGAGGCTTTATTTTGTGTCCGCTCCATATCTCCCAGACGGCTTGAAGGATTTTAATGAAACTTTGGTCACATGTTCACCTCATCAAGGCGACGTGCAGAACCTGTGTCTCGACAATATAGGGTCAAGGTCACGCTTGAAGGTCAAAGGTTTGAGGCTTTATTTCGTGTCCACTCCATATCTCCAAGACGGCTTGAAAGATTTTCATGAAACTTGGGTCACATGTTCACCTCATGAAGGCGACGTGCATAACCCGCGTCTCGACCATACCGGGTCAAGGTCAAGGTCACGTTTGAATGTCAAAGGTTTGAGGCTTTATTTTGTGTCAACTCCATATCTACAAGACGGTTTGAAGTATTTTCATGAAACTTGGGTCAGATGTTCACCTCATCAAGGCGACGTGCAGAACCCGCGTCTCGACCATACTGGGTCAAGGTCACGCTTGAAGGTCAAAGGTTTGAGGCTTTATTTTGTGTCCACTCCATATCTCCTTAAAGGATTTTCATGATACGTGGGTAACATGTTCACCTCATCAAGGCGACGTGCAGAACCCGCGTCTCGACCATACCGGTTCAAGGTCAAGGTCACGCTTGAAGGTCAAAGGTTTTAGGCTTTATTTCGTGTCCACTCAATATTTCCAAGACGGCTTGAAGGATTTTCATGAAACTTGGGTCAGATGTTCACCTCGTCAAGGCGACGTGCAGAACCCGCGTCTCGACCATACTGGGTCAAGGTCACGCTTAAAGGTCAAATGTCTGAGGCTTTATTTTGTGTCCGCTCCATATCTCCTTAAAGGATTTTCATGAAACTTGGGTCACATGTTCACCTCATCAAGGCGACGTGCAGAACCCGCGTCTCCACCATACCGGTTAAAGGTCAAAGTCAAAGGTTTTAGGCTTTATTTCGTGTCCAGTCAATATCTCCAAGACGGCTTGAAGGATTTTCATGAAAATTTGGTCACATGTTCACCTCATCAAGGCGACGTGCATAACCCGCGTCTCGAACATACTGGGTCAAGGTCAAGGTCACGCTTGAAGGTCAAAGGTTTGAGGCTTTATTTTGTGCCGCTCCATATCTCCAAAACAGCTTAAAGAATTTTCATGAAACTTGGGTCACATGTTCACCTCATCAAGGCGACGTGCAGAACCCGCGTCTCGACCATACCGGTTCAAGGTCAAGGTCACGCTTGAAGCTCAAAGGTTTTAGGCTTTATTTCCTGTCCACTCAATATCTCCAAGACGGCTTGCTTATGTTTAGCAACAGTTGTTAACTGTTTTGAAGAATACTTCAGTCTTGAATGTTACAGCTGCAGTAAAAATATGTGTTTCTGTAAACCATTTGAAATCATGTCCACTTTGTACCAGGTCAAGACAAAACATTAGTAATTAAAAATTGAGTACTGTCCAACTTGGTCAAATTTTTGTTTGTCTGCTTTATAGGTTGGAATGTTTTGAGAGATTTTGACAGATATTTGAGGGGGAGACATATGTTTTTGTCAAAACAATTCTAGTTGATCGTTGTTATACCCTGCTTCTAGTACAGGCTAATATTTTCAACAGAAACATGAATTGAACTGTGTAAACTGTAGAATAGTATAGGTGGTGTAGTGGAAGAGCGTCCACCTCATAATACCATAGACTTTATAAAAATGGTAGTTATGGCTGCCCTCCTTGGCCCTCAGGGTTAGTTACCATAACGACTGACTGGCTGGTGTCAGAATAAATGGACCAGTAGTACTGGTAACTTACCCAGGAAACACCGTGATATTACTGAAACATTGTTGAAAGCGGCATAAAATACGAAACAATCAACTGAACATAAATACTAACTTGTACCGTTTCACATGGACGGGCTCAAATAAAGTTTTGATTTTTTTTTTCTCTTATTACAGAGAAGTGAGCAGTACATGGTCTCTAAGTAAAATGTTACGTCCTGAGATTATTGAAGACAATTATAGCAGTGATGAGTTCAGGTAAGACATATTGAATTAATCCTTTCCCACATACGTTTTTCTGACACATCTGCAGCAGACGTTTTTTGGAAACATTTTGCCACAATTTTTATTGTTTCATTTATAGAGATTGTTCATATTTTTGGCTTGATTATTTCAAAGTCGTCTGCTGCAGGTTTGTTATATGTGGGATACCCTTACAAACATTGTAATGACATGTGCCAGTTGTATGAACTTTTTTATGAGTGAACTTCTTTTTCAATTTCTAAGATATTTTAATGAAACTTGGTACACATGATAGTCATGAATTGTATTAAGATGGATCATATCAGTTCTTGAGTTCTAGAGTTATCTGCCGTTGAACTTTTACTCTCTTTTTTAGCTTGTCTGATTTTTTGAAGAAAAAAAAAGCTATTGTCGTCACTTGATCGTCGGCGTTGGTTAAGTTTTGCGTTTAGGTCACTTACATGGAAACTATCAAACATAATACTTTGAAACTTGGAAAACTTATTCATCTAATACTCTTCTTCACATTGTATGCTAAATTGCCACAATTTTTATTGTTTCATTTATAGAGATTGTTCATATTTTTGGCTTGATTATTTCAAAGTCGTCTGCTGCAGGTTTGTTATATGTGGGATACCCTTACAAACATTGTAATGACATGTGCCAGTTGTATGAACTTTTTTATGAGTGAACTTCTTTTTCAATTTCTAAGATATTTTAATGAAACTTGGTACACATGATAGTCATGAATTGTATTAAGATGGATCATATCAGTTCTTGAGTTCTAGAGTTATCTGCCGTTGAACTTTTACTCTCTTTTTTAGCTTGTCTGATTTTTTGAAAAAAAAAAAAGCTATTGTCGTCACTTGATCGTCGGCGTTGGTTAAGTTTTGCGTTTAGGTCACTTACATGGAAACTATCAAACATAATACTTTGAAACTTGGAAAACTTATTCATCTAATACTCTTCTTCACATTGTATGCTAAAGATACTGAGTTTGACCTTCTTTTTGGGGTAAAAAACATGATTTTGGTGGTTTTTGGTTGACTTTGAGATTTGGTCATAGCACCCTCATTTTTTGTTAGATTGATTTCAAATTGTGCACACATATTTCATAAATAATGTACTTCAACATTTCAAATGGGATTTTGGGTCAAACATTTGGATTTTTTGCTTTTTCATTTCTTGTATATTTTAACGTTAAAGTTTCTTTCTTTTTTCTTTTTTTTTTCTTAGTAGTGGTACTTGGGCTTTCATATTTGGAATATAGTTACATCTAATACCCTTCTGCACATTGTATGCTGAAGATGCTGAGTGTGACCTTTTTTGGGGGGTAAAACACTTGATTTTTGGTGGATTTTGAGAATTGGACATAGCTTCTTTATATTTTATTGGAATAATTTCAAATTTCATAATTAAGTACTTCAACATATCAAACAGGTTTCAAGGAAAAACTTTTGTAAAAAAATTTTTTTTTTTAATTTCTTGTATTTTTTAACTTTGCGTTTAGCTCAAAAAACAAATATTTTAATTTCTTGTATTTTTGAACTTTGCGCTTGTATTTTTTTTTTAATTTCTTGTATTTTTAAGTATTGCGTTAAGCTCTTTTTTTTTTTTTTTTTTAATTTCTTGTACTTTTGAACTTTGCGTTTATCTAAAAAAAAAATTGAATATCTTGTATTTTTTAACTTTGTGTTTAGCTCAAAGTTAAAGTTTTGTTATTTTACTTTTTGTCTTTTACTCTTGCATGGATAGTCAAAGTAGGGGACAGCGAGACATTTAATTAGCGTAATTCTTTTTTGTTACATTGATTTCAATTTTTTCCTAAACAATGAAAACATAATAACCTTCAACATATTATGAATATCTTAAATCAGAAGGAATCCGCTGTGGTCGAGTGGTTAGCGTTGGGGATTTCGAAACCGGGTGTCCCGGGTTCGATCCCCAGTTGCGGCACTACGGTCATGGTGGAGTGCCCTTGGGCAAGGCACATTTTCTAGCCTAGTACTGGTTTGTTTACCCAGGGATCATGAATAATTAAATTTTAATTGCGCGCTAAATGACCTTAGCTGTCGATGCGCCATAAAACAATATACATTCATTCATTCA
The DNA here is from genome assembly GCA_031761405.1 of Serripes groenlandicus. NCBI lineage: Eukaryota > Metazoa > Mollusca > Bivalvia > Cardiida > Cardiidae > Serripes > Serripes groenlandicus. The sequence continues at coordinate 42,884,009 of JASEVX010000009.1, forward strand.
TTCTTAAATCAGAGTTGACTTAATGTACCAATATCATTTGCCTGTCCATTGCATACACAAGACTCAGCTCATGATCTTGACTGATTGTGACAGCCATCCAACGTGAAGATCTTCCTTATCATGTATATGAACTTGTATTTATTTCCACATAGTTAATCTTGTTTCAATACTTGAAAAATAGCAGTTGTGTGCGGTCATTATAATATGTAAATATTCTTTCTGAATTTGAATATTTTTTTATATAAAATAAATAAACAGTAAAAGAATAATATCAGACGAGCGTCAGGCACCCGCGGGCAGTGCTCTTGTTTCTTTTCTGTTCATACATGTACTATCAAAGCAGTTTGCTGGGGTATAAGACAACCTTTAGTGATTGTTCTAGTTTTCACAAAAGTTTTACTAAAACTACTATCAATTAACAATTTTACAATCTTATCTACTCTTATCTGTGCATATTTGTTCTATCCTTGACTGTTTTACAATCTGATCTACTCTTATCTGTGCATATTTGTTTTATCCTTGACTGTTTTACAATCTGATCTACTCCTATCTGTGCATATTTGTTCTATCCTTGACTGTTTTACAATCTGATCTACTCTTATCTGTGCATATTTGTTTTATCCTTGACTGTTTTACAATCTGATCTACTCTTATCTGTGCATATTTGTTTTATCCTTGACTGTTTTACAATCTGATCTACTCTTATCTGTGCATATTTGTTTTATCCTTGACTGTTTTACAATCTGATCTACTCTTATCTGTGCATATTTGTTTTATCCTTGACTGTTTTACAATCTGATCTACTCTTATCTGTGCATATTTGTTTTATCCTTGACTGTTTTACAATCTGATCTACTCTAATCTGTGCATATTGTTTTTATCCTTGACTGTTTTACAATCTGATCTACTCTTATCTGTGCATATTTGTTTTTTATCTGTGCATATTTGTTTTATCCTTGACTGTTTTACAATCTGATCTATTCTTATCTGTGCATATTTGTTTCATCCTTGACTGTTTTACAATCTGATCTATTCTTATCTGTGCATATTTGTTTTATCCTTGACTGTTTTACAATCTGATCTATTCTTATCTGTGCATATTTGTTTTATCCTTGACTGTTTTACAATCTGATCTACTCCTATCTGTGCATATTTGTTTTATCCTTGACTGTTTTACAATCTGATCTACTCTTATCTGTGCATATTTGTTTTATCCTTGACTGTTTTACAATCTGATCTACTCTTATCTGTGCATATTTGTTTTATCCTTGACTGTTTTACAATCTGATCTACTCTTAGCTGTGCATATTTGTTTTATCCTTGTCTGTTTTACAATCTGATCTACTCTTATCTGTGCATATTTGTTTTATCCTTGACTGTTTTACAATCTGATCTACTCTTATCTGTGCATATTTGTTTTATCCTTGACTGTTTTACAATCTGATCTACTCTTATCTGTGCATATTTGTTTTATCCTTGACTGTTTTACAATCTGATCTATTCTTATCTAAATAAAGTATTATTATTATCTGTGCATATTTGTTTTATCCTTGACTGTTTTACAATCTGATCTACTCTTATCTGTGCATATTTGTTTTATCCTTGACTGTTTTACAATCTGATCTACTCTTATCTGTGCATATTTATTTTATCCTTGACTGTTTTACAATCTGATCTACTCTTATCTGTGCATATTTGTTCTATCCTTGACTGTTTTACAATCTAATCTACTCTTATCTGTGCATATTTGTTCTATCCTTGACTGTTTTACAATCTGATCTACTCTTATCTGTGCATATGTGTTCTATCCTTGACTGTTTTACAATCTGATCTATTCTTATCTGTGCATATTTGTGTTATCCTTGTCTGTAAATTCTCTCAACATGGAATAATGTAAACCCAACTGATTAGTAAACAACTTGTTATTTGTTTTGAATTTCAGAGTTGAAGCTGTACTAAGATGTATAACATTGTTAGAAGAATTTTCTGTGTTGTATAAAAACTTGCCTTCATATAAGACTATATTCTCTCCTGTGATACATTTATGCGAGAAGTTACCTGTCAATCATTATCCAGAATCTTTAAAGGTAAGCCATCTTTCAGTTTGTATTTTGTGTTAAGTATGCATTGATCACTTCTCTGTTGTACTGATGTATTGACAGGCTACACATGTGTTTCCTTGAACCTTCTTGCTTTTAAAGGAACAATAGCTCAGTCAGTTACAGAAATATTTTTGATATTGTCATTTGCTCATTACATGTTATCGTATTCGTATTGTCAGTAGGTGTTTGATTAACTTTCAACTATCTCAGTTTTAGTTGTACAGCTATGGTTAAACCACACTGTTTCATATTAACCCTTTCCCACTTGCATTTGTGTTTTCAACTCTATTCAGTAAATAAACTTACATATAGACACTTTCTGGTGCCTCTGCAACAGATGTCTTTTGAAAAAAATCGTGGCAAAAGGAGAAATTGCTCAAACGAGTAATTTCTCCATTTGCCACAATGTTTTCAACTCTACTTTCATTTAATATAGATTTTTGGCATATGTTTGTCTTGATGTTTCAAAGTTTTCTGCTGCAGATTTGTTGTATGTGGGAAAGGCTCAAATTTGAAAGGAATTAGGAAAGTGATACTGTAGTTTGTTCCTATTTGTTTAATAGTAAAAACTTTTTTTTAAAGGAGATTTGCTATTTATTTAACCCTTTACCCATAGCTATATTTTGAACTGTCGTCCAGGATATTACATATTTAAAAAATATAGAAATGAAAACATTGTGGAAAAAGTTGTTACCTGCAGAAATCTCAATAGTCTTTTTGATGGTTGATTGTCATTCTAATATTACGTCTTAACCCTCTCCCACATGAGACTCATCTGTAGCAAACAACTTTTTAAAACATAGTGGCAAAAAAAAAGAAACTGCTCATAATCAGCTATTTCTACTTTGGCCATAATATTGTCAACTGTTTTAAAGAAGCAACCTTTTATTTATAGAAAATGTTTTTATCTATGCCTAGATGTTTTAAAAAGTCTGCTGCAGATTTGTTGTACTAAGATTAAATCTCATTAATAGGTTGATTTGCGTCATGTACATGTATCTGTATTTCTAGACAAGAATAGAGGAATATATATCAGTCTGTGAAGAATGTTTCAAGAAAAAGTTCTCTGTTCTTGCCATGCAGAAGTCCAAACCAAAACCGCTGGCTTTTGTGGAACCTCAAATAGAAGATGGGTATGTTTCAATCAATTTTATGTTCTTTATCATTTTTAGCTTGTCTGTTTTCGAAGAAAAATGTCGAGTTATTGTGATACCTGGTGGCATTGTTGTCATCTGCGTCCCAAAACTTTAACTTTACCTCATAACTCAAGAATTGTTCAACATTTTCAGATGAAACTTGGTACACATGTTTCTAGTAACAATACACATGTATATACCAAATCACATAGCTCTGACTTAAATGATTATTCAGTAATTACAATAATTCCTCTTTGAAATATGGTTTGGTATGGTATGGTCTACCTATATATTTGTTTGAGCTCAGGGATGCAGGGATAGTATTATAACAGGTAAACTTATCTGTAGCATGGGGAACACTTTCCCACATACAACAAATCTGCAGCAGACGATTTTGAAAACATAAACAAATATGGAAAACCTCTTCAAAACGAATGTTTAACTTTTAACCCTTTCCCTCATAACGACAATTCTGCAGCAGACGACTTTGAACATATTTTGTCAAAACAAAGAAAATCTCTATAATTGAATGGATAACCTATTACTAAAAGTGGAAAACATTGTGGCAAAAGGAGAAATTGCACGTTTTGTGCAATTTCTTCTTTTGTCACTATGTTTTCAAAAAGCTGTCTGCTGCAGAGGCGTCAGAAAGCGTCTATATGAGGGAAAGGGTTAAATAGAGTTGAAAATACTTTGGTAAATTATGAGCAATTTCATTTTTTGGCACAATGTATTCAAAAGTTGTCTACTTGAGAGGCATCAGAAAGCACCTTTGCTAAATCACCCAGAAAGTAACATAGTTTGACTGAAATTTTGTTGAGACTAGCATTAAACAACCATTGGCACTGACTTTCAAACAAAAAAACACAAACATGCAGCAGGCGACTTTCAAAACATCTAGGCAAAAATGAGGAAAATCTATTTATTACAAAAATTTAATTATTTGATCATTTTCAAAACATAGTGACACAAGGAGGAAATGCTCATGATGATGGGTAATGTCTCCATTTGTCTCAATATTTTCAAAAGTTGTCAGTTGCAGATGCATAAAAATGTAAAAATGGAGCTGCATGTGTGATTGGATTAAGACATTCTGATTTGGATTTCAGTTTCGATGGCAGAAAGAAATTCAGGAAAGGCAGTAAGGAACTGAATGAAAAACAAAAACTGTTACATAAATACAAAACAGAAATGAAAGGAGCTCGCCGAGAGCTCAAGAAGGACACACAGTTTATAGCGCGAGAGAAATTGAAAGTTCAGTTGTCAAAGGACAAAGAAAGAAAGCGAAAAGTGAGAGAACTTCTTGGATCACTTGCACATCAAGAAGGGGATTATAAGAAAATGAAGAAGGGAAAGATGGAATCATTTTTCTGATGTGTCTCGTTTCAGATTATGTTATATTATACATTTTTAGCTCACCTGAGCATGAAGTGCTCATGATGAGCTATTTTGATGTCGGTCTTCAAAAATTTCTTTAAAAGACATCTCCTAAACCACAGTATGGATTTTGACTAAACTTGGTAGGAATTTGGGAGATCCTCTTTCAAAGTTGTTCAAAGAAATTAATTCCATGCAGAACTTTGGTTGCCATGGCAATCAAAACAAAAAAGTTAAAACAACTTTGAAAATATCCCGTCTAAAACCGAAAGGCCTACAGCTTATATATTGATTGTTAGCATTTTCTTGTGGTCCTCTAAAGAGATTGTACAAATTATGTCCCTTGCATGAAAATTGCCCCTGCCCCAGGGTCACCTGTTCTAAATAGAGATATATAGGGAAAAACTTTAAAAATAGTCTTGTCTGAAACAGAAAGGCCTAGAGCTTAGTTGGACACGATCCGTGAAAAGGGAGACATTTTTGTGTTGCCTGCGTTTGGGGAGACTCTTCTACATCTTCTTTTCATCACCCTTTCACTTAAGCCTCGACCACAATGCAACGCACGATAATTTTGTCATATATAAATGTTGTATGACATGAACAATGTTGTGAAAGTTGTCAAATGATATTGTAAATGCTTTCCTATCAGGAACAGAGGAGGGAGAGATGTTTTTAGCTCACCTGAGCTTTGCTCAAGGTGAGTTATTGTGATCGCCTTTTGTCCGGCGTCCGTCGTGCGTCGTCCGTCGTGCGTCAACTTCTTCTCCTCAGTAACCAGTGGGTCAATTTGGATGAAACTTCACAGAAAGCATCCTCTCAATGACCTCACCAGAATTCCTTCAATTTTTTGGGATCCATGCAAAATTCTGGTTTCCATGGCAACGAAACCGAAAAAAACTTCAAAATTCTTCTTCTCCCGAATTGGTTGGCAGATTTTCAAATAATTTTGTAGAAATGTTCCTTGGATGACTCTCTATCAGATTCCTTCAAGCCGTGTTGATTGGTCGAAAAACATGGCCGCCAGGGGGGGCGGGGCTATTTTGCCTTATATGGCTATAGTGAAAACTTAAAAAATCTTCTCCTCCGAAAGTGTAAGGCCGATTTTCAAATAATTTTGTAGAAATGTTCCTTGGGTGACCCTCTATCAGATTCCTTCAAGCCATGTTGATTGGTCGAAAAACATGGCCGCCAGGGGGGGCGGGGCTATTTTGCCTTATATGTCTATAGTGCAAACTTAAAAATCTTCTCCTCCAAAAGTGTCAGGCCGATTTTCAAATAATTTTGTAGAAATGTTCCTTGGGTGATCCTCTATCAAATTCCTTCAAGCCATGTTAATTGGTCAAAAAACATGGCCGCCAGGGGGCGGGGCTATTTTGCCTTTTATGGCTATAATGAAAACTTAAAAAATCTTCTCCTCCATAAGTGTCAGGCCGATTTTCAAATAATTTTGTAGAAATGTTCCTTGGGTGACCCTCTATCAGATTCCTTCAAGCAATGTTGATTGGTCGAAAAACATGGCCGCCAGGGGGCGGGGGCTATTTTGCCTTATATGGCCAAAGTGAAAACTTAAAAAATCTTCAACATCTTCTCCTCAGTAACCAGTGGGTCAATTGGGATGAAACTTCACATCCTCTTAATGACCTCACCAGAATTCCTTCAAATTTTTGGGATCCATGCAGAATTGCAGGTTTCCATGGCAACGAAACGAAAAAAACTTCAAAATTCTTCTTCTCCCAAACTGGTTGGCAGATTTTCAAATAATTTTGTAGAAATGTTCCTTGGATGACCCTCTACCAGATTCCTTCAAGCCATGTTGATTGGTCAAAAAACACAGCCGCCAGGGGGGGGCTATTTTGCCTTATATGGCTATAGTGCAAACTTAAAAAATCTTCTTCTCCAAAAGTGTCAGGCTGATTTTCAAATTATTTTGTAGAAATGTTCCTTGGATGACCCACTTTCAGATTCCTTCAAGCCATGTTGATTGGTCAAAAAACATGGCCGCCAGTAGGCAGGGCTATTTTAGATTATATGGCTATAGTGAAAACTTAAAAAATCTTCTCCTCCAAAAGTATCTGGCCGATTTTCAAATAATTTTGTAGAAATGTTCCTAGGGTGACCCTCTATCAGATTCCTTCAAGCCAAGTTGATTGGTCGGAAACTATGGCTGCCAGGGGGTGAGGCTTATATAGCTAAAGTGCAAAAAAAAAAATATCAGGTGAGCGATTCAAGGGCCATCATGGCCCTCTTGTTATGAAGTTTTCATTCAAATTTTTAATACCCTCTCCAGATATGGAGGACTAACTTTCAAATAACGCAGGAGTAACTTAAGACAATTATGCTGGTTTTGTACTATCTACACACTAGTTGATTTCGTATGAATTGTGCACAATTTTCTCAAGAGACTTATCACGACAATCTCAAGAATTATGGTGAGATTGTTACAAGAATTGCACAAAACGTTTGGCATCCACAACATGTGTTTGTTGTATGAATGTTGTACAATTGTCATTCCATACTAAAACAACACATCACTGAGGCTATAATGGGACATTCCGAATTTTATGCCAAAACAGAATATTTCGTCACAAGACACCAGTTTATTACTACGTCTGTTGTACATCATTGCGATACAAGCCATGAAATCCCCCAAATTTCTTTTATGAACCTGCGTATTTCTGTTAAAGTGTTCCATTGTGACCTAGGTTTTACTGACATATTGAAAGGTTACAAATGTGTTTCTTCAAACTCTCCTGTATATTATTGATCACAGACCAATAAATCAAGGTCACATTTATAATAATGAAATAAAAATGAAGTTTTAATATAGAATAGTCTTTATTTTTACCTCACCTATGCACGAAGTGCAAGGTGAGCTATTGTGATCACATTTTGTCTGGCGTCCGTGCGTCGTGCATTGTCAACATTTGACCTTGTTAACACTCTACAGGCTACATTTTGCATCCAATCTTCATGAAAGTTTATCAGAACGTTCATCTCCATAAAAATTTGGACAAGTTCGAAACTGGGCCATATGAGGTCAAAAACTAGGTCACTAGGTCGAATTGAAGGGAAATCTTGTTAACACTCTGGAGGCCACATTTTCAACTTGAGCATGTTGAAACTTTATCAGAATGTTTGTCTTGATGATATGTAGGTTAAGTTCGAACATGGGTCACGTCGGGTCAAAAGGTAGGTCACTAGCTCAAATTGAAGAAAAATCTTGTTAACACTCCAGAGGCCGCAATTTTTAGCTCCACTGGCTGAAAGCCAGTCGAGCTTATGTCATGGCGAATTGTCCGTCGTGCGTGCGTGCGTGCGTTAACTTTTTCCTTTAAACGACTTCTTCTCCCTAACCACTTGGCTAATTTGGTTGAAACTTCATGGGAAGCATCCTCTCAATGTCCTCTACTAAATTCCTTCAATTTTTAGCTCCACTGGCTGAAAGCCAGTCGAGCTTATGTCATGGCGAATTGTCCGTCGTGCGTCCGTGCGTGCGTGCGTGCGTGCGTTAACTTTTTCCTTTAAACGACTTCTTCTCCCTAACCACTTGGCCAATTTGGTTGAAACTTCATGGGAAGCATCCTCTCAATGTCCTCTACTAAATTCCTTCAAATTTTTTTGATCCATTCAAAATTCTGGTTTCCATGGCAACCGAAAGAAAAAAATAGTGAGAACTTAAAAAATCTTCTTCTCCGAAAGTGTCAGGCCGATTTTCAAATAATTTTGTAGAAATGTTCCTTGGGTGACCCTTTATTAGATTCCTTCAAGAAATTTTGATTGGGCGAAAAACATGGCCGTCAGGGGGCGGGGCTTTTTTGCCTTATATAGCTATAGTGAAAACTTAAATAATCTTCTTCTCAAAAAGTGTTCAGCAGATTTTCAAATAATTATGTAGAAATGTTCCGTGGGTGACCCTCTATCAGATTCCTTCAAGCCATGTTGATTGGTAAAAAAACATGGCCGTCACAGGGCGGGGCTATTTTGCCTATATGGCTAAAGAGCAAACTTAAAAAATCTTCTCCTCCAAAAGTGTCAGGCCGATTTTCAAATAATTTTGTAGAAATGTTCCTTGTGTGAACCTTAATTAGATTCCTTCAAGAAATGTTGATTGGGCGAAAAACATGGCCGCCAGGGGGCGGGGCTTTTTTGCGTTATATAGCTATAGTGAAAACTTAAAACATCTTCTTCTCCGAAAGTGTTCAGCCGATTTTCAAATAATTTTGTAGAAATGTTCATTGGGTGACCCTCTATCAGATTCCTTCAAGCCATGTTGATTGGTCGAAAAACATGGCCGCCAGAGGGCGGGGCTATTTTGACTTATATGACCATAGGGAAAACTTAAAAAATCTTCTCCTCCGAAAGTGTCAGGCATATTTTCAAATAATTTTGCAGAAACATTCCTTTGGTGACACTCTACAAGATTTCTTTAAGCCATGGTGGTTGGTAAAAAAAATAGCCACCACGGGGCAGGGCTGTTTGGAGATTTTATTTTTGCCTTATGGCCGTGGAGCGATACTGGCCCTCTTGGGCCTCTTGTTTTTGATCCATTCAAAATTCTGGTTTCCATGGCAACCGAAAGAAAAAAATAGTGAGAACTTAAAAAATCTTCTTCTCCGAAAGTGTCAGGCCGATTTTCAAATAATTTTGTAGAAATGTTCCTTCGGTGACCCTTTATTAGATTCCTTCAAGAAATTTTGATTGGGCGAAAAACATGGCCGCCAGGGGGCGGGGCTTTTTTGCCTTATATAGCTATAGTGAAAACTTAAATAATCTTCTTCTCAAAAAGTGTTCAGCCGATTTTCAAATAATTATGTAGAAATGTTCCGTGGGTGACCCTCTATCAGATTCCTTCAAGCCATGTTGATTGGTAAAAAAACATGGCCGTCACAGGGCGGGGCTATTTTGCCTATATGGCTAAAGAGCAAACTTAAAAAATCTTCTCCTCCAAAAGTGTCAGGCCGATTTTCAAATAATTTTGTAGAAATGTTCCTTGTGTGAACCTTAATTAGATTCCTTCAAGAAATGTTGATTGGGCGAAAAACATGGCCGCCAGGGGGGCGGGGCTTTTTTGCGTTATATAGCTATAGTGAAAACTTAAAACATCTTCTTCTCCGAAAGTGTTCAGCCGATTTTCAAATAATTTTGTAGAAATGTTCATTGGGTGACCCTCTATCAGATTCCTTCAAGCCATGTTGATTGGTCGAAAAACATGGCCGCCAGAGGGCGGGGCTATTTTGACTTATATGACCATAGTGAAAACTTAAAAAATCTTCTCCTCCGAAAGTGTCAGGCATATTTTCAAATAATTTTGCAGAAACATTCCTTTGGTGACACTCTACAAGATTCCTTTAAGCCATGGTGGTTGGTAAAAAAAATAGCCACCACGGGGCAGGGCTGTTTGGAGATTTTATTTTTGCCTTATGGCCGTGGAGCGATACTGGCCCTCTTGGGCCTCTTGTTGCTTCAGAAGTTTGAACTTTTGTCAGAATGTTTGTCTTAAAAATATCTAGTTCAAGTTCGAATATGGGTTATGCCGGGTCAAAAACTAGGTCACTATGTCAAATTGAAGGAAAATCTTGTTACCACTTTGGATGCCGCATTTTTTGCTACAGCAGCTTGAAATTTAGTCAGAATGTTGGTCTTAAAGATATCTAGGTCAAGTTTAAATATGGGTCATATTGGAACAGAAACTAGGTCACTAGGCCAAATTGAGGGGAAATCTTGTTAACTCGGTAGAAGCTGCATGTTTTGCTTGAGCGGCTTGAAATTTGGTCAGAATGTTGAGCTGAATGATATCTAGGCCAAGTTCGAATATGGGTCATGCCGGGTCAAAAACTAGGTCACTAGGTCAAATTGAAGGAAAATTTTGTTAACACTTTTGATGCCGCATTTTTTGCTTCAGCAGCTTGAAATTTGGTCAGAATGTTTGTCTTAAAGATATCTAGGTCAAGTTTAAATATGGGTCATATTGGATCAGAAACTAGGTCACTAGATATTATCTAGGCCAAGTCCGAATATGGGTCATGCCGGGTCAAAAACTAGGTCACAAGGCCAAATTGAAGGAAAATCTTGTTAACACTTTAGATGCCACATTTTTTGGTTCAGCAGCTTGATATTTTGTCAGAATGTTTGTCTTAAAGATATCTAGGTCAAGTTTAAATATGGGTCATATTGGATCAGAAACTAGGTCACTAGGCCAAATTGAGGGGAAATCTTGTTAACTCGGTAGAAGCTGCATGTTTTGCTTCAGCGGCTTGAAATTTGTTCAGAATGTTGAGCTGAATGATATCTAGGCCAAGTTCGAATATGGGTCATGCCGGGTCAAAAACTAGGTCACTAGGTCAAATTGAAGGAAAATCTTGTTAACACTTTGGATGCCGCATTTTTTGCTTCAGCAGCTTGAAATTTGGTCAGAATGTTTGTCTGAATGATATCTAGGCCAAGTTCGGATATGGGTCATGCCGGGTCACTAGATCAAATTGAAGGAAAATCTTGTGAACACTTTGGATGCCGCATTTTTTGCTTCAGCAGCTTGAAATTTAGTCAGAATGTTGGTCTTAAAGATATCTAGGTCAAGTTCAAATATGGGTCATATTGGGTCAGAAACTAGGTCACTAGGCCAAATTGAGGGAAAATCTTGTTAACTTTGTAGAAGCTGCATGTTTTACTTCAGCGGCTTAAAATTTGTTCAGAATGTTGAGCTGAATGATATCTAGGCCAAGTTCGAATATGGGTCATGCCGGGTCAAAAACTAGGTCACAAGGCCAAATTGAAGGAAAATCTTGTTAACACTTTAGATGCCATATTCTTTGCTTCAGCAGCTTAAAATTTTGTCAGAATGTTTGTCTTAAAGATATCTATGTCAAGTTTAAATATGGGTCATATTGGAACAGAAACTAGGTCACTAGGCCAAATTGAGGGGAAATCTTGTTAACTCGGTAGAAGCTGCATGTTTTGCTTCAGCAGCTTGAAATTTGTTCAGAATGTTGAGCTGAATGATATCTAGGCCAAGTTCGAATATGGGTCATGCCGGGTTAAAAACTAGGTCACTAGGTCAAATTGAAGGAAAATGTTGTTAACACTTTGGATGCCGCATTTTTTGCTTCAGCAGCTTGAAATTTGGTCAGAATGTTTGTCTGAATGATATCTAGGCCAAGTTCAGATATGGGTCATGCCGGGTCACTAGATTAAATTGAAGGAAAATCTTGTGAACACTTTGGATGCCGCATTTTTTGCTTCAGCAGCTTGAAATTTGGTCAGAATGTTTGTCTGAATGATATCTAGGCCAAGTTCGGATATGGGTCATGCCGGGTCACTAGATCAAATTGAAGGAAAATCTTGTGAACACTTTGAATGCCACATTTTTTGCTTCAGCAGCTTGAAATTTGGTCAGAATGTTTGTCTGAATTATATCTTGGACAAGTTCGAATATGGGTCATATTGGATCAGAAACTAGGTCAATAAAGGAAAATATTGTTCAAACTCCGGAGGCCGCATTTTTACTTTGAGCAAGTTGAAACTTTGTCAGAATGTTGTCTTGATATCTAGTCCATGTTGGAATATGGGTTATATCAGGTAAAAAAATATAGATCACTAGTCCAAATGAAGGAAAATATTGTTAACACTGTGGAGGTTGCATTCAGAATAATTGTCTTGATGTGTTTTGCATTGCAGTACATTGTATAATTAAGGTGAGCGATCCAGGGCCATCATGGCCCTCTTGTTTCATTTATGCATGAATACAATTATATTGGAGAAACAAATGCATAAATAGTTCTCAAAAGGTATGACATCAGTTATTTAAAACTACTCTATCATACATTACTACACTGGATCACTGGATGATAAGGGAATCTTTTTTTGGCCAATTTACCAATTTGCACCTTTTGATTATGCCAAAACTTTGTGGGAAAGGGATAATTTTTAGCTCACTGGAGCAAGCAGGCCTTAAACACAATGTACGAGTGAGCTAATATGATCACCTGGCTGTGTCTGTCTGTCTGTCCTTCCGATCATCAATGTCCACCCATATCTTATATACCATTTAGCTTAGAATGTGGTACAAGTATTCACATCCGTCTTAGGAGGATGGTGTGTCATGTACCAGATTTGAGTCACTGTTCCCCATTTAACCCTTTTCCACATAATGATGCTTTCTGACTCCTCTGCAGCCGACGATCTTTAGAAACATTGTGGCAAAAGGAGAAATTACTCAATTTCAAATCTTACATGTACTTTCATTTTTACCTAGATGTTTTCAAAGTCGTCTGCTGCATATTTGTTGTATGTGAGAAATTCCCATGATTAGTTGAATGTTATGTCATGTTACTTGTAGTACCAATTAACTCTTTTCCTACATATGGCTACTTGTGTACTAGATGGCTTTTGAAAACATAGTAAAACGGACCAAAGCAGGTAAGCGACGTGGGATTCGCCTTGGTGATTTTCGCCTTTGCATCGAGTTATGGTTCATGTACACTGCACTTCCTCTCATTGTGTTGTATACTAGTATGAAGTTTTATTATCCCCTTGGCTAACGAAGTTTGCGAGGGGATATAGTAACGGGGCTGTCCGTTCGTTCATCTGCACGTCCGTCCATAACAACCTTGTGACCACTCCACACTGAACATCCGTCAACCGATCTTAACCAAACTTGGTATACAGTTAGTATACTATATGGCAAGGTCTAGAAGCCTATTTATTTTCAAGGTCAAGTTCAAAATTGGACTATTTTCCCATATCAACAACCTTGTGACCACTCTACACTGAACATCCTTCGACCCATAGTAACCAAACTTGGTATACAGTTAATATATGGCAAAGTCTAGAAGCCTATTTATTTTCAAGGTCATGCATTAAAGGTCAAGGTCAAAATTTGACTATTTTCCCATATCAACAACCTTGTGACCACTCTACACTGAACATTCTTCGACCGATCTTTTCCAAACTTTGAATACAGTTAGTATATGGCAAGGTCTAGAAGCCTATTTATTTTCAAGGTCATAGATTAAAGGTCAAGTTCAAAATTGGACTGACTATTTTCCCATATCAACAACCTTGTGACCACTCTACACTGAACATCTTTCGACCGATCTTAACCAAACTTGGTATACAGTTAGTATATGGCAAAGTCTAGAAGCCTATTTATTTTCAAGGTCATGCATTAAAGGTCAAGGTCAAAATTGGACTATTTTCCCATATCAACAACCTTGTGACCACTCTACACTGAACATCCTTCAACCGATCTTAACATAACTTGCCATACAGTTAGTATATGGCAATGTCTAGAAGCCTATTGATTGTAAATGTCAACGGGCAAAGGCAAAGGGTCATTTGGCAAAGGCCAAATGCGGAGACGAGGACAAATAACATTAGTTTTCTGGTACATAACATTAATATCCAGGTCATTGGCCATATTTTTAAATTTAATATCGAGGGGATGCATCCGCTTTGCGGTGCTCTTGTTAAATTCCATCTTGAAGTTATAAAGTTATTATATGCACAAGAAAAAGTAACAAAGGGCTATAACTCTTAAATTAGCTAAATTAGATGTATGGTTCTTGTACACTGCACTTCCTCTTGTTGTGCTCTAACATTGTATGAAGTTTTATTAGATTCCATCCATAGTTATTAAGTTATTCTCCGGACAAGAATAAGTAACAAAGGGAAATAAGTTTGTAATTAGGTAAAATAGATACCCTATCTTTGAAAGCCTACCATTTGGACATAAATGCATAAATCAAAAATCGTAACGGATATGTTTTTTCAAAATATCTCGGAAGTATATATAACCGAAGTTTCAGCTCTCCACATTCAAAACTGTAGGAGAAGATAGAAAAATGGTTTGGGTTTTTAAAACCGTTTGTTTTTGCTAGCTGCATATCAACGAACGGGTGGGTCCTTAGCAACGGAACTCTAATGCGCACACCCTGAGCCCATTTGACACCTGTTCACCAAGTTTCAACGGAATCGGCCTGTCGCTTTACAAACAACTGGACACACACACACACACACACACACACACACACTAACAAACAGACGGAAAAGCCTGACAATAAGGGATACCTAACGAATCCCAACAATCGGTGTCACTAAACAGAGTCTGGTAGAGTCCGGTAGAGTCTGGTCGTCAAATATCCCATTTTATCACTGTTTTGTTGTGTTTTTGTATTGAAATGAATGAATAAACGTGTTATTGTATCATAAAAATAAAAATAAAAAAGGTATTTGCCTATTTCAGATCATTTTCGAGTGAATATAGAAATATTATATGCGTGAACACGGACACTGGTAGAGTCTGGTCATTATTAAGCAATAAATACAAAGTTTTATACGATTTTTAAGTTATAAAAAGTTTAATTTGATTTGTATGTGTCATATTATATATTTATTTCTTATATTATTTCAGCTGATAATCGGGAAAATAGTGGAAGATTGAGGATTTTTAACGATAACATTGTGTTTCGTAAATCAAAATGGCTGACGTGAAATTTCTGTTTATAATGCGGCAATATCGCACATCCTGAACGAGTAATACACTAAATTCTCTCTCTATTATGCGTCAACTAATTGATTAGGTGTGGTCAACAGATTAGTGTTATAATTATATTATAACAATACCAAGATATTAAATGTATGAAAACTACTAGATTGGAATAATTTTATGTTTGATATGTCATTAACGTTAATTAAACCAAAAACTTAGAGAGCTATATATACTTACTTAAAAGTAATTCATATGAAATTAAAGAGACTGTGTAGATACTACATTCCGCAAAAAGTAGAATCAAACTAAACCATATTTGCATTTTTTTTTTAAATATGCAAAAATATTTTAACTTGAAAAATAATTATATATCCTGATATAGTTCATAAAATGCATTTTGCGAGATATTGTATCCAGGCCACACCACGTGGGGGAACTCTCTCATGGCCTAAAAGTTGATGTTTGGATCTATATTATATCATTTTGGGAATTTATTCTATGTTTTCCATTTTAGGTTACTAAAATAGAGCCGTAAAAGTCCCTACACAGAGCTGCATTTTTTGGATTTGTTATTTTATGATTTTGGTTCTATGTACATTCATTTGATAGAGATTCAAAGCATTGCCGAGCAGCAGCACCCAGCTACCGGCCGTGTCTGCACAACTGTTGAGCGTGCTAGCTTAGGGTGCTCACAGCGCTTGTTTAGCATGCAGACATTGCCGACATGTGAATCCGGGGCCAACATTACCCGCGAAACCTATAAGTCAATATAAAGCCCTTCCCCTGCCAGCTCGCTATTAAATCGAGTAATACTCAAAGGACAAACCAGGAATTCTCCCTTAACACATTTGTCTCAACCCGAATCTCTAACAGATGTATGCCGGTTTATTTTGTATCCTCAAGATTAAGGTGTGTTTGATTCAATTCGTTTCTAATTGGTGACGTGATCTCATTTTTGGTTAACAAAAAAGACCCTACACAGAGCTCCATTTTTTGGAATTTTTATTCATTGTTTTTGGTTTATATTCTCCGCTTCTTTATGTCTGCTTCCTGGAGACATAACCGGTACTCAAATTTAAACCTTGTCCTAGCGTTGACATTCTAGACAGATATAGAGGAATTTTTGTTGAGAATGTCTAATGTACAACTGACATACAGGTATTAGCGAATGCTTGATAAAAAATATATTGTTGTTGGTGTGCAGCTAAAATATGCAGTCCTTTTTACATGAATGTGGTTTTTTTTATTTTCAATTGTGTATGTTTTGCAATTTTTCAGGCGTTTGCGCGTGCCGAGTTTTCGTGCAATTCTCGTAATGGCTGGTAATGTTAGTTGCTTATCTATTGATGTGATGTTTGAAATGTGATGCGACTTAAAGTTCAATAATTTCATAAATCGCCTTGATCTCTGGTCAGGACTTAACTGTGTCCATGTAGCATGAGAAACATGTAGCACCGACGCTTGTGTCGCCAAACAATATTTACCCAATTCGTGCAATGCGCCTCTCACATCTAGAGTTTGACACTGTTCAAGTTATTGTAACTTTTCTATCATGTCGGGCAATTTCTGGACTACCCAGTTTGTCGTCCTTTTGATAACATGGTTGTATGACTCATTTGCATTATTAAACCATTGTTGTGGTAGCCAGGGATGTTTGAGTTTGGGGAGAAACATATGCTTCTCCAAATTGGTAAGTATCCATTCTAAATATGTCAAATTTGGATGTGTATTGGATACTTCTTGGTTCATTTCTGTGAATGAGGTTGCAGTTTCAGCACTTAAGATACCATTAGGACCGAAGAGTTCACAAATATGCGGTTAACCTCAGGTTGAGGAAGACACTTACTGAGTTGATTTACCGCATTATCCTTCAAATGTTTCGCGCAAAGGACTTGTAGTTTGTGGGAAACATATGTCAATGGCTTTACAAGTCGAAAACTCTTCGTCGGAACAAAGAATTAATTTACTCTGATCGATGTAACTCAATTTATCCTGCAATTTCATATGAATTACTTTTAAGTAAGTATATAGTTCTCTAAGCATTTGTTTTAATTAATGTTAATGACATACAAGACGAATTTTGATGCAGAGCATCAAAGGACGCCGCGCATGATTTTGAAGCATGACTTAAAGGAAGCAGATGTAGTTCAGTACATTTAAATAACGTGTGAAAACAGACAGGATGTAAATATTTCGAACAAGAAGGCCAAATGTCCCTTTATCATAACCAAAAAGGCCAAGATGTGCCTATATTGCTCACCTGGCTACCATAGCCTATAATAAAAGGTTACCATACAACATGAAGTTTCTTAATTTTTTACCAATACACGGTTTCAAATCGATATCTCGAAATGTTCGAGAGAAAAAAAAAAAAAAAAAAAAAAAAAAAAAAAATCAAGATATCGCAAATTTCTGAGATAACGAGAAAAAAAAAATATAAAAAAAAATAATCGAGAAATCGAAATGTTCGAACATATTGATATCTTTTTTTTTTTTTTTTTTTTTTCCCCGATATCTCGAACTTTCCGATATCTCGAACTTTTCGAAAAAGAAAATTATATTTTTTTTCGATATCTCGAAGTTTCCGATATCTCGAACTTACCAATTTGTTTTCATATTTTTTTTCGATATCTCGAACTTTCCGATATCTCGAAATTTTCGGTATCTCGAACTTGTCGATATCTCGAACTTTCCGATAAAGTTCGAGATATCGAGATTTTTTTTTTTAAAGATATCGAAAAGTTATTGGAAAGTTCGAGATATCGAGAAGAAAAAATAAATAAAAAATAAAATATAAAAACGAGATATCGGAAAGTTCGAGATATCGAAAGTTCGAGATATTGGAAAGTTCGAGATATCGAAAGTTTCGAGATATCGATATGTTCGATTTGTCAATAAATGTTCAAGTTAAAAACATTCGTTTTATTAATGTATTCGAGATATCGATGTGTTCGAGTCATCGGTATGTTCGAGATATCGATATGTTCGAGTTATCAATATGTTCAAGTTATTTGACCAATAAGACATTCGTTTTTTGCGTGTACAATGACCTCAGACAAATTTCGTACCTAAACCTCTTAATTTGCGAATGTCTAATCGAATGTCTAATGTCTAACTGATCAATTAGACATTCGTTTTTTTAATGTACATTGATCTCTGATGAATTTGGTACATAAATCTCTTAATTTGCGAATGTCTAATCGAATGTCTAATGTCTAATTGACCAATTAGACATTCGTTTTTTTAATGTACATTGATCTCTGATTAATTTGGTACCTAAATCTCTTAATTTGCGAATGTCTAATCGAATGTCTAATGTCTAACTGATCAATTAGACATTCGTTTTTTGCATGTATAATGACCTCCGACGAATTTGGTACCTAAATCCCTTAATTTGCGAATGTCTAATCGAATGTCTAATGTCTAACTGACCAATTAGACATTCGGTTTTTTAATGTGCAATGACCTCCGACGAATTTGGGTTATATATCTTGTAATTTGCGAATGTCTAATCGAATGTCTAATGTCTAACTGACCAATTAGACATTCGTTTTTTTAATGTACATTGATCTCTGACGAATTTGGTACCTAAATCTCTTAATTTGCGAATGTCTAATCGAATGTCTAATGTCTAACTGACCAATTAGACATTCGTTTTTTGCATGTATAATGACCTCCGACGAATTTGGTACCTAAATCCTTTACTTTGCTAATGTCTAATCGAATGTCTAATGTCTAACTGACCAATTAGACATTCGTTTTTTGATAGTACGTTGACCTACGACGAATTTGGAACCTAAATATCGTAATTCGCGAATGTCTAATCGAATGTCTAATATCTAACTGACCAATTAGACATTCGTTTTTTGCATGTACAATGACCTCCGACGAATTTGGTACCTAAATCCCTTAATTTGCGAATGTCTAATCGAATGTCTAATGTCTAACTGACCAATTAGACATTCGTTTTTTGAATGTACAATGACCTCCGACGAAATTGGGTTATAGATCTTGTAATTTGCGAATGTCTGATTGAATGTCTAATGTCGAATTAGACATTCGATATTTAACATTTGCGATTTTTCTGAATGTCTAATTGAATGTCTAATGTATAATTAGACATTCGATAATCAAAATTAGCGAATGTCTAATCGAATGTCTAACGTCTAATTAGACATTCGAATATTTTTTTTGAATGTCTAATGTCTAACGTCTAATGCTCTGCCAACTTCACACACTTTTATAAATAGGCAAAAACATCCGGCGAATTTTGGGCCCGTAAACTAAACAATTAAAAACGCGTAGCCTAGAAAGTTTGGGAAAAGTGAACTTTTTCTCTGAGCTTTGATGAATTGGGTCAGGGCCGTAAACCAAACAATCAAAAACAGCGTAGCCTAGACAGTTGGGGAAAAGTTATTAAATACAAATTAAATGTGTATAAAGTTTTGTAATAACGGTAGAAGACAAACGTATTTTGTATCTTGTTGTTTCTTAAATCAGTTAATACAATTTATTGATTCATAAAGGTTGTTTTTTTCAATCAAACAACAGAGGTTTTTTTAACAATAATAACATTGGTTTCTCCCTTTTCGATTACGTCACCCCATGGTACAAAATTAAAACCTATCCCATACTGACGCCGCGCTCCCACGCGGCGTCAATAAAACATAAAATTATTCCAATCAAGTAGTTTTCATACATTTAAAATATTGGTAATTATAACACTAATCTGTTGATCACACCTAATCAATTAGTTGGCCCATAATAGAGAGGGAATTTTGTGTATTACTCGTTCAAGATGTACGATAGGGCCGCATTATAAACAGAAATTTCACGTCAGCCATTTTGATTTACGAAACACAATGTTATCGTTAAAAATCCTCAATCTTCCACTATTTTCCCGATTATCAGCTGAAATAATATAAGAAATAAATATATAATATGACACATACAAATCAAATTAAACTTTTTATAACTTAAAAATCGTATAAAACTTTGTATTTATTGCTTAATAATGACCAGACTCTACCAGTGTCCGTGTTCACGCATATAATATTTCTATATTCACTCGAAAATGATCTGAAATAGGCAAATACCTTTTTTATTTTTATTTATATGATACAATAGCACTTTATTTTATTCATTTCAATACAGAAACACAACAAAACAGTGATATAATGGGATATTTGACGACCAGACTCTACCAGACTCTACCAGACTCTGTTTAGTGATACCCCCCAACAATTGTTTCATCTTATTCTGCATGTAAAATCGGCTTTATAGAAGTTTTAAACAAGATGACATGTGTACAAGCTTGTATGTCTCTATATGATAGCCAAGCAATGGCTTCACTATATAATTTGCCTCGCAACTGAAAACTATAGAGTTGTATACATACGATTTATACATACGATTCATAGAAATTTATGCAGAGGCATAAATTTGCTAAATTGCTAAGATTTGCCATGCAAAAGATCGTATTATGCCAGGTTATTTTTGCACTTCTGTTCGTTGTTGGCGCGTCGTCAGTATGGGATAGGTTTTAATTTTGTACCATGGGATGACGTAATCGAAAAGGAGTTCGGGAGAAGTCGTCTACCTACAAACTCGTCTAACTAGTAATATAGAGTAACCATTAGGAGAAGTCGTCAACATAAGGATTATATAGTGCTTTATAATCAATATCGATATAAAGGTGTTAGTGTTAAAGTAAGGTGTTAATTGACCGATTGGATTGAAATAATAACAACAAATTCAATCAGTTTTAAAATAATGTTGTTTTTATTCATAATATTTAATGAGTTTGTAAATTATTTTCTTTTTATTGGTTCGATATATTATTTTTTTCATTATCATAATAAAATTAAATTATTTTTTTTCAAAAATATGGTTTCTAAATATATATAGTTTTTAACACTTGTTTGCAACATTATTTATTATTAACATACATTATTTACATTATTTACATTATTTACATACATTATTTACATTATTTACATTATTTACATTATTTACATTTTTTACAATTTTTACACGTAAACACTTTAGGTTTAGTCCAATATAACAAATCATTCCTCGTCGTGGATTCTGTCATTGCTGCATATTGTAGCCAGTCCGGAAATTTGGCTGCAGGTCTGGCGATGGGGGATGGTTGTGTCCTTCAAGACTTGGTGTAAATAGTTCGCTGAACTGCTTCACGTTGGCATAGCACTTGTTCTTTTTCCCCCTAACTGTACACGTCCAGTATGTACGACCACCAGATACTCTCTGAATAATTTAACATCAATTCATGTTAACACCACATTTGAAATGTATGTTTGGTGTGTTTATAGATATACTGTATGTGTAACCATAACTGCGACATTTGAAAACATTATGGAAAAATATGGACATTTTAGGTATGTTTATATATATACTGTATGTGTAACCATAACTGCGACATTTAAAAACATTAAGTAAAAATATGGACATTTTCGGTATGTATATATATATACTGTATATCATCCTCGGTACCCAGGCTATTCATAACACATATGATACCCTGGGCAAATTGGCTAGCGAAACTTCGTAAAGCGTGCACCTCGATTTTCTCCGTAACTACGAGGGGTGTTCGGAAAGTTTCGGGACAAGTGCCGTAACATATTTGTTTAAATATGCGTACACAATTCTTTCAACATACATAGCTCTATATAACTAGCGTCTTCTTTTTAATTTTGTAATTTTGCTTTTGAAAATGAATAAATGGTATATAAAGCTATGTTTGTTTAAAGAATTGTGTTCAATTATAAAAAAATAAGAATGTTAAGGCACTTGTCCCGATACTTTCCGAACACCCCTCGTACACTGTTATTACTGTACATCGCCTGAAGTTTGTAGCATGCAACCAATCAAGCGGCTGGATTTCACCTCATGAATTATTCATGACTACGAAGTTTCGCTAGCCAATTTGCCCAGGGTATCATATATGTTATGAATAGCCTGGGTTCCGAGGATGACTGTATATGTACGACCACTAAATACTCTCTGAATAATTTAACATCAATTCATGTTAACACCACATTTGAAATGTATAGATATAATGTATGTGTAACCATAACTGCGACATTTGAAAACATTAAGATTATATTAACATTATAATGTGTGGAACTTCTTGGTAATTTATCTTACCCTAATACTGTATGTGTACCCAGCGCTACTGACAAGTTTTCTTCCACCACGTTGAGTAGCGTTCTCTACAATGCTATAGCTGGTAGGTGTGTCTATAGGGACTTCGTCATCAAGGACTGCATCAGACAGGGATTCGTCTAGAGGAGTGCGTGGAAGTGCGAAATTACGATCACCAATGTCGAATGTTCTGTCAGCGATTGTTGTATTAATGGAAATTGGAGTGTCTTGGTCATCCATGTTTAACGTTCCATCTTCAACATCTGATATATCAGCAACAGCCATGTCATACGTTCTACACCGTTCACATACCCAGTCTAACTGTAAGGTTCCCCGAACCATTTCTTTATATTGAGCGGACGTCACTCCTGTAGTATCCCCTGTTGATATTAAATTTGTTTCCGTGTAATATAACTGTATGTGTGTGTTTTATTCTGGACAACGGCTCCATTTCATACATTATTTTAACTTGTCAGATGTTTTCATTGTTTTATCACATTCACTCTCTCATACATTGTGTGTGTGTTGTATTCTGGTCTTAAAGAGGAATAATGTGGGAAAAGAAGAAATCGTTTATCATAAAACAACGGCTCCATTTCATACATTATTTTAACTTGTCAGATGTTTTCATATATTTATCACATTCACTCTCTCATACATTGTGTGTGTGTTGTATTCTGGTCTTAAAGAGGAATTACTTGAATAATGTGGTAAAAGAAGAAATCGTTTATCATAAAACAACGGCTCCATTTCATACATTATTTTAACTTGTCAGATGTTTTCATTGTTTTATCACATTCACTCTCTCATACATTGTGTGTGTGTTGTATTCTGGTCTTAAAGAGGAATAATGTGGGAAAAGAAGAAATCGTTTATCATAAAACAACGGCTCCATTTCATACATTATTTTAACTTGTCAGATGTTTTCATATATTTATCACATTCACTCTCTCATACATTATGTGTGTGTTGTATTCTGGTCTTAAAGAGGAATTACTTGAATAATGTGGGAAAAGAAGAAATCGTTTATCATAAAACAACGGCTCCATTTCATACATTATTTTAACTTGTCAGATGTTTTCATTGTTTTATCACATTCACTCTCTCATACATTCTGGTCTTAAAGAGGAATTACTTGAATAATGTGGGAAAAGAAGAAATCGTTTATCATAAAACAACGGCTCCATTTCATACATTATTTTAACTTTTCATATATTTTCATCGTTTTATTCTGGTCTTAAGAGAAATTACAGATTTAATGTGGGAAAAGAAGAAATCGTTTATCATAAAACAACGGCTCCATTTCATACATCATTTTAACTTTTCAGATGTTTTCATTGTTTTATTCTGGTCTTAAGAGGAATTACTGATTTAATGTTGGAAAAGAAGAAATCGTTTATCATAAACGACGGCTCCATTTCATACATTATTTTAAGATGTTTAAAATAGAGGGGAGATAAAATGGGATGGGATGGGGAGAGCGGTAGAGAGACTGAGAGAGAGAAAGAAAGAAAGAGAGAGACGGATAGAAGAAAGAGAATTATAGATATATAATTATAATTTCTTACCGTTTTTGCAGACACGATGCTGCCAGCAACTGCAACTGTCACAGCATAACGCATGCATTCGTTCACTAACCCTACTGGAACAACTTAAACACATATACACAGTCATTTCAAGTATTTCTGAGATATAGCTTATCTTGGGATTTTTTTTTTTATATATATGGGCAAATGAATAAAAAGGTGAAACAAACAGAGGGTATAACAAAAGACAAACATTTTTTTTATTTTCACATGTATTTTTAATGAGCAATTAACATTATGTATGATTAAAGCCGACTGTCCATAAATTTCTTTAATAATCAACCCTAGTAAGTATGCCGACAATAAAATACACGCGACACATATATATTATAACGTAATTAAATGACGAGCCAATTTCAATATATTTACAAGTATTTATCATAAACAATATAATTATAAGTAGCCTATTTATTATAAACAAACATCTTATTGTTAAACTAATGTTTGTAACATATATTTAACTTCAAAGTTACTATAATCGATAATTATCCTTCCTAAGTATATAGTACTATATAATCCTTATGTTGACGACTTCTCCTAATGGTTACTCTATATTACTAGTTAGACGAGTTTGTAGGTAGACGACTTCTCCTGCACCCATCGAAAAGGGAGCAACCAACATTATTATTGTAAAAAAACCAAAACTTTATGAATAAATAAATTGTATAAAATGATTTAAGAAACAGCAAGATATACAAAATACGTATGTCTTCTACCGTATTACAAAACTTGAGACACATGTAATGGGTATTTAATAACTTTCCCCTAACTTCGTAGGCTACGCTGTTGTTATAGTTTGGTTTACGACCCGATTCATGAAAGATCAGAAAAATGTTTCTTGCGATGTTTTTGCCTATTTACAATATTGAGATTTTTAAATAAATGGGTAATCTTTAAAAAAAATCAATGATGATTCATTTTAATTACTACATGATACAACAGTATAATTCTAGAAACTGTAAAAACAACGTTAACCTAACTATGCAATAGGCATGGCCGTAACGTAACCCGTTCTTTTATTTGTAAATGCAACATGTCATCGCTTGGCGATTTTGGTCATTCTTATTTAATAGACGACAAGGTGCCATCGGTTTCCACAGAGAAATTAAGTTGTCTCTGCTTCCTTCCGTTATGAATACTTCGCTGTTTTCACAATTTCATCCGATTCTAAAATTCATTGGATTGGTTTTTGATCGACATGTTTCGTTCGAGATAAATGATTCGTACCAACTGGTTTTCGCTCTTTGCTCTTGGGGAACTGACTTAACCATTTTCTTTTGTTTATTTTTCAGTTTTTTACTGACATGCAAAACGATTAAAGTGACATTACAAGCAAACAAAACAGACTTAATAATTCGTGCTATATGTTAACTATACATGTGAACTTTCATAATGCTCAATTTTGATCATAAATATCTTTCTTCATTTCTTTTAATTACTTCGTATTTTTTGTTTATATACTCCCGTTTTTGCTATCATACTTCTGCTAAACTGGAAGGATAATATACTCCCTCCTCTCCTTCCAAAGCTTGTGTCACACTTAACTTATAACTAGAGGCAGTAAACCTTAATATATGTTAATATTTAAGCACCTATATGTTTATCTAATTGATCGAGTTAGAGGATTTAAAACTTCAGCTTGTATGACACATTATAGTTGCAGTAAATGTTAAGCAAACCGTGAACCAAATGGTTTCAGGACTAAACTTGTCATTTTACAACTAAACTTCACATGCTGAATATCACATAGATCGTAGCATATACAACGTTTAATCCCTACGTCAATATTGACCCTTTCTGCTCTTAGTAACCTTTTTATATATGCTATGGTAGCCAGGTGAGCAATATAGGCATATCTTGGCCTTCTTGTTTAAAATAAAGGGACATTCGACCTTCATGTTAGAAATATTTACATCCTGTCTGCTTGCACAGGTTATTTAAATATTCTAAACTGCTTCCTTTAAGTCATGCTTCAAAATCATGCGCGGCGTCTTTGATGCTTTGCATCAAAATTCGTCTTGTTATATATTTGGTAAGTATTATTTGTCAGGCTACACGATCCGGTACCAAGAAAGGGATCGCCATCTTCTATTACTAGATAGTTTTTTCAACAAGAACGAAGGATAGAGCAAACTGCATCCATTTCCATATCGTTTACAAAACACAAACCCATTCAATATACCTCTTCCATAAATCAGCAGTATAACGGGAGACACAAGCTGATCAAATTGAAAGTGGCTTGCAGATTGACAAAATAATTTTTAAATCTATTTGGACTGTCAGAATTATAATTATTGAAAAGGGTTGAAAATATTGTAGCAAAAGAAGAAATTCCTCATGAGCAATTTCTCATTTTTTTTGCTACAATGTTTTCAATAGTCGTCTGCTGCAGAGGCTTCAGAAAGCGTATATATATGAGAAAGGGCTAAAAACATCCCATACCAGCGAGTTGGAGGGTTAGACAATTAAGTTTAAAGTTATTTTACATCGGTTGCTAAACACGATTTTAGCTTATATTAATCTCGCTCTATGCCTGCTTTCTGGAGACCTAATCAGTGTTCGCGCCGTTATTTAGTTCATGAAAATGTGGACAAAAACAGATTGGGCTACACACAAAATATATAGCTCCCTTGGTGTTGCCAAATCACGCAGTCAGCCTTACCTTTGCACAGGAACTGACATAATCATAATAGGACTTAATCGGCATATTGGCATTGTGACCTAATTTCCTTCTTTATTAAATTCCGCAAAAAGTCTCGGAGCTGCAGGTCTATCAAATCCGGCCACATGCCTTCACATATAGACCTGAAGATGTTGATTGGGACAGTGTTGTATGGCCTCCCGGTGAAGTTTAGTATCACTTTGCAGTAGACGTTACGGATTTCGGACATTCTAGGGATTTCGTCAGTCACCGCTTGTATCATTTGCTCTTAAACCTACGAAGAGCAACTACATGTGTCATTACCTTGTGTGCTGGTTAAGGGTGGCATCACGTCGCTGTCATGGGCGCTGCTAACCATGCAGACGCTTGTCAAATCGCTCTTCACTGAACCAGCGTCTTGACTGCATTCAGGTTGATGTGAATAACTTACCTGGTCCGGCGACGACACCGTTGCCACCAGGGCCTTCTTCTGTGTCGACGCTGGCGAGTTGCTGTTAGCCGTGCTGACGCTGACCATCTCGGTAATTGGCTGCTGTGGAAAACTTTCACCCACCTGGGAGGTCGTCAGCTTCCTAAATATAGTGAGGGTCAGCTCACTTGTCATGCAGGCTTTTTTTACCATGCAGTCTTTATCATCCGGTTAATGTCCATGTATGTCACAGCGTCCCATACTTTCATCGTAAAAGGTTAACTATCGGATCTTGATACCGGACAGTGCCTGGTAGACTCTTACGATACGTCCCGGTTTCGGCGTATATCTATTTAGAAACTGATATAAAAGCGGTCTGGCCGGCCTAAATAGTATTATGGCTGCCCATCGAAACGGTGTACGTTTTGTCAAAGTCAGACATCCCATAGTCTCAAGTTCATTATAACTGACGCCCTTGGTCCGTTATAAAAACAACAAGAGAATGATGAAAACACATGCCATGTCATGCAATCACATAAACGGTTGATTATCTTTTTTTTTTCGAGCCATCTTTACCCACTATGACGGCTCAAACCTACGGATCTTGCCCGGCTAATGCACCCCCCCCCCCCCCCCCCCCCCCCCCCCACCTGTCTGGCCGTGTTTCTGACGTGAACATATTTTCTGATGGATTTTAAGCACCCTTACAAATACTCCCGGACCACTTCAAAATGTCCTCGGCGACGATAATTCTCGGACCCCAAGAAGTCGATCAATGTCTGATGGTGCCCACCTGTATATGATATAAACGAATTGACTCCACTGGTGTCTTTTGCAAGCGTAATGCTTACATGCAGCAAAACAGAAACAAATAATTCGTAAAAACATTTAGAAGAAGAAATAGTAGTAGAAGTAAATAGTGGTAGAAGTTGGTAGAGGATGGACAGTTGAGAAGGAAGACAAGTTGAACAGGTGGTGGTGCTCTGGATGGATGATTAGCTAGCATGATGTAGTCCTTGATTTGTTGGACAGCGATTGCGCAATGAAGTGTTCACTACCCAAATGTGTATATTTGTCATCCGGACTAACATTCACTGATATGAGTCATTGAATCCGATGATGAGGAAGCTATTGAAGAGCTGGATAATGATTTTAACCCTATTCCACATACAGACGCTTTCTGACGCCTCTGCAGCAGACGACTTTTTAAAACATTGTGGCAAATGGAGAAATGATAAGTAATTCCTCCATTTGCAACAATGTTTTGAACTCTATTAAAAACGTGTACTACCCTTTATAGAAATTGTCCATAGTTTTGTTGGTAGGCTCTCAAATTGTCTGCTGCAGATTTATTGTATATGAGAAACGGTTCAAGTCTATCCTGAACATTTATATAATTTTACAAACTGTGCATATGATTAGAATTATCTTAGAGACTACACATATGACCTGCCTTTGATAGATTCATAATAATTGTATGTTTGGAACCTTGACAAGAACCTTGTTAGTATTGAATAAAATAATTAATATTGTCTAATAAGCGAGAAATGCCTTATTGAAAACATATGACACATATTTTGCATCATTGAAAGAGGTCACCAAAACTTTAGCGTCAGCAAATCGCCATTTTTATCTCACCTGAGCATGAAGTGCTTATGGTGAGCTATTGTGATGTCCGTTGTCCGTTGTCAACAATTTCTTTAAATGACATCTCTTCCTACCATTGTATGGATTTTGACTTAACTTGGTAGGAATGATCTTCTTTCATGGTTGATCAAAGAAATAAACTCCATGCAGAACTCAGGTTGCCATAGCAACTGAAAGGAAACCATTTAAACAAGAGGACCATGATGGTCACCTGATTTAATAGAAATCACAGTTTTCATTTTGTTTACGATATGCATACAAGGAAACCAAGCAACGCCCCCTTGTGACCATGTTTTCAATGATTCACACTTATTTCAACAATATTGGTAGAGGGTCATACAAGGAACATTTGTGCCAAATTATTTCCTAATCGGCCCAGAGTTTTTGTAGGAGAAGATATGTTAAGTTTTCACAATATAAACATACGACAGTGCTTAGGTGTGCTAAAGAAAATATTCTTGTCTGAAACCGAAAGGCTTAGGAGCTTAGATATTTTGTGTAGCATTGTCTAGTTGTCTACACAGATTGTTCCAAGTATGCCCCCAGGGTCAAAATTGGTCCCCCCGGGAGTCACCTGTTTTGCATAGCGATATATAGGGAAACACTTTGGTAATCTTTTTGTCTAAAACTGAAAGGCCTAGAGCTTAGGTATTTGCTGTGTAGCATTGTCTAGTGGTCCTCTACCAAGATCATTCAAATAATGCCCCTGGGTTCATAATTGGCATGGCTCGAGGGGTCACCTGTTTTTACATAGAGATATATACGAAAAACTTTAAAGATTTCTAGTCTAAAACTTAAAGCTTAGCTATTTGGTGTGTAGTGTATTGTCTAGTTGTCCTATACCAAGATTGTTCAAGTGACGACTCTGGGTTCAAAGTTGGCCCTACCCTAGGGGTCACCTGTTTTACATAGAGATATAAAAGGAAAACTTTGAAAATATTCTTGTCTGAAATAGAAAGGCCAAGAGCTTAATTATGTGGTGCGTAGCATTGTCTTGTGGTCCTCTACCATGATTGTTAAAATTATGCCTCTGGCCACACCTAGGGGGTTACCTCTTTCACATAGAGATACATAGGTTAACAACTTGAAAATCTTCTTGTCTGAAACCGAAAGGCCTAAATATTAGATATTTGGTGAGTACAATGGTCTAGTGGTCCTCTACCAATACCCATGGGGGTAACCTGTTTTACATAGAGATAGATAGAAAATCTTTTTGTTTAATACTGACTGGTACATACATTTTTTCTGTGGTGAACTTCTAAATCAAATTAACTTGACAAAAGACTGACAACATAGGGTGTTGGTTTTTCGCTTTGTAGCAGTGGGGCTGAACTGGTCCTCTTGTATTAGCTTACCTGACCTCAAAAACAGTTATTGTGGTTGGCTTGATAAATCACATTACACAACTCGGGTCGAGCGATCCATCGCCACCATGGCCCTCTTGTTTTTAATTGTTATTATTTTGTAAATTATCATTAAGTGCATCAGTTTCATATTTCATTTTCTGTTGTCTGCATAAAGTTTATTTGGTAATCCCGTACAATATAACTGTGTGTCCATATCTTAGGAATGATTACAGATGATTGCCTTGCAGAAATTATTTGAAAACATACAAAAAGGAGAAATGTTGAAAATTAGCCATGTCTTAATTTTCAATAAAGTTTTCCAGAATTCATAAAGATCATATCTTGAATTCTGATGCCTTGACTTTGGTAGAATCTATAGTTAGTTTGTGACGTAATGGTTTACCTTTTCCCATATTAAACAAATCTGCAACAGATGACTGAAAACATGTTGGCAAAAAAGTGGAAAATCTTTATAAATGAAAATATTGTAGCAAAGTGGAGAAATAGCTCATTATGAGTCATCTGCTACAGATCCATCAAAATGCGTCTGCAAGTGGGAAAATGTTTATTAATAAAAGGGTGAATGGGTGAATGTATACCCTTGCGTGATTCAATCTCACTATGATTAAGCCTCTCCCACATACAACAAATATGCGGCAGACGACTATGAAAACATTTTTGCAAGAAGAAATGTCTCAATATGTGTTTTCAAAAGTCGTCTGCTGCAGGGTGTCTATGTGTTGGAAAGGTTTAATATCAGACCAAACTACTTTACTGTATGTATCTTGGATCTGACTACACCGCACACTAGGTCGTCTGGTATTAACCCTATATACTTTAATACTCATTAGATTCATTCTGTTGTCCAATGAAATCGTAGGATACCATCACGGGTAGATTCTATACCATCAGAAAACTCGACAATGCCCGCTTCTCAATCTCATTTATTTTTATGGGTTATCTTTCCTGATTAATACCAAACTATTTGGTAAGCGACATTTTGATTGGCTAAAGCATTGGTCAATCAGAGTCGACCTGTATGGGGTAGTCATCAGATATACAAGCAGGGTCTGGTTTTAATGCGATAGTGCATGAGTATGCATTAATGTGCTTGAATAAATATATAGCTGACCCTTTCCCACCTGCAGACATACATTTTCAATAATGTTTGCTACATATGTTTACAAAGTAGTCTGGTGCAGATTTGTTGTATGTGGTAAATCAGCAGCAGATGACATTGAAAGCGTTTAGTTAAAATTGTCGAAAAGAAAGTGAAAAGATTGAATAGAGTTTAAAACATTTGGTAAAATGAGAAATTTTCAACTGCTGCAAAGGCATCAACATATATCAATATGAGGGAAAAGGTTAATTTATTCCTCATCTGTAGTTTATTATGCATTAGGGATTAACCCTTTCCCATATACAACAAACGACTGAAAATATCTTTGGAAAAATATGGACAATTTCTGAAAATGAAAATATAATTATTGAATAGAGTTGAAAATATTGTGGCAAAGGGAGAAATTGCTCATCATGATAATGTTTTCAAAAGGCATCTGCTGCAGATGCGACAGAAAGCGTCTATAGGTGGTAATAGACCGTGGGCCAGAATGACGACCCCTTCCCCCGTCCGGGCCCTCCCCCACAGGGAATTTTCTACACCATGTTTTTCTGAAAGTGTGTGGAGCATATTCCTGTTTTCTGCCACCTAGGCATTGGTTCTTTACGGAAATATAGCGGTTTATAATACGTGACCCTAATAAAAATTGTAAAAAAAAAAAGGAAGTGAAAAACGTAAATTGATTTTTATTTATGGTAAACAGTTTTTAGCAAGGGGCTTCATCTATAGGTAGTTTTCTACACAATGTTGTTCTGTTATAATTGTATGGCTTATATGTTTAATGAAAGGAAGTTGTATAGGCTTTTAAATCAAGAATGTTGATAAATATTATACACTGTAATATATGCTACTAAGATTTTTGTCATTTCAATTTGATTTTCCAAAAATAAGCCATAGTTTACCTAAAAACTATTGTTTTTTCTAATGAAACAATATTTGCATGCGTCTTTTTGACAGACATCTTAAAAAATTACCAATTTGAAAAAGAAATAAAGTATGTAAAACATTATCATGTATCAAGCACACTCATTTCGAGCTCATCCACATCTTCAATGCTGGAGTCGTATTCTGTTCTTGAAGGTATTTCCACCAGATACTGTGGAACAAAGCTGTCCTTCACCCATTCATATTCTATATTTTCTTTGGGATTAATATTCCACCCACTCTTGGCAGATTGGAAACATGTTAATGGTCATGGAGGCACACGTATACTTGGTAGTTCACATGTTTGATATGCATCTCTTATGAAGATTTACAAGGTGGCAAGAAGCTCATATATATGCCCCTGTACAAGTTAACAACTTGGCCTTTCACTTCGGCCCCTATTCACGAACTGATCATACATTAGTTTGTTTATATTATCGTACTCTATGGCCTTGTGGATGCACATCAACACAATGCAATATTATGCGAGTATCAGCCTCCTCTTGCGATGAGAAAAGTTCCTACTATGCTACTACATTGACTTCTGCATTACCGTCATTACCTGAGAGACAATCTTCACCAATATCATAGTTGATACATCTCCGCTGCAGCTCACTGACATACGTATCAGACTTCCACTATTTTTAATATTGGTCTTTCCAGTCACATGGCGTTTAAGTCTTTGGACCTTTGCCGAGCCCCGGTAGCTCAGTCGGTAGCGAGGTGGGTTGTCACTCCAGGGGTTGTGAGTTCGAACCCCAGCTCGGCCAAAATTCTTTCCGCCGTTTGACAAAAGTCACTGTGACAAGCGTCATTCTTCTTTCACCAATGGGCTAACAGTCTATGTGCAAAAGCAGCCAGTTGCTTGGAGAGTATGTTGTGTGGGGTACTGGTGTGAGAAAACCAGGAAACATATGAATGGTGAACTGGCTGCCATGATATGACTGAAAAATTGATGAAAACAGCATTAAACCCGAATCAATAAACTTTGGACCTTTAAGAAGTAAAGCCTGTGTTGTACCACGCCTTCTGCGATCATATGATTTAACGGACCGTGGCAAATATGTATCTGTTACAAAGTAAACTCTGCTGGTCTTAGGAAGTTGCTTAAAAAACATATAAGCTACATTCTCAAATGGTCAAACTCTAAATCATTGCATTTCCATCAATTACACAACTAATACCACATCATTTTTGGGGTGAACAGTAGTTGGTTCAATTGCAGTTTTTATATAGTGAAGAAGCTTAGCTGTGTCTGTCTTCATTGGTATGCCATCTGAAGTTGCGAGAGACCAATGGACTGGACCAAGGGGATATGACAGTGTTAGTTCAAGACCAATGCCTCTACGTAGTTTGCTCTCATGTGCATTGTCATGCACTAGCGGAAGAAGGCTACATAATTCCTACTAAATACTAAATCCCTGTGTTTTGGCATGACGGTTAATTGTCTGCTTGATCTTTCTATTAACTGCATTCCTGGATCTTGGGAAGCTGACCTTGATACACTGAATCCATTTTGAGCTAACAACTGCTTTGCTCCTGGTTGAGTTGTGTCGAAAACAACTGCTTTCCTCCTGGTTGAGTTGTGTTTAAATTCATAAGGGTCTGGAGATAAACTGGAATATATCTGGCATAATTGTTGTGGTCCAGAATAAAGAACAATGACTATAGTTCATATAATGCTGCAACATGTAAATCAAGATCATTGTTTTATGTTGCTCTGATCAGCATGATAACCATTTTCACACTGTCCATATACTGTAACCAGAACCTGGCAGTTTTTCCATACTGGCCGCCCTGATTGCTGATTTAAAAGCCTGATAAGACTGGTAGAAATCAAGGAGATCTTTTGAACTTTCCACCTCATTCACGGTGTCACATGATGGATTCTCTGTGAGATGGCGTTACATATTTTCTGTTTCAGGTGTCAGGTATTCACTTCTTGAGTGCATGTGTCTAAATCTATCTAGGATCAAATGTACAAGCAAGGCCCTGGTCTAGTGTTTGCCAGACATAACCTTGTTCAGTGATCCACTAGCGCAGACTCCTGGACTCCAACATGATTTCTGCCAATCCATTACTCTTCATCAGTTTACCAATTCAGAATTGTACCAAATACCGCGCAGAGTGTATGGACAAAACTCCCACTCTAACTATAATGTTGCTAGTTTCAAAAGTCTGCAAAACTATTGAATATGCTTTTTTGACAACAGCAATGTTAAATGTAGCAATGGCGTATTCTTGACCAACTTCATGAATTGCACAGTCAGCGAAGACTGTAATATATGTTGTAATGTAGTATTCCCGTTGACTGGATGCATTGATAGGAGCCATGTATTCAACGGTGGACTTGTTTCTTCAATTGGCCGCGCCTGTTTTTGAGAGCCATCCTGACCAAGGTGGAACACTTTGAAAATCAGATTGGCTGCCTAACTCTCGACAGAAAAACCAGGTGAAAGAATTGTAAATTAATTTGGTCAAAATCATATTCTAGTTCTAATATATGGACCTCTAATTTTGGCTCGATTTTTAGCTTTCATTTGGACTGCAAGTGATCTAACATATCTGTGTTTCGTTTTCATGATCAGCGGACCCTCAGAGGCACTGCTTTTGTAATTTTTCACATAGCAGTTTCAAGCTCTATCGTCTTGGAATTTGACTGCCCTTGACCATATCGATTAAGAATAGTGATAAGTTCAGCACCAGTTAAATGTCTTGCAGTCATTGGTAATAACATGTGTTTATAGAGGACCCACTCCACATTTGTGGCAGCAAAACATATGTCTTCAGCTATGGAAGATGCATGTCTGTCAGCTTTAGCCCCTCTGAAACTGGTTGAGAAACACAAAGAGTATAGAGATACACTTAAACTTCTGGGTCAAGTTCATTACTAATCTTCTAACCTCATGAGAGGTATTGGGGTTCTGCTGTGTGCCATATATGGACAACCCAGGTACGATACTATAAACAAACTAAGGTATGATCAGTTCATGAAATGGGGTCGAAGCAAAAGGCCAAGTTATTAACTCGTACAGTGGCATAGATACGAGCTTGTTGCCTCCTTGTAAATCTTCATTAGAGATGCATATCAAACGTGTGAACTACCAAAAAAGGCTCCATGCCCATTAACATTTTCTCAATCTGCCAATAGTGGAGGAGAGTGGATGGAATATTAATCCCAAAGAAAATATAGAATATGAATGGGTGAAGGACAGCTTTGTTCCACAGTATCTGGTGGAAATACCTTCAAGAACAGAATACGACTCCAGCATTGAAGATGTAGATGAGCTCGAAATGAGTGTGCTTGATGCGGTGTTTGAATATCAGATTGATTAATGATAATGTTTTTCATCCTCTGTTTCTTTTTCAAACTGGTAATTTTTTAAGATGTCGGTTATTGGTGGCCCACGGTCTATAAAGGGTTAAAACCAATTATCTTTACTCATTACCTTACATGCTTCCTTGAGTCTTTGCAAAGTAAACACATCTCTTGTATGGTGAAGAAATAAGAATAAACAAGAGCTGTCGTAGGACAGCGTGCTCAACTTTTTTGTGCTTGCCAATAAAACAAACTTTTTTGGGTGATAGAGAAAACATAACCAAGTACTTTATCATATTATTTATAAGCAAAGTACTTTATAAAAAGAGTCATAATTCTTACAAAAACCTTTACTGAATTATGCACTCTTGGCTGTTGGTGGAGGTAATGATGGTATAAAGATTTTTGTAAGTGTTTAAGCTATATCTCTAATTGTTTTGAAAATAATTGATTTTGTATGAATAACTTAACCAGAATTATAAATCGAAAAAGGGCCATAATTCTTAAACAAAATTTGACAGAGTTATGTACCCTTGTCTGTTTATGGAGGTAATGATGATAAATAAGTATTGTAAGTGAATAAGCTAAATCACTAATGGTTTTGAAAAAAAGTGGGGTGGTACGAAAAACTTAACCAAAATTCTAATGCAAAAAATAGCCATAATTCTTACAAAAACCTTGACAGAGCCATGTACATGTACTCTTGTCTGTTGATGAAGGTAATGATGGTGAATAAGTGTTGTAAGTTTCGAAGCCATATCTGTAATGGTTTTGAACAAAAGTGAATTGGTACAAAAAACTTAACCAAACTTCTAGGTAAAAAAAGGGCCATAATTCTTACAAAAACCTTGACAAAGTTATGTAATTTTGTCTGTTGATGGAGGTAATGATGGTGAATAAGTGTTGTAAGTTGTAAAGCAACATCTGTAATGGAATTGATAAAAAAGGGAATTGGTACAAAAACCTTAACAAAGGTTTGACACCAACGCCGACGCCAACGCCAAGGCGAGTAGTTTAAGCTAGCCTTTTCTTCGAAAAATTGAGCTAAATAGTATTGGAAGTTTTTATCAAATTTGAAATAAAACATGTTACAAAAGCCTACTTATGCACAAACGAAATTAGTTTGAGTTGATAAGCAAATGCAACAGTAATTACATTTCCTTAATCCCTTTCTTATTTACAAAAGCATTTTATTGCATCTGTGGCAGACAACTTTTGCCACAATGTTTTCAACTTGATTCGATGATTATATTTTCATTTAAAGAGATTTTTCTATATGTTTTCCTAAATGATTATAAAGTCTTCTGCTGCAGAATTGCTGAGTTCAGAAAAGGCTTTATGAAAAACACTACAGTTTTAGCCCTTTACCCATTTCAGACAAATTTTGAAAACATTGTTGGAAAAAATGAACAATTTCACAGATTGTGACTTCAATTTTCTATAATTCTATAAAAACCAGATGGCTGTGTGGCCCTATAATGCTCACTTGAGTGCCATGGCTCTATATTATCAGGTGACCATGAACAAAAACAACTAATTTGATAAATAAGTCAAACAAGATATTTCTAGAGTATTCACTAGATTTTAGTTAATTTTGACCTAGTGGCATGACCCATACATTGGGGCTGAAAAATTGCAAAAGGCAATATAGTTGCAATATCCACAGACAAAAAGCCAGTCTATACGACTGACAAGCAGGAAGCACGGACTAACTGCCTCAGAATGTGTGCAGGGTGCAAAGGCTTAAATTGTCAAAATGCAGTTGTTGTTGATTATGACATGGATGTTAAGGATAAGTAAATCAGTTGCCGTTTGATCATGTGCTCAATTTATATCTTCTACAACATTTATTAGTTAAAATATTCTCAAACTCGACATGTATGCATATTAAATTAACATGTATATGTGAAGTATTATCAAAACAGGTTTCATCTTGGTGGGTGGGGTAGACTGACATGCAAAAAGTAATAATCATAAGTATATTTTTACTCCTAAATAACACAAAGTATAATTAGTTTAATATGGCAGTTACATGGAACAGGAAAGCTAAAATGGAAAACAATAATATTTTCCTCAAACACCAAAGCAACTTTAATTTGTATCCATTTAGTTGATTTCACAAGGTACATATGTTATTGATTGAGTATAAAAACTAAAATATGTACCTTGTGAAGAGTCAATAATATATCAAAAACTTATAAAAAATGTAAAAATGTACTTGATTTTATTAGACATTTTGACTTTGGAAAAGTAATCATCATGTTTTATTTCCCACCTGGTCTTCAACAGTCATCAGATATTGATTGTCAAAAGTTATCATGTAAGTTAATTCTCTCCCACTTGCAGATGGAACTGCAGCAGCCAGCTCATTCTGAGCGATTTTCCAGTATCACAATGTTTTCAGCTTTGTTCAATACTCATACTTTCATCTGTATAGATTTTCCAATTTTTTACTTACATGTCGTCTGCTGCAGATTTGCTGTATGTTGGAAAGTGCTAAAGTGGGCCCTGCAATTTATCACAAAAATTTACTATCTTTGAATACAGTTCTAACAACTCCCTCTGCCTGATCTGTTAGGGGCTGGATAGGGGATCTACAGGGACCGCCATAATATCCCTTCCACTCCATTGACTTCTTCAGGCCTGGCATTCCAAATCTCTTTGTTACCTTCAATGAAAAAAACATTTGTTGACCTGATATGATATTTTAAAAGTCATCTGCTTTGAAAACATCCATCAGATCAAGGTCAATGTCACAAGATCAAACGTGTTGGTATCACTAGAAAGATATTTTTACAATAACAAGCAAATTCAGAGAATTATGGTCCCCCGCCAGGGTCAAGGTCACAACAATTGGTATTGATGGAAAGGGGTTGTCACAAGGAATACACATGTGAAATATGAAAGCAGTACCTATTACGGTTCAGAAGTTATGACCAAGGTTAAAGTTTTTGTGACAGCGTGACTTACGGACGGACTGACGGACTGACTGACGAATGAGAACTAATAGTCCCCACGCTTTCGCTAAAGCGGGGGACAAAAATGTTTACCCAACTTAAAGGCCCTACTTCTGATTGAGTCAACAACTATAATGCTATGGACAAGATTTTATCACAACAAGCAGACAAGCAACACTTTAACCCTTTCCCACATACAACAGACGACTTTAAAATCATTTAGGCAAAAAAATGGAAAATCTGTACAAAAGAAAATATATTTATTGAAAAGAGTTGAAAACAAAGCAATTTCTCTTTGTCACAGTGTTTTCAAAAGTCATCTGCTGCAGATGGGTTAAAATGTATCTGTACTTGGGAAAGGGTTAACACCACTAAATATTCGATTTTTGAGGCATAAAAAGTGGTAAAGATTTACTGAAACAAATTACTTGATTCTGTTTACTAAGACAATGGCCTAGCTACATTAGAATTCTATTCCGTATTACTTCCTGGTAACATTTTGGAATTTTGATTTCACAAATTTGTTTTTATGATAGGTATGTAATAGTCAAATTACTTACAGCAGCATTAGGTCCAATTAATCTATGTTGCAGTGTTTTAGCTTCCTCCATTTTGCCTTCCTTGTAGAGTCTTTCAAGGTCACAACACTCCTGACCTAATACATTGGCCAATCCTAAAACACCTCCTACCCCACCTGATGACAAAAGACGGTAAAAACGCATTGATACTTTTAAAACAATTACTAATGAGTGGTAGAGGGAGGTGTTACTAATTACTAATGAGTGGTAGAGGGAGGTGTTCAGCCTTTGGAATTTTCCACGCAAACAGTTAGATTACTGTTTAAATTACCAGGAAGCAGACAAAAAGAGAGTTATAAATATCAGCTATAAGCTTGTTTCCAAATTGATGTAGAATTAGTAAGTTTGAACTAAACTAAACAATTGCTTTCTGCAATCTTTGAGGTGAAGTAAAAAAAAAAAATATTTCAAAGAAGACATATGACAATGCTATGTACAATAATAGCTGTTATTTATCTAAATGAAGTGAACTAATCTCCACATGCAGAAGCATTCGCCGCAGACAACTTTAGGAATCTTTGTGGCAACAGTAGAAATGGCTCATTATAATCTTTTCACGCCTATTGAATAAATGAGCAGTGCCCCAGGAAAATCAACCTTAGTCTAACTACTACGATTGTGGAAAAAGACATGCCTGCGCATTCCTGCTAAGCATTCAAATGGATACTGTTTTACAAAAGTTTCTTGAAGTCTTCTTTGACTAATTGGCAAACAGTGCAGATCATATCAGACTGTGTAGATGCACTGGCTAGTCTGGTCGCAACAGCCTTAAGGTTTGTATTGCAGAGCACTGCTCAAATATACTTTCATATATAAATTCATGTTTTTATAGAAGCTCATTTAAATACAATGAAATAATATATATGAGCCGTCCCGCGAGAAAACCAGCATTGTGGCCACATTCCGATTCAGGTGGATAGAGGTATAGAGTAATGATTCCTGAATCAGAAAATCCACCGGAGGCTAAAGTGCCTGTCCGGGTAAGCCTGCGTGGCATGCTTAGGCTGATACTGGTTGATACTTTACGCAGAGTCCACAATGTTGGTTTTCTTGCAGGACTGCTCATATTTGAATCTAGTTTCAATCAAGACTAGTAGTTGCAGGGTCAGTATCAAGAGCATCTCTTTGTCAATATTATACTTGCACTTTAATCCATTCTGACTCCTGTGCAGCAGACAAATTTTTGAAAACATAGTGACAAAAGAGGAAATTGTTCAAAATGAGCAATTTCTCCTTTTGCCACAATGTTTTCCACTTTTAGTCATAGGTTATTCATTCAATTATAGAGTTTCTATTTGTTGTCTGCTACAGAATTGTCGTATGAGGGAAATGCATTTTGAAAACTTTGTGACGAAAGGAGAAAAAGCTCATCATGAGCAATTTTTCCATTTGCAACAACGTTTTCAATCTATTCGATAGTTAATCTTTTATTTAAAGAGATTCAATAATTTTGCCCAGATGTTTTCGAAATTGTCTGCTGCAGATTTGCTGTATGAGGAAAAGGGATAAAGAGATATCAGTTGTTTTCAAAGAATTGTCAAGATGTTGCATATTTTACCACATACAGTTTCAAATGCTGCAGATTTGCTGTATGAGGAAAAGGGATAAAGAGATATCAGTTGTTTTCAAAGAATTGTCAAGATGTTGCATATTTTACCACATACAGTTTCAAAGCTGATGGACAAAACAATATGGTTGATAGAGAATCTTACTCTAGTGTTTAAATGTAAGTATAATTCTTACCAACTACATAGGAGGCTAAGAGAAAGCTTGCAGATCCAGCGAGTACCTGGAAATCTTCGCCCTGTGTTTTATATACAAGATAACCAATCTTCGAAATCTGAAATAGAGAATTTCTGACCATAACATTTAATTGTGATGTTACGCCAATTAAATTCCAACTGATTTTTGTGTTTAATGTACTCTTTGAATGCACTTGAATTCTTATAATAAAGTCATAGTATTTTTGATTTGCTAACATTATGTCATTTGACTTAACCAATAAAAATAATCTTCAAATTTATTAGTTTCCAGTTATTAAACACTGTCCTTCTTGCAGATGCATCTGCAGCAAACAACTTTTGAAAACACTGACAAGGGAAAAATTAGTCTTTATGAGCAATTTCTTCTTTTGCCACAATGTTTCCAACTCTTTTAAATAATTAAATATCCATTTTCAAAGTCGTCTGCTGCAGATTTGTTCTATGTGGGTATGGGTTAAATCCACCTCTTAACTCTTTCCCACATACAACAAATTTGCAACAAAAGACTGGGCAATAATATAAAAACCTCTAAAGTGTAATTGTTGAAAAGAGTGGAAAACATTGTGGCAAAAGCCATCTGCTGCAGTGGCGTTAGAAAGCGTCTATACGTGGGAAAGGGTTAACAAACAATCTTTACGCTTACATAAATGGTTACTTCATGTGTTCTTTTTTTAGGAATGTCATGCTTTAATTCGAAGGGGAAAACATTATGGGAAAAGGAGAAGTTTCTCTTCAAAGTCAATGTTTTCCAAAATATCATCCCCTGCACAGGCATGAAATAGTTATCAAGGAAAGGATTAAAATCGAGACTGCATATTCTTCTAGTCATAGAAATTACAGAACATGGAGATGCATCTGCATCAAACAGCCTAAACGGTTTTTGAAAACATTGTGGCAAACAGAGAAATTGCTATATATAGTTTTCCTTTTGCAACAATGGCTTATTCAATAATTTATCTTTCATCTATAAAGAGTTTCCATGTTTTTCCTTATCAATTGTTTCCAAAGCTGTTTGATTCGGATTTGTTGTATGAATTGTTTCCAAAGCTGTTTGATTCGGATTTTTTGTATGAATTGTTTCCAAAGCTGTTTGATTAAGATTCATTACATCAATTGTTTCTAAAGCCATCTGATTCAGATTTATTGTGCCGAGCCCTGGTAGCTCAGTCGGTAGCTATGCAAGCTGTCTATCCAAGGGTTGTGAGTTCAAATTAAGGCTCGGTCATCATTCTTTTTGACATTAGACAACAGTCAATGCAACAAGTGTCATTCATCTTACACCAATGGGCTAACAGTTTAAAAAGCAGCTAGTTTCTTGAAAGACTGTTGTATGGAGTACTGGAAAGGGGAAAGCCAAGAAATACATGGGTAGGTGAACTGGCAACTTAAAACCCTTTCCAACGTGTAGACGCATCTGCAGCAGATGACTCTTGAAAACACTTCTACTTTTGCCACAATGTTTTTAACTCTTTTTAATAGTTATACAATCATTTAAAAGAAATTTTCTTATCTTTGCCATTTTTTTTTCAAAGTTGTCAGTTGCATATTTATTGCATGTAGGAAATGGAGGTTTATCAGATTTGTTGTATGAAGGAAAGAGCTATACTTACATCACCACCACTGTCTTTAAGCCCTATGATGTTTGGATGAGATGCCAGTTCTATCACCACTTCAGGTGGCATATCTATCCCAGTATTCCCTGGCACGCTGTATAAAATGATGGGTGATGGGCTCGCGTCTGCAACCTACAATATACATGAACTTGGATGATGATTACAATGCATTATCTCTATTTGTATAGTAAGTGACATTTGTTCCTATTCCCTTTAATCCATACAATTGATTTTATCATCTTTAAGCTGCTTTTTTATGGAGTAATTTTACAACAAACCTGCAGGAGACAAAAAGTTGTTTATCCCTTTCCCTCGTATAGATGCTTTCTGACGCCTCTGCAGCAGACGGCTTTTTGAAAACATGTCAACAAAAGAAGAAATTACTCAAAACGAGCAATTTCTACTTTTGTCACCATGTTTTCAAATCGATTCAATTATTGCACTTTCATATATATAACAAGAGGCCCAAGAGGGCCAGTATCGTTCCACGGCCATAAGGCAAAATAAAATCTCCAAACAGCCCTGCCCCCTGGTGGCTATTTTTTTTACCAACCACCATGGCTTAAAGGAATGTTTCTGCAAAATTATTTGAAAATCGGCCTGACACTTTCGGAGGAGAGGATATTTTAAGTTTTCACTATAGCCATATAAGGCAAAATAGCCCCACCCCCTGGCAGCCATATTTTTCAACCAATCAACATGGCTTGAAGGAATCTGATAGAGGGTAAGCCTAGAAACATTTCTACAAAATTATTTGAATATCAGCCAAACACTTTCGGAGGAGAAGATTTTTTAAGTTTTCACTATGGTCATATAAGGCAAAATAGCCCCGCCCTCTGGCTGCCATGTTTTTCGACCAATCAACATGACTTGAAGGAATCTGATAGAGGGTCACCCAATGAACATTTCTACAAAATTATTTGAAAATCGGCTGAACACTTTCGGAGAAGAAGATTTTTCAAGTTTTCACTATAGCTATATAAGGCAAAATAGCCCCGCCCCCTGGCGGCCATGTTTTTCAACCAATCAACATTTCTTGAAGGAATCTAATAAAGGGTCACCCATGGAACATTTCTACAAAATTATTTGAAAATCGGCCTGACACTTTTGGAGGAGAAGATTATTTAAGTTTTCTCTTTAGCCATATAGGCAAAATAGCCCCGCCCTGTGACGGCCATGTTTTTTTAACAATCAACATGGCTTGAAGGAATCTGATAGAGGGTCACCCATGGAACATTTCTACAAAAAATTTTGAAAATCTGCTGAACACTTTTGGAGAAGAAGATTTTTTAAGTTTTCACTATTGCAATATAAGGCAAAATAGCCCCGCCCCCCTGGAGGCCATGTTTTTCGCCCAATCAACATTTCTTGAAGGAATCTAATAAAGAGTCACCCAAGGAACATTTCTACAAAATTATTTGAAAATCGGCCTGACACTTTTGGAGAAGAAGATTTTCTCACTATTTTTTTCTTTCGGTTGCCATGGAAACCAGAATTTCGAATGGATCAAAAAAAATTGAAGGAATTTAGTAGAGGACATTGAGAGGATGCTTCCCATGAAGTTTCAACCAAATTGGCCAAGTGGTTAGGGAGAAGAAGTTGTTTAAAGGAAAAAGTTTACGCACGCACACACGCACGCACGCACGACGGAC
Organism: Serripes groenlandicus; assembly: GCA_031761405.1. NCBI lineage: Eukaryota > Metazoa > Mollusca > Bivalvia > Cardiida > Cardiidae > Serripes > Serripes groenlandicus. The sequence continues at coordinate 42,927,850 of JASEVX010000009.1, forward strand.
AATTCGCCATGACATAAGCTCGACTGGCTTTCAGCCAGTGGAGCTAAAAATGAAGTTTCCAATTCAGGTATGTTTTCAAAGTCGTCTGCTGCAGATTTGTTGTATGAGGGAAAGGGTTAAAGCTGGAAATGGATTATCATATTTCAAATTTACATACTAGCATTATGCCTATGTAGCAGACAAACTTTGAAAACATTGTGGAGAAAGGGGAAAATACTCAAGATGAGTCATCAACACTGTATAGAGCCAGGCCAGCCGGGGTATCAACACTGTATAGAATAGAGCAAGGCAAGCCGGGGTATCAACACTGTATAGAATAGAGCAAGGCAAGCCGGGTTATCAACACTGTATAGAATAGAGCAAGGCAAGTCGGGTATCAACACTGTATGGAATAGAGCAAGGCAAGCTGAGGCATCAACACTGTATAGAATAGAGCAAGGCAAGCCGGGGTATCAACACTGTATAGAATAGAGCAAGGCAAGCCGGGGTATCAACACTGTATAGAATAGAGCAAGGCAAGCCGGGGTATCAACACTGTATAGAATAGAGCAAGGCAAGCCGGGGTATCAACACTGTATAGAATAGAGCAAGGCCAGCCGGGGTATCAACACTGTATAGAATAGAGCAAGGCCAGCCGGGGTATCAACACTGTATAGAATAGAGCAAGGCAAGCCGGGGTATCAACACTGTATAGAATAGAGCAAGGCAAGCCGGGGTATCAACACTGTATAGAATAGAGCAAGGCAAGCTGAGGCATCAACACTGTATAGAATAGAGCAAGGCAAGCCGGGTTATCAACACTGTATAAAATAGAGCAAGGCAAGACAGGGTATCAACACTGTATAGAATAGAGCAAGGCAAGCCGGGGTATCAACAACGTATATAATAGAGCAAGGCAAGCTCAGGTACCAACACTGTAGAGAATAGAGCAAGGCAAGCTGAGGCATCAACACTGTATAGAATAAAGCAAGGCAAGACGGGGTATCAACACTGTATAGAATAGAGCAAGGCAAGCCGGGGTATCAAAACTGTATAGAATAGAGCAAGGCAAGCCGGGGTATCAACACTGTATAGAATAGAGCAAGGCAAGCTGAGGCATCAACACTGTATAGAACAGAGCCAGGCCAGCAGGGGTATCAACACTGTATAGAATAGAGCAAGGCAAGGAGGGGTATCAACACTGTATAGAATAGAGCAAGGCAAGCCGGGGTATCAATGCTGTATAGAGCAAGGTAAGCTGAGGCATCAACACTGTATAGAATAGAGCAAGGCAAGTCGGGGTATCAACACTGTATAGAATAGAGCAAGGCAAGCCGGGGTATCAACACTGTATAGAATAGAACAAGGCAAGCTGAGCCACAACACTGTATAGAATAGAGCAAGGCAAGCCGGGTTATCAACACTGTATAAAATAGAGCAAGGCGAGACAGGGTATCAACACTGTATAGAATAGAGCAAGGCAAGCCGGGGTATCAACAACGTATATAATAGAGCAAGACAAGCTGAGGTACCAACACTGTAGAGAATAGAGCAAGGCAAGCTGAGGCATCAACACTGTATAGAATAGAGCAAGGCAAGACGGGGTATCAACACTGTATAGAATAGAGCCAGGCCAGCAGGGGTATCAACACTGTATAGAATAGAGCAAGGCAAGCCGGGGTATCAACACTGTATAGAATAGAGCAAGGCAAGCCGGGGTATCAACACTGTATAGAGCAAGGTAAGCTGAGGCATCAACACTGTATAGAATAGAGCAAGGCAAGTCGGGGTATCAACACACTGTATAGAATAGAGCAAGGCAAGCCGGGGTATCAACACTGTATAGAATAGAGCAAGGCAAGCCGGGGTATCAACACTGTATAGAATAGAGCAAGGCAAGCTGAGGCATCAACAATGTATAGAGCAAGGCAAGTCGGGGTATCAACACTGTATAGAATAGAACAAGGCAAGCCGGGGTATCAACACTGTATAGAATAGAGCAAGGCAAGCCGGGGTATCAACACTGTATAGAAAAGATCAAGGCAAGTTGGGGTATCAACACTGTATAGAGCGAGGCAAGCTGAGGCATCAACACTGTATAGAGCAAGGCAAGTCGGGGTATCAACATTGTATAGAATAGAGCGAGGCAAGCCGGGGGTATCAACACTGTATAGAATAGAGCAAGGCAAGCCGGGGTATCAACACTGTATAGAATAGAGCAAGGCAAGCTGAGGCATCAACACTGTATAGAATAGAGCAAGGCAAGCCTGGGTATCAACACTGTATAGAATAGAGCAAGGCAAGCCGGAGTATCAACACTGTATAGAATAGAGCAAGGCAAGCCGGGGTATCAACACTGTATAGAATAGAGCAAGGCCAGCCGGGGTATCAACACTGTATAGAATAGAGCAAGGCAAGCCGGGGTATCAACACTGTGTAGAGCAAGGTAAGCTGAGGCATCAACACTGTATAGAATAGAGCAAGGCAAGTCGGGGTATCAACACACTGTATAGAATAGCGCAAGGCAAGCCGGGGTATCAACACTGTATAGAATAGAGCAAGGCAAGCCGGGGTATCAACACTGTATAGAATAGAGCAAGGCAAGCTGAGGCATCAACAATGTATAGAGCAAGGCAAGTCGGGGTATCAACACTGTATAGAATAGAGCAAGGCAAGCCGGGGTATCAACACTGTATAGAATAGAGCAAGGCAAGCCGGGGTATCAACACTGTATAGAATAGATCAAGGCAAGTCGGGGTATCAACACTGTATAGAGCGAGGCAAGCTGAGGCATCAACACTGTATAGAGCAAGGCAAGTCGGGGTATCAACACTGTATAGAATAGAGCGAGGCAAGCCGGGGGGTATCAACACTGTATAGAATAGAGCAAGGCAAGCCGGGGTATCAACACTGTATAGAATAGAGCAAGGCAAGCTGAGGCATCAACACTGTATAGAATAGAGCAAGGCAAGCCGGGGTATCAACACTGTATAGAATAGAGCAAGGCAAGCCGGGGTATCAACACTGTATAGAATAGAGCAAGGCAAGCCGGGGTATCAACACTGTATAGAATAGAGCAAGGCCAGCCGGGGTATCAACATTGTATAGAATAGAGCAAGGCCAGCAGGGACTGTATAGAGCCAGGGAAGCTTGGGCATCAACACTGTATAGATCCAGGCCAGATGAGGCATCAACACTGTATAGAGCCAGGCCAGCCAGGGCATCAACACTGTATAGAGCCAGGGAAGCTGGGGCATCAACACTGTATAGAGCCAGGCCAATTGGGGCATCAACACTGTATAGAGCCAGGCCAGTTTGGGCATCAACACTGTATAGAGCCAGGTCAGCCGGCTGTCTGACCACCTTCTGACAAGGCTCTTTACTGTGTCCTGCTCTACTCAACATTTTTATCTTGATATTACTAGAATTGGTTATTGACTCTACCAAATGCAAAGTTGGACAAGTTAGTTTTAAAAATTCAGCATTTAACCCTTTCCCACATACAGATGCTTTATGATGACTCTGTAGCATAATATTGTTAGCAATATGTGGCAACAAGCAATTTCATATTTTGTCTGAATATTTTCACCTTTTTCATTAATTTTACTTTCATTTATATGCTGCAGATTTGTTGTATGTGGGAAAAGATTAAGAGTGAACTTATTTCTTTGCTCTTGATCATTATAGCCCAAATGCAATATCTTCTAAATACAGACAACTTTTGATCCCTTTGCAGCAGATAACTTCTACAAGTTTTGTGAAGAAAGGAGATAGATTTACATGTATTGCTAAAACGGTAGCAATATCTTTTCTCCCATGTTTTTTACATATTTTCAATTATTTCTTTAGATGTTTTGAATCTGGAAGAGTTCAAAATTATAATAATTATGAGGTAACGAGAGGACAAGTACATAAACCCTGTTAAGGATTCATGACATGGCATTTTAATGACTTTTACCCTTTTCCAAAGTACAGACAAAATGAAAGTTTGCAGCAGATGATGTTTGAAAACATAATGGGAAAAAGAGAAATGACATTATTATAAGCGAATTACTCCTTTGCCCACCATGTTTTCTATTCTGTCTTAAAATTATGTTTTAATTTCTTCACACATACTTTTATTTTCCACAGATGCCTTGTACTTGGAAACATTTAGAAATTGCAAACCAAGTTATGGAATAAAAAAAATTAAAGTAACTTTTGAAACAGTTATTTTATTCATGTTAGTAATGTGATCAGATCTTGCATAGACGGTTAAAAAACATTGTGGACAAAGAATCTGGCTCATACCTATTTATTTAGACAATAGTTTTTATTACGAAAGTGTATGCTGAAAAAAAGGAAAGGGTCTGATTATTTGCGCAAGTAAGGAATAATTCATTCATTGGCATGCACATATTTAAAATGTTGACTAGACAGTTTCATACACATACATGTATATAGTATAGTGATACAAGAAAGTCAGGCTACACATGAGTATTTAAAATAACCTCGGTGATATAACTGAAATAACGTTTAAAATGGGGCTTAACTCTCATCAATCAATCAACCAATCTGACAAATGTTAACTTTTGCCACAAATCTGTAGGAGACTTGTAAAAAACATGTAGCCAAAAGTATGGAAAATCTCTATTAAGGAAAGTTTAATACATGTAATTTATAAGAGTTAAAGACACTGTAGCAAAAGGAGAAATTGCTCATTCTTTTGCCTCAGTGTTTTCATATGTCATCTGCTGCAGATGTGTCAAATTGCATCTACATGAGGGAATGGGTTATCTTACCACTAATATAAGGATAACATATTTACCTGTTTATAATGTGAGATGAGAGCACTATTGCCCATTAAACCTTTATAGAAACATGGTGTTACTACCAGTAAAACTGTCGCCCCAGCATCAGTCATTTTTTCACACATATTGATTGTATCTCTCGTGGCTAAAACGATAGAATCACAAAAATCCTTTTAAACCTTTCTCATTTGCAGAAGTATTTTGATGCATCTGCAGAAGGCAACTTTTGAAAATATTGTGGCAAAAGCGGAAATTGATCACAATCTATTCAATAATTATAATTTCATTTATAGAGTTTTTCCAAATTTTTGCCTATATGTTTTTTTAAAGTTGTCTGCTATAAAATTGTTGTATGTGAGAAATAATTAACATAATATTGTTAGTGAATATATATGCACAGTTTGGCATCATACATAATGTATTTTCATTCTAAAACAAGAGCTTTCCATGGACAAAATGTGTCACCTACGGAAGATTAATAATAAGACTTAAAATCTCTGCAGCAGTACACTTTTGAAAACAATGTGGGGTAAATGGAAAAATTTCTATAAATAAGCAAATTCTGCTTTTCCTTAAATTCATTCCCTTTTTGTGATCTAACACTTTTTTTCTTGGCTATTTTCAAAGCAAGTCATTCTTTAAAATATATCAGACAGACACAGTTAGTGTTAAGAGAACACTCCATGCACTCACAACCATCTAGGTAAAGAAAGTATTGTAGCAGTCTCAAAATACCCATATCATGTTATCTACTTTTAAAACATAATTATACGTAAAAAGTACCATATGGAATACTGAAAATGTAATTTTAACAAGGAGTTGAAAACATAATAATAACAAGAGGACCATGATGGTCCTATATCGCTTACCTGATTTAATCAAACTTAAAAAGTTTTCAGTGTTCTTTCCCCTATATGAGTCTATGAAAAATAAGTGACCCCGGCGGAGGGGTCATTTTTGACCCCAGGGCTATAATTTGAACAATCTTGGTAGAGGTCCACTAGATGATGCTACATACCAAATATCAAAGGCATGGGCCTTCTACTTTTAGACAAGATTTTTTTTTAAGTTTTTCCCCTATATGAGTCTATGTTAAACAAGTGACACCCGGGGAGGGGTCATTTTTGACCCCAGGGCTATAATTTGAACAATCTTGGTAGAGGTTCACTAGATGATGCTACATACCAAATATCAAAGGCATGGGCCTTCTACTTTCAGACAAGAAGATTTTTTAAGTTTTGGTTAATTTCCCCTTTTTTGTTGCCGTGGCTGCCAAAGTTCTGCATGGAATAGAATTTTTTGAACAAGTTTGAAAGAGATCCACCCAAGGAACATTCCTGTAAAATTATTTTGAATTTGGTTAATTGGTGTAGGAGGAGAAGTCGTTTGTAGGAAAATGTGAACGGACTGACGACGACGAAGACGACGGACGGTGAGCGATCACAAAAGCTCACCTTGTACTTCGTGCATTGGTGAGCTAAAAAGGGAAATAGTTCATAATGCAGATTTGTTTTATGTTGGAAAGGGTTAAGATAACTGCATCAGATTTGTTGTATGTTGGAAAGAGTTAAGATAAGAGCTGCATATTTGTTGTATGTTGGAAAGGGTTAAGATAAGAGTTGCAGAATTGTTGTATGTTGGAAAGGGTTAAGATAAGAGCTGCAGATTTGTTGTATGTTGGAAAGGGTTAATATAAAGCTGCAGATTTGTTGTATGTTGGAAAGGGTTAAGATAAGAGCTGCAGATTTGTTGTATGTTGGAAAGGGTTAAGATAACTGCATCAGATTTGTTGTATGTTGGAAAGGGTTAATATAAAGCTGCAGATTTGTTGAATGTTAGAAAGGAATAATATAACTGCTGCAGATATGTTGTATGTTGGATGAGTAAGATAACCGCTGCATTTTTGTTGTTTGTTCGAGAGGGATTAGAAAACTGCTGCAGATTTATTGTATGTTGGAATGGGTAAAGATAACTCCTGCAGATTTGATGTTTGTTGGAGGAGTAAGATTACTGCTGCAGATGTGTTGTTTGTTGGAGGAGTAAGATAACTGCCACAGATTTGTTGTTTGTTGGAGGAGTAAGATAACTGCTACATATTTGTTGTTTGTTGGAGGAGTAAGATAACTGCTGCAGATTTGATGTTTGTTGGAGGAGTAAGATAACTGCTGCAGATTTTATGTTTGTTGGAGGAGTAAGATAACTGCTGCAGATTTTATGTTTGTTGGAGGAGTAAGATAACTGCTGCAGATTTGATGTTTGTTGGAGGAGTAAGATAACTGCTACAGATTTGTTGTTTGTTGGAGGAGTAAGATAACTGCTACAGATTTGATGTTTGTTGGAGGAGTAAGATAACTGCTACATATTTGTTATATATGTTGGAGAGGGATTAGATAACTGCTGCAGATTTGTTGTATGAGGTAAAGGGTTAAGAGACCTGCTGCAGATGTGTTGTTTGAGGGAAAGGGTTAAAATAAAGAAAATATTGCTTACATTCACACCCTGCTCCAGCTACAATGAGTTTATCCTTGGCTGCCATTGATGATACCTGTTTGACTAGTTCTATTCTTTCTTCATTGGTTAAGTATACATACTCCCCATTACTCCCTTGTACGACATAGCCTTAATCAAAGAATATAAGCTGATTCAGCCAATACCACCACAGTTACATCTGTGACAACCAACCAAGGCATTTGTGACCAGTGTAAACCTAGATCAATCAGCATATTTGCAGTCTGATCTTGCTCTGCACTGTTTGCCAATTAGTCATTGAAGGAGTAATAATTCTGCTAAGGTTGGTTTTCCTAGAGCACTGCTCTTACATTGACAACTAATGAGAGAATGGGTATAAACACAGTCTTACCATAGCATTCACTGTCTGCCTACATGTAGAAGAACTTTAAATGATAAAACACTTTAAAAGAAAACCCAACAGGTTTCATGTGTAAGTACACAACACATCTTCTGAAACTGATTTTGGTCGTTTAACCTTTCCCACAGGTAGACTTATTTGTATGCCTCTGCAGGAGACCACTATTCTTTTCAATAATTAAGTTTTCCGTTATTGAGATTTTCTCTAATTTTGCCTAGATTTTTTCAAAGTCGTTTGCTGCATGTGGGAAAGGATTAATGGTTCATTAATTATCATGCAGAATTTACGAAGACATCTTATTTTTAACCAAGCCTATCATAGCGAATTAAATTCTGTTGATGTAATAGGTTTTGGGTGATATTGGTTTACATAGAGAGCCTGCCTGTGTTTGAGACTACGTATGTTAAGATAAGGGTCTACTCTTAGTCTGAAATCAACACTATGTGATAAAATATAATGTTTAGAACTAGTCCAAATCATTTAGACATAACAAAGAATCGCTTGCTTGTTTTATCATCTGTTATTTTCCGGCAAAAATCACAGCCGGGGTTTGCGAAAGCAAATTGAAAGGAAAGAGAAAAATGTTGCGTATGCAGGATAATAACACAATGACCGAAAAAATCCGATGTTTTTCTATGAAGGACTAATTTAGGAATAGCTCTCATCCTAGTTCTTTGAATAATCTGTCACTTTCATTGTAAGCAAATAAGAAAAATATCTCAAAGCGACAGAATATTCATAGGACTAGGTCTTATTCATGTGTAATTCAGGGAAGACCGTAATTCAGTGTCAGGATGTTTACTAGTCCTTCAAAAAAAGACATCGCATATGCTCATTTTTCATTTTGTTATTATCCTGCATACGCGAAAGGTTGACCAAAAAATGACAGATGATAAAACGAGAAACCGAAAGTCTAAAATATTTGGACTAGATGTTTACATACTTGTAGCAAATACCTCTGCCGGTTCTAGTTCAACTGTTGTATGAAAAAGCAGCGCAAATTATGGAAAAAACTGGTACATATATATGCATTAACATGATTAAACTCTAATCCGAGAGGCCACTGGTCTATAATACATTGTATAGCAATATAGCAATATATGTAATATGTCGGTGAATAAAAGGTAAATACAGTATTGGACAAGAATTAATAAAAAATAATGATGCAAATGCTTTATTCTGTAACAAAGACTAACCTTTAAAAGGAATCTTGTTCCACATATCCATGTTATGTTTGAGTTTATCGTAAGCGATCGTTTCATTCTGGTTAAAGGGTGTGACAATTGGAGGTAATATGCCACTAATGTCAACCTCTCTCTTGGCAGTCGTTGAAAACCTGCTTCCTCTGAACGATCGCGCGCATGACAACACTTGCCGATAGGTTTTAAACATTTTGCGAGATGTGTTGAGAAACTCTGTGTGATTGTCTCTGCAGGTTATTAATTAAGTAGAGCAGGAACAGAAGATAACCACAAGCACGTTTGATCAAAGTCACGATCTGATAAATATGTTTACATGAGCATGTTTATTCTGAGGCCCAAGTTTATCCATCGAGCGGTTGCATGCAAATACGGTAATGGACCGGAATGGACTTATAGAAATACAGGAATGGACCGGAATGGACATTGGAAATAGCGGAGTGGACCGGAATGGACCTATTTGAAAGCATGGAAATACCGGAATAGACCTGTATTTATACATTTAACATAGAGTTTATTATTTGATTTTCAATAGTGTGCCTTAAAATACATCTGGGCATGTTAATGTGTGAAGTTGGCCTGACATAAGCCGTAAAACATTAGACATTATGCATATGAGCCGTACCGCGAGAAAAACCAACAGTATGGACTCTGCGTAATGTATCGACCAGATCAGTAAGCGCAGTCCGCCTAGACTGATCCGGGCCGATACATTTCGTCTCAGGAAGATAGTGGTATAGAGTAATGATTCCTGAAACCGAAAATTTACAGGAGGCGAAAAGTGTCTGACCGGGTAAGCCTGCGCGGCGTATTTAGGCTGATCTGGGTCGATTCTTTACGCAGAGTCCACAATGTTGGTTTTCTCGCGGGACGGCTCATATGCAAATTTTAATATCTAGAAGGCAAGTTAAATATTATATATTCAAAAATTCAAATGTCTTATTAGACATCAGGCGTTCAATTAAACATTCGCAAATTTTAATATCTGTACGGCAAATTAGACGTTAGACAATAGCCATTAAAAAAAAAATCGCATGTCTAATTAGTAATTAGACATTAGACATTAGACATTAGAATTTAACATTCACAAAGAATATCTAGAATATAAAATAGACATTTAAAAACAAATAAAAAAATTGCCTAGTTAGACATTAGACATTCACAAATTAGAATATTTACAACCCAAATTCGACATAGGTCATTATACATTGAAAAAACCGGCGAATGTTGACTAGTTGCCTAGTTAGTCATTCTAGACGTTCGATAAGACATTATCATATAAGAAGATATATAGTCCAAATTAGACATTGAACATTGTATGTTTCAAAAAACGAATTTCTAATTGGTTAGTTAGACATTATACTTTCTATTAGATATTTGATTCGATATTGACGAGACATTTGCAAATTACAAGATCTAGAAACCAAATTCGTCGAATTTCATTGTACATGTACATATCCAACAACGAATGTCGAATTGCCTAGTTAGACATTAGACATTCGCAAATAAGAAGATTTAGAATCAAAATTCGCCGTAGGTTATTGTAAATGCATAACACGAATGTCTAATTGCCTAGTTAGACATAAGACATTGAACAAGACATTTGCAAATTACAAGATCTAGAAACCAAATTCGTCGAATTTCCTTGTACATGTATACATGCAAACAACGAATGTCGAATTGCCTAGTTAGACATTAGACATGATTCGCAAATAAGAAGATTTAGACGTAGGACATTGTAAATGCATAACACGAATGTCTAATTGCCTAGTTAGACATAAGACATTGAATAAGACATTCGCAAGTTCGAAGATCTAGAACACAAAGTAGACGTTGAACATTTTACATGCAAAAAACGAATGTCTAAATGCCTAGTTAGACATTAGACATTCGATAAGACATTCGAAAATTATAATAATTAGAACCCAAATTCGACGTAGGTCATTGTAAATGGAAAAAAAACGAATGTCTATTTGTCTTGTTAGACATTTGAGCAATCGAATATCTAGAGCCCAACATAGACGTTGGGCGCAGGACATAAACATCTGGACGTCTAATTGCCGATTGAAACAATAAACATTCAACTGTTGTTTTAATATATGATCTTGATTAAGAGTCTATGTCTCATGTATATGCTGAGGAAATTTCGGGTAAGTAGCTCTGCCAATAAGTATTTTATGTGTAAAAGAAATTACCGCGGGCACTTGCCTTGCCAACTCGGTCTTGCAAGGTAAAATCATAGAATGCTACGGGCTATTTTCGCTCTGGAAAGCCGTTGATCGAGTTTAAATAAAATATAGACTGAAAAGTCCACCTCATCGAGAGTAAACATTCATCAAACCTTTTAATCTCGTCCAATTTCAACTCGTTTATAATTATAACAGGCATAAATAGTCCTTAGAATGCAAACAAGTATTGTATACACATACGTCTAACTTTTTTTAAATCTTGAAAAAGTAGCCACTTTCAATAAAAAAAATATTGTTTTCGTAACTCATTCATCTATTGGTATATTCACTTAACTTGAATATCTCCCCGAGTTAGACTTACCAATTATAAAGACATTTAGCATTAACGCAGCGAAAAAATAAGCAATAATGTAGGAAAAGTAGCTAATTCGAATTGACCAAAGATTGAAAGTAATAACGAAAATATTTTTGCGGATATTTAAGAAACAAGCTTGTCCAAAACTGAGTAAAACTGTAACATGTACATGTAGTTACACAAATGATAAGATTTGCAATTATGCAACGTCAATAGAAAAGAAGCCTTTTTTTTCACCAGAATGAAGAACCTTGCAGAGAGACTTCGTCTGCGCCTGATGTTTGTCACGTAAGTGGAACGCTCTGAACGCGCGTATCAGGCTTTGCTATGTGATAACAAAAAATACGTTCCACTCTCGTTAGCTGACACGGTGCGCATCAACTCCTGTAAAAAAAGAGCGTTCCACTCCCGTGACAAAGAAACTCCGGACCCGATTGCTCCCCTGGCATTCGGTGCTGACAGGGCGAGCACCCCTCTTCAAGCCGGCGTTCCACTAGCGTGACAAGGGCGTCTGGAAAAAGTGCTCCCCTAAAATAAGGCGCTGTTAGCCTAACCGTCAGTCAAGGGAACCTTTCGCGGGACAGCCGCGCTGGGACCGGCGGATCTTCCCTTCATCGCCCCGAAACCCGCTTGTCTAATAAAAAAAGCGGCTGACGATTGGAAGTGCTCTGTCGTATATATATAGGGAGCCAGGTTGGTCGAGACATACTCATCTGTATAATTTCTATTTCAATAAATGAATGAGATACGAAAACAATATGGAAAATGAATGAAAATTACTCCTTTTTCAAGATTTAACTTGTTTACTTCCTCGGGAACTACTAGTTCCTGATATAATTTAAAAAAAGTGAAACTAGGACAAGATTGAGAGGTTTGGTGTGGAGTTCAGTTTATATTTTTTTAAAAATCGATCTGCAGCTACCGAACGCTGAAATAGCCAACGCACTCTTTGAGGAGTTTACCTAGCAAAGGAAGGCAAAAGTGCCCGTGGACCATGCACACGAAAATTTCATTAGAACATTAAATTATTATTAACACAGCTACTTTACAAAAATTTCTTCAACATATAGACGAGACATAGAGCTCTGTGTCAAACTACAATTAAAAGTTCATTGTTGAAATTTGCATTTAGACATTCGCATTTATCAATGTTTAAAGTCTAATTTTGAGTGAAGAGATAATAATTTACGCATGTTTAATCGAATGTTAAATGTTAAAGTTGGCATCTAAACATTCGGATTGTTGAAAGAGTCAGTCTATTTAAACTCGATCTTCGACTTCGCAGCGCTGTAAAAGCTCGTTACACTCTGTGATTTCTTTTGCATATTTCGAATTTGCGAATTTCTATGGTCTAGCTAGGCAATTAGATACTCGTTTTTGGGTTCTATATCTTGTAATTTACGAATATCTAATCCAATGTTTAATGTCTAAATCACCAGTAAGACGTGTACAATGGTCAACGTCTAATTTGGGCTATAGATCTTCTAATTTCCGAATGTCTTATTGAATGTCGTATGTTTCACAAGGCTATTAGACATTCGATTTTGTACGTACAATGACATACGTCGTTTTGGGTTCTGAACTTTCTAATGTGTTAATGTCTAATTGAATGTCTAACTAGGCAATTAGACATTCGTGTTTTCTATGTACAATGTTCAATTTCTAATTTGGACTGTAGATCTTCTTATGTGATAATGTCTTATCGAATGTCTAATGACTATCTAGGCAATACGACATTCGTTTTTTCAATAAATATATAATGACCTATTTTGAATTTGGGTTGTAAATATTCTTATTGGTGAATGTCTTATTGAATGTCTTATGTCAAACTAGGCAATTTGAAATTAGTTTTTTGAATGTCTATTTTATCTTCTAGATATTCTTTGCGAATGTTAAATTTTTAAATGTCTAATGTCTAACGTCTAATTTGCCGTAAAGATATTAAAATTTGCGAATGTTTAATTGAATGTCTGATGTCTAATAAGACATTTGAATTTTTGAATATATAATATTTACCTTGCCTTCTAGATATTAAAATTTGCATATGTCTAATGTCTAATTAGACATCCATTTTTTAAATGTCTAATGTTTTACGGCTTATGTCAGTCCAACTTCGCACATTTACATACCCAGATGTACTAAAGCACACTATTGAACATCAAATAATAAACTCTAAATTAAATGTATAAATACAGGTCCATTCCGGTATTTCCATGCTTTCAAATAGGTCCATCCGGTCCATTCCTGTAATAGGTCTATTCCGGTAGTTCCATGCATTCCCCCATTGAGCTATTTAGGTCCGCAGAATAAACACTGGGTTACGACACTGTTTATAGTGTTTATAGCCTCAACGCTGTTTATACATGTATGTATGACAGTTGATTGTGAAATATTTTTGCAACAAGAACTAGCGTGTTTACAGGGACAGTGTTAATGAATCTTTGCATAGCGGTATGTATTTTTATAGCTATCTGTTTATTAAAATTTGTGTCATTTGGATAAGTGAATGTTAAATATTGGTGTTTAAATTTACAGAAACCGGAATTATAATGACGGCAAGACCCTCCCCACGTGATTTTCTTACAGATATTTTCATTATTTCTTTTTTATGGGTAGCAAACAAGCAAATATCTGCGTAATCTCTCCTCACAAAAGCAAATACGATGTACACGACTTTAAGGATATATACAGTATAGACAAAAAAATATTGTCCAATAAGATCCCAGGGTGCGGGAGGTCACAGGTTCGATCCCTGGACTGGTAATACTAAAGACTTAAACAATGGTAGTAATGGCCGCCCTCTTTAGTGCTCAGGGTTGCGGGGTGCATTACGACTGACTGGCTCGTGTCAGGATAAATGGACTAGTAGTACTGTTAACTTAGCCAGGAAACTCCGTTATAATATGAGTATAGGTGCTACCTATTTCTGGTAAACATTTATTAAAATGGCTGCCGTCCTTGGCACTCAGGGTTGAGGGGTTAGCATTACAACTGACTGACTGGTGTCAGGCTAAATGGACCAGTAGTACTGGTAACTTACCCTGGAAATGCTGTGATATAACAGAAAAATTGTTGAAAATGGTTTAAAACTGCAAAGGTATTGTTGCAGTATCAGGTAGGGGGTTTAAATAAGACATTTTTGTTAATCTTTCACTGATAGAAGAGTGATTATAAAATATCTAATCTCTTCTGTAACTATGTATAGTCAGCATTTACATTTATGTATCTCTGTATTGTAGGTGGGCAGTGAAGAATGTGGAGGCAGCACATATTATTATTATTATTATTATTATTATACCACATTTATATACCACATTTATATACCATATTTATATAGCACTTCTATCATAAAATACATACCTTCAAAAGTGCTTAACAAACAAATACATGCATACATACAAACAATCTATAAAAAGCATCAGTAGGTAAATAAATTAAAAGATTACAAATGATAAAAAGGAACACTACAGCTGTACAGACAGTGGTACATATGCACAGGCTCAACTAAGTCTGCACTGTTCACAGATGTTTTATGTCAACTATTTGCCTGATACAGCTCATAAGTTTTCTTAAAAGAGTTTGAGATAATGGGCATATTTCGTGTTCTTAATTTTGTATTCAGTCTACAAACCTAATGTTGTGAGTACTGAAAAGAATCATCTGACTGAGTTTTAGTTGTGCAATAGTAGAGGATTTGTCAGAAAAGCTTACCCGGATTTAGGTGAAAACTTTTTTTTGTAATTTTCAGATGTCTGATCATTCAAGCAGACAAACGATTGATAATCAAATATAGACTGGAATGACGGATTCACTTTTGAGTAAGTGGGCATTGGATAAAGGTAAGTCAAGATTCTATGTAGTGAGTAACATCTTCAATTTGCAATTGTGAAATGTACATTAACCATTTCCCTCATATATACGTCTCTGCAGCAGACGACTTTTGAAATCCTTCTTACATTGCCACAATGTTTTTAATTTTATTCAATATTTGTTCTTCCATTTTGAGAGGATTTCAATTTTTTTTAGAATTTTTTTTCAAATTTGTCTGCTGCAGATTTGTTTGTATGTGTGAAAGGGTTAAAGGGCAATAACACTTAAAATAATCTAAAAATATGAAATATGAAAGTAGTCTCATTGAAAAGAGTTGAAAACAATGCGGCAAAAGTGGAAATTGCTCATGATAAGCAATTTCTAATTTTGGCACATTGTTTAAAAAATTGTCTTCTGCTGATGCGGCAAAATGTGCAAGCATGCTGGAAAAGCTAATGAGTTTTAACATATGAAAAAATTGGCATCGGTATATGATTTGCCCTACATTTTGTTTAGCATTATGCTGTACATTCCTACTATTTGATCTGGTTGTAGAATGTTAGCTATGAGTTTCTAATTAAATTGATTGCAGACACTTCAGATGCTGATCAAACTGGACACATGTGTCTGAAGGCATATTTACGTTTTAAATGGTTTCCAACTTGCAAACCCATTTGGATGCATTTTGACGCATTTGCAGCAGACGACTATTGAACATATTGTGGCAGAAATTTGGGGAAAAAGGTGTATAGAACCCTGGTCGGTTCTGTCACCCAAAGTAAACCCTTTCTCACATGCAGACATAATTTGACGCTTAGCAGCAGATGCCTTTCGAAAACATTCGGTCAAAAATAGAAATTGCTCATAACAAGTGTTAATGTGAATCTTTTGATTTGATATACTGACTACATGTATTTACTGCTCTGAATTCCTGAAGAATACAAGAAAACAACTATTGGTTCTCTCTTCTAGAGACCCTTAAAGTCGGTCTTCGTTTCTGTCCGTTTGTTTGTTTGTGGCAAGCATAGCGCCAAAACTATTCAACGGATTTCGACCAAACTTGGTAGGGATGAATGGTCTAGGCTCTAGTTGTTCCTTTTGAAGTATGGTCGCCATAGAAACCACCGTTGCTATGGAAATGGGAAAAAAACGCTTTTCCTGCGAAAACTATCTCCTCCCACAGAAACCATTTCCGCGTAAAACACAGACACGTCAAAACTAAATATATCGACACATGAAGAAATGGTTTCCTATATCCTGATCGCTGATTGGCTAAAAATCCTGACACAACCAAATATCGACCAACCAGAGAGCACTTCACATAGCCATTACAACTTCCGTTTCCCGTACTTTTACACGAGGAGAAGAAATATTCAAGTGAATTTGATGCTGTTCTCGCGACAACTTGATAGCTTGATTCATTATTCGTTGCGGTGTCGTGAGAGTAGAGACAAGAGAGAACCATCGTCGCAGTATGCTTGTTATACATCATTGTTCAAACATATCGAAATTCTACATGTTTGACTTATGAGTCCCTAATTCACTCTTTCAGCATATGTCCTATTAATTTACTCTTTTACAACATACTGATGACTTACCCTTTCCCACATATAGATGCTAGCTAATACCTCTGCAGCAGACGACTTGAAAACATTGTGACAAAAGTAGAAATTGCTCAAATAAGCAATTTCTCCTTTTGCCACAATGTTTTCAACTTTTTTCTGTAATTATACCAACATTTATAGAAGTCGTCTGCTGCATAATTATTGTAACTGGGAGAGGGTAAATTAAAAACATTGTGGCAAAATGATGAATAATTTCTCCTTTTTCCACAATGTTTTCTTTTCATCGTCTCTAGTTTTGTCAACTGATATATGTTTTCAAAGTTGTCTGGTGCAGATTTATTGCGTGTGGGAAAGGGGGTTAAAGAACGTCAGAAGTAATGATTCATGTGTTTCAGGATCACTCCTTTCATCCTCCGCTGTCCCGGACCTCCTGCCAAGTGGGCAACCACGGAAGCGTAAAACTCAATCAGCTGCTTCAGTCCGACCAGCAGAGGGTAAAAAGATAAAGGAATCAGACAGAGAACACCAGCTGAGTTTGAGATCTTCTCTTCTGTTGTCTGGAAATGCTCAATCCAGTCTTCTACTTACGACTCACGGTAGGTTCTGTCTCTCTTCTCTGAGAAAATAGATCTTCATTGAAATGTTTATCTGAGATGATATTTTAACCCTCCCTTTCCCACTTGCAGACACATTCTAATGCATTTGTAGTAGACATTTGAAAACTTTGTGGCAAAAGGAGAAATTGCTCTTCAGCAATTTCTCCTTGTTCCACAATTGTTTGAACTCTTTTCAATATTTATACTTTTAATTATATAGAGATTTGGCATATTTTTTTTATAGTTGTTTTCAAAGTTGTCTTCTGCAGTTTTTTGTATGAGAGAAAGGGTTAAAATCCATCTGATTTGAAATACAGTCGAACCTCGTTAAACCGGACGCCGTTAATCCGGAAAATTCGCGATCCGGACAAAAAATTCAGGGAACGGATTTTTTATGCTTAATTATTCTCCGTTAATACGGAAATTCGCGTTCCGGAACCGGACAAAAAAAATCGGGAACGGACTGACCATTTACACATATAATCCGTTTCGTTAGTCCGGAAGTCCAAACAGTAATGTACATGACTGTACAGCATACAGAAAACATAGACAGTATATATGTTTTTACTCAATTAGTCTGTGTCATTGTTTTCTGTAGTGTCCGTTTGTCCTAAGGTGTTAAAGCTGTACACAATGTAATAGCCTAAGGCTGTTCAATAATCTGCAAGCGTGTGTCATTGTTTACTTTGATTAGCAGCCATAAAATAGCAGCCAAATTGTCAAACAGATCTAAACTGATTTTGAGACTAAAATTTCGATATTTTGACCCAGAGACAAGTGTAGATCTGACAAAAATAATAAGTTGTTCAATATTTTTATATTTTGACGTTCATTTTTTCATAAACGTACATGTTTACTTACTGGTTATCTATGTGTTGTAAATCTCATGATAAAGTTTTGCTTACGACAAACAGTATCTAGAGGTAAATGATAAATTCAATATCGCTGACAGTTTGCAAAGCTATGAATTTCCCTCAATTATAATCATGTATCCGCGCAATATCTGGGGAAATATTGGGTCCCATTCTTTGACTCCTATTGTTATGCTAAGACGAAAATTTGGCGTAGGCAAAATAAGAAATCGTTAATCCGGAAGATTCGCAATCCGGACGTTTTTCTCTGGGAACCAAAGTGTCCGGATTAACGAGGTTCGACTGTATACAGTGGCCGAAGTGGCTAGCAAGCAGTACACGCGAATGAGTATTCTGGGTCTCTTCCAACTTGGAGTAAATGTCCCAGCCAAATACTGGCTAGTCATCCAGGGATCATGGATAAGTGTACTGTTGCCATGATATAACTGTAATACTGTTGAAAATGGAATAAAACACCAATATAAAAAAAATATAATAAATAAGTATACCACTTAGTGTGAGTTACTTGCTAAATCTATGATATAGTTGAAAAAGAATTGGTAGTAATGGCTGCCCTCCTTGGTGCTCAGGGGTGTGTAGTTAGCATTTTGACTGTCTAGCTGGTGTCAGGATAAATGGACCAGTAGTACTGAATCAATCAATCAATTCCCCCACATACAACAAATAAGCAACAGTCAACTTTAAAAACACCAATGTAAAATATGCAAAACTCAATAAATGAAAGTTTAGTTAATAAATAGTGTTGAAAACATTGTGGCATTAGCAGAAATTGCTCATTTTGTTTTCAATAGTCATCTGCTGCAGATAGTTTGAATAAACAGTGATGACCCAGACCAGCCTCCATCTTTGACGGAAAGAGCTAATATTATTTTACAGGTAAAAGTAGCAGTGATGCAAGTTCTTCCTATAAAAGTCTTGGTGCAACAACAAGGTCGGCAGTAAAGACACCTAAAGATACCAGTTATTCTTCAAGGTCACTTTATGGAGGGAATAGTCTACTGTCCTCCAGAATATCACTCACATCTGGTAATTTTTTTTTAAATGTTTGTATTACAAGGTTTTTATTTTATGGCATCTAGTAATTTTTATGCTTATTTGAGGAACCCCTGAATGGGTATCCTCCTTGGTGATTATCGTTGCTAGGGGATACACAATTTGGTTTCGGGATAAATAACTGCAATATATATATAACTGTTATATCCCTTTCTGACCTGCAGATGTATCTACAGAAGATTGTTTATCTGCACGTTATTAGATATATACAGAGGCTGAATACTGGTCCTATAAACTTATAGATTGTTTTGCAAGCTATGTTGAATGGATTTATTTGACATTTAACACTTCTCTCCTTGCAGACACATTTTGATGCATCTGCAGCAGATGACTTTCTTTATGAGCAATTTCTCCTTTTGCCACTATGTTTTCAAATTTATCCAATAATATTACTTTCATATATAGATATTTTCTATTGTTGCCTAGTTGTTTTTATACGACCGTTTTTTAAAAACGGTCCGTATTATGGTATGGTCATGTCCCTCCGTCCGTCCGTTCGGGTTTTCCGCACTTTTTTCTTACATACTTTGAGCTATTGAGCTGAAATTTTGTATAAGGCTTTGTAGTGATGTGTCACAGATCAAGTTCATATTTCCTGGGATTTCGTCAATTTTTGAATGAGTTATGCCCCTTTTTGGACTTAGAATATTTGTTAGAATATTTGTTTTCCGCACTTTTTTTCTACATGCTTTGATCTATTGAGCTGAAATTATGTATATGGCTTTGTAATCATGAGTTACAGATCAAGTTCACATTTCCTCGGATTTCATCAATTTTTAGCTCACCTGAGCTTTGCTCAAGTTGAGTTATTGTGATCGCCTTTTGTCCGTCGTGCGGTGTGCGTCGTGCGTCGTGCGTCAACTTCTTCTCCTCAGTAACCAGTGGGTCAATTGGGATGAAACTTCACAGAAAGCATCCTCTCAATGACCTCACCAGATTTCCTTCAAATTTTTGGGATCCATGCAGAATTCTGGTTTCCATGGCAACGAAATGAAAAAAACTTCAAAATTCTTCTTCTCCCAGACTGGTTGGCAGATTTTCAAATAATTTTGTAGAAATGTTCCTTGGATGACCCTCTATGAGATTCCTTCAAGCCATGTTGATTGGTCGAAAAACATGGCCGCCAGGGGGGGCGGGGCTATTTTGCCTTATATGGCTATAGTGAAAACTTAAAAAATCTTCTCCTCCGAAAGTGTCAGGCCTATTTTCAAATAATTTTGTGGAAATGTTCCTTGGATGACCCTCTATCAGATTCCTTCGAGCCATGTTGATTGGTCGAAAAACATGGCCGCCAGGGGGGGCGGGGCTATTTTGCCTTATATGGCTATAGTGAAAACTTAAAAAATCTTCTCCTCCGAAAGTGTCTGGCCGATTTTCAAATAATTTTGTGGAAATGTTCCTTGGATGACCCTCTATCAGATTCCTTCGAGCCATGTTGATTGGTCGAAAAACATGGCCGCCAGGGGGGCGGGGCTATTTTGCCTTATATGGCTATAGTGAAAACTTAAAAAATCTTCTCCTCCGAAAGTGTCTGGCCGATTTTCAAATAATTTTGTAGAAATGTTCCTTAAGTGACCCACTATCAGATTACTTGAAGCCATGTTGATTTGTCGAAAAATATGGCCGCCAGTGGGCAGGGCTATTTTGCCTTGTATGGCTATAGTGAAAACTTAAAAAATCTTCTCCTCCGAAATTGTCAGACCGATTTTCAAATAATTTTGTAGAAATGTTCCTTGGATGACCCTCTATCAGATTCCTTCAATCCAAGTTGATTGGTCGAAAAACATGGCCGCCAGGGGGGCGGGGCTATTTTGCCTTATATGGCTATAGTGAAAACTTAAAAAATCTTCTCCTCCGAAAGTGTCAGGCCTATTTTCAAATAATTTTGTGGAAATGTTCCTTGGATGACCCTCTATCAGATTCCTTCGAGCCATGTTGATTGGTCGAAAAACATGGCCGCCAGGGGGGGCGGGGCTATTTTGCCTTATATGGCTATAGTGAAAACTTAAAAAATCTTCTCCTCCGAAAGTGTCTGGCCGATTTTCAAATAATTTTGTGGAAATGTTCTTTTGATGACCCACTTTCAGATTCCTTCAAGCCATGTTGATTGGTCAAAAAACATGGCCGCCAGTGGGCAGGGCTATTTTGCATTATATGGCTATAGTGAAAGCTTAAAAAATCTTCTCCTCCAAAAGTGTCTGGCTGATTTTCAAAAAAAATTGTAGAAATGTTCCTAGGGTGGCCCTCTATCGGATTCCTTCAAGCCAAGTTGATTGGTCGGAAACTATGGCTGCCAGGGGGCGGGGCTTATATGGCTAAAGTGAAAAATAAATAAAATCAGGTGAGCGATTCCAGGGCCATCATGGCCCTCTTGTTGAATGAGTTATGCCCCTTTTTGGACTTAGAATATTGGTTTTCCGCACTTTTTTCTTACATACTTTGAGCTATTGACCTGAAATTGTGTATTAGGCTTTGTAGTGATATGTCACAGATCAAGTTCATATTTCCTGGGATTTCGTCAATTTTTGAATGAGTTATGCCCCTTTTTGGACTTAGAATATTTGTTAGAAAGAATATTTGTTAGAATATTTGTTTTCCGCACTTTTTTTCTACATGCTTTGATCTATTGAGCTGAAATTATGTATATGGCTTTGTAATCATGAGTTACAGACCAAGTTCACATTTCCTCGGATTTCGTCAATTTTTGAATGAGTTATGCCCCTTTTTGGACTTAGAATATTGGTTTTCCGCACTTTTTTCTTACATACTTTGAGCTATTGACCTGAAATTGTGTATTAGGCTTTGTAGTGATATGTCACAGATCAAGTTCATATTTCCTGGGATTTCGTCAATTCTTGAATGAGTTATGCCCCTTTTTGGACTTAGAATATTTGTTTTCCGCACTTTTTTTCTACATGCTTTGATGTATTGAGCTGAAATTATGTATATGGCTTTGTAATCAAGTGTCACAGATCAAGTTCACATTTCCTCGGATTTCGTCAATTTTTGAATGAGTAATGCCCCTTTTTGGACTTAGAATATTTGTCAATTTCTGCATGAGTTATGCATTTTTCATAGTTTCCCATTATTCTTTAACAACTTATTCCTGAACGACTTTATTAACTTTTTACAAACAAACAATATATCAAAACAAAGAGGAAACTTACAAAGAGGAAATTTACAAAGTAGTTCCTGACGGGCGTATTATGTACCGTTCACGGTACTCTTGTTAAAGTTGTCTGCTGCAGGTTTGTTGTTTACGGGAAAGGATTAAGAAGTAACAACACAATGTATACATTGTAAAATACTTTTATTATTCTTCAGGTTTACTATCCAGTTCAAGTCCAGGCTTATCAATTCTTACGGCAAGAAAAACTGATATCCCCGGTTCATCCTTGCTTGGATCAAGGCTGTCTAGCTCCTTGTTGACAGCCTCTGGCACCACTTTGAAATTAGGTACAACCTCCCTGCTGAAAGGACAACCAGGGAGTGCAGGCCCCTCCCACTTGTATGGAGGAAATTACACAGCTGGAAGTGTTAGTTTGCATACACAATCTACATTAGTAAGGAGTTCAAATGTTGGTCCAAAAGAGGGAGGGGATGCAGAAGTTGTTGTTAGGAAGATCAAAGGGGGTAAAAAGTCTGAAGTCATCAAGAAAGCCAAAAAGAGGACAAGAAGCGACAGATATGCTGCTCCGCCACCTCAGTATGATTTAGCCAATGAAATAACAGCAACTGTTGAAATTGTTCTGCCCAAATTTATTCCCCCAGAACAAGATAAATCTTTGCTGTTTATCGGTGTGAAACTCCATGATGTCAATGGGTTGAAGGTGAGGTTCTATGTGTTTCTATTGAAACCCTTTCCCACATGCAACAAATCCGCAACAGTCGACTTTGAAAACAAAATTATGGAAAATTCAATGCTTTGGTTTTGTTTAAAAGAATGGTTATTTGGTTTCTTCAGAATAAAGAAACCAGAATTGTTATCAGATTAAAACTTTTGTTATTATGCTATAAAGAACACTGAAGGTATGTTTAAATTTTTCTGCCTGACCTTTAACCCTTTCCCTCATATAGACGCTTTCTGACGCTTCTGCAGCAGACGGCTTTTTGAAAACATAGTGACAAAAGAAGAAATTGCACAAAACATGCAATTTCTCCTTTTGTCACAATGTTTTCCACTGTTTGTCATAGGTTATCCATTCAATTATGGAGATTTTTTATTTTTTGACAAAATACGTTCAAAGTCGTCTGCTGCAGAATTGTCGTATGAGGGAAAGGATTGACCCTTTCTCACATGTGTAGAAGATAACTTTGAAAATATTTAAGAAAAAATAAGTAAAATCTTTATTCAAAAAAGTATAATTATTGGATACATTTGAGAACATTGTGGCAAAACAGCTGCAGATGAGTGCATGTTGGAATTAAAGATTATAATAGTAAATACATTTTCTCTAAAGCCATGTCACCTTATTTTATTTCAGTTTGCTTTGGTGAATGCAGTGAGTGGCTCTCTGATTTGTCAACCTAATTTCAGTTTGAGTACAGACAGTACTCGAGTGACCTTGGTAACCATGGCAAACAAGGTTATCTGCTATGACCCTGAATTTGTTTTGAAGGTGAGTAGTGCTAAGTTTAACCCTTGCCCACCTGCAGACGGATTTTTGACTTCATTAAAGATAGCTTAATTGTTAAATAAAGTTGAAAATATTGTGGCCAAAGGAGAATTTCACCTTTCAACTTTATTTAACAATTAAGCTATCTTTAATGAAGTTTTTTCATGTCTTTGTCACTTTGTTTTCAAAGTCATCTGCTGCAGATTTGTTGTATGTGGGAAAGGGTTAAGTAGTAGTGTCAGATATTAATCTGATGTTAAATTTAACACTTTCCCACAAACAACAAATCTACAGCAGACAACTTTGAAAACATCTAGCTAAAAATATGAAAGTATAATTATTTTATAGAGTTGAAAACATTGTGGCAAAAGAAAAAATTGCTCATCATGATGTTTTTAAATTGAAAATGTGTCAAAACCCCACTGAAAATGTACCTTGGATGGGCTCATTTACAAAGGCTAGGACATTTTAAACTCTGTTACAGATATAATTTTTAGCTTGACTATTCGAAGAATAAGGGGAGCTATTGTAGTCACCCCGGCGTCGGCGTTGGTTAAAGTTTTTGTGCAAGTTAGCATTTACCCTTATAACTAACATACGCCTAGGCCTATGGTCTTTAAACTTTGTATGGACATTGTTCATAGCAAGTTGGTGATGCCTACAAACTTTGGAGTCAGTAGGTCAAAGGTCAAGGTCACTGTGACCGACCTTCTATATGGAAACAGTTCATGGTTAAAGTTTTTGTGCAAGCTAGCACTTACCCTTATAACTAACATACACTTAGGCCTGTGATCTTCAAGTTGGTTTTGCCTAGAGAGTTTGGAGTTACTAGGTCAAAGGTCAAGGTTGCTGTGACTTTTCTGTAAAGAAACAGTTAATGGTTAAAGTTTTTGTGAAAGCTAGCATTTACCCTTATAACTTACATATGCCTAGGCCTATGATCTTCAAACTTGGTATGGACATACATCATAGCAAGTTGGTGATGCCTATAGAGTTTGGAGTCAATAGGTCAAAGGTCAAGTTCACTGTGACCTTCAATACAGAAACATTCCTTGCTTTAAAACTACTGATTGCTTAGGCCTATGACCCTGAAACTGAGTTTGGGTAATGGTCATGATCAGCACTTGACTCAAACAGGTCATGGGATCATAAGGTCAAAGGTCAAGGTCACTTTGACCTTTAACGAAAAAAACACTATTTTTTGCAATAACTTTGAACTAGTTGCATATGGTGCAAATTGTTGCCCTATGGTTAAAGGTTTGCGTGCAACTACATTAAGAGTCCATATCTTAGTAACTACTTGATGCATTCCATTGAAACGTTATACAACCCTTCCCAACCATCACACCTATGACAATAATCAAGTTAAATAACTCTATCCTGCATATAATGGAAATTATCACCCTTTAAGACATTGTGGTTAATGTTTATAGCATGCAACTACATTAGAGTCCATTATCTCAGTAATCAAATAAGCGGTGGAATAGTCGAGCATGCTGTCCTCCGACAGCTCTTGTTAATCCTTTCCTAAATACTACACATCTGCAGCAGAGCACTGAAAACATCAAGGCAAAACTAGGGAAAATCTCTTGAAATGGAAGTTTGATTTAGTGGATAGAGTTAAAAACATCCTTTCCAAAGCAGAAACATGCTCATAATGAGCAATTTCACTGTTTACCTCGATGTTTTCAAAAGTTGTCTGCTGCAGATGAGTCAAAATGCACCTGCATGTTGGAAAAGGTTATTTATCTTCAATCGGAATTTATTAAACTGCAATGCAATATATTATTATTAACCCTTTCCCAAAAACAACAAATCTGCAGCAGATGACTTCAAAACAACAAAACGCAAATATTAAGAATATATATCTATAAAATTTATAAATGGAAGCAGAATTGTTGAATAGAGTTGAAATCCTAATGCCACAATGTTTTCAAAAGTTGTCTGCTGTGAACGTGTCAAAATGTGTCTGCAGGTGAAAGTTTAGTGGAATCCTTTCCCTGATCCAGACAACAGTAGATAGAGCAGACACATTTTGAAAAGAATTGTGGGAAAATGAAAATTTATCATAATGTGTTGAAGTCAGTAATGTACATCCAATGTAAAGAATTTAGTTTCTTTTCCTAATGTGTCTTCATTTTTCATGAGGAATTTCTCCTTTTGTCTCGTTTTTAAGTCTATTCAATAATTATACTTCCAAGATACTTTAGAGACTGTACATGATTTGCTGCAGATTTGTTGTATGTGGAAATGTGTTAATAATTTCTGTATGATTATTTTTCTCCATGCAATAGCTGGCACTATATACCAGAAAGCAGTTGAACATTAGAACCACAGGAAACTTCCTACTGGCCTTGGCATCACACATCCCAGCTTGTCGACCATATTTGAAGAAATATTATGGTGCTTCTATTGGGTTGCCTTCAGATTGGATTGAAGTGGCAGAAATCTACCAGGTAAATAAATATAGTAGCTTTTGAACTACAGTCAAACCTGTGCTAAAGATCACCTTGGAATAGCAATTCCCTGTCTAAATTTAATTTTTGACAAAATGTGTTCAAAGTCGTCTGCTGCAGAATTGTCGTATGATGGAAAGGGTTAAACACAGGTTAGACTGTATTTTACCTTGGCAGAGGGTGATAGAGACACCTCTCTAGAACAGCAACTGCATTTTTTTGAAAATCCCTAACCCGTTGCCACATATAGACGCTTTCTGACGCCTCTGCAGCAGACGACTTTTGAAAACAATGTGTTAAAATGAGAAATTGCTGAAAACAAGCAATTTCTCCTTTTGCCACATTGTTTTCAACTCTATTCAATCATTTTACTTTTATTTACAGATATTTTTGATATTTTTTGCGAAGATGTCGTTAAAGCAGTCTGCTGTTGATTTGAAAGTGTTAAGATGTTGCTCTGGAGAGGTTGCACTGTATTCTATTTAACTCTTTTCCACGTACAATAAATCTGCAGCAGACAACTTTGAAAGCATGTTGTTAAAATTGTCAAAATTCAACCTTAATGCAAGAATAATTATTTAGTTGAATTGAATACATTGTGGCAAATGGAGAAATTGCTCATGATGAGCAATTTCTCCTTTTGTCACAATGTTTTCAAAAGTCAATTAACTTTCTTGACACACAGTACTGTAAGAGGTAAATGTCTTACAATGGCATGATTAAAGCCAGATTTTACACCTTAGGTCAATGTAAAGCGGACCTTGGATATGCTTGGGTTAAAAATTTGCCTCCTGCTGTGTGTAGTACATATGAATCAATTCTCAAATGTATTAAATGTCACACTGTGACAGACAACACACATGAATTTCCTCAAACCCTTTCCCACATACAACAAAATTTAATCTGCAGCAGACCGCTTGAACACATCTGGACAAAAATATGAAAAATCTTTAACCCTTTCCCTCATAGACAATTCTGCAACAGACGACTTTGAACATATTTTGTCAAAAAATAGAAATTCTATTTAATTGAATGGATAACCTGTGACTAAAAGTGGAAAACATTGTGGCAAAAGGAGAAATTGCTCATTTTGAGCAATTTCTTCTTTTGTCACTCCGTTTTCAAAAAGCGGTCTGCTGCAGTGTGTCAGGAAGTGTCTATATGAGGGAAAGGGTTAAATATGAAAATTTAATATTTGAAAAGAGTTACGAGCAATTTCTCATTTTGTCACAATATTTGCAAAAGTTGTCAGAAAGTGTCTATATAAGGGAAAGGTTCAATTTATGAACAGAGCTTAAATATAATCCTTATACACAGTTGAAAACATTGTTTTAGAATGAGAACTTCTTCTGTCTGTATAATGGACATTTTTACTCAAACTTTTGCCCTTTCCTAACTACAACAAATCTGCAGCAGACGATTTTTAGTTTGACTGGCTGAAAGCCAGTCGAGCTTATGTCATGGCGAATTGTCCGTCATGCGTGCATGCGTTAACTTTTTCCTTTAAACGACTTCTTCTCCCTAACCACTTGGCCAATTTGGTTGAAACTTCATAGGAAGCATCCTCTCAAATTTTTTGATCCATCCATAATTCTGGTTTCCATGGCAACCAAAAGAAAAAATCTTCTTCTCCAAAAGTGTAAGGCCGATTTTCAAATAATTTTGTAGAAATGTTCCTTTGGTGACCCTTTATCAGATTCCTTCAAGCCATGTTGATTAGTTGAAAAACATGGCTGCCAGAGGGCGAGGCTATTTTGCCTTATATGACCATAGTGAAAACTTAAAAAATCTTCTTCTCCGAAAGTGTTGAGCAGATTTTCAAATAATTTTGTAGAAATGTTCCTTGGGTGACCCTCTATCAGATTCCTTCAAGCCATGTTGATTGGTAAAAAAACCATGGCCGCCAGAGGGCATGGCCTTATATGGCTAAAGAGAAAACTTAAAAAATCTTCTCCTCCGAAAGTGTCAGGCCGATTTTCAAATAATTTTTTAGAAATGTTCCTTGGGTGACCTTTTATTAGATTCCTTCAAGAAATGTTGATTGGTTGAAAAACATGGCCGCCAGGGGGCGGGCCTATTTTGTCTTATATAGCTATAGTGAAAACTTAAAAAATCTTCTTCTCCGAAAGTGTTCAGCCTATTTTCAAATAATTTTGTAGAAATGTTCATTGGGTGACCCTCTATCAGATTCCTTCAAGCCATGTTGATTTGTAAAAAAACATGGCTGCCAGGGGGTGGGGCTATTTTGCCTAATATGGCTATAGTGAAAACTTAAAATATCCTCTCCTCCGAAAGTGTCAGGCCGATTTTCAAATAATTTTGCAGAAACATTCCTTGGGTGACACTCTACAAGATTCCTTTTAGCCATGGTGGTTGGTAAAAAACATGGCCACCAGGGGGCAGGGCTGTTCGGAGATTTAATTTTTGCCTTATGGCCGTGGAGCGATACTGGCCCTCTTGGGCCTCTTGTTTAAAAAATGAGGAAAATCTCTGTTAATGTTCGTGAGCAATTTCTTCATTTGTCGCAATGTTTTCAAAAGTAGTCCGCTGCAGATGCATCAAAATGCGCTTGCAAATACGAAAGGGTTCATGATTTATGCTTCTATTTACAGGCTTTTCCCGATAAAACCCTTGTTGCAGGATCCATCCCATCGGCTTTGAGGAGGGCCATGGTTGGTAAATTTACTGATTTTGACAAATACCAGTTAGGTATGTCTTTACGTGATTTAATCCTTTCTCACATACATCAAATCTGCAGCAGACGACTTTGAAACATCAAGTCATATATTATAAATGAAAGAACAACTATTGAATAAAGGTAAAAACATTGTGGCAAAAGGAAAAATTGCTCTTGATAAGCAATTTCTCCTTTTGGCACAATGTTTTCAAAAATCAGATGCTGCAGAGGTGTCAGAAAGCCTCTGTATTTGGGAAAGGGTTAAAGAAGAAATTTATTTGTGCTGTTTATAAAACTCTTAACAGACTGACTTGCATCATCTTTGTTGTGTAGCGTTCGAGCATTTGGCTCGAGAGCAGGTGACCAGGGTTCAATCCCCAGTCACATAATAGATGTTGAAATGATAGTAATGGCGCAAGGGTTGCGGGAATAGCATTGTGACTGATGTATCTGTGTCAGAATAAATAATATTGATAGTACAGGAAATGTCTGATTTAACGGAAATACTGTTGAAAACTGTTGTAAGCTGTGTAAAACAACATTTAAAGAAACTCGTTTTGTAGTCTCTATTTTGTGTGTGAAAGTGTTAGAATGAACATATGATGACATTCTTTTACCAGCTAAGTATAACAAAGATAGTTCAAAGAAAAAGAAGAACAAAAAGGCTAAGGAAGAATCTACAAGAGGCGGTGTTCGAGGGCGTGGACGGGGTCGAGGTGCCCCAACAAGAGGGGCAGCACGAGGAGGAAGGGGAGGAGCAGCTCCAGCTGTCACTAGAGGGAGGGGCAGAGGAAGGGGCGGGGCTATAACTGGACGTCCTATTGATGCTGATTCCTCAAGTTCAGATTCGGATATGGATACAGAAGATGAGGCTGAGAAAGAAAGAACGGTATGAGTTACTGTTTTTATCTCTTTCTTTACTTTTCTTTTTATGTTCTAGCGAAAAGTGAAGTATATTGTCTGTTTGTTAGTGAATGTGTCATCTTATTTTGTTTCTTAATTATTTCTCAGCAACTGCTGACTGAAATGCAATGAAACTGTATGAGAAGCTTTAGTACTAAAAGAAGATGCACATTTTTAACCTTTTCCCATATATAACAAATATGCAGAAGACAACTTTGACATTTTGGCACAATGATTTCAAAGGTAGTTTGCTTCAGATGCATAACAATGTATCTGCATGTTGAAAAGTGGTTAAATCCTTATTTTACCTTCAAACCCTATGTTCTTAGTTAATCTTTAAATCTTTCTCACTTGCAGACGACTTTTGAAAACATTGGGTGAAAAGTAAAAAATGCTCATATCGAGCAATTCCTTCTTTTTTCACAATATTTTTAGCTCTAATCAATAATCATACTTTCAATTACAAAGACTCCCATATTTGTTTGCTAACTAATATGATTTCAAAGTCGTCTGAAGCTGCTATATGTTATGTGGGAAAGGGTTGATAAGATATTTTGGAGCAAAGACCAGTTTACTTATGTATACCTTTCTCACATTACAACAAATCAGCAGATCAGCTTAATTGTTAAATAAAGTTGAAAACATTGTGGCCAAAGTAGCAATTTCATCTTTGGCCACAATGTTTTCATAAGTCGCCTGCTGCAATTGCGTCAAAAATGCGTCTGGAGATGGGCAAGGGTTAAATGCCTCTGTCTGATTGAAATTTTATATTTACAGTTTAGAGAGAAGGGTCTGGATACAGTGAGTTTCGAAGAGGATCATGAAAGTCCAGAAAAGTTGGCCAAAATGACCTTCACCTTGAAACAGCTGATCCGTAAACTTCATATCAGAGAGCCAGTGGAACATGTGATGTGCTTAATCGGGAAAAAGTATGTGACATTTACATAACCCTTTCCCACATACAAAAAATCTGCAGCAGTGGACTTTGTGAACATTGAGGCAAAAATATGAAATATATATAGAAACGAAAGTATAGGTATTGAATGAATTGTGAAATACTGTGGCAAAGGGAGACATTCCCTTTATGGGCAATTTCTCCTAATGCAAACAATTAAAATATTTCTGAAAGTAGCCTACTATATATGCATTAACCCTTTCCTACATACACTGACTCTGCAGCAGTCGACTTTGAAAACATTCATGCAAAAATATGGAAAATCTCTTTAAATGGAAGTGTAATTATAGAATTATAATAAAAACATTATGGCAATGGGAAAATTGCCCATCAAATGTAGAAAAGGGTTAAAATGCATACATGGATGTGGGAAAGGCTTAAGATACATACATGCATGTTGGAAAGGGTTAAATTGCATAGATGCATGTAGGAAAGGGGGTTTAATATACATACATGCATGTTGGAAAGGGGGGTTGAGATGCATTCATGCATGTGGGAAAGGGGGGTTAAAATGCATACATGCATGTGGGAAAGGGGGGTTAAAATGCATACATGCATGTGGGAAAGGGGGGTTAAAATGCATACATGCATGTGGGAAAGGGAGGTTAAAATGCATACATGCATGTGGGAAAGGGGGGTTAAAATGCATTCATGCATGTGGGAAAGGGGGGTTAAAATGCATACATGCATGTGGAAAGGGGGGTTGAGATGCATTCATGCATGTGGGATAGGGGGGTTGAGATGCATACATGCATGTGGGAAAGGGGGTTAACGTACATACATGCATGTGGGAAAGGGGGTTAACATGCATAACATGCATGTGGCAAAGGGGGGGGGGGGGGGGGGGGGTTAAGATACATACATGCATGTGGCAAAGGGGTGTTTAAGGTACATACAGCATGTGGGAAAGGGGGGGTTAAAATGCATACATGCATGTGGGAAAGGGGGTTAAAATGCATACATGCAAGTGGAAAGGGGGGTTAAGATGCATACATGCATGTGGGAAAGGGGGGTTAAGGTACATACATGCATGTGGCAAAGGGGGGTTAAATGCATAAATGCATGTGGGAAAGGGGTGGTTAAGGTACATACATGCATGTGGGAAAGGGGGTTTAAAATGCATACATGCATGTGGGAAAGGAGTGGTTAAGGTACATAATGCAAGTGGGAAAGGGGTGGTTAAGGTACATACATGCATGTGGGAAAGGGGGGGGGGGTTAAAATGTATACATGCATATGGGAAAGGGGGGGTTAAAATGTATACATGCATGTGGGAAAGGGGGGGGGGGGGGGTTAAGATGCATACATGCATGTGGGTAAGGGGGGGGGGGGGGGGGGGGGGGGGTTAAAATGTATACATGCATGTGGGAAATGGGGTTGAAATGCATACATGCATGTGGAAAGGGGGTTAAAATGCATACATGCATGTGGGAAAGGGGGGTTAAGATGCATACATGCATGTGGGAAAGGGGGGGTTAAAATGCATACATGCATGTGGGAAAGGGGGGTTAAGATGCATACATGCATGTGGGAAAGGGGGGTTAAAATGCATACATGCATGTGGGAAAGGGGGGGGGGGGGGGGTTAAGATACATACATGCATGTGGCAAAGGGGTGTTTAAGGTACATACATGCATGTGGGAAAGGGGGGGTTAAAATGCATACATGCATGTGGGAAAGGGGGTTAAAATGCATACATGCAAGTGGAAAGGGGGGTTAAGATGCATACATGCATGTGGGAAAGGGGGGTTAAGGTACATACATGCATGTGGCAAAGGGGGGTTAAATGCATAAATGCATGTGGGAAAGGGGTGGTTAAGGTACATACATGCATGTGGGAAAGGGGGTTTAAAATGCATACATGCATGTGGGAAAGGAGTGGTTAAGGTACATAAATGCAAGTGGGAAAGGGGTGGTTAAGGTACATACATGCATGTGGGAAAGGGGGGGGGGTTAAAATGTATACATGCATATGGGAAAGGGGGGGTAAAATGTATACATGCATGTGGGAAAGGGGGGGGGGGGGGGTTAAGATGCATACATGCATGTGGGTAAGGGGGGGGGGGGGGGGGTAATTAAAATGTATACATGCATGTGGGAAATGGGGTTGAAATGCATACATGCATGTGGGAAAGGGGGTTAAAATGCATACATGCATGTGGGAAAGGGGGTTAAGATGCATACATGCATGTGGAAAGGGGGGTTAAAATGCATACATGCATGTGGGAAAGGGGGGTTAAGATGCATACATGCATGTGGGAAAGGGGGGGTTAAACATGCATACATGCATGTGGGAAAGGGGGGTTAAGATGCATACATGCATGTGGCAAAGGGGGGGTAAAATGTATACATGCATGTGGGAAGGGGGGGGGGGGTTAAAATGTATGCATGCATGTGGGAAATGGGGGTTAAGGTACATACATGCATGTGGAAAAGGGGGGGGGGGGTGTTAAAATGCATACATGCATATGGCAAAGGTGGGTTTAAAATGCATACATGCATGTGGGATAGGGGGGTTAAAATGCATACATGCATGTGGGAAAGGGGGGTTAAAATGCATACATGCATGTGGGAAAGGGGTGGTTAAGGTACATAAATGCAAGTGGGAAAGGGGTGGTTAAAATGCATTTATGCTTGTGGAAAGGGAGGGGGGTTAAGATGCATTCATGCATGTGGGATAGGGGGGTTAAAATGCATTCATGCATGTGGGAAAGGGGGGTTAAAATGCATTTATGCTTGTGGAAAGGGGGGTTAAAATGCATACATGCATGTGGGAAAGGGGGGTTAATATACATACATGCAAGTGGGACAGGGGGTTAAAATGCATTCATGCATGTGGGAAAGGGGCGTTAAATGCATACATGCATGTGGAAAGGTGGGTTGAGATGCATACATGCATGTGGCAAAGGGGGTTAAAATGCATACATGCATGTGGGAAAGGGGGGTTAAAATGCATTTATGCTTGTGGGAAAGGGGGGTTAAAATGCATACATGCATGTGGGAAAGGGGGGTTAAAATGCATTTATGCATGTGGGAAAGGGAGGGGGGTTAAGATGCATTCATACATGTGGGATAGGGGGTTAAAATGCATTCATGCATGTGGGAAAGGGGGGTTAAAATGCATTTATGCTTGTGTTAAAATGCATACATACATGTGGGAAAGGGGGGTTCATATACATCCATGCAAGTGGGACAGGCGGGTTAAAATGCATTCATGCATGTGGGAAAGGGGCGTTAAAATGCATACATGCATGTGGGAAAGGGGGGTTGAGATGCATACATACATGTGGGATAGGGGGGTTAAAATGCATACATGCATGTGGGAAAGGGGGGTTGAGATGCATACATACATGTGGGATAGGGGGGTTAAAATGCATTCATGCATGTGGGAAAGGGGGGTTAAAATGCATACATGCATGTGGGAAAGGGGGGTTAAAATGCATACATGCATGTGGGAAAGGGGGGTTCATATACATACATGCAAGTGGGACAGGGGGGTTAAAATGCATTCATGCATGTGGGAAAGGGGCGTTAAAATGCATACATGCATGTGGGAAAGGGGGGTTGAGATGCATACATGCATGTGGCAAAGGGGGGTTAAAATGCATACATGCATGTGGGAAAGGTGGGTTAAAATGCATACATGCATGTGGGAAAGGGGGGTTAATATACATACATGCAAGTGGGACAGGGGGGTTAAAATGCATTCATGCATGTGGGAAAGGGGCGTTAAAATGCATACATGCATGTGGGAAAGGTGGGTTGAGATGCATACATGCATGTGGCAAAGGGGGGTTAAAATGCATTCATGCATGTGGGAAAGGGGGGTTTAAATGCATTTATGCTTGTGGGAAAGGGGGGTTAAAATGCATACATGCATGTGGGATAGGGGGGTTAAAATGCATACATGCATGTGGGAAAGGGGGGTTAAAATGCATACATGCATGTGGGAAAGGGGGTTAATATACATACATGCAAGTGGGACAGGGGGGTTAAAATGCATTCATGCATGTGGGAAAGGGGGGTTAAAATGCATACATGCATGTGGGAAAGGTGGGTTAAAATGCATACATGCATGTGGGAAAGGGGGGTTAATATACATACATGCAAGTGGGACAGGGGCGTTAAAATGCATTCATGCATGTGGGAAAGGGGCGTTAAAATGCATACATGCATGTGGGATAGGGGGGTTAAAATGCATACATGCATGTGGCAAAGGGGGGTTAAAATACATACATGCATGTGGGAAAGGGGGGTTAAAATGCATTTATGCTTGTGGGAAAGGTGGGTTGAGATGCATACATGCATGTGGCAAAGGGGGGTTAAAATGCATTCATGCATGTGGGAAAGGTGGGTTAAAATGCATACATGCATGTGGGAAAGGGGGGTTAATATACATACATGCAAGTGGGACAGGGGGGTTAAAATGCATTCATGCATGTGGCAAAGGGGCGTTAAAATGCATACATGCATGTGGGAAAGGTGGGTTGAGATGCATACATGCATGTGGCAAAGGGGGGTTAAAATGCATTCATGCATGTGGGAAAGGGGGGTTAAAATGCATTTATGCTTGTGGGAAAGGGGGGTTAAAATGCATACATGCATGTGGGATAGGGGGGTTAAAATGCATACATGCATGTGGGAAAGGGGGGTTAAAATGCATACATGCATGTGGGAAAGGGGGTTAATATACATACATGCAAGTGGGACAGGGGGGTTAAAATGCATTCATGCATGTGGGAAAGGGGGGTTAAAATGCATTCATGCATGTGGGAAAGGGGGGTTAAAATGCATACATGCATGTGGGAAAGGGGGTTAATATACATACATGCAAGTGGGAAAGGGGGGTTAAAATGCATACATGCATGTGGGATAGGGGGGTTAAAATGCATACATGCATGTGGGAAAGGGGGTTAATATACATACATGCAAGTGGGACAGGGGGGTTAAAATGCATACATACATGTGGGATAGGGGGGTTAAAATGCATACATGCATGTGGGAAAGGGGGGTTAAAATGCATACATGCATGTGGGAAAGGGGGGTTCATATACATACATGCAAGTGGGACAGGGGGGTTAAAATGCATTCATGCATGTGGGAAAGGGGCATTAAAATGCATACATGCATGTGGGAAAGGGGGGTTGAGATGCATACATGCATGTGGCAAAGGGGGGTTAAAATGCATACATGCATGTGGCAAAGGGGTGGTTAAGGTACATACATGCATGTGGGAAAGGGGGGGGGGGGGGTTACAATGTATACATGCATATGGGAAAGGGGGGGGGGGGGGGTTAAAATGTATACATGCATGTGGGAAAGGGGGGGTGGGTTAAAATGTATACATGCATGTGGGAAAGGGGGTTAAAATGCATACATGCATCTGGGAAAGGGGGTTAAAATGCATACATGCATGTGGGAAAGGGGGTTAAAATGCATACATGCATGTGGGAAAGGGGGGTTAAGATGCATACATGCAAGTGGCAAAGGGGGGGGGGGGGGGTTAAAATGTATACATGCATGTGGGAAATGGGGGTTAAGGTACATACATGCATGTGGCAAAGGGGGGGGGGGGTAAAATGCATACATGCATATGGCAAAGGTGGGTTTAAAATGCATACATGCATGTGGCAAAGGGGGGGGGGGGTTTAAAATGCATACATGCATGTGGGAGAGGGGGGGTTAAGATACATACATGCATGTGGCAAAGGGGGGTTAAGGTACATACATGCATGTGGGAAAGGGGGGTTAAGGTACATACATGCATGTGGGAAAGGGGGGTTGAGATGCATACATGCATGTGGGAGAGGGGGGTTGAGATGCATACATGCATGTGGGAGAGGGGGGTTAAAATGTATACATGCATGTGGGAAATGGGGTTAAAATGCATACATGCATCTGGGAAAGGGGGTTAAAATGCATACATGCATGTGGGACAGGGGGGGGGGGGGGGGGGGGGGGGTTAAAATGTATACATGCATGTGGGAAATGAGGTTTACATGCATCTGGGAAAGGGGGTTAAAATGCATACATGCATGTGGGAAAGGGGGGTTAAGATGCATACATGCATGTGGCAAAGGGGGGGGGGGGGGGTTAAAATGTATACATGCATGTGGGAAATGGGGGTTAAGGTACATACATGCATGTGGCAAAGGGGGGGGGGTTAAAATGCATACATGCATATGGCAAAGGTGGGTTTAAAATGCATACATGCATGTGGCAAAAGGGGGGGGGGGGTTAAAATGCATACATGCATGTGGGAAAGGGGGGTTAAGGTACATACATGCATGTGGCAAAGGAGGGGGGGGGGTTTAGATGCATACATGCATGTGGGAAAGGGGGGTTAAGGTACATACATGCATGTGGCAAAGGAGGGGGGGGGGTTTAGATGCATACATGCATGTGGGAGAGGGGGGTTAAGGTACATACATGCATGTGGGAAAGGGGGGTTAAGGTACATACATGCATGTGGCAAAGGGGGGTTAAGGTACATACATGCATGTGGGAAAGGGGGGTTAAGGTACATACATGCATGTGGCAAAGGGGGGGGGGGGTAAAATGCATACATGCATATGACAAAGGTGGGTTTAAAATGCATACATGCATGTGGCAAAGGGGGGGGGGGGGGTTTAAAATGCATACATGCATGTGGGAAAGGGGTGGTTAAGGTACATAAATGCATGTGGGAAAGGGGTGGTTAAGGTACATACATGCATGTGGGAAAGGGGGGGTTACAATGTATACATGCATATGTGAAAGGGGGTGGGGGGTTAAAATGTATACATGGATGTGGGAAAGGGGGGTTAAGATGCATACATGCATGTGGGAAAGGGGGGGGGGGGGGTTAAAATGTATACATGCATGTGGGAAATGGGGTTAAAATGCATACATGCATCTGGGAAAGGGGGGTTAAAATGCATACATGCATGTGGGACAGGGGGGGGTTAAAATGTATACATGCATGTGGGAAATGGGGTTAAAATGCATACATGCATCTGGGAAAGGGGGTTAAAATGCATACATGCTTGTGGGAAAGGGGGGTTAAGATGCATACATGCATGTGGCAAAGGGGGGGGGGGGGGGGTTAAAATGTATACATGCATGTGGGAAATGGGGGTTAAGGTACATACATGCATGTGGGAAATGGGGGTTAAGGTACATACATGCATGTGGCAAAGGGGGGGGTGTTAAAATGCATACATGCATATGGCAAAGGTGGGTTTAAAATGCATACATGCATGTGGCAAAGGGGGGGGGGGGGTTTAAAATGCATACATGCATGTGGGAAAGGGGGGTTAAGGTACATACATGCATGTGGGATAGGGGGGTTAAGGTACATACATGCATGTGGCAAAGGAGGGGGGGGGGGTTTAGATGCATACATGCATGTGGCAAAGGGGGGTTAAGGTACATACATGCATGTGGGAAAGGGGGGTTGAGGTACATACATGCATGTGGGAGAGGGGGGTTGAGATGCATACATGCATGTGGGAGAGGGGGGTTAAAATGCATACATGCATGTGGGAGAGGGGGGGGGTTAAGATACATACATGCATGTGGCAAAGGGGGGTTAAGGTACATACATGCATGTGGGAAAGGGGGGTTGAGGTACATACATGCATGTGGGAGAGGGGGGTTGAGATGCATACA
Source organism: Serripes groenlandicus (assembly GCA_031761405.1). Taxonomy (NCBI): domain Eukaryota; kingdom Metazoa; phylum Mollusca; class Bivalvia; order Cardiida; family Cardiidae; genus Serripes; species Serripes groenlandicus. Next base: position 42,966,384 of record JASEVX010000009.1, read on the forward strand.
TGCATGTGGGAGAGGGGGGTTAAAATGCATACATGCATGTGGGAGAGGGGGGTTAAAATGCATACATGCATGTGGGACAGGGGGGTTAAAATGCATTCATGCATGTGGGAAAGGGGGTTAAAATGCATACATGCATGTGGGAAAGGGGATTTAAATACATTCATGCATGTGGGAAAGGGGGGTTAAAATGCATACATGCATGTGGGAAAGGGGGGTTAAAATACATACATGCATGTGGGAGAGGGGGGGGGGGGGGTTAAGATGCATACATGCATGTGGGAGAGGGGGGTTCAAATACATACATGCATGTGGGAGAGGGGGTTTAAAATGCATACATGCATGTGGGAGAGGGGGGTTAAAATGCATACATGCATGTGGGAAAGAATCTTTGTGACTAGATTTTTTTGTCTCATGTACAGACGTTTGCAGAGAGCTTAAATTGTTTTCAAAAAACCAGTGGATTTGCAGCAGACCACTTTGAACATATAGATCTAGACAAATTTATGGAAAAACTCTTTAACCCTTTCCCTCATACGACAATTCTGCAGCAGAGCACTTTGAACATATTTTGTCAAAAAATAAAAAATCTCTATAATTGAATGGGTAACCTCTGACTAAAAGTGTGAAACATTGTGACAAAAGTAGATATTGCTCGTTTTGAGCAAATTCTGATTTTGTCTCTATGTTTTCAAAAAGCCGACTGATGCGTCTATATGAGGGAAAGGGTTAAATAAAAGTGCATGTTCAGTTATTGAAAAAAAATGAAAACATGGTGACAAAAGAAGTTTCATTTACCATAATGTTTTCAAAATATTGACGTACTTGTAGGTACCCAACTACCCTGGATGAGTTCTACAGGTCGAGGCTACCGGGGACATTTGAGGAGGAGAGAGCGGGTAAAAGAATGAAGTTACCTGTACCAGAAACATGGGAAACCCAGGTGTCTTTGAAAGGGAATAAGGCATCAACTTGGGAGGATTTGATAGGTAAGTTTGGGTGACAGATTTGAAAAGATCTAGGTAAAAAATATATAATTGTAAAAACGTAATATTGAATAGAGTTGAAAACATTTCGAGGAATTTTTCCTTTGGAAAAATATTTTTTCGAAAGTCTCCTGCTGCAAATGCGCCAACAATTGTCTGCATGTGGGAAAGGGTGTTAAATATTCTGTGTGAATAAAAACCTGTGTGTGTTAGTTTCCCTAGAGAAAATTTAATGTCTCATTGACTTAGATGATCCTATGGAAATCGGAAGGTTGGGGTTTCGATCCCCGGTCGGGTCATACCAAACACTTAAAAAATGTAATGGCTGCTCTCTTTTTTGCTCTCTTTCACACAAATAACAAATCTGCAGCAGACGACTTTGAAAGTATCTGGCCGGGAAAACTATTTAAAATGTTTATAAATGAAAAAATAAAATTATTTAAAAGAGCTGAAAACATTTTGAGCAATTTCTTCTTATGCTGCAATGTTATCAAAACTCATCTGCTGCATATACGTTAAAATGCAGTGACATATAGAAATTGGTTAACTTTGTCGAAAATTTAACTTTCAATGTACCTACCGTATGTAATAAATATTTCCTGAGATGTTTTCAAAATAGATGATACTGAACATAGAAAGGCATGTTCATGGTTAAAACAATTTAAACATAAGTGCTTAGAACCTGTTCTTCTAGACATTCTTTTTTTTTCATTACAGATCACAAGAAGCTACCTTTCATGGCGATGTTAAGAAATCTGAGAAACATGATCAAGGCGGGCGTCTCCAGTAAACATCATAACTGGGTTCTTAGAAAATTGACAGATGAGGTCAGTCTTAGTATTTTAGAACACATTTTGTAACCCTTTTTCACGATCAACAAATTTGCAGCAGATGACTTTGAACACATCTAGGCAAAACTATCAAAAATATATTCAAATGAAAGAATTATTTTAAAACAGTGTTGAAAACTCAGAATGAGCCAATTCTCCATTTTGCCATAATGTTTTCAAAAGTCTGCTCCTGCATCAGTGATTGTCTGTATGTGGGGAAGGGTTAAGTCTTTCCCTGATACAGATATCTTCAGATGTCTGAAACATCGCTGCAAAAGCAGAACATGCTCTTAATGAGCATTTTTCAATTTAAAACAATTGCTTTCAAAAGCTGCAGAGGTGTAAACAAACAAAAATTGAATTATTGAGAAATTATTTTAGGAAACATTGATATTCTATCTTGTAAAAATTTAGTGCATGATAATTATTGTATTGTAAAAATAAAGTGTTTGTTTGTAAACAATAAAGTGTCACACCTATTGAAAGGGCCTGCCATTTCTGACTTAAGAGTTTACTTTTTAATTTATATCCGATTTACCAGGCACCAGATAGGCTGACCATTAGCTGGTCGCTCACCAATTGGCCATATCAAAAGGGACCACACCATTGTAACTGGGATTCAAACCTGCCACTCTGAAGTGAACCCTTTCCCTCATACAGAAATGTTTTGATGCTTCTGCATTAGACAACTTTAGAAAACATTGAGGCTAAAGGAGAAAATGCGCATTCGGAGTAATGACTACTCTTCCATAGTTTTGCCTATCTGTTTGTCATCTGAAGAAGATTTGTTATATATTATTTTATTATATTATTATATATGTTGGAAAGGTTTAACCACTAGACTATTGGGAACGGTGATATTCTGATACACAATGAAAATTCTATATATTTCAGAGATCCGTGATATACAGTAAACAGTTTCCATTCAGATTTTTCTCCGCCTATGAGGTGTTGAACGATTTGGAGACAGAATACAACAAAAGTCGTAAGTTGATGTGAACTGGCCGCCATGAAATGACTGAAGATTTTTTTTGAAAACCTTGTTACATTAATTTATCAAACTAATATTAAGATATGAGCATTGCTCTGGGAAAACAAACGTTAGCGTAATAACAAGTGTGAAAAAAGACACACGTTTTCTGCACATGCATGCTAAGGAAAAAAGTGGATACTGCTTTACACAAGTTATTTTAAACCATTTAGACTAATTGTTGAACAGTGCAGAGCTAGCTAGATCAGACTGCACAGATGTGCTGGCTGATTTGGTTCTACACTGGTGGTTAACGCCTTATGGTTGGTTTTCGGAGCACCGCTCAAATATTTTCACTGAACGAGGACCAAACATATTTTCACAAGTGGCTATGCCAAGAGTGATAAAAGATGTTTTGGTATTTAAAAATGGAAATAAATTTCTATCTTGGATACAAATAAACAAATGTGCTCTTAATTTCATGTGTTCACTTACTAAGTAACGACAAGTTTCATTGACATACAGAGTTCATACAGAGTTAACAGTGAAAACTACCATAATGACTTTTGAAAACATTGTGTCAAAGGTGAAACTTCTCATAATGAGCATTTTCTACATTTGCCACACAATTTTCATCAGGTCAATAATTAAGCTTTAGATAGGAGAAGGTTCATAAACCATTTCCCTCATACGACAATTCTGCAGGAGACGACTTTGAACATATTTTGTAAAAAAGTAGAAAATCTCTACAATTGAATGGATAACCTATGACTAAAAGTGGAAAACAGTGTGGCGAGATAATCTTGTAATAAGTGACTCTTACATCACCGTTAGTGACTCTTTCTCTCTCTCTGGAAGGTTTATAGACAATTATCTTCTCGTTTACAAAGTGACATATAGCGTTTATGAAAATATCTGGACCAATCTTTTCTAGCGAGTTAAAAATCGGTCCAAACCGGCAAATTTTCGATTTTCCGGAGGCCTGTTGTACAATATAGATTTGTTGTTTCGGGGAAATGCTTCTTTTAGTTTTGCACTCTAAAGTGGTTTTTTTATCACTTCAGAGCAAGCAATTATACAGGAAGCAGTAGACGCTGAAAATAATGATGGTAATAAAGAAAAAGTGAAAAAAGTAAAACTTACAAGTGAGAACTGGTGGATTGAGAAACGGAAAAAGAAAGATGGAAACAAGAAAGAGAAGTGAGTTGATTTATATTCAGATTTCAAGAATAGACATACCCCTTTTCAACATACAACAAGTCTGCAGCTGACGACTTTGAAAACATAGAGAAAAATATTTAAAATTTCTATACATTGGAGAAAAAGTATTAAATAAATTAAATTAAAAACACAGTAAAAGGAGAAATTGCTTATCATGAGAAATTTCTTATATGGCCAAAATGTTTTCAAAAGCTGTGTGCTACACATGTGTCACATTCATGTATTTATCGGAAGCCCTTTTCCACATTCAACAAATGGTGAGCAGAGATGACTTTGAAAAGATCTGGGTTAACTGTGAAAAATCTATGTAAATAAAAATATACTGATTGAATAGAGTTGAAAACATTGTGCCAAAAGGAGAAACTTACTCATGAAAAGCATTTATTTCTTTTATTACAATGTTTTTAAAAGTTTCTGCTGCAGAGGCATCAGAAATTGTCTGTATGTGGGAAACGGTTAAAATGACCTGAAGATGCAATAACCCCAATCAACCAAATATTTAATTTGAAATCTCAGGGTTGATAACAATTGATCTTTATATTTTCAGCATTGTATGGTTTCTTTGCACATCACTTAACCAATCCCATCCTGCAGACGCATTTTTGACGCAACAGCAGCAGACGACTTTTGAAAACATTGTGGCCAAAGGTGAAAATGCTCATGTTGAGCAATTTCTCCTTTGGCCACAATGTTTTGCCACTTTATTTAACAATTAAGCTATCCTTTATGGAGATTTTAAGGTTTTTGTCATTATGTTTTCAAAGTTGTCAGCTACAGATTTGTTGTATGTGGGAAAGGGATAATCTATTTTAATCTTCATATTATGTGTGACCTGCCTTGTCAGGATGACACTTAAGTATCAGAGGACTAGATAAGGAGGCGTATACAGCTTTTTTTCCTACAATATCTCTCTTATCATCCAACCAAACCCTATGATGTGGGTACTCAAAAGAATTGTCTCAATGAGACGATTCTTTTGAGTACCCACATCATAGGGTTAAAAGGTACAATAAGGGTTTTAGAACATGAAAAACACCCCTTATTTAGAGCTCTGGGTATCATTTCTCCATCATCATTTGTCCAGCAATTTGGATCACTTCTCCGTCTTCCCTCCATGTCCACATCGGATGTGGAAGGTTGCAGGTTTGATTTCTGACCTGGTCATACCAAAGATTTTAAAAATGGTTGTAATGGCTGCCCTACTTGGGGCTCAGGGTTGCAGGTGAGCATTATGACTGATTGGATGTTGTCAGGATAAATGGACCAGAAGTACTGGTAGCCTACCCAGGAACTGTTGTAATATAATTGTTGAAAGCAAAGTGAAACACAAACAATAAATCAATCCCTCTTCCATCCATCAATTCGTTATCTCCAAGACTTGTTCTTTCAAAACTAATCGTTTTTTGTTTGAAAATGTAGGACAGCTGTAGCGTATGAAGCCATGGATAAACATGCATTTCAAAACTTTTTTTTCGACAGAGAAACACCATTTGACACAAGTTTGATCAATAGATACCGCAAGGCGTTGGACACGGCTGTAAAGATTGCCACAGTGTACAATGTCCAGCCTATTAGAGGACGGACAATAATTCTGTGTGATGTGGGACCAAATATGATGGTTCCTTGCACCGCTGCTAGAGGTTTAGGGAAACCAAAAACAGTAAGTGTGCTTAATAGTTGTTAATTAATTGATTGATGGGTCTTTTATGCCGTATTTAGCGGTATTTCAGTTAAATTGTGGTGGCTAATTTACCTAGCATGTTTTGTGACTTTCTTGCATCTGTACTCTGTACAACATTCTTCCATGGCAACGGGCTACCTTACTACATAGACAATTATCTCCCTTGGTGTAAGACAAATGACGCTAGTCATAACTTAAAAGTTGGTATTCTGAAATGTCTGGGTTAAAGCTCGCTAGGACTGTGTGCCCAAAGATTGCTTATGTAGTTGTTAGTGTTTCCAAATTATTAAAGGTTTGCATTTTAATCCTTTTCCACATACAACTAATCTGCAACAAAATTTGAAATAAAATCTTTGCAAGAATATAGAAGATCTCTACAATTGAAACTTAATTTATTAAATCAAGTTGAAAGCATTGTGACTTAAGGAGAAATTTCTCTATATACGGTTTATTAAAGCTAAGTGAATAGTGACAATTATGTTTTGATAATTTTACTGTTTAACCTTTTCAACTCTATTAATCCTTTCCTACTTACAGAAGCTTTCTGACGCCTCTACTGGAGACAATTTTTGAAAACATTGTGGCAAAAGATGAAATTGCTCATAAAAAGCAATTTCATCTTTTGCCACAATGTTTTCAATTTCATTTGATTATTGTACTTTATTTTATGGAGATTTTCCATGTTTTAACATAAATGTTTTCAAAGTCGTCTGCTGCATATTTCTTGTATGTGGGAAAGGGTTAACTAGATGTAATTTCATTTATAGATATTTACTATCAATTTTGCTATATGTTTTCAAAGTCATCTGCTGCAGATTTGTTGTATGTGGGAAAGTGTTAAATGTGCTCACCTTTCTTTTTCTATGATTTTGAAATGTTTTGTTTGTAGATGCAGGAAGTGAGTGTGTTACTGGGATTGATGTGTAAATATTCCTGTGAAGACTGTGTCATGGTTATTTTTGATGGAAGCTGCTCTAAATATTGTACTGTGGAATTAGACAAGGGAACCATTCTAGACAACATGCATGTGGTATTGGACAAACAAATGGTGGAGGTGAGAAATGTTGTTTATGTCAATAATGATATGGAACGGTTTGTTCAATCATTTATGTCATTTTATATTTTCTGATTTGTCTGCTTGAAAATGTATATTCAGAAAGTGGAATATATATATTATTATTTAGTTGGAAATGTTATGGAACATGGAGAAATTGCTCAATTTGATAAATTTGTTCCTTGTGAGAAAACCAGGAAATGCATAAGTAGGTGAACTGAACTGAGAAATTGTTAAAAACGGCATTAGACAACTTTTAAAACATTTCGGCAAATTTTGAAAATCTCTATAAATGAAAGTATATATGGATTGTAATTTTAAATATAGTTCAAAGTTGTGTGTTGCAGGTATTATCATTTAATAGAGTTGAAAAAATTGTGGCAAAGAGAGAAATTGCTCATGATGAGCAATTTGTTCTTTTGCCTCAATGTTTTCAAAAGTTATCTGATGCAAATGCTTCAAATTTGTCTGCAGGTTGGAAAGGGTTAAAATTAAATAGATTATTTTCCGTTTGTACAATTATGTAAAGATACTTCTGTTTGAAACGCAATTCTTCACATATTCTAATTATAAGCTAATATTTGATTTTTGATAAAACCCTTCTAATAAGCTAATTACATTCCCACCCAAACTGAGCCAATGTTGGTGTCATTAAGCCAATCAAGATTGGGCTTTTCTTTTGGAATAGAATTTAAATGGTTTGTGTGGAAGACGGGGATGTAGTGGTAGATTGTGAGTCTCCCAGGTTCGAATTCTGTTATGAAATGATTCTGCCTTTGGGATTTTTCACACAAACAAGGCAAGTACAGATTAGGCCTCCAGGAAGCATACATCGAAGCATGATTAAAATAAGCTGAAAGCTTGGGTCTCAATTGATGTAAAACAAATCAATTTTAACTCAACTAATGGTTTGTGATGCAAACTTTGATAATTATATACTAACACGTTTTCTAGGTACCTGGGCTGTTCCAGTTTAAGAGTGGTTTACCTGTTCAAGTGTTGGAAGAATTCATCAGAGACAGAATTCAGGTTAGTAGATTAAAACATATAACATGTGACACAAATCTGCTGCAGACCACTTTGATTAAAACCTATAACATGTGACACAAATCTGCTGCAGACCACTTTGATTAAAACCTATAACATGTGACACAAATCTGCTGCAGACCACTTTGATTAAAACCTATAACATGTGACACAAATCTGCTGCAGACCACTTTGATTAAAACATATAACATGTGACACAAATCTGCTGCAGACCACTTTGATTAAAACCTATAACATGTGACACAAATCTGCTGCAGACCACTTTGATTAAAACCTATAACATGTGACACAAATCTGCTGCAGACCACTTTGATTAAAACCTATAACATGTGACACAAATCTGCTGCAGACCACTTTGATTAAAACCTATAACATGTGACACAAATCTGCTGCAGACCACTTTGATTAAAACATATAACATGTGACACAAATCTGCTGCAGACCACTTTGATTAAAACATATAACATGTGACACAAATCTGCTGCAGACCACTTTGATTAAAACATATAACATGTGACACAAATCTGCTGCAGACCACTTTGAAATCATCTTGTTAACTCTAATCCTGATCGGAGGAATAAACCCTTTCCACCATTCAAACAGATCCGTAGCAGACGACTTCGAAAACATCTTACCAAAAAAGGGAAAATCTCTATAAATGAAATTATATAATTCAATAGTGTTCATAACATTGTGGAAAATGGAGAAATTGTTCATAATGTTGTCTGCTGCATATTTGTTGTGTTAGGGCAAAGGGTTAATTTAAGTTTATACATGGAAATATTACACAGGTAGATAAGTCTCTTTGAAAACATTGTGGAAAAAGAAAACATTGCTCTAAAAGTGTCATACAGGCAAAAAATTAATGTTAGTTTTTGTATATAACACAGGTAGACAACCTAGTGGTACTGTCGGGTGGGGATGGCTCACAGGAACAGAGAGGGATGTTAGCACAGTATACAGATATGTACAGACAGTTGGTCAACAAAAATCTACTCTATGTTAATGTGTCTTTCGCTGGAAAATCATGTGGGTATGTGAAAATATTTGTTAATGAGAATCTATTCTGTTTTAATGTGTCTTTTGCTGGAAAAGGATGTGAGTATGTGAAAATACTTGCGTCTCCTGCCTTCCCTTGCAAGGAAACACATAGAGATCACATCTGGTCAATAACAATTCTACTTTATGTTTATGTGTCTTTTGCTGGAAAATAAAAAGCCCACATGGCAAACATGGGACAACTTTTGCTACACATCTACTTATTGGCAAAAATGTTAAAACCCATATCTTTTTAAAATATCTGTCTGTTGATGCTTTCTTTATATGATATGATTGATTGCCTTGGTATCAATAATTTGAGACATTGATCTCTTTTCAATATTTAAATGGAAAACATAAAGTCTCATGTTTCATCTCTGGTCAAACTTGGACAACAGTGACTTGCATCAAGTGCCAATGGGCGGAAGAATGCTATGTGGAGCAATTGTGCCATGAACTCATGGGCAGGTGAACTAGCTGCCCTGATATAACTAAAATATTGTTGAAAATGACATCAAACTCCAATCAAACAAAATCTCAATATTGTCAAAATATCATTTCTGTATTTGTGCCTGTCTTGATTGATGCCTTCATTTTAAGATTGTGTTGTATGCTTAACCTTTTACCACGAAGAATTATTCTGAAGCAGAAAAAATAATTGACCTCAAGGTAAAATACAGCAAATCTCTGTAAATGAAAGGACGCTTATGGAAAAGTGTTGTAAACATTGTGATAAAATGAGTATTCTGCTGCAGATGTGTCAAAATGCAAGTAGGAAATGGTTAATGTCAAGTCTATACTGATACATTCTTCTTTTAAGACTTAGAATTGGTAACAAAAGTTGTCATAGGGATATACAAGTATTACACAGGTCTATTTAGTTGTACTGTTGCTATTTTTAGGTTCTCTTCAGACATAAAACCCGAACATGACAACAACATTTACATTTCTGGATTCAGCGACCAAATATTAAGGTAAGATGAAATACCAAAGTTGATTGAGGTAATTCTTGTGGACAGTTTATTTGAATACATTGGCCTCAGTACCTTTAACACTTTCTCACATTCAACAAATCTGCAGCAGACGACTTTGAATACATTGAGGTAAAATTATGAGCAATTTTTCATTTTCCCACAATATTTTCAACTCTATCAAAACCTTACTACAGTTGTCCAGATAAAACATGTTTTTCCTTCATATATCAATACATGTATATGCTACTAAAAAATCCTTAAGTGATTGCTTTAGAGACATGGTAAGTCAGTTACGATGTGAAAAGATCAATGTAGGGTATTACAGAATTTTAAACTGGTAATTTCCCCACAGCACCTCTCTTATTACCACACCAAGCTCTATGTTGTAGGTACTTAAAGGTTTCAACTCGGTGAGAAGTTTCTTTTGAGTATCTACAACATAAGGTTTAAGGGCCAAGTAAGAAATTTAAACGATGAAATATGTACCTTATCTAGAGCTCTGCGGTATATTTTACAGGTTCATAGCTGAGAGGGGAGAAGGTGGTCAGTTGAGACATATTGAGATGATAGATGAAAAGTTCAATCTGAAGTCATTGCCAACTGTACCGGGAGAGAAACCAACCCCACCCAAATTGACTCCACAATTGTCTCTACCCATCACCCAACAAGCACCATGGTATGAGGTTTTTGTTTTATTCAGTTGTTAATGCTGTTTTGTTAATTATTTTATAACATCAAATTTATAATGACACAACATTGTATTAAAAACCATTTATTCCCCTTAAAATAAGGGTTGCTATTTTTCAACATAATAACGTTATCTCAATAGTGGATATAATATGGCCGCGAGAAAACAGATCAGCAGGGATTGCTTAAGGCATCAAGCATGTCTGTTTAAATTCATCCAGGCAAGAGAAGGTCAAGCATGTTTAATCTTATGCATTCAGCGCAAAGTACCCAAGCAAAAACGCAACCATTTCTGCTCGCAAAGAAACGCCACGCGATCATGGCTGCAAACATGCAAAGTTATGCCACGCGATCATGGCTGCAAACATGCAAAGTAATGCCACGCAATCATGGCTACCAACATGCAAAGTCACGCTATCACTGTTGTAACTGCAAAATGCAAAGCTAGGAATTACCAAAACACTAGAGCAAAACCAGCTAGATACCGCAACCAATATTATATAAATAATTTAGCCCAATGATTGTGGTTTGCCGTTCACTGAGGGTCTGAAGCCGTAGCAACAACAACATGTGACGGTTGGCCACAACCATTAACCCGAAAGTACGAATGCAATGTAAGGTTTATCCTTACTTTCCTCATGCTTGACCAACCCTCACCTGGAAGAACTTTTTCGCTTATACACTTGAAAACTCGCGACTAAAAAAAAAAAAAAATGAACTAAAATAATTTACAAAGATCCTCCTGCGATAGGAATTATAACACAAACTTTTTGTTCCCATGTAAAACAGTTTCTTATTCACCATATAATTAATCGCCTTATCAAAACTATACATTAACTACACTGGTTTTGAAGCTGTTGATCGTTTAACACATCCTGTACTTGCACAAGTAACAGCTCTCCTTAAGGCGCTGGTTGGCACATCTTTCTGGCGAAGTGGTAATTAGATTGTAAGTCCAATGTCAGCCCAACAATAGGCAATGAGCTAAGACGAGCACTGGTCGGATGTTCACAGCACTGTAGTGGTGGTAAATCATTTCCATAGCAACCCTGTGACCATCAAACTGTTTATGTTGATTGAGAATGTGTATCTTGAACTTCTGAAACATATATAAAACAAAAAGAGCAGCAATCTTTCCTGATTAAAATTGCAATAACTGATGTCAGAAACAATACCATTGTTAAACAACTACTTAATTCATAGCTATAATGCAAATTAATTCAAACTTAAATTTGGAGTATTTTTAACAACCTGTAGCATTTTTGATTACGAATTGAAACTGTGCAATACCTCATTTCCGGGCGTGGTGGGCGGGATTAAAATTAACAGGTGTGTCTTGAGAGAGATTACAGGAAAAGGAAGTAGTATTTGTCATTTGGTTCCCATTTCTATTGTTTTCCAAGAATTACAACTGAGAGGGGTACCAGCCCTTGCCAGATTAAAGGTGAACCAAATGATTGGTTACCTGTAAACAAACTGAGCAAATTCTTGTAAAAATAAATGTCATTATGTTAAGTGTGACATAATGAATATTATTTTATAACATCAAATTTATAATGACACAACATTGTATTAAAAACCATTTATTCCCCTTAAAATAAGGGTTGCTATTTTTCAACATAATAACGTTATCTCAATAGTGGATATAATATGGCCGCGAGAAAACAGATCAGCAGGGATTGCTTAAGGCATCAAGCATGTCTGTTTAAATTCATCCAGGCAAGAGAAGGTCAAGCATGTTTAATCTTATGCATTCAGCGCAAAGTACCCAAGCAAAAACGCAACCATTTCTGCTCGCAAAGAAACGCCACGCGATCATGGCTGCAAACATGCAAAGTTATGCCACGCGATCATGGCTGCAAACATGCAAAGTAATGCCACGCAATCATGGCTACCAACATGCAAAGTCACGCTATCACTGTTGTAACTGCAAAATGCAAAGCTAGGAATTACCAAAACACTAGAGCAAAACCAGCTAGATACCGCAACCAATATTATATAAATAATTTAGCCCAATGATTGTGGTTTGCCGTTCACTGAGGGTCTGAAGCCGTAGCAACAACAACATGTGACGGTTGGCCACAACCATTAACCCGAAAGTACGAATGCAATGTAAGGTTTATCCTTACTTTCCTCATGCTTGACCAACCCTCACCTGGAAGAACTTTTTCGCCACAGAACTTAGAAAGGGTTAATGCTCCTTGAAGAAGTTCCCCCAAAAATTTCTACCAGATCTATATCTTTAATTATCTATAGCAGCATTTAAAAGGATATCGCGCAGTGAATCCAGATAAAATTCTATTCCCACTTGATTCAAATGAACCCCATCAGTCCTAAAGAAACCTTCATTTGCCTTAATATCAATAGACAATGACTCATGAGGCCCAGTGTTTTTTACTAATTGC